>OY728126.1:1155107712-1156357712 GCA_963277665.1 Viscum album
ATAATATTTATCCATCTCAATCAAATGGGAAATGAATCTATCAATCATGTATTGGATAGACTTCCACCCTACAAACTGTTGTAATTTTATTTCCACTACTGATTCATATGGATTGTAATAATGATGATAATAATGAATATATATAATAAATATATAATAATATTAATTCTTTAAAATTAATATAATATCCAACTATTCAACATTTTACCCATTAAGTGAATGATATTGGCGCTCATACATATGTATAATCTACCATTTCCACGAAATGATGAGATGAATTTTTCAGGCGTGAATTGAAACAAAGATTATAAAGAATTAATATTATTATATATTTATCAAGATGTTTCTTATGAGAATCCTCAATGGAAGAAGTATAACCAGAATGAAAAAGAAGAGAATACTTTTAAAAAATTCAAGAAGAAGGTTTATGGAAATAAAAGAATTATATTGAGAAAGAAGGTTGAATAAGAATCATCTGACACTGATTCCTCATAAGATAAAACTAAAGAAAGATTTATAACCATCATTTCAAAAGTTTAGAAATTTTTTTTACCTCAGATAGTGAAGAAGGTGGTGAATAATCCTATATATAATATCAACTAAGATATTAACTTCCTACATGTCTTGAAAAAAATAATCTATCAAGAATGAAATTTGTGTGATGAAGAAGAATCATGAAGAAGTTCATAATGGAAGTAATGATGTCACCAAGAAAGCAGATGAAAACATTCAAGAAATTTTATGTTACAATCTTAGAATTGATGAACAGGGAAAGATGATAGTAGATCATAGCATAAATATGGAAACTAAAGAATAATATGTTAACAAGTTGTAATCAAAAGATATTGAGTTCGAAAATACCCAAAGGAAGATGCATGATAACTTCGAGAAATTCATTGAAGACAAAGATGAGATTTCCAAGATTACTGGTAAGGCTTACCAAGAGAATCATTTCAAATCTTCCCCTATCAAAAATATTGTTTTATCTTATTCTTATAACATTTTAGATTTTGGAAAAGGTATTAGTAAACCATGGGTGGAGAAAGGATGTGAGAAACCTATCAATCCTACAATAGTATAAAACTCACTCAAATGAAGTGATGGCCTACATCCTGAGTTTTCTATAGATGAAAGAATATATCAACCTCAACAATGTTTCTATAAATAAAGATCATTATTTAATATAAAATCAACATTTGAGGGCTATTGATAGTGCTACAGAATATATGGGCATAGATCTTGTAATGGATGAAAAAATTTATCTCTACCTAGAAGATGGTTTGAGAAAAATGTGTTAAATAGTGAAAAAGAATGAGTGACAATCCGTACTCAGATAAAGTTTAAAGTTGAATTCCTAAGATGTCAGAATCATTACTACAAAGGTTAAATTTGAATCTTTGGAAGAAGTTTGAGGATGATGTAATCAGTATAGTCATCAATGCTGAAATATTTATGACACTTCTTCCAGAACAAGTTTCTTATGATAATTAAGAAAAGAAAGCAGAAAATAGGAAGGTTGATGAGAGAACATTTGTTGTTGAGACAAAATTAAAAGCAAGTAAGAGGAAAAACCATAGATTCTTCATAGTGGATGTTCTTCACACATGAAATGTGATATAAAAATCATGGAACATGTTGAAAGTCATGATGTAGGATCAGTTACATTTGGTAATAAAAGTTTCTTAAAAATTAAGTGGATCAGAACAACAGAGATCGAAGCAGAGAAACTAAAATCTAAGGAAGTCTTGCTTAATGATGGGATAAAACAAAACATATTTAGTTTAAGTAAAATTTTTTATGATGGAAAAGAAGTTATGTACATAAAAAATTATTGTATTCTCAAAAGTGTGATAAATGGAAACAATTTAAAAAAAGGAGAAAGAACATGTGGGAATATCATTCAAATTGGAAAATCCAATAACTATTTTTATTTGAGTGATGAAGATAAAAACAAGTTATGGCCTTGAAGACTTATCCACCATGGGCAGAAAAACATGAGTAAGCTATCTAAATTTGATGTAGTTCATAATTTTCTAGAACTAAAAAGAAGAGATTAAGAAGTTTGTATTAATTTCCAAAAAGGAAATATGACTAAAAAAAGTCATAAACGAGTTGAGATTCAATCAATCAGACCACTTGGGCGTATTCATTTTGAATTGTTTGGGCTAATGATACATCAATCAAAAAATGTAGATTTATACATTATCACTTTTATTTATGATTTCACTCGGATGATAGACATCGTGTTCATGAAGCTTAAGTGAAAGGCGATTAAAATGTACATGTTCTTCAGAAACGATATTGAGAATGAATAGGGGGTTTCCATAATGAATCTGATAATAGGAAATGGTACCGAATTTGCAATCCATTTTTTTGAAACCTATCTAAGTAATAATGGTATCAAACATCATTATAGTGCTCCTTATGCTCCACAACAAAATAGAGTAGCAGAAAGGAAGAATAGAATCCTGGTGGAAATGGGAAGAATTTTGTTATCAAAATACAAAATTTCAAAATTCTTCTCGATATATTCTCTTAGTAATGTTGTATATGTTCAAAATATATGCTTGTTGAGTCTAAAACCCAACATAACTCCTAATGAGATGTGGTATAACAAAAAACCTTCATTGAAATAATTCAATGTTTTTGGAAGTCCATGCTTACTCAAAATCAAATATCCGGACCTGAAAAAGTTTGATGAGAATGCTGAAGATGGAATATTTAATGTTTATTCACCGAATAGTAGAAGTTAAAAATGATGAAAAAAATGTTTACTGAAGTTGGTGGACTCATATGATGTGAAGGTAACTGAAAATCCAAGTTCCTTCACAAAATCTGTTAGGAATACCGAGGAAGATAAATCAGAGAATCCTCACATAAGTGAATGTGATTTAGATGAGCCACGTGGGGTAGAAAGTGATGATGTGAATGTAAATGTATGTTATACTACATTACGAAAACTTTTTTAATATAAAAATATTAATATGAATCAGTAGGCTCCAGTTCAAACAAGTAAGAAGATGAGATTAGAAAATCAGACATCACTCATATAAAAAGATGAACTAGACTCAGTTTCAGAATCTATTCAACACAAATAATGGGTGAATGATATGAATGAAGAACTGGATCAAATTGTGATGAATGAAACATGGGAACTTGTTCCAAGTCAAACATATAAAAATTTTATCAGAACCAAGCGGGTTTACAAAATAAATTGAATGAGTATGGAGATGTTATAGGAAACAAAGTAAGGCTTGTGTGTAAAGGATATACTGAAGTTGAATATGTGGATTTTGATTACACTTTTTCCCCTATTACAAGGTTGGAAACTATTCAAATGTTTATATTAGTGACTACTCATTATAATTACATGTTTTATCAGATGGAGGTAAAATCAACATTCTTAAATTGTAAAATTGAGGAATCATTTACATGGAACAAACTTGTGGGTTTTTTCTTGATTATGATGAAAAAAAGATTTCAAATTGAAGAAAGCCTTGTATTTTCTGAAAGAATCTCCACGAGAATGGCATTAGAAGGTTGAAAATTCTTTGAGAATATACACTTTTCTAATGTAAATGTAGTTAGAAACATATATATTAATGATGTTTAATCAAGAACGTTAATTGTAATTGTTTATGTGGATGATAATTCTTTTCTGGAGATGAAGAAAAGGTTTTTGAAGTGTTTGATGAAAACATGAAGTAAAATTTTGAAATGTCAATGTTGGGAGAATTAAATTTATTTCTTGTATTAGAAGTTCAACAACAAGAAAACTACATTTTCTTATCCAAAGAGTAGTATGCCAAGGAATTGTTAAAGAAGTTTGGGATATAAGAATCAAAGTAAATTTCAACCCCTATCACAGTGAGCATAAAGTTGATGAAAGATGATATAAGGAAAAGTGTAAATTATAAAGACTTTTGAAAGCTGATTGGATGTCTTGTTTATCTTATATCATCAAGACTTTATATTTTTTATGTTGTGAATCTCTATTCTCGGTATCAAAGTATTCCAAAATAATCATACATTTTTGTATCAAAGTGGAATTTGATATATGTTAATGGAACAACTTCACATGGGTTGTTATATAAGAGAAACAATGAGATCATGTTTCATGGTTATACTGATGCTGATTAGGATGGTTATTGTAATGATATAAAATCAACATCAAGGGAACATTTTTCTTAGGGTAATGTTGTGTGAGTGGGAATAGTAAGAAACAATGTTTAGTAACATTAAGCACAGCAGAATCCGAATATGTTGTATCTACACAGGCTTGTACTCAAATGATGTGGAAGATAGTTGAGTAGGATGATTTTAAGGTAAATGATTCAAAACCATTGAAGATACTCTATGACAATCAATGTCCCATTGATCTTTTGAAGAATCCTATTTGAAAATTCAAGATCATAACATATTGATATAATGTAACACTTTTTAAAATAGAAAGCTTCTACTAGATTAGTCTTGATGAAATATATTTCAACAAAGTATCAGAATGTCATTATTTTTACAAAATCAAAGTCAAATGAAATTTTGTTTGAACTAAGGATACAACTCCATGTTCTTCCTCCTCCCGTAACATCCTAAAAAACATAAGGAAGTCTACCCACCATGATTTTAATTATGTTGAAAAATGGGGTGAGTATGTAAAAATGTTTACTTGGATTTATTTTATGAATTTGGAGTAATGGTTATCATATAATGGGGGAGAGATAAAGAAAAATGAGAGGGGAAAAGAAAAATGAGAAAAATAAAGATAAATATTTATGGGGAGTTTGAGTAAGGTGAAATTTGTCCATACATGGCTGCAAAATTCTCTTGGCATCGATGGATAAAAATAAATCAAGAAACATTACTTTATCCATTAGTGTGGTGTCATGACACTCTATTTTTTGAGAAATCCTATGTTTTGGTAATGTTCAAGAACATAAGATGTGAACTTTTTTAGAAGTAAAAATTTGTTAATAAGGATTTCCAAAAAATTCCAAAAGGGGATATTAAAGAGCCTTTGTTTTGTTTTTTGAAAAAGATTTATCTTTTTTGACAACTAATATTTATGTTGATGTTTTTTTTGAGTTACAAATTGTTGAAGTTACTTGTTGCTGAGGTTTTTCAAAAAAAGGATGTTGTTGAAGAATAAGAAGTCAGAAGTTAAGAATGTGTCTCAAACATTATTAAACAAATTATATGATGGTTTGTTGATCATAAAGTTATCAGAAATCATGAAATGTTTTATGAAAAATGTTTTTGAAGAAATGTTGAAGAGGTTTTACATTTTTCACTAAGAAAAATTCAGAAAACAATTTCAAACCTATTTTTCTAAACCTGAAAACCAAAACCTATATCCGGAACATGATTTCTATGAAAACCAGAACCTGTTTTCAGAACCTGATTCCTGAGAAAACTATAATATGGTTTGTAAACATAAAAACCTGATCGTAGTTTTTGAACATTAAAAATAGAACCTTTTTCCGAACCTGATTACCAAGAAAACTGGAAACTGATATCTGAGTAATTCAGAACCTAATTTTTGAACACTTCATAAACTAATTTCTACGTAATTCGGAACCTGCTTTCTGAACAACTCAGAACCTAATTTTGGAGAAATTTGAAATCTGATTTCTGTATAATTAAGAACCTGATTTCTGTATAATTGAGAACCTAATTTTTGCATAATTCAGAACCTGATTTCTGAGTAATTCAGAACCTCATTTCTGAATAATTCGTAACATGATTTATGAGAAATTCATAATCTTATTTTTGAAAAATTCAGAACCCGGTTTCTGTGTAATTCAGAACCTGATTTCTAAACAATTCGAAACCACATTTCTACATAATTCGGAACATGGTTTCTGAACAATTCGGAACCTGATTTCTGCATAATTTGGAACCTAATTTCTAAACAATCTAGAACCTGATTTTTGTATAATTCAGAACTGAATTTTTGCACAATTCAGAACCTGATTTCTAAGCATGTCACTGAGGAAATCATATCCAAGAACCAGCATTATCATTTTGAAAATTATATGAAGAGTTTAAGAAAGAGGACTTGAATTTCAACTTTGTGAAAATCTATGAGAAATTTAAAGAGATATAATGAAGTCAAATATTTAAGATTAAATGTGAGATATTTTCATACATTTTGTTATTTGAAGAAGCAAGAAACATTTTCAATATTCCCACCATTTTTTTCTGAGTGGCCTATAAATATTTTCATAGTTCATTCACTCATTATAAACATTACACCTGAAGAAAAGGCGGTGCGCTGGAGAATTCAAAGTGAAAAGTTCATACCATCTTAAAGAAGTTTTTTGAGTGTTTGAGAAGAAGAGAATCAGAATCATCTTACCTTGATAAGAATATAAAAAATATCTTGAAGAAGTTTTGTTCTGGATTTAGATGAATGAAATCAAAACCATTATTAGCATGATGCGAGGACCGGTTTTAGAAAATTGAACTCAAGAAAACCAGACTGAAGATTCTGAGTGAGAATTTGTGGAGCTTCTTTAACAATGTTCTTATTCTTGTGATTAGATCATTTTTTCTTTAAGAAAACATTGTAAACTACTATGAGTTAGTATAATCATTCCTATTTTAATATATAAGGTATCTAACAGGAGTTGGTACTTGTTTTAATCATTTATTTATTATAGTGGATTTCCATAGACCCACGGGAGTGGCTATGGCAAGGATGTATGTTCTCTTATTAAGGCTGAACCATGTATATCTTGTGTGACATTCTTTCTTTACCTTTCTTGAATTCGGGAATCTCTTGCTAATGGTTTATAAGAAAATAAATCTTAACAGGTTATAGGGGTTATTTTTCTTAATGTTATGAAACTTAGAAAAAGATAAACAACTGATTCACCCCCTTCTCATTTTTTATTCAATCCTTAGAACTTCAAATCCCCATTCCAAAAAAGAATTAATTTAATATCTTTGAAAATTCCTTTTTTACTATACTTCATCAATTTTTTAATAGAGTTCTAATCAACTAACATAGATGGGTGTTTTGGAAGATTAATATTTCAGTGCATTTTTTGGGTGCATCAATTTAACATATATTTGTGAAGTGTAATGCTATAAATCAAGATTGATTCTTCTCCTTTTTGTATTCTGAATGTGAGGCTATATATTGGGACATATTTTGGTAGTAATATTATAGTTTTTATCTAATAATCATATCATCATTTGTAGGTGTATTTTAATATCATCCTTGACTCCTTAGAGATGAAAGGAGGTGGTGTTGTACCTAGAAGGGGTCATTATGAATTTAAATCTTATGCTACACAAATTGTTTTACTGGACTTGGGGTTTTATATGTAACTAATTCGAATTTTTCAATAAACAAAAGGGGAATCAGATCTCTTGGTGCATGATAAATTTATGTTTTCATAATCTCTATGAAAATAAATCCTTTATGAGAAGAAGTGTCGAGCACTTGGTGCAAGCAATATCAACTAATGATACCCTCCTCATCTTCTATAGTGTGTATTGGGGGAAAATTAATGTTTTCATTATTCAAATAGATGGGGGTTTTATACTAGCTTCAACACCATGGCTCTAGAGTCATGGGTGATGTCCCTAAAAGACAGTAAATTGTTAGGACTACACAAGAGACAAATAAGACTCGTAGTCAATATGCAATCGTGTTATATTAATAGAACAAATAATTTTATTAACATGAAATGAATTAAGGCAGATATTTAACACATTGAATAGATTCTATAAAACAATTTGGATGAGGAGTTGTGTTGAACACTAGTGGGTAAAATAAATCAATTTTCTGAATTGTTTCTTGAAAAAGAAAGAACCACCTATGACAGGTATAGGGAGGCATGGATTAGGGAGGGGAATAGGAATACAACCATTATTCAAGCATGCATAAATAAAATGAATTGAGCAAAATTACCTAATATATACCTAAGAGATAGGTCTTTTTCAAATGATATATTGATTTTGGGAAGTATTTGTATATAAGATATTAAATTTCTACAAGCTAATCATAATCCACATATGATGGGAGGATATCTGAATGATAAAAACAATTTATTTGATTATATTACAAATTTGGTGTCTGATGGGATTAATAGTTTATTTAAAAACATTCTAAAGGACTCTGTGATTTGAGAGAAATTTGTTTTTGATAATGAAGAGTGTTCTCGGGGGACCAATGGGTTCCCATTCTCCCTTTATATATCTTTCTAGGAGCTGGATAAATGATAGATGGTAGAGTCCACTCAACACATATTTATAGGTGGGATGTCTCAACAAATTAATTATTATTATACAATAATCCTAATTCCAAAAGTGAAATATCCATAAGATCTCAATCATTATAGGATAATTAGATTGTTTAATTTTGAATATAAATTCCTTGAAAATAATATCAATAGAAGGATTGTGGTACATATCACCTAATCGGTATTAGAGAATCATTAATGTTTTATTAAAGGAAGATAAACTGAGTCCAACATAGCCATGGTGAATGAAATGGTCAGATTTATTAACAATGAACTCATGGAACTGACTTGGTGAATAATGTTAGTATCCAGAAATACATTGAAAAAATGTAGTGGTGTTTTATAAAAAAGTATCTTAATATCAGTGGTTTTTTGAGTAGGGTATTGGATATTTTATTTTCAGAAATTAGCTCACTATAGTTGGCTATTTATATTATTTGTTAAAATTATGGGTTCATTAAAAATATTCTGGGACTAATGGGTGGAGATCCTCTATCTTCAAACTTCTCCAACATAGTTTATGACACTCATAGATGATATCTAGAAAGGAAAATTAGAAATGAAAGCTTGTGTCCTTACAGTGATAAGGAAAATAAGGCTGTCAATTCCCATATCTTTTTCATGGATGACATGATATTTTTCCATAATGGAACGTGTAGTGAAATTTTAGAGTTCAACAGAATCATGGAAATCTATTGTATTTTTAGAATCCAAACTATTAAATAGGAAAATAGTTGTGAGTTTATTTTATAAAGGTGTATATATAGGTGAGAGAAGTGAAATGGGGATGGGCTAAAAATGAAATATTAAAACCCTCTCCATGGAACATCATGGGGATCTGGTGTCTCCAAGGAGGATTAAAATTCATAATTTTGATGGTAGAGTTGATAAAATTTCTTATCACATTAGAAATTGGAATAATTGGATTCTCTTCTTTAGGGGTGTATCACTCCTGCAAACTTGGTTTTCTCATTAATTTCAATTTATGTTATACCAATTTTTATCCCGAGAAAGTAGGTTTTGTATAAAAATGGATGAATTATGAAAATAATAATCTAGGAATTTCGTACTGAAGGTAGATTTCATTGGGGACCTTGGGACATGATGGCAGGGATGGTGGTTAATGGTGGTACCAACTTTAAGAGTGTGAAGGAAGAGATGTTGAGCATGCAATTCTAAACTTGTGTGGGACTTTTTGGAGGGGATAAATCATTGAGGAATTTATATTTCCTATATATATGGAGATAATGGGGCCCAATTATGAGTAGGAACTTCACAGATATGGCGTGATATTTATAGTTAGTTACATTTTTTGTTGATAAATTCTAAATGAATTATAGGATGTTGAAAAACATACTTATGGAAGAAAAATTCAACCTGTTCGATGATTGGATACCTAGGATGCCAACACTATCTATTAACTTCTCACAAGCAATAATGTTATATACTTTCTATCATTCCATTATCAAATGTCAAAACCTAATGGTCTTCAACAGTGTTATCATATATTATAAACTTGAAAAATTAAATTTTTGGGATTAGAATGAAGTGCATTGTTGGCAAGGGATATTGCTTCATGACTAGGTGAAGAAGATGTTTGGAATGAAGCTATATCCTATAATGACATCCCTAAAAAGTTCAATATCCTGGTGTGGAGGATCTTCAACCTTACCATTCCCATGTATGAATAGGTCAGGAAAAAATGAATCTCACTAGTGTCTACATATATGTGTAACTGAAACTCCAATGAGGAATTTTCTGCTCAACTGTTCATTATGAATGAGTGGGATGAGGATATCTGAAATATAATGGGTGAGGTAACCTGAAAGGGGAATGAAGAATGCACCTAAGATTCATTCTTCCAGTCTCAGTTTTTGTTGAGTGAGGAAAATTTACATGAGAAGAATGTGAGGGTAGTACTCATTGAAGTAGGATGCTAGACCATATCGAGTGATTGGAATCAAAGTATGAATATTATCATCTCTAACTCGCAACTGATATTGGTGTTTGAGGCAAAAAGCTCAAAAATAAACATGATTCAACATTAAAATAATTAATAAGTATCACAATAATTGAGAAAGATCATGGATATAAAATCAACAAGGTATACACTCCATAATTTTAGTAGATAAGGAAGATTAATGAGGTGAAGACCCCCTACTAGTGTCTATAAATTCAATGTTTGACAGATCTTTCCTTTTGCAAATTATGTGGGGGTCATGAACATCAAGGGGATGTGATTATGTATTTTAGAAATAGTTTTGGAATGGGGGGACTCCCTCATGGAAGAGTTCAATGCTATGTTCAAGGGTACTAAGATGTGTCAAGATCACAACATCATGCTGGAATTAATGGAAACAGACTCAAACATAACCCATGGAGAATTGTAGGATATGATTTAAATTTTTTGGTCCATAACATTTCTCAAACAAAAGTTAAAAAGGGTTCTCCAGAGGTGGGAGGACATTTTTCATAAATTTCATGTGGGGGATAAGGTGGCTAATTTCTGGGAGACCTCGGAAACCAAGGAGTATATGTTCTTTTTCCCATCTTGGGATCTCTCCCACATACTTTTAGTAGTATTGTTATCATCGATGCACTTGGTCTTAACTATTTTCAACCACTTTTAACTTATTCCTCTTGAGAGATTACTATCCTGAAATTAAATTGTCACATTACAGTGGATTCATACTATACTCCTTTAATATTATAAGTAGAATAAATTGTTTATTGTGGCTAGTACAATATGTTTTAAAATTGAATAAAAAAGTTCAATTATTTATCCTATTTTCATTTATAATAGTTCATGTATAATTTTGATCTTGATCTATTTATAACTATAAAACTACACATGAATATTTATTTGAGAGACATGATGTCTAATAATCACAATCGTGTATATATGTCTTGATAACCTTATTCATATTTTCGAAGATCTTATTCTTCCTCAACTCAAAAAATTCAATGTCACATCCAGTCTCTTCCATGATCTCAAATAACATTTTTGCTACAATCCTCATATTATATCTTCAATAAAATAGTTTATCAACATCTAAATTCTAAAAATCCTCAATAAATAATATTCTTCACCATTTTTGGGATTCGTCAATATAAAAATAGTGTAAATGTGAATCTATATATTAATATTTCCTTCTCCTTCAATTCTAATATTCACATAATATCTCATGAATATTATAAATATTAATTAGAATTTTTTTTATCAAAACTATATATCTCAACCACAATAATTCAATAATTCAAACAAAAAGTAATTTTCTATTTTTAATTCCTTGAAATTTTCCAGTCAACAATCAAAATTTAAATATCCCAATAACTCATGATATTTTAAATCATAAAAAATATCTGTAAAAACATATGAAATTAAATTCTTTCAAGATCATTATCCATGTGTTACAGGATACATGAATTTTTGAATGGAACTCATAGATTTCAGTTTGGATCTCTTGACTCATGATTAAATCATATGGGAATGATTACATATCTTATAATGAATCAAACCCTTTTGTTTTTATATTTATTTTAATGAAGATTCAATATTTTTCATCTTATAAATTCATATCCTATCAAATATTCAAATAATTTATCAAGGATATGACTCTAGATGTTTTGGTTAATATCTAGAATTTATATTAATAAGTCGGTGGGTTTGGAAAAAATTATGATTTAGTAATCTTCTGATTTCATCTTATACTATATTGATATCATGGATTCCTTTTCTGAATTCCACATATACTCTTATAATGTTTTCATGTAATATTAAAAAAAACTCTAATCACTCTTAAGAGGTAAATGGTTACTCTTACAAAATATATTATTACAATTTTAATGGTCACCAATTTAATATTCCTAGAAAATAATCTTACATAATATCATCTTCTTCACAAATATGTTATATATTATTTTTTTTTAAAAATTATCTTATTTATCACTCCATTTCATAAATCTGTATTATAATATTGAATATCCAAAAATATATGTTACATATTCAATACCATTACAAGTCTCTATTACTTCTCTATATAATAGTATATGTACTGTAAATATCTATTATATATACAATTCCCTTGCAATTTTCAAATATTTATTCAATAATATATTGTATATCTTTCTAGGAATAAAAAGATCTATAAAATAACATATCCAATGTGATCAGATTCAACCCAATACATTCTTAAACCATTGAAAAACATAATCAATTCATTTTATTCATATACAACATTGGTTTTCAAGATCTTTTTTCTATGGGTGGTTCATGTAATTTCAATCTAACAATTACACTCCTTTAAAAAAAACTCATCATATTCATTTCCATATATAGTATTATTAATTCATTAAATCTATTTTATATAGTACATTAAATATCAATAGAACATTAATTTGATAAATTAAAAACTATATTTCAAATCCTCATATTTAATTGTTTTTGTCATAGTACTTTTCATGTGAGTTATTCCACATAGAAGTATCAATTCATTTTCAATGTATGTATATTATTTAAGAATCCCAACAAGGGTTATAGATCCCTATGATCCCCACATTATACATACTATGAATATTTTATGAGAAACACATCATATTCTTATATTTCATTTAAACAAATAATTTTTTATACAAATAGAACATTATCATCGAAAATTAAATTAGGTTCCTCAATGTGACAATTTTTATTTCTTGTAAATACAAATTTTTCACAATATCCAATGATTTTCTGTTCCTATTATTGAAAATAAATACAATGTAAATATAGGGGAAGGTCACCACTCATTTTAATGACTTTTTTGTGATTATAAAAATAATGGTTTCTCTCCATATATATTCAATATTATAACATGATCAAAATTATTGAGAGAATAAAGAAAAAAATGTGTTTCTCATACATCAGCCAAACATTGTCAATTTTATGTCTACTTGGGATAACCTAGAGATGAAGAGATAGTGAATACACCTAGGAATTAAATCCATGACTAAATATTCTAATTATGTGATATCGATTCAAATTCCACATTTTAGGGTTTGTATATCCATATTTGAAAATAAAAAAAATTATTTACTCGTATTCATAAAATTACTTAGAATTTTTAAAATTTATGCCAGAAAACTCACCATTTTTCTCATCAAACACCCCTTGGTAAATATATTTTTCATATCTCATGTTAATGATGAGATAGTTATTTTTTTCCTCACATTTAATTTTGAATGTTTTTATAGAATTTGAAGATTCTCTATAATAAGAAATCTATGGTTTCTTCTTCGCTTTATTTCATTCACTTATGGGATGCACTCAACTCATTATTATATCGCAATTAAGGAGTTCAACAAATGGAATTTCTTACTAGAATGAAACTATTGCATCAATCAACCAACCCACTTTAAATTTTCTCATTTTAAACCCTATATGTTTCTAAAAACACCCCAATAAATAAGGGAAAAAGAGGAAACACTTATTTCTATAATATAAAAAACAAGGATATGAGTTTCCTCTCACTCATGATCCTTCAAACTATTAAATATCAATATACTGAGAACACACCATCCAACTTTAATTATTATGAGGATTTATTGGAATCTCTAATATTTTTGTATCCATTTTAGTATTTCCTTACATGAATTTGACTTCTTAACATCATCCAACAAGGAAAATACATGACCTGGTGTTTGAATCATATATTTCACCAATTCAACCTTTGTTAATTCAATGTTAATACATTACATGTTACCAATTATAACATACATGAACCTTTAATATATATTATTCTAAATATTTGGGATATAAATTTCATTAAATCTTTCATAAAATTTGAATTGTTTTCATAAAATACATTTAATTCATTAGAACTAGTATTTTCTGGGTTTTCCCACACTTTTTTCCATTAAGATTTTTTCTACCAAAATAGTTCATAACTCTGTTTTACCATACATAGTTTTTGTAGAATATTCACATGTACTCTTATTAGTCTCCACAAAATGTGACTTTTCTTCTTTCAACATATGAGTTAATTTCCCTTTCACACCATATGCAATAGACACTGGTATTCTCGGCATTAATTCCTCTGTATTTGGCATTATTAATCACATCTTCCAAATATTTCTTTTGAATATTCATATAGTTTTTTTATTTGGAGATTAGATGAAATTATTGTCATGAAATGTTTCCCTAGAAAATATGTTCTCCTTTTATAAGAATAAATCCCATATAGTTCTTGTGTTGACCATACATATTAAGCTAGTATGAATAATATTTCCATATAAATTCACCAGTCTCACTAACAGTATCATTTAAAAATTATCTCCAAAAATATATATAAATATATATTGTAAATTATTGTTTTTTAGACTATAATTTGATATTGATTTTACCTATGGGTAGTGTTGTTATTTTGATATCTATATTGTTCTTTAATATTGTAATGAGATCCAAAATTTTATACTTAGTTTATAAAGGATATGATTTTCATTTAAAAATTTCACTATTAGGGATAAAATATTTTTTACATCTATTTTGAATTTAATTTACGTAAATCATTAGAACGTTATTCTCACTAGCTTGAGATGATCTTACATTAACCATAACTCCCTTGGTGAAATAATTTCTAATCTCTTTTAAATAATTATCATCTCTAAGAAACTTTTATTTCATTGTAGATAATTTTTATTCCCTATCATCTTATAATTTCTCTTAACCACTCCCAATTTTTTTACACATCAACTTTTATTATGAATTTTTTATTCTAATTGATTTGTTCTTATTTATTTAGAACATATTAGTAATTTTATTCAATTATTTTTTTCCTATTATCTACAGATTCTTTTGTTTCATAATATTTGTGTTATAATAAAATCATTCTTGAAATTCGTCCATTATCCTATATTACTTCTCTTTTCATTCGCCTTTATCTTATACAATAATTTTTTCTCAAAACCCCTATCAGAATTAGCTATAAAATTAGTGAACTTATTAATTTATTGATCTGGAAATTAGATGATTTATATATAGATATATTTCCCATGATTTCACATAAAATTTATTCTCTTGACAAAATAAAACATCTTCTAAATTCTTTAGAATTTAGTAGAATATTATGATCTTTTACCCAATTTATTCTTGTTATGATTTCATTATTTATATCAGAATCTTATTTTATAGCCTTATTCTTTAGAAATATTATTAATGAATGTGAAATTAAATTAAAAATATAAAATCATGGTTGGTTTTTTCAATTGATTGAATATTATTCAACATAAATATCATTGATAAAATTGAAACTGTTATTTTAAAATAATCATATTATTCATCCTCATGAGTATCACATGGTTGTGTAACTTCATCATCTAGGATTTTGAGCATTCTCATGGCCTAAAAATCTATCTCTTTTTTTATCTTATTTTTTAAAAATATAATATCCATTATTTATAATGAAATAAAAATATAATTTAATTCATCAGTAGAATGAATCACATTGTCATTAAAATATGAATCCTAATGATCATTCCTATCTTGAAAATTTATAATCAAAATTTTCACAATAGTGGAATCATTAATCTTTTCTCAAGAACCACCATAAATGTTTGAAAACAACAGTAAATTATATAATTTATCCATAAAAGTTTTATTTATCATACTTATTAACATTCTCAAATAAAATAATCAAAATTATAAAACATTCCACCTAGAATTTCATATTTTTTCACAAATAATATATAATTTGATAAAAATTTTCTTCTAAATTTGATATCGCAAACCTTTTTGGATTAACTTTTCTAAAAGATGTATGAAAATGGAAAATTTGATATTTTCAATCAATTTAATTATTTATTTTTTATAAATATACATAGAATCAAAATCATCTATTGGTAAAAATCCCACTTTTGTTTCATCTATTACATCCAGGGAAAGTCACAGAATGTAAGCTAACAACATATTTTTTAGACAATGAGTGTTCATTCCTTTTAATAGAAGAACACCGTTGATGTTTATATATTTTATTTTATAAATTCTTAAAATCATGGTGGAAGTATAAAATGAAACCTAGGTTTTTTTATGATACCACTTTTAGATACCGTATTTTGTTAAATGACTTAGATGGGTTAAATTTATGATATATTTTGATGAATAATAAGTATTAGTTCAAAATATATGATGTTTTTAGAACATAATTCACTCTATTAAGACTCCCTAAACTATTATAAAATGATAATAAATTAATATTTTACACACAATGATTTTTACAATGTTCATTCTTAGATTGAGATTATTCTCCTTAGTGGGATTTTTTAAACAACCAAAATCCTAGATTCTCCACATTAAATAAAAGATGTTAAGTTATCACCCTTAATGGTTCCAATAGTATAGATTCAGATTATACTCCTTTTGCAGTCCTAGTAGGAAAACTAACTTCTCTAAAATAGTACAAAAAGTGTCTAAAAACAGTGAATGAACGCTTATTTTTCCTAGTTTCTTCTGTAAAAATTGATATACATATTTTTTCGTAAGAATTATAGATTAAACGATCCAAAATGTGCACATCAATAAGTGAATAGTTGTTTAATATTAAAAATAATGTACTCTAGCCTCACAATACATACATATTTGATCAATGGTATTGTGATTCTTCAATTAATGGTATTATTGAGTGGCTTAAGTCATCTCGTTACTCCATATGAAATCCATAAAAAATTGTAGTTCTTTATCTTTATAGATATGTAAATGTTTCAGAATCCTAATTCTCAATACCATCAATCCTTTCTGTTCTTCAAAATTTATTAGTTTCTTTAAAATCATAATATTTTCAATCAGTGTATTTATATTCATTAATCTCTCATCTACATAATGTAAATATAATAAAATGTATAACATTAAAATATTATTTAAATTTTTTTTTTCAGGGGATGTATATAAATATATATAGTTTCAATTTACTCATTTAAACTAGATGTTATTATATATTTTTAATTTTTATTAAATGCTTCTTAATAAACATCATTTTAATCCCCTAAATACTGGGGATAGTTTCCTTCCCAAAAAAATATTCACAGAATCATTGGTTATTTAATTATTCCATAATCCTTATCCACATGTTTTTAGACCCATGAACTGTTGAATTATAAAATTAACTTATGGTGTGCAAATATTCAATACTTTCTTGATTCATTTTTTTATGATTCATTATCTTAGAAAGAATTAAAATATTATACTTTCATATTTGATTCAATGAAAAAAATGTATTATGAATTTTCTAACTATATATTCATTAGAAATCATAAAATTACAAAAAAATATCATAATCTTATTAGGTTTAGGTTGATATTATACCTTTTCTATTATTGATCTCTACCATTTCCAAAAATCATGACTTTATACCCTAATAGAGTCCTTAGGTACTCTTAAAAATAAACGGATTACCATTATGAAGTATCTTGATAAAAATAATAATTTTTCACATAAACATCCAAACACTATTATTTCTTATACACTTTACAATGATACAATTTTTATGTCAATAATTACTATTTTAATGTATCTGAATATTCATCAAATTCTAGAATACCAATATTACATAATATAAACATCTTCTAAAATATATCAAATAATAATTTTTTCTAAGTAATATTTTCATATGAATCATTAACATTGAAAATTATCATATCTTGATAGAAATATGGTATCCATAAGAGAAATTGTGGTTTGTATTCCTATACTTTGTTAAATTTTTTAGGTTATTCTAGATAATGATACACATACCATAAAAGTGTATTATTAACCTAGTGAGTTTTCTATTTCAAGAGGTCTCTTAAAAAATGCATTTTAAAGTATTAAATACATATAGATATATAAAAACTCTTTCAAATGAATAGAAACTAACCTAATAGAATTTTTATACACTTTAAATACCTCAATAATTTATTTCCTCTGATTGAGAAAAAAATTAATCTCAGTGTTCCATGGATAGATCCTCTAGCATAATGGAATATTTTACACTAATTTAAACAAAACTCATAACATTGTATAACTTATAAAACATATATAATTTATGAAATTATTTATATGAATGAAAATCAACCTAAATAATAATTTTTTTAATACATTAAAAACCATCTCTCCCGTCATCATATTTATGGTATATAGTCATAGAGCTTTTCCAACTCGTTGTTGCAAATAGTAATGCCAAATCATTTTCCATGTAAACACATTATTATAGAATCCATCATAGGTATATAAAACCATTATCATATTAATTTATTTCTATAATAAATTTGTTTTTTTGTAAAACCTTATCCTTATACACTGAATTTTCAAAATTCATTTTGGAAGAAAATTCAACATAATCCAAAAAAACCCAGTTGGTTATTTGAAATTAAATGTAAGATCCAATAAGACTCCATCCCATCCTTGAGAGTATTTTTGAGAAATAAAACATTAAATAATCTCTAATATTCATTAATGAAGTACCTGATGGAAGATTTCATAATATTGTTGTAATGATAATGTATTTTATACCCCACATCAAGGTACATAATGGTGTTTATGAGATTACTCCAACTCTTAGGGTAATAAAAATGACAGGTTTACTATGTTTGAATTAATATTAATTCCTAACTGCCCCATTATATATTAACATAATGAGGCATTAATTCAATGAAAAAACTCATCAAATCTCATAAACATAAATGGATATTAAATATATCACTCTTTAGTTTTTGAAAACAAGAGACATGGGTCATGAACTCTTCTTAATAAATAAGTGAGTAACATTTAAAGTGTACCATATAATGGAACATTATTATTCACTTCTATTCTCCCCCTTTATCAAACATATACTGTAGTATCTTATGATATTTCTAAAGATATTGTTTTTATTGGAGAATAATGTTAGTATATTTAATTGAATGAAAGGGAAAAAATAAACCAAAAAATGAAGGGGGTTTTGAGGGATAATTCACACCCAATATACCAATAATGTTCTAGAATTCATCCATTATAGGTGAAATAATTAGAATATCAATTACTTTATCCTTAGTATATTTATTTTATAATATAGGATCTCCACATTATAGATTCACATTTACGATGTGTTACTTGATTCCTATGTTTTGGCCTTCAATTATGGTCTATATTATTTATCGAGTTGACTGTACATCAATTATTAAACATTTTCATCAATGTGTAATTTTATTATCATTTCATCAGTCTACCACTTCATCCAAATAATTTATATTTTTCCATAATATTACATAGCGTAATAAACTTACATTGATCTAATGGTGATGAAAATTCTCATCATTACGTTCTATAAAACACACTTTCCCTAAATAAATAAATAACCTCAAAAAGTAAACTTTCTATCAAAATAATATTATCCATAATCCAAAAAGGTATATCTATGAAGTTTAAAATATGTGTTCTATAGAAAAAAAAATCAATAATATAAATTACTATTAATGAATATCAATATTTGTTTAACCATATAATGATGAGACTTTTTAATATCACTTTATAATTAAGAAAATAATGTATCCATAAACATGATATTTAGTCAAGATGATGTCAAGTAGAGAAGGATCAGAATAAGACTTAATAACTCTGTTTGAACCAAAATCCCCCCAAATTCATCGATAAAAACATGGAATAAAATACTATATTAATGAAGACCTATTTACATTATTCTAGAAACAATATATTCAGTAAACTAGGGGATGAAACTTATCATCAGGTAAAAACACATCATTCAATGTTTTTTTCTTTGTAAACCCAATAATAATTCCTTCCAATATATCATAGTCATATTAAAGTGTTTCTTTATTCATTAATTAGAATTAATATAAGATTAATTTAAAATATTGATGCATAGTTTTAGGTAATTTGATCCTTTTTATCATTTTTTCTTTGGTTGATATATCAGTTTATTTTGGGGACCTTTTGAAGGTTTTAAAAATATTATTGGAATGTGTATGTTTGGATCATGGTTAGAGAAAATTATGAAAGTTATATTAGGAAACCATGAATATCTCTCTAAAATACCAAAAAAGGTTATTTTTAGAACATTATTTGTTAATACTATGATTCTAAACCATTATGCACTCCCCAAAATCCTAGAAGGAGGAATAATAATGGTGCATGATTGGTTAAAATATATGGACAAACCATGTATCCTCAATTAGTGACCTTGTTACAGGCATATGGTAAACACATGAATTTATTAAAAAAACATTCAAAATAATTCTACTCTCTCTGGTATTTTAGTAAAAGGATCATGATTTGTGCACTTTTTAAAAACAATGTGGGAGAACCGTGTGATGGGAATATAAGAATAATATTATATTGATCTAACTCTCAGTAAAATATTTTTAATAGTAAACTCAACAAAGTAGATCCTTATTTGATCATCTGGTCCCTAGAAACACCATAGGGGTAACTATTGAAATAATAAAAAATATTAAAGATGGAAAATCTTGTTCAATATTATAATCAACAAACAAAACTAATCATATATTCCATGTTAACACCCTAATATATTATGATATATAATTTTCAATTAAATTTAATAACATAAATATATTGCATAATAGAACACACAGATATTTTTATGATCAATGGCATATTAAATATGAAAATACAATATTAAATGACCCATGATATATAAAACATTCATAACCTAGCCGTTAAATAACAGGTTATGAATATTACTAACTATACTATAAATATATATATATTCTACTCAATATAAATTTCTAATAAATGTTTTTTAAATAATCTATCAGTATATAATAAATTTATATAATTATTTAAAAAATATGTTTACTCGAAAATGAATTTTTTATTTAATTTTATGAACAAAATAATACTAAATATTTTGAAAATTTAAAATAATTTATTTGAGAAAATACACATCATTTTTTAAAGTTATTATTTAAAAATTTTATTAGGGTAAAAGTTTTATACTTTTCGAAATAGTATAATTTTTTAATGAATCGCGAAAAATACTGAATTTTAATTAAAAACTGATAATTAATTAAAATTAATTTTAAAGATAAATTATATTTTAAATAAAATTAGTTTAACTATATATCTGAAAAAAAAATTATTTAATTGGAACCATTTTTATATTGATATTGGATATAAAAACTTAAAAACGTTTGAACTTTTCCCTGTGAAAACCAACCTTGTCGTCATTTCATCATGATTATTTATAAATTTAAATATTGAAATTATTTAAATTGAATTAAAAAAATATTTATCTAGTATTCTTAATCAATATATTTATAATTTTTAATAAATTAAAATAATTTTTTTGGAAAATTAGAAGTAAAAAAATTGAAATTAGAATTGTCACACTTAATGTAAAAATTAGATTTACGAGGGGATAAAATAAGAATCCAAGGGAAATTGACCGAAAAACTGGTCCATAACCCATTTTAGTTTATCCACACCTAAATATATAATAGTTTTTAGAATGGAAAATTTTGGAATCTTTTTCCATGATAGGAATGTGGGTTTGATGAAATATTTTCAAAAAATTAGAACTGTGCCACCCACCTCACTTATAAATGGCCACCCATATATTAATTACTTCAAACCTTAAAACCTATTTTTATAATCCAAGACCATACCCAATTACATCCCTAATTTATTCATATCATCCTAGATTCTATAAGTTTGTAAAAACGTTCATCAAATGATGGTTTTGGTGCTAACCTAAGAGGGTACCAGAAGAAGAGGTAATGTTCTTCAACAAGCATCATTATTTTATTTATTTTATCACATACATAAATTATTATTAAATAGTGATGATGTAATAAATTATTTATATTCCAAATATTGGGATTTTTAAAACAAAATTAATAAACTAAATCCCTCTCCACTTCCACCAAATGTGTTACAAGAACATTGTTTGTATGTTTAGCGGACTACCTTCTAGCGAACCGATGGCATTCATTCTTTCATTACAACCTTTAACAGTTCAGTATATGATAAATAAAAAGTATATATATGATATTTTTAATAAATATATACCCCTTATTTTATTATATCATATATACATTTTAAAGTTAAATTTTATCGGGGATACAATAACATCCCTCATTTGTTCAATAGACTACCACCATGTGAAGCGATGCGATTTTTCTTTCACTAACATTTTACGAGGAATGTACTAAGGATGATTTTAATAAATATTTAGGATATAAATGAAATAATTATTATATTCATGAAACAATTATATTTATTAAAATGGAACATATAATTTTCTTTTTTTACGCTAAAAATTTGATGTAATCATCAGTCTACGTATAGAGTACCGACTTCACGAAGTGGATGGTCTCTCATTTCATCAACACACCACATGGGTAATTTATATTAGTATATTAAAATAAATAATGTGTTATATATGATACTATTGTCATTATGTAATGTTAAAATATTAGATTTCCTTTTTTCATAACGATCATTGGAAAATGGAAATTTTACCCATGTGTACGTTTAACTTACCATCACAATTAGTGTAACACACATTATGATTCATAACCATATTTCAGGAATGTTTTTTAAAATTAAAATGATGTAAAAATTTAATAAATTTTTCAAGATTATTATTATGGTGATTATGGAACAATATAATATTCATAAGAATCAAAACATTCATAATAATGAAAAAAATGATAAAAAAAGGAAATTAATATCTGGAATAATTACAATAATGAAATATTCTTAACAAATGAGTGATGAAAATTTATTCAAAGATCATATAAGTTATTATAAAAATTAATATTTTCTTTAGAAAATTAATAATATGTTTAAAACCATTATACATGATATAAAATCATGATCAACTCAAAGAAGTCTAACTTACCGTATTTCTATCTCACATTTTCCTTCAGTGACACACATGGAATATTGAACACATATTTCATTTGTGTGATTTATATATTTAGAATTAATATATTTTATTATTATTATAATATAAATTATTTCTTTATACATATCCATTCGAATATCTATCACCAATTGGGACTATGGTTCAATAATTAATAAAATGATAAAGGATTTTTGTCTCAATTTTCATTCATGGAACATAAGTAATGATATAAACCTATTTTATTTTATGAGTTTTATATAATTCCCATATTAATTAATATTCCTATTTTAATGATATATTAGGGTTAATATAATTTTATTCTTTAATGGACATTATGTTTCAATGTTACCAAAGTTGTAAAGAATTAATGCTACCACTTCATCTTTTTACACGATTGTTTATGACTATGTTAATGATGATCAAATATTATGATCTATATCTCAATAATTCCATATAAATTTATTATCCTCTTATTATGCATGACATTTCCAAGATATCATACCATTTCTAAATTATTTGGTACTTAAAATAATTGAGTAAAGTATTTAGGAAAAATAATATTCATTTTTTTCTTTAGTAGATAATACTTTTAAATGAAAAAGGATGTTCTTAAAAAATGTTATAATTTTTTTAAATTAATAAAATTATTTATAAAAATTTTATTTTACATATGTTTTAAATTTTATAAATTTTTTGAACGGAATCTTCATGTTAATTTCCAAAAAAAATTCTGTCATAATTTTACTGAAAATGAGAAATGAATATTTGTTTCATCCTCTATGACATAATAGGATTTTTTATAGTCATAATACTTATGTTATTTTATGCTTATATTTTTTCATTAAATTATATTTTCAAATAAATTTTATTTGTAATAAAATTATGTTTTTTATAGCTTTTTTATTTGAAAGGATATTTTTTAAGAATTGTTTTATATGTATTTTAATGATTCCTTTATATGTTTCACTAATATTTTTCCAAGAGAGGGATTTTTGAAATGTATTATGAATTTTTAGATACTAAATAAATTTCATTTCATGATGAAATAATTATTTTAATTTAAATTTCATTACTGATGTTTTAATGTAAATTCCATTCATCAGTGTCAAAACCTTATTGTTACTTATACCCCAAAAATGATTTTTTGGATCTAATAATCATTATTTATATGGATATATTAATATTATTTCGATGATAATTTAATGAAACCCCTTTATTTTCAAGATGTTAATAATGTTTCAAAGATATTTTCATAGAACCCACATAATTTACATTTTTTATACAAGTTTTAAAATAATTAATGTTTTTTTAGATTTTTATGATGAAATAGAAACTATATATTCATTATTATTGATGTGGTTCTTAGAAAATACTTATATGATGAATGAACCCATATATCACTGAATGATCCTCTAACATGTTATACAATGGACAGTTCCAGATAACATTGGGTGATGCCATTATAATATATATAATCGACTGGCCTAGATAGTGTTGAGTGAGCCTATTATAGCTTATATGAGGGGGTTTCAATGACAGGGCTGGAAGATCTTATTGTATCATATATGATGTGTGTTCCCAGATTACTCTTTGATGTATTGGGAAGTGATTATGATCTCCAAAGAAATATATTTTTGATAAATGTATGGTAATTCCGTTTTAATGGGTTCTGTAAGTGTTCATTGAAGATGATGTTCAATGATAATGACATGTTTTATCTACGATATCCATTACTTTTTAATTTTTATTTTGATGAATATTGTCATAAGGTAGCTCATGAATATAGATTATAATGAATCTTTCCTTAGATAAATTATTTTGATATGTTTTCATGTCTTATGATCAAAGTTTTTATAGGTACAAATATTCTAATGTTATGATCATGAACATTAATTATGTAATAATACCCTTACACTCTCCTTATACACACTAATGAAATTTTATTATTAATGATTACATTAACTCATATTGAGAATTTTAGATCACCCTTATTTATTTTATTTTACATTGTTATTATGAATGTTGATGAACTAATTATGTCTATAAGGTTTCATATGGATGATTATAATGACATTATGTGAAAAATGAAATGCCGTGTTAGGTGGGATATATTAAGATTAATTTAAATGGTTATTTTTTATGAATGAGTTTTTCCTAATTCAATAAAACAGTAAACCAAAATAGTCATTAAAAATTCAAGGTATTAGGCTTTTTCTTTTTATGATTTAAGGATTGGATGAAAAAATAAGGTCACCTTCATCACCATAAAAGTTGAAAATTTAATGTTTATGATTTCAGAATCATATCTTGGAGTGTGGGATCTGGAATGTTATAATTTTTATCATAGGTAGATTTAGATAAATTGGAGATTAGGATGGTTTAATGTGAGGTTATCTTAAGAGTTTTTTATACCATTTATGTCTATAATATTAAGGTTGATCATAAGTTCAATGTCTTAGACACCCCTATTGTGGTTTTAAGGGATTATATATTAATGGGATTAATGATAATTTATGGGATTTTTTAGAAGGTTGAAATATTTTTAAATATATATGTTTTAACATGAATTTTTCATTTAATTTTTTGGGAAATAATATTTTAGTTGTTTATAAAATTTTTTATTTATATAAAATTGGATGTTGGGAAAAAAATAATAATTATCATATAGATAACCAGATGATTGAATATTGATTGGGTTACTAAGTGATTAATTTTAATTTAAAAGAATATATTCTTACCTTAGGGCATGGAATATAAAAAGTATTAGATAACCATTGAGGTTAAAGCAGTATTTAATATTATGGATATTTAGTTTTTTTTATATATAGGGATATTAAAAGACTTGTTTTTTACTTTTGGTATTACTGTTGAATTTTTAATATAAATTTATTATAATAAGGTTTATTAATTGTTAGAATTATTTCACCATTTAATAACTATATTGGTTTTGCTTAATTTTTAGAGGTGAGAGAAATTTCTTATTGTACCTTTTATAGTTATGTTGTATTTTAAAGTTATTTTCAGTTATTCAGTATTGAAAAATTAATATTCAAAAGTTATCATTTAGAAAAATGATGAGATTAAAGTTAAAATTGAAAAATTAATGGAATTATACTCATCAAGAAATTTTATTTCCTTATATTCTTAGTCTATATTAAAAAATATTCATCAACTTTTGGAAATATATATTAAAACAAAAATGTTTTCATATTAAATTATTATCTAATTAATTAGATAATATTTTAGATAATCATATATTTATAATTTTTTAGACCTTAAATTCCCATTCATATTCCACTTTTTTGTGATCAATGAACTTAATCACTCTCTATAACTATTTATACTTTTCCTCTATTCCCACCTATTTTTTCAAATTTGAAAACATAGTTATGTGTTATTCCATTAAAAAAAATTACAAAAAATTCTATCTTATTAATATGATATTTCATTAAATATTATTAATTTTTTGTTGTCTTAGATAAAAATTATATTCAAATTTCAATCCTTTTATTATTTAAATGAACTTTAAATTGCTAGGATGCAAGTTATTCAAGGGTGATGTAGTACACATAGATTTTAAAAGAATAAACTTTTGTTTGATAGTGAAAATGACACACAATAATTATTTTAAATGAAAAATTAATACCTCAAGACTATTTGGTTTATTTATTTATTAATTAATTGAATCGCTTCATTATATTTTGGAACACACAACCTTGAGATATTTATGATCTATAGCATATTCAACACAAAACACTAAGCATAAATGACCCACGACATATATAAACATCATAACATTGTCGTTAAATTGGTACACATTAATATTATTAAATAATTTAGGAAATATATATAAATGTCTAACTCAATATAAAATAATTATATATTTCTTGTAATTAATCAATCAATTTTTAAAAAATTAATTTTAATCGTTAAAAAAAATTCTTCACAAAATATTTTTTATATATTTTCATGGAAAAGTATTACAATAATTTTTTAAATAAATAATAAAATTTATTACATAAAATAAAATTCATTTTTAAATCATATTTCCAAAATATTATTAGGGTTATCATTCTATATTTTTCTGAAAAGATTCATTTTTTGATGAAGAGTAAAAATTACTAAATTTTAATTGAAAACTACCTTTTAATTTAAATTATTTATAATGTTAAAATATATTTTAATTTTATTAATGTAAAATTAGATTAATTTTAAACCTACTAATTCAATTTAATTCAATGGAACCAATTTCAAATTGATATTTCATAAATAACATTCTAAACTATTCAACATTTTCTCTTTAAAAACTCATTTTCTCACTTCATCTACCAGATTAATTTTAAATTAAAAAAATTTCTATTGTATGAATTTAATTTTAAATTAATTATCCCAAATAATAAATCATAATTATTTTTAATTTATAAATGATTAAACATTATTTTTGACCAACATGAATAGTGAAAATAGTAAAAATATAACTACTACAATTGAGGAAAAAAAATTTATCAGGGGTAAACAGAGAATATAAAGTTAAAAAAGTCATTAAAAATTATCCCAAACCAATTATATATCCATATTTCAAAATTTTATATTAATTTATTTTAATTTATGATTTTTGAATCTTCTGGAATTATATAAATGTCGGTATGATTGAATCCGTTCAAAAAATTACAAGTGATCCACTAACCTCACTTATAAAAGGCCACACCATCTCTTCTATTATACACATCATAAATCCTATTTAATTTTTCCAAAACCTGAAAAAATAACTTTATAACATCCCACATCTCACTATTGAAGTGTTATTGTTTTCATAAATCCATCCTTGTAAGGCTTTGGTGAAAAACTATGAAGGATACCCGAAGAAGAGGTAATGTTCTTAAACTAGAATCTTTATTTAATTTCATTATCCACCTCATTAAATTATTGTTAATACATTATGATATAACAATTTAATTAGAAATAATATATTGAGATTTTTTTAAATCTTCATTAGCTACAAAAATCCCCACTTACATGAAATGGGATATGAAATCACTATTCGTGTGTTTGGGAAACTACCTCACCGTGAAGTGATGTCATTTTTTCTTCCATTAAAACATTTCATAGATGTGTATGATGATGAATATAAAGTATATATATGATATTTATGTTATATATACTTATAAATTAAGTCCTTATATCATATATATATATATTAAATTTATATTCCATGGTAGAAAACATAACATCACTCATGTTTATGACTGACTACACCATTGCAAAGTGATGTTATTTATCTTTCACTAATATTTTATATTAAATATAATAATTATAAATATATTGAATATATGTGAATTACATGAAATAATTATTATATTAATTACACATTTATCATTGTGAAAAAAAATAGATCATTTTCATATTTTACTCTAAAAATATTGTAACAAAGTTCTCCTTCATGTGGACTACCGCCTTCACAAATTTATGTGACTATATTTTCATCACTAAACAACATTGATGAAATATAAAGATTATAAAAAGGAATAATCAGTTATATATAATATTATTATCATTCTATAGAGACATCATATTACCTACCACATTTCTATAATGATAATTATAAAATGGAAGTGCTACTCATGTGTACGTACAACCTACTATCTCCATGATCATAATGTACGTAGTTTTTCATAAAAAACAATCATTATTTGTTCTATAAGTAAAATTTATGAATAAATAAAATAATTAATTAAATATTATTATTATGTATATTATGAAACTATATATTATTTATAATAGTTATAATTTTAATAACAAAACAAAAATGATAAAACAACCCAATTGACACCCGAATCAATAAAATAACTAATGATTAATAAAAAATGTGTAATACAATTTTATAAAAAAATAATACATGATATTAAAAATATTAATATTTTTATATAATATGTTTATAAATTGATTAAAAAAACTATACATGTGTTTAAAGGATGATCAATCAAAATGAAGCACGGTGTAATGGATCTTGGTATCACTTTTTAACTTTTGTGAGACACTTGAAATATTCACAACTAATATTCTTTTTGTAGTGTATATACATTCCTTGAAATTTTTTTATGATTATTCTCCAAGAAATTATTTGGGTTATCATATCCTTTTGAATATATATATATATATATATCTCATGGTGTTTATGGTTCAATATTTAACTAATCTGTAAGGGACTTTTGCCTCAATTTACCTTCTTGGGACATTAGTTATGTTATGCACCTATATTCATATATGAGTTCTATATACTGCCATTTTGATATGTTATATCATGAATATACTTATTTTAATGGTATTTTATGTTTCATTTTATATAATTATTTCATGGTTCATTCATTTCAATGTCACGAAAGTGGTAAAGATTTTATGTTACTATCTCATCATTTGTCGAGACTGTTTTTGAAAAAGTTTTTGATGATCAAATATTATAATCCATATCTCAATAATTTTCAAGATTCTTTTCCTCTTGTTATTTATCATATTTAAATGTAATGGTATAATTTTCAACTATTTTTAATTAACATTGTTGATAAATTATTTTTAATAAAACATATCTTTATTTCTATCGTTAGTAAAACCCACATTTTCATCCAAGACTGTGTTTTATAAAAAAGCTTTAAATTTTTTATCTTTTTTTAAAAAAAATTCAAATTTAATTTTGTTACCCATGATTTACTCTTTAATTTTTTTGGAAAATAATCTTCATGTCTTTTTCCAAGTAATTCTCATTTTTGTTGTACCAAAAATGATAAAGGAAACTTGTTTTAACATTTATGGTATGAATGAAATTTCTTGTCCTTATGATCATTATTAGATTTTAACCCCACATTATACGTTTTAATTTTTTTCACCGAAAGGATTTTTATTTATTTATTTTATATAATGTTTTTTAAATTTAATGGATATTTTCCTAAAAAAATTTAAATGTTTATTATTTCATACATTATATTTTTCTATGGTTGTTTTTTGTAAAATGGATTTTAAAATTTTATTTTCATTTTTTAGTATTTAAAATAGTGATTCTAGAAATTAATATATTATTATCCTCACATTTTATTTAGTAATATTTTAATTTAATTTTAATTTTTCAATATCAATTACCCTTGTTGTTACATATTCTATAATGGGAAATTTTTGTATTGATAACATTATTGTTATTTATCTTGATGGATTAATAATTTTTCAAATAGATTGTTATTAAACTTATTTAATTTCCACGTGTTAATCATGATTAAAATATATTTTCATTGAACCCATTTTATTTCCATGGGATAACCATGTTTTTAATGGAATAATGATTTCTTTAATCTGATTTATGACTAAAAGAATTCACTTTATACAATATTCATGTTATGGTTCGAGGATATTAACTATATGATGGGTGCACCAACATAACACTAGGTGATCCCATTAAAAAATATATGATTGGGTGGACTAGATTGTTTCAGGAGATCTTGTTTCAACTTATCTGATGTGGAATCCTAGATAGTATCAAGTGTGCCCATTATAGCTTATATGATGGTGTGACCTAGATAGCATCGGTTGAGGCCATTATATCTTATATGATGGGTGAACCCAAATAGTGATATGATTCATTGGGTAATGATTATGTTCTCTTGATGATTATATTGGATGATGGCCTTATAATTAATCCATTATTATTATTTTTAAGTGTTCTAGGATTATTTTTCCCCAAATGATAGCAAATTTTATCTATGCTTTCCACAGGTTAATAATGTTTCTTATTTTCCAAGCTGATATTTCATAGCTCTTGATCATTTATTTTGAGAGAACATTCTTGGTTAAATACTTATGAAATGATTTCCTGTTTATTGATCCATGTATTTATGGAATTTAATATTTTTATTTATGTCCATTGAATTTGATTATGTCATTATAAAATTACTCTCTTCTTATGCTCACTAAGGGAATTCAGCTATTAATTTTTATGTTAACATTAACTAAGAATTTGAGATGACCCTTATTATGTTTCCTTTTCCCCAAGTTATCAATAATGATGATGAAATAATTATGTGTATAGGGGTCACATATGTGTGATGACATTAATATAATGATAAATAATGAAATATTGTTTAGTTGAGAGATATTATCATTCCATGACATGGTTATTGTTTATGTATGTGTTTATCATAATTATATAAGTCAATAAAACCCATGGGACCTTGATAATTTATGTGATATAATTTCAACTTTTAATTTTGTAAGGTTATAATTGAAAAAATGGGGTCACCATTATCGGTATCCAATCCAGGAATGTATTGTTTATTATTTTAACATTGGATCTGGGAGACCAGTTTTAACATTATTATAACTATGGATCTCTTTATTTCTAATGTTCATGGATAAATGTGTAGGTTAGTGAATTGGATATCTTTTTTATGTGTAATCTATCTATTATCATCGATTTTGTCATCCACTATTATATCCATCTTCAAATGAGGTGAATGAATATTCTCTTCATGTGTATAGATCCTGACATTGTGAATTCATATTCTAGTATTCTAAATAAAACATTATATCCATGAATCTACATTCATAGATCCCATGTGGGAATTGTTGATTTTAATTGAGTTAGGTGATTTTATAATAGAATTTCTATCAATTGAAACCATAGAAACTTGTTTAAGTTAAATTAAATTTCATATTTATTTCTATGCATTGAATTGATTCCCATAATGATTGATTTCTAATTACATGGTGTCAATGATGAAAAACTATTGATAATGGATTTTTATATTAATTATCACTTTTATAAATTTTCTCTGGATTTTTAAGGAATTATTTTGAGAATAATTTTTATATTATTAAAATTCACGGAATAATTTTTTACCTGGAATGAAAAAATTCAAAATAATGGAATGTATTCTTTATAAAAAATCTTGGATGATTCATTTTAAAATGAAATGCATGTTTTGAAACTTGAATGTTGTCTAATTTTATTAGTTATTTTATTTGATTGAATTAAATAAATATAGAACCGTATCTGTTTTCTTTACTGTGGCACACAAGGGATCATATGTATTAAGTTCGGTTAAAAACACATATTTATAAGGACAATTTTAACTCAAATATATTGACTAAATAGTGTTTATTCTTTGAGATTTTTTCTTATTCCCCCAAGGCATGGGTTTTATGGAGTGTTTTTACATTTGGATTCATATTTCTCAATTATATGAGAGTATTTAAATATTAATCTAACTATGATTCTCTAAATTGTGGTTCTATATTTGATGTTTTTACACATATTATGAATTGACTAAAATTATATATACATTTTAATTATTCTAAATATTCATATTAATTAATTCATTGGTAAAGATACATGTAACTACGGGTTTTTATAGAAAATCACTTATAAACTATATATATTATCCATATAAAATTTCTTAAATTTTTGATTTTAATATGATCTATAAAATTATTTTTTCCTATGTTTTACTTAATGTTTATTATTTTTGTTTTATTTTTATATAATTATAATGAAATTATAGGGGATATACAACTGGGTTTTATTTCTCACACATTACTTTCACCTTTAATAGTTTTTGTATTTTATTATATATAGTCCGTGGAAATGGAAATTGCCATGCTAAAGTGGTTGATTTACATGGTTAGTGGGACCATGGGAGTTGGCACTGACCAATGGAACATATGATCCAATTATTATATGGTTATTCTGGGATATTTTAATTTATCATACTATATTATTATTCAATCAAAATAAATATTTTAGCATTGTATATATTTACTTGTGGGCTTTTAATATCCTAATGATTTTTTGGCATATCGAATCTTAGTTATTTTGTATTTAAAACTATTTTTTGATGTGGTAATCCTATGAAGATTGAATTTTTTTATTGTTTTTAATCAAAATATATATTTTCTAGCTCGTGGGGATTATTAATTCACTTTCTAACATGATAGAATTTATTTTGGTACCATTTAGGTTGGTTATTTAGTATAATTTTTGAAATATTGGAATTAGAGGGTCGTTGTTGCCTTTCATGATTTTGGTATGTAGTTTTGGATATCTTGGTAGAAAATAAATATTATATTTGGGACATTAGATAATTCCTAGTCCAACTCTCATAAAAATAGGCCTTTAGATTCCATGGGATTTTGGGGAAAATATATTTGACTTGTCGATTGAACTAATTATAGAATTTATTAAAATACTTTTTTCGATATTGGAGATTCTCATTTTCATTAATAATTATATATTTGACGATATCATGTTTCTTTACTAATATTTCCCAAGTTGTAATTTGATGCAGTGTAGTGAAATACACCCAAAAAATCATTTTATAGACCTTAGTTGGGATCTGCTGATGAATCATGGCCTGAAAATCCATTAATTGATCAAAACATTATATGGTTTTTTGTTCATGTGGTATAATATTTGGGTTCAGTATGTTCACATATGCCGAATAGTTATATAGAGTTTATTACTCTAAGGGATAAATACATAGATCATTACCAAAATATTATTCCTCTGAAGCCAATAAATTTATAGGGTACCAATGATCTAGATGAGGTATAGGGTTGGATGATGATAGTTGAGAAGCTCTTTTACTTCTTTGAAATATCCAACTCTTTTAATGTTAAATTTTCATCCTTAAAACATGGACGACCTAGTAGAAGATAATGTTATTTAATATTATTGGATGGGAAAGGTCTGGTCTTGGGGAGGAAATAATTGATAGTTATTTTCAACGACTAATTCTATAAAAAATGATTAAATAATATAAGATGATATAGTTCCATAATCTCAATAATTGTTCCTAAATAGTTACTCAGTATGCAAACCACATTATCAAGCCAGTTCATTTATCATAATAAGTTGTGTCAAATGAGAAAATTAAATCTCAATGATTTGATATATGTCTTCAAGAATGTGTCTGATACTATTTTTTTCAATTGAATCTAACTTCATAAGATGATGTTATGGATTGAATATTTATGACATTACCTGACATGGAATGTAATTCTTATTTTATGGGAGTCCTTGATACTCAAAGTGGTAGCTTGATTCACCACATTAAAAAATGATTTATTGGAATGAGTCTCATGGTGGAAACCATAATCCAACATCTTGTAAGTTGACATATTCTAAATTTCATGTCTAGTAAAGGAAATATTATTTGTTTCCATTATGGAAAATTGAGACCCAATGATGTCTTTCATTGTAAAACTAATGATCATTATCTCTTTTTGATTCTCAGGTCACTTGAATTTATTTTTTCATGACTTTACCAATATACATTGTGGTATATTCTTGATGATAGATGGAAAATCTATGTTGCAATTAGATTTATTATTAAAAAAAGTTTTTCTAGACACATTCGTAAAGAATGATTCTTCTTTATGCAATGTAAAAATATATTAGGGAATTTGATGTGGGATATGTGACCATGGGAGCTACTGTTACAATTTATCCATATGTTAGGACTCCTTTATTTAATATGGGTTCCTCTCATTCCATTATATCAACCTACACTATGGAAATGCACATTCTTCTAACGTATCAGATTACCTATTTTATATAGAAGTGTTCAAATATCCAAAAAAGAGGGATATGTGTTTTTTATTCCCCTCGTACACCTTTTCTTTATCACAATTTTAGAATATTTTTGACATTTTCATTTTATTTATGAGATATTTTGATGTTATTATTTGGATTTATTGACCAATCTCCCACATCGCCCATATAAAATAATATCTTTAGTGGATCAGTTTTAATAGAACTAGTGGGTTGCATTGTTTTCATAGTGATAATGGGACCTAATTTTAGTTAAAGGTAGTTATCCTATTTTATAGTTGGGTATGATGACTTATATGGTTTAATTTAATCTAGAGAAGAAATTATTGGTTATTGATCTGACCCTAATAGTAAATGAGTTTGTCACCATTTTCCCATGTAATTTCATATAGTTTATTACTGAGGAGATAGGTGTTGTTTTCTATAAAATTGTTACCTGTCACACAACATATATTTCATCCCTCTTACTGGATAAGAGACGATGAAATGAAGGAGATAAAGTTTCTCTAAGATTAATTGATATCTGAATGATTTATATGGCCCATCGCCTGACATTTAGTTGCACCAAAACATTTTATTAAAAATTATGATGAAATCCTTACCTTTGGTATTTTTTTCCAAATAACCAATCAGGTTTTGGTAAATAATAAATATTTATTTCTCTAAATTGATTAGTTGTTTGACTAGCATCAAGGGGTCAAGTAGTTCTCAATGATTGTTAATTATTTATTGTTTCACCATCATTGGATCAATGAGTTTTGTATTACTAATGCCAAATTTTGGATTATGTATAGTCACTATGAGTACCTTATTATTTCATTGAATTTTACCAATTATCTATTAGTGTTTATCCTATTCATTAAAATGATATTCCACATATTCTTTAATTTTTTATAGTTGTATATTTGGGTGAAATCTTAGTTTACTCCAAGACTGAGGAGGGATATGTATGTAACATAAGTGTAGTTCAGGGAATTTTGTGAAATATAAGGAATTATAATAAAATATTTAAATTCAATTCTGGAATTCCTGAGGAAATATTCATAGGATACATGGTTTGCAAACATTGAATTTCATTTGATCATAAGATGGTGAAAATGTGATGACCTAAGATGAACCATTGAAGTTATTTTTTATTTATAGATTCCTGGGTATGGTATGGGATTATCATAATTTTTTGAAGTATTTTTCAAATTATATTACTAATTTAACCATTTTCCCTCATAAAGGAGTAATTTATTTGGATTTTACATGTTAGTATTACTATGAATATTTAAAGAATAATTTGACGTTTTCTCTAGTGTTGACTCTTCTAGAACCTAAGAATGAATATGTATTATTCTATGATTCACCAAGTTTAATTTTGGGTTGTGTTATAGTACAAGTTGATCATGTTGTGACTTATGATCCTTGCTAGAATCATCCTTCATAGAATAACTATGATATACATGAACACAAACACACAACTATAATACATGCATTGAAGATATGGTCGAATCACCTTTTCTATGAAAGTTATACCATCCAATATAATCATAAAAAACATGGGTCATATCTTATCATAGATATATTTTAATATTATATTCATATTATGGTTAATGTACCATTAATCCTTTTATTTCAACAATACCTACACACCTAGTAAGAAGAATTTTATTACAAATTAAATAACCAGAATCATTCCAACCCCAGCCTTGAATGAATCAATTTAGCAATAATATTTTATGGATCCCACTATTCATATCCATTTTGAAGTTTGGGTTGATGAGACATAGGATTTTTATGACTTTTTATGTGGAATTATCACTCCTTGAGACGATTCTCAAGGAGAAAATGATTTATAACGAGTTTTATGGTTTTCATGATTCATTATATGGGTGGATACCTAAAATATGTGGTCTCAATCATCTGAAATTTATTTTATTTTTTTAGAGTCAGTTGGTAAAATCATTACATATGATGTATTTTTTGAGAGGGTATTCCCATAAGCCCAAGTGAGTGGTACACCAATGCACTAAATGTTGGATTTATAATGTGGTAATAGGTTTCGGTAACCTAGTTTGGGATGAGAAATTAGTGAATATTTTTATGATTTTTATTCATATTATTAGATTATGTTCAAGAAACAAAATATGCTTTTCCTGCTTCAAAAATATCCAGTGATGACTTGAAAGTGGGATTGTTATAAAGCTTCTATATACTCATCAAGGGAATAATGATATATGTGTTTCATCTATAGTTTTAAGAATGTATTGAATTGATAATAAACATTTTTAAGGTTATTATTTGTGCTTGTGAAATTTACATTGGAAGAGATTGGGATTTCCACATGTGACTGACTGAATTTTCCAACAATAATAATTTTGAGTCATAAATTAAGATGGAACCCTTTGAGTAATTGTATGTTATTCCATTTATGTCTCTACTTTTCCTTTCATATATTTTTTAATATTCTCTATATGGACATAGTATTTTCTAATATTCAATGAAAAATATCCATTTAATTAATCAGAAAATAGAATTGATTTAGATTCATTATAAAAATTATGTTTATAATTATAAATTCCATTTTGAATTTTTTTCCTATTGTTTTTGGGAGTTTTAACGTGGATAGGAAACCAAAATAATGTAAAACATCAAAATTTAGCATTGAGATACATCATACCATTTCATATTATTGATCATATTTGGATGGAGGATTACAATCATAAGATTTTACGTCATATTACATCAAACCAAAACAAGTTTCATGTATCATAGCTAAAAATGTTTCTCCCAGCCCTATCTCATATATTTCAATGGAGGAAATTGATCTAGAACAGTATTTTATTATTATAAATACATTGGTTTAAGTTATTTATTCTAAAATAAATATTATTCATGGAAAGTACATACCCTTGTTTTGGATATTATGGAATCATGATTCTGATTATCATTAAATGTTGGAGCGCGAGGCTTTGATAAAAGATAAGTTAAATTATATAATTACCAACTAATATTATTGATATTATCACTTTGGTAATGTAGTTTTTTTATAGTTATAATTTTAATATAAATATTCTCACCTTAAAGTGCATTTGACCATATGTTGGAATTAGTTTTGTGTACGGGTCATATCTCGGGTTGTTTTGGGGGGACTTTTGGAACAATATTATGTATTTGGGATAGTGAAAAGCTTGATCATAGTTAGATAAAACTATGTGGGTTATCCCAGAAAACCATTCAATACCCCCCAGAAACCCATGAGGAGACACACAATTTGAATAATGATTATCTACACCCTATGGTGAAATAATAAACTATCTATATAATCATAGAAGTAGGCCCACAATTAGATCATAGTTCATAAAATCATGCGGCCAAATTTTGTATAATCTTTTACTGTCCCAATGGGGAGTGCTAGTATGACTTATGTTATTTGAAACCGTGTAGCAGTCCGTTATAGTATAGTATGAGGAACACAGTTGAAACATGTTTTTAGAAAGCATGTATCCAAACTATGTGACATTATTTAATTCATCAATTGTATTAATTTAATTTCCAAAAATTTATTTTTAACTCAAAAATCCTCCTATTCAAATTAATTTTCATTATTTGGTCTTTGGAGGATCTCTATAGAGATATTTGGCACTCTTAATCTCTCTACTTCGTAAATAGATGTGTCGGTTGGTCTATAGGATATCTTTTTTTAAGCATAACAATCCCATATTTTGGGATTATCCTTTCTTCCCCACTCTCCCACATAGTGATATTTGAATTTTCATTCCATTTACGGGTATAGAAATTTTATTGATTAATTATGGTTATAATATATTACTTTGATAGTTATATCCTTAACACTTTGATTAAAAATCTTGTATGGGTGTTGTTGATATTTATTGATATATTTAATTTCACAAGTAAATATATTTTTATAGAATTATTTGTTTCATATATAATTTAAATTGGTTTTCTAATTGTTTTTTAATAATTTATTTGAGTCCAAGAATGAATTATTTTATATGGAGTGTTAGGCGTTATGAAACCGTTAAAATTTTTGAATTTTAAATTTAGTGTGATTTCAACAAATTTGATATTTATTTGTAAATAATGTTTTATTTAATTGTTTTTATGTGATAAAAGGAATAAAATTATAATGATATAGATGAAATTATTTTAAATTGTGTCATAATTTTGAATTAAAACCCTTATTTGATGATTTTTAAAACATATGGAATGTTTTGAAACATTAAAATATTGTGATTTTAAAATATTATTTGAAGTGATTAATTATATTTAAGATATATACCTTTAATAAATGATTGAACATGAATCACATGGGTACCTGAGTAGTTATAAAGAAGAAAAAATTTATTAATGAGGATAACATTGAATAAACTATATTGAGGGAAGATAGTTCATTCATTGAGATTCTCTCATATTCAAACTTGGTTAGAGATCTAGGATTTTTGTGCACACATGGATCCCTATTTAAATTTGATTTTAGAGGATCCCTAAACTACTCATACTGTGGATCTCAAATCAATAGTGATATGGATGAAATTGATTATATACACCAATGATATGTTGAAAATATTTACTAATATCAATTTTGATTAAAATTGTTATTCAGTATTTTTTATAAATATGATTATGATTTCCAATTTTAATTGAAATACAAAAGTAAAATATTTACATTGTCCACTTAATGATTTCTTAAAATTATATTTTTATATAATCTACGAAATAATTTTCATACATGTATTTATTTTTAATTGTTAATGGTATGATTATTAGTTGATGGTCTGTGGAAGCATGGTGGGATCCTAATAAATTTTTTTGATCACATCATACCATTACCTATTGTATATTGTTTATTTTATTATGAAAAGTCTTGGGAAAGGAAAATCACCACTTTTATGTAGTTGGTACACTTGATTAGATGGACCTTGGGTTATTTTGTTGGCTGGTGTAACATGTGATTCACTTATTAAATGGTGATTATGAAATATGATCTTCTAGGGAAATATCTAATGAATCTATGTGACTTACCATATTTTTACTCTTTCCTAACATTTAGTTTTTTCCTCTCTTGAATATTTTGTGGTATACCAACTGTTTGTATGTTTAAACTAATGACATTATCATGATGATTTATTAAAATGGATAAATCAAACCCTATTAATTGTTTTATTTCCAATTCACTAGTTTTAGGTCCATAAGGATTGATAACTCCCTTCAGACAATGCTAGAATTGATTTAGGTACCATTTAAGTGTGTTATATGGGTTGGTGAATGACATTTCATCTTTTATTTTGATAAAAATTATTACATCAATGTACACAATGACTATGATTGAATATGTATTACTCTTATGGAAATTGGATTTGAGTCCACCTAAACATTAATGAATTATTTGTTCCTATAGAATAAAGTAAATCTAAAAATAATATTCTTCGAGAGATTTGTTCTTCTTATAAAAATCCTTATTCATATGAAAAATTGAGAACATTAAATATCTAGAATAAAACAATTTGGTTATCCAATGATTAACATAAATGAATTTCTCAAAATCTTTAGAGATTTACCACCCATTATTTTTCCCTAAAATGTACTCATCATATACATGATTTCAAAATATTTAAAATTTAGATTATCCGTTCCTAGGGATTTCATCATTTGTAGATATTTTTTAATAAAAAAGTGTGTTTTAAAAATTTTCTTATGCATCTTGAATACTCATATGGTTTCCAACATATCCCTGAAGTATTATTTCAATATCATCATCATAGTTACGTTATTTAGAAAAATAATATTTATTTTGCAACACAATTACATTAATATTATAAAAAATATTTAATATATTTTTATTATAACAACAATAATTACTTTTAACAGGCTAATAAAGAATATATTCCTATTGATTTCCTATCACATTGAACGTTCACGTGTTTTTACCTTATATATTGTGGAAAAAAGGGTTTTTGAATTAATTTTTTCATTTTATGGAAAAATAATTTCTCATAAAACCATCACATATGGAATGATTAATTATTTAAGTGAAGGTAACAATAAGATGTGAATATAAATTGTCACTATTGTTTCTAATTTTCAGATGAACATTTATGTCCATTCCTCTAACAAAAAAAAATTATTATAATTTCATGTAAACTTTTATTCTTATTCACAACTACTTCATATTATGGTTTATATACTATGTAACATATTCATTCAAAATTAAATATTTCTCAACATATTACTCATGATATTTTGGTTTAAATATCATTAAAATAGACATAATTAATATCTGTAAAATCAATTTTAAAATTCATGAAATTATAATATTCTATAGTTGACCTTGAGCTCATTAGATACTCGACATTTATGTGTATCAACTCAAGAAGATTATACTCTTTGATCTCCCTCAGAGTGAGGCTCTCACACGCCGTTTTTTACTTTGATACATGAATAAATATATTCAACCATTCATGAATTTCCTTTTTTTTATTATTCATAACATCATTTTTTGAAATTATTATCCATGTTCCATTAATATATGTGGGAATTTCTTCTCTACCATATATAGTATTCCACATTATTTTTCTCGAAACATGTATCATGATCACATGTAATCATAAATAATACATTCCATGTTTATTTTCCCTTTATTATTATTTTTCCATTAATTACACATTTAATTACATATCCACTCCTTTGAATGATCACTCAATTATTATTTTAACAAAGATAAATTTCACTTATGAGGATATACATTATTCAATTAATTTGGAAAAAATTGATAGATTTATTATTTCCAATATTGATGTTTCAAAATCAATTTTGATTTAGTTATACATAATTTTCAAAAGTAACACCTACTATATAATTACATTTTATGTCTTTAAAGATATTATTATTTTTAATCATTTCTGATGTAGAAACCCTATATTGTAACCATGGATGATCTTTTTTTAAAAAAAATTATAAAAACTTGATCACAATCACATGTTCTTAATTACTCTCCTTAATAAATATTAGAGATTTATATTTCATAAAATATTATATTAGAGTTTTTATGAATATATTTTAAGTGGTTTTTTTTTGAGAACATGTCACATAAGATTTAAAAATAGAATTGAAATCACTAATCGCTTACCACTTATCTTTGAAAGGTTTATCATCTGGTCCCTAGGAACATCTGGTTGACACCCTTGATTTTTGGCCTCTCTTAAATTGAGAAAGTGTTAAGTTGTACAAACACACATAAGATTCATTCATAAATTATATAGAACACCAGCATGTACCATTAAATTAAAATATATTAATGTAATAAATAGATTTTACAAAATAAATGTTTTATAGTGTCATCCAATTTGATATCCACTACCTATTTTCAAACATTTCAAGATTAGGATATCTATCATTTACTTTTTATGTGTCCTTAGGTATACATATATTATTATACTAATAACATACCTTGTTTCTTGTTGAATTTACACAACTACCATTTAATTTATCAATGTGTGTTTTCAATTCATTATGTGATGTGATCACAATATTAAAATTATATTTATTATTTATACAATATTAGTTGGGATATTAGGTTACCTATATGATATTTTAGTACATCATCATGTTTGTTTGTTTTATTAGTAATTATTTATTCTATATTATAACATTCAACAAATTTATTGGAAAATTTTTCGAACACAAATTGAGGGATCCACAAAGAGATTTTATAATTAAAAAAAATTTATTGAATATTAGTTAATTGTTCATTTATTGAATAATGATTTATTTTTTTCATATCAAGAATCATATCTGTATCATCATTGATTTAATTTAGATCTTATATAATTTATGTGAACTCCACCTATATCTCAGTAATTATTCTTGTATTTTATGTCATCATGATATTTCTAAATGAATCATTCATATATTGGAATTATTTATTCTCTATATAAATTTTATTATAATCAATTAGTATACAAATATATTCTTTTTTAATTGATTTTGTTTTAGTGTTTATGCATCAAAAAATTATTCATAGTTTTTAATGTGATCTTCTACTTCAAACAATGTATCATTTGGTTAATTTCACAAAGCCATGAAATATATTTTACCTTAATCTTATGAGACTATATTCCTTATTTCAAATTCCTTATCACAAGTAGTGGAATGGGGATTTAATATAAATATCATCCTTTATTATTTTTTATTTTTTTATTTTTTCCATTGAAATTAATTTCATTGGAACAACCAGCTTTATACAGTTTCATCTTGGAAAACATTTCTTTTCGTCATCTGTATCCTCATTGAATTTCTCCTTTGAGAAATAAGATGAAAATTTTAGAATATTATAATCATTTAAGAATGATAATGGATGTTTAAAATTATATTTACCATTTCCACACAATATTATATTAGAAACGTGTTATATAAAAAAATAAAATCTAGTGGAGAAATATTAATATTTTGTTCAAACCAAATAAGAATTATTTTTTCCAACATGTATAAAACCTTTTGATGATTATATGGACATTAGATTATATGATTTTCCTTTTGAATTTAAGATAACCCCTCTCATCAAATCACATGAATCATAAAATTTATTAAATATATTGGTGGCGAACTCATCCATGTATTGATCAATAATATTATAAATCGTGGAATTAAGTTTATCTTCGGGAATCTCATCAATTTATCCTCTATAATGGATTCATTAGGATTTTTTCTATATCCTTGAATCAAGAATAATTTTTAACCCAAATGAATAAATTTTCCACCAATTCATGTTATCTAATTCAAACATCCTAAAATTGATCAAGATTTTTTTAACTATGAATAAATAACATTTTTTCTCCCTCATGGATGTCATGATGTTTCCTATATATTATATTTGATGTTTTTGTACCATTGAATTATGTCAACACTTTCTATAAGAAACATGATTCTGTTTTACACTATATCATAAGACATAATATATTTTTTATATAAATGTGTATAGGTTTTCCAACATTTAGAGGATATATAATGTTACAAGTGATGTAATGATTATCCCTAAAAAGTGTGGACGATAAAGAATAGTATCCCCCATTAGTTGATGGAATATTTTTTTCATCGATAATAATAACTCCTTATTTGTTAACATTTTTCATTATCTATATAGATCTCAAAAATAAATATTATTAATAAAATAATAAGGATAAAAACCATGATAAAATTTATCTATAACAATATTTAGAACACTCTAAAATAAATTGAAAAAACTAAGAGATAGTTTTTCATAATTGAGTGGGGTATAAAATCTATGGTTTTAGAAAGAAATTACTATAAAACATGGTTACTACCATCACAAATTTATTTGAATGGTGATAATTTTTATGATCAATATTATGAGACATTGAGTGTAACTGAACAGTCATGGTATAAGGGTGAATACAATATTGGAAAAAAATTTCTATAATTTTTAAAATTCATTACTAACAATTGTTATGATCTTTATGTGCATGTTACTTTATTAGGATCAGTAATCATAATTAATGGAGTCAATAGGTATCTATAAACACTAATTAAAATATATATGTATGATAATCAATAAGTTAATCAATAACTGATTCCCATGTCTAGGACACCCCAATAATAACCTGTCAACATATTAAATCATTATATTTGATTATTAATTATAACTCCTGACTAATAAAATAGAAAAAACCTATTCAATTTGGTAATTTTATATTTAAATTAAAATCTAAATTATTTTATAAAATTCATCAATTTATACCAAAAATTACTTACCCACATGAAAAACCTCTTGACATGTTATATATAGTACTAATCATTATTATTTTTGAATGGAAACATGAGAAAAAAATAAAATTTTATTCTCAGTATGGGTAAAAATTAAGTGATATTAATCGAGTCAAAAAAGTTGAAAATAAATAATATGTTGTAACACATTGAGATTTTGTTGTATATTTCTATAAATTAATTTAATCTATCTGATATCTTATTGTAAAATCAACCCGAAGTTTAGATGAACCATAATATAACATACCTTTATAAACTATGTTTTAAATTCAAAGGTATGAAAATGAATTACTAAATTATGAATACTATATTGTTTACACTGGTATAATATAAATTCATTGGTCATAAACTGTATTGAAATAATGAAATCATTTTAAATTAAAATAAATGCCATTCTGAGAAACTATTTCACTGAGTGCAATGTGTTTTTATCATAATAAATTAAATTAATCACCCTTTTTTAATAATTTTAATGAAATTTTTATGTTGTATATTAAATAACATTTTTATAATTCATCAAATAATTTTTATAATCAAGATACACTAATTAATTCATCTTTATAATGAAAATCTATATTTTTCAAAAACAAAATCCGTTCATATCATTTTCCATACTAATATTAAAAATTACTCTTTCCACTTTTAAAGAATTAATTTTATAATATGACCCTAATTTCTTAAAATAATCATGTCAATAATATATTATATTAAAATATTTTAAACTTTCTGAAAATACTAAATTTTTAATGAAAATTAAAAAATATAGACTTATATTGATACTTGTACTTTTGTTTAAATAATTTTAATATAATAATTTTTTTTAATATTATTTCAAAAGTAACAACAGTTAAATTATAATTTTTTAATAAATTTTAGTTCATTAAAATAAATTTATTGTTTAATTTTGATAAAAATGTTTTTATACTTAATAAAAAAATTATTTGGATAACTACAATTTTTTCATGCTTGCAAAATTAATTTAAAATTAGAATATAACACATTTTTGAATTATATTGAGATAATAGATTAAATATTTTGAATAATAATAATTGATATTATATAATAATTTAAATTTAGTTTTTTTTCATAATGATTAATAATGAAAGTAAAATTTATTTAACACAATTACGGTGAAAATGGGTTGTATCACATGCCTGTATTAAAATAAATTCCCAAACACGTAGGATTTTTAATTGATAAATTTGGATTCATAATTATAATTATATTTTCATTATTATTTAATAATTTTCATTTAGTTTTTTTCTCAAATTGTAAATTAACTATGTAATCTAAAAACTAATTATTGTGGTCAAAATTAAAATGGTAAAGCTATGTAAAATTAGAGGATAAGGGATTAACATGTCTAAAACATGGTAATTTTTTTGTTTTTAACATATTCCTAGACCATAAATGGCCTAAAATTTGTTATTTTTTAATTTGGTAGGAACATGGTGTTAGACTGACTTCCCATTATGGAAAGGTTTTTTTTTGTATTTAGGAAAATTTCACTCATCGTCAATTATAAAAGGGAACCCCACCAATCGCATCATCAAATTTCTCAAGTCATTTTGATCATATAAACCATGGAAAAATACCGCTTAAAATCATTGGAAACATTATATATATTTTATATTATTCTCAAATTCTAACCCTCGTGTCCTTAGTCATATATCTGAAGGATGATCATCTATGTGAAGGTAATTGTCTTCACTAAGCTCCTTCAATTGACTTCTTCTATTCCAAAAATACATTATGTATTAACAATTACAATATAATAAAACCAATATATCACATATATTTTGATATTATTATGTTTATATCATAATATTTATGCATTATATTCTAAATAAAATGGGAATCAAATCCATCGATTGTGTCTACAACAGACTATAACATTGCAAACCGATGTTATTTGTATTCCATCACTAACATACATGGATAGTAAAAATTATGTAAATAATTAACATATATATTATTCATATGGAATTATATTAATTATGTAAAATTAATATATAATCCACTTCCATACCCTTTCACCCATTAATGGAATGATATCATCACTCATATCTATGTATGAGCACCATCCCCCAAATGAGATGTGATTTATTTTTGATATACAATATTCATTAATGGTTATAACAATGTATGTAATGAATTGATATTATATATACAACATTTATATAATTGATGATATGATTTTTCTATATATATTTCACATCAACCATACATCATGAAAAACCATGCAAGAGAAAACAAAGTAGTTAACACCCAAAACAATGGTATTAATGAAATATGATCCACAAATGAGTGATAAATATGTTATAATAAGATCATGTATGATAATATAAATATCATTATATTTATAATATAAATATATAACATGTTTTGGAACACTATACATGAAGTTAAATCACAATTAACTAAAGGGAATCATGATGCAGGGGACATTATCTCAATTTACTTTTAGTGAGGCATATTTTAATATTAAGAACCTAATTTATTTTATATAGTTTATCAAACACCTCTTGTATATGTAATATCATTAATCCTTCATACTTCATAGAATTTTAAGTTTCAATTGGAATTATTTCATCCAAGATGATTTGACTTGTAATTTTCCTAATTGTATGGAATTTCATAAGTAAATTTTTTTCATTAGGTTTATTAAATATAAATCATCATTGAAATTCTAAGATTATGAGAATAATTTTACTAAAATTCGTTATTTTTTACTCAAACTTATTTTATGTAGACTTTAATAGGATTCACATAATCAATTAATTGATTTATCATGTAACACCTCAATATTATAAAAGAAGAATTTTGTATTCGATATCCTGATGGGCACATAATAATGAGTTTATCATGCATTAAATTCTACACATAGTTTATCATATTTTAAAAGAAACCCCAATATTTTTATATTTGATAGTTTATTCAACACGCAACACCACACATAAATGACCCATGATATATATTACTATTATGACCTTTCTATTAAATTTCCCTCTATGAATAATATTTACTATTTAATGCTATATATATATATATTTGTGTGTGTATGTGTGTGTATGTTTGTATACGTATTATAACAATACTAATTATTGATAAATATTTATTAAATAGTCAATCAATATATAGTAATATGGTTTTATTCTTTAAAAATTAATTTTCTTCCAAAATGATTTTTATTTATTTTCATGTGAAAGAAATATTAATTTATATTTCGAACTATTAGAAACATTAGTTGTTAAAATTAACTTCATTTTTCGAATTTTAATATAAAAAATTACTTTTGGGGGAATTTTTGGACTTTTAGGAAAATACTGATTTTTCATTGAATAGTAAATCATTCCATTTTTCGTAAAAAGTATTTTCATTTTATAAAATTAAGTACTTTAAAAGTACCAATATATTTTTAATATTTATTTAAATTAACCTTATTATTATTCAGATACATTTTATCAAATTGATTAATTTTTATCAACTATATATTGTATTTAGTACATGTCTGTTTTTTTCTTTTAAAAATCTGGTTTTGTAAAAAAAAATTAAATACATAATGGTTATCCATTTTAATTAAATAAAATAAGTTGTAATGGGGAATTTTCAAAATGAAATTTATAGAATATATAAAAATTAATTTTAATTTACTTTCATAAAATAATTATTATAAATCATAGACATAAAATAGAATCATCTTTTTCTAAAAAATATTATTCTGATAAACCCACTGTCTCACCTCATCTGTATGATTCATTTTAAATGATTTTTTCTACACTTATGTGAATGAAATTTATAAATATTGATTAAATATTTTGAATAATTATAATAATAATTTATATTGTATACCAAATTAAAATTAATTTTATTCCAGAATGATGAGTAAAAATTTAAAATTAATCCCAACGATTATGGTAAAAAATATATTTTAAGGCATAAAATTTATTATTAAATAAAAAATGGCCTTTGATATTTAAATTTTTATATGGAAATACTTATAACATATACATCATATTATTTAAAAAAATTATTATGTCCAAGTGACATGGAAAGAACATCGGTGAAATTAACTCTTTCAAAAAAAAATCAATTGTGCCACTCACCTAACTTATAAAATGTCATGGCCTGACCCTCGAGGCCCATGCTGTGAATACCCCAATCTTGACATCCATAAGATAGGGGCTGGAGACCAGCACCGGAAAGGTATATCCCAAAAACCGGGAAGGCCATGCCTCTAAACCTATAAACTCACGCAAACCAAGCACACAGTATGACATAAGCACAATGTAAACTATAAAGTAAACAAGGTGTGTACAGTAAGTAAAGGGTAGAGAATACTAGACCAACTGGAAGGTAAAAGTAGACTAAAAACAATAACTCCTATGAACAACTTCTATGAATCCTACCTGAAGGGTGGGTATAGCTCTAGAGCGGTAGACTCTGCGGATCGCCGAGTCTATTATCCACCTCTGATCAGCCTCTAGTCTGGTACCCTTGACCTCAATCAGTGATGTCCATCATCTACACATGACACAACAAGGTACGTTCATAGACCATGAAGGGGTGAGTATAGTGATACTCAATGGGGACCTTGAGACCCTTCTAGGTCACCTAGAGTTCCACAAAGGGATAACCACCATGCATGAAGCAATAATTATCATCACTACTTAGGTATATGACCATACATATACCTATGTTTTCAAGATATACCAAGGAAACACAACAAACGTTAAATTACCACATAGGTAACACCACGAAGGTAGAATTAAAACATAGGTAACACCATGAAGGTTGAAGAAACAACTCACATAGGTATTAGTGACGTATAATATTACAGATGATTAGTCGCGAAGCTAGATCATCTTATTCTGTCAAGAGGCACTACTGCTGATTATATGGAGTCTGAACCATACAGGATCTATAGGTACTAAACTCCACTATGACCCACACATGATCTAACCCACACATGATCGGTATGTGCTAACCCACATAAGATTTGACCCACACATGATTGTTGTGCACTGACCCACACAGGATCACGGAGCGCTGACCCACACATGATCTGACAAACACATGATCTGACCCACAAAAGAATGGTATGCTTGACCACACCAGATCAATTAGAACTAAACCACGTATAATCGATAGGTACTAAACCCTATAATGAATCACACATGATCCAACTTTCCTAAAGTCGATATGTAACTAACCTCGGTATTATCCGTCTCTAACCTCCGCCTCACTGCCAACCAATGGATTCATGGCACCTGGTGTGCTCGAGTTTCATAGAATCTATTCCTTGAGATATGTATCATATCAAAAAACTCTACTAATCTCTAAAATGTAGTAACCCAAAGTTTCATCAGGTCATTAGGGACAAAATGAAATAGACGGTGCATCAATCGGATGCCCAGTCTGTAAGTTTTTATCATTTCTAATCTGAGGGCCTTGTTGGATTTGGGTTCAATCCAACCCATCCATACTCAAACATTATCCAAAAAACAATTTAATTATTCCAAAATGACATTATCGAAATAAGTATTCTATTTCAGCAGACGGTTCATCAAACGGGCATCAGGTTCTCAGGATGTAGCCAGAAAGGCGAAACTAGGTCCGGTTGGGCCCGAGTCCGGTCCGGCCCGATTGGCCTAGACCATGGGTGGCCACACCCACTGGTTCATGGTCATGACTAGCATGTGAAGGGTGCATCCCATTGGGTTCGGCCCGCTGGGGCCGTCCACTGTAAGGCCCTCGGTTGGGTGGACTGCCATGGTGGGGTCCTTCCTAGATGATGCCTAGGAGAGAGGGGCCTCCCAGGTCACCTGAACAGCAAAAGGGTCAATTGGTTTTTTAGAAACGGGACCCCCTGAAGCGGGTCTAGATCCATGCACCACGGTCGGCCTATTTTTCGGTCGGTCCTCCTCCTCCCAGTGGCACGACGACGCCGTTGTCCTCCATGGCTGGTCGGGTGCCGTGTGCCCTTCGGCCTCTTCCACGGCCAAGAGGTTGCGGCCTCTTCCTCCATTGGCGATGCAGATGCACGTAGCCACTCCACCTCATGGTCGACGGGCGTGCCAGCAGTGATCCTATTCTCCACAGCCGACGATCCACATCCTCCTTCTCATATTGCGGTGCTGACGTACATCCCCTACCTCCACGTGGCTGGTCGGTGGGCCAGCTTCCCTCCTCTTCCACGGTTCACCACATCTCCATTATAAGGCCTAAAAACATAATGAGCACATATTAGTGATCCTCGGGTCAAGGGCTCCGCGTCCATATTCCTTTCTCAACAAAACATTTTGATTTCAGCACTGTTAAATGTTGGGCATTGATAAAGGCACTATGAATTCATGAAGAATAAAAGATAAAGGTGCAATGTATATGTGCAGGATGATAGCCATGTTAGTATTTCCATAGTCATTGTCAATCCAGAATAAGATGAATTATAAAATAAATTCAATAAAATTTCAAATTAAATCCCCTAACATGATGTTCATTGGAGGTATGGTGAGGAAAGAGATGATGTCGATGAAAGGGTGTCAACGCTCGTCTTTCCCCCAACTCACTTTAGAACCACACTCCAACATCAACGTTCTTGATCCGAATAGTTGTTCTTCATTGGAGAATATTTATCCAATGGTTCTCCCAATGTTTCCTTTGCCAACGATTCCCAACAAAGAAGTGAGGAGCCAACTTTAATTGAGTTAATTCAATTAAAGTTGTCACATTAAGGAGGTCATATTAAATTAAATAAGTTGGTTTAGTAAATTGGGAGAATTACAATGGTTTTCTCACATTAAATGGGGTTTGGGTTGTCCCCACCACCAAATTAAAAATGGGAGGATTCAATTAAAAATATAAAATAAAACATGTTTATTTTATTTTCTCCCATGAAATTTTCAAAAACTAATTTCGGCCCCTGAACAACTACGGTAAAGGTGAAGGTCTCCATAAGAGAATATTGGCACTTCAATTTCAACAATTTTCTCGTATTTTATTTCCAAGCACTGGTTAAAAATTTACAAAATGCTACTCATGCATTTCGTGAACGTACCAAAAAAAAGTTCACAAATTCATTCAGGGAACCCCAGACCTTGATATCTCGTGTTGTCAATTTTTGTGGACTCGGAATATTCCCATATAATTAAAAAAATTACATAGATTAAATTTGGGTAATTAAATTCTCCCCACCTCTGGGATTTGCGTCCCTGAATGTCACAACACAAACTAGGGAAGCAAGTGGTAGTACTGAGCAAGAATCTGATCCTCCCACTCCCATGTGATCTCCTAGAGGTTCATATACTGCCAAAAAATAGGCACCAGAGGTATAGACTGCCCATAAAGGTCCTGCTCCTGTCGATCCTCAATCTCCACTGGAACCTTCAAAAACGTCACCCCATCATCGATGTCCTACTCACCCTAGTCAATTATGTGTGAAGGATCATGTACTTATCTCCTTAGTTGGGACACATGGAAAATATCATGCACTCGGTTCAACTAAGGGAGAAGAGTTGAGCGGTAAGCCACCATGCCAACTCTACTGAGGACCTGAAAGGGTCCGATGAACCTCATAGATAACTTTCTTTCCTAGACAATTCTCTAAAAACCACATCGATTTGAGACACATAGAATGACATGGTCACCATCCTCGAACTTCAGAGGTCTCTATCTCTTGTCACCTTTTAATTTTGGCATGCTCTATACAGTCTTCATCCACTCTTGGATGATCTGTTCTTTCTCTGGGGTAGCTCATAGCATCTCTAGTTCCATGAGTGCTGACTCCCCTAAATCAGTTCAACACAGAGGTGATCTGCAAGGTCATCCGTAGAGTGCCTTGAATTGTTTCATACCGATATTGGGGTGATAACTGTTGTTGTATGTGAACTCCACTATCGGAAAGTGATCATCCCAACTGTGGCTAAAATCAAGGACACAAGAATGTAGCATGTTCTCGTGGGTCTGAGTGGTCCACTCTATCTAAACATATGTCTGAGGATGGAAGGCGGTTCTCAACTGAAGTTCTGTCTCAAACGCCTCATGAAACCCCGTCTATAGACAGAAAGTGAAACGTGCATCATGATCATATACAATCCTAAATTGTACTCCATGATGCCACACAATCTCTTGTACATAATGGCATCCCAAACTCTATACTAATCCTTACTCTCTGATAGGTATGAAGTTAGACAACATGGTGAGTAGGTCAACAATCACCTAGACAGAATCATGACTCATGGACGTGTGTGGAATTCCTATCAAGAAGTCCATGGAAATTCCATCCCACTTCCACTCTGACACCTCTAATGGCTGAAATAATCCTACAAGAACCTGATGCTCTACCATCAATTTCTGATAAGTGAGTAACCATGAGAAAAACTCTTCTACTGATTTCTTCAATCCCGACCACCAGTGCAGATGTCGAATGTCCTGGTACATCTTTGTCACTCCTAGATGTACCACTGGAGGGGACATATGGAACTACCTCATCAATTCCTTCTGTATCACCACTGGTAACACAGTACATTCTCTGAAGAGGATGACATTCTCCCCACCTTCATAAAATCCATTAGGTGCCTGTCTCGTGGATATCTGATCATGTTTAGCCTCAAAGTCAGTGTCCCCAAGATGCACCACCCTGACATGATGAAGGAGCGGGGGAGTGACTGTCAGAGACTGAAGATAAGATACTCCATCGTGATCCATATAGGATATCTGGAAAGAAGCTAACTGCTATGTCACATCACTCGGATGCTTTATACCAAATCTCCAACTGATCGCATATGCTACAATGTTCCCCTCCCAAAAATTATAGACTATCTCGAAGTCATAGTGCTGGAGGAACTCCAGCCAACGTCGTTGTCATGGGTTAAGGTCTTTCTGAGAGAAGATATAACTGAGACTCTTGTGATCAGAGTAGAATGTAAAAAATTCTCCCATCAAGTAATGTTGTGACATCTTCAAGGTGAAGACCACTACTGCTAACTCCAGTTCATGGGTAGTGTTGTGATGCTCATTCTTCCTCATCTATTGAGAACCATACACTATAACTGCTTGCTTCTGCATTAAGACACATTTGAGCCCAGTCCCTAATACATCACAGTATACTACATACCCAATTCCATTGTCTGATAGCCTTAATATAGGGTCACTTCGCGGTCTCTACCTCAGCTCCTAGAAACTCTGCTGGCATCTCTCAAACCACACAAATGGTTTCCCATTCCTTGTCAATGCTGATAAGGGTGCTGCAACTCTGGAAATGTCATTAACAAACCTCCGGTTGTAACCGACCAAACCAATGAATCTTCTCACATCATTCACACTCTTGGGTGGCTCCCAAGAAAGTGCAGCATCAATATTTTTTGGATCCACTGCAACTCCAACCACTGAGATGACGTCTCCCAATAAGTGAACCACTCGGATTCAGAATTGGAACTTCGAGTTCTTACCATAAAGCTGGTTACCTTAGAGTGTGTCCATAACTACCAAAAGATGATAGGAATGCTACCCCTCTGTCGCTAAGTATATCATTATATCATCGATGAAGACTACCACACACTGATTGAGGTATGACTGGATGATCCTGTTCATGAGTCCCATGAACACTACTAGGGTGTTGGTCATTTCTAATGGCCTAACCAAAAACTCATAGTGGCCAAACTGACATCTGAAGGCCATCTTCTGCACATCCTCATCTCGTACCCTGAGTTGGTGATAGCCTGTTCTATGGTCTATCTTTGAAAACCATTGTGATCTATTCAGTAGGTCGAAGAGATCATCACTCATCAGAAGTGGGTACATGTTCATGATGGTCACCTGGTTCTGGTGCCGATAGTCCACACATAGTCTCAAACTCCCATCTTCCTTCTTGGAGAAAAAAATCGGGGCTGCCCAAGGAGAAAACTGGGCCTAATGAACCCTATGCCCAACAAGTTTTCTAGTTGTACTCGCATCTCTCGAAGCTCTCTAGGAGCCATCCGATATACTGGGGTACATATCGGTTCCATCATGGGGTACAAGTTTATGTAGAAGTCTACCTATCTGTGAGGAGGTAGTCCTGGAACATCATTAGGGAAACATCAGTGTACTGGTCCACCACTATAGGATAGCTCATACTCTCAACATCAACCACTCTGAGGGTAAGGCTATACAACTGATGTGTGATCACTTACACCCTCCTCCGGGTAAGTCCATCATTTGCTGCAAAATGTTATCTTCTCACCATGGAAGGAAAATCAGGTCCCATTCGTGCCCACACACCACACTTTGCGCCTAATACAGTCAATCTGAGCATGGACTATGGATAAACAGTCCATACCAAAGATAACATCGTAAGGCCTCGACACCACTACTAGAAGATCTTAGTCGAAGCTATTTCTTCTTAAAGAAAGTTCACAATGCCAGAACCAGTGTGTAATCGTCTAATCTTCTCCTGTAGGAGTCTTTATCCATAAGGATCGAGCCAACGGCTGCACTGGTATCTCTGAGCTCCAAACGAGGGTTGTTGAAGTAAAATAATGACTGGCACCAATGTCTATAATTACCGTGGATAAGGTGGAGTAAAAAAAGATCATACCTTGTATCATCTCTGGAGTGTCGTGGTCATAAGCCTCGGTTTCCTGGAGCGGTGCTCGCCCATGGCCACCTGCTCCCTATGGTCAGGGTGGACCACCTTGAGGTTGTGGGGTTAGATCCTCGAATCTCCTCCCACTGCCTATTGCACAACCTTATCCTCTTCTGTGTCTGCCTCCTACCTGCAGACCTCCTCGATTAAATATTTGATTATTCCCAAGTTGTCCTACGACTGTCTGCTAGATATCTGTATGGTGGTTCGAGTAGTCGCAAGCCATATGACCCTTCCTGCCGCCTGAGTAACACTGCCTGAACCTTGCATGTATTTCTCTGCCTCGAGAGCCCCAAACCACCTACCTTGTATCATGCAGTCGTCCATCTGTAAGTCTGGTCATCTTGGACCTTTGCATCATCTATCTGCTTCCATCTACCAATAACTCTGCTACGTGACATCCGGGGGTGGGTCTCGCTGTCAGTGACTGCTCAACAAGGAAGCTCTCCACTAAGAGTGCTCTCCCTAACACCCTAGCCTACATCAGGGTGCTTAGAGAAACCATAAAAGCTCTAATATTCCATCTAAGCCTCTGCTCGAAGGTCTGATCCCTAAAGAAAGGGTCTCGCTCAATGTCAGTGGAGTAGCTCGAGAGGTTGGCAAACCTCGCTGAATACTGAGCCACAGTCACGCCACCCAGCTAAAAGTGTATAATCTCCTATATATGAACTTATTGTAATGTTTCTGAGAAGAAATATGTTTTTAATAGTCTCTTGAAGTCCTCCCCAATGAGGTTCATCACGTCGTGAACTTGGATCATCATGCTCCACTATCTTCCAACTGCTGCATGATGGAAACTGGCAACATGGATCCCTATGAGATCAACTGGTGTCCTGATTAGCCACTAAATAAGTATAATATTCAGTGTTTATATATTTATTATTCTTGTTCTTTATTATTCACAAACACCATTTTAGTTCATTTTACACTTTGAACATCATTTCACATTATGATTGTAATACCTTCTTAAAATGAACTATTATGTGGTACATTTTTTAACATCATTTTAAGTACCCAATGATTCATCTGATTTTAAGGAATATAATTATCCATATTTTAATTTGATATTTTGGTAAATTGACCTACACTTCAATATTAACATGTCTCATTCAGGGATCAATGTAGAATTCATGGAAAAGATGGGGATATTTTGTGATTAAAGCATGCAATTCTAGAGAAGGAAGATTGGACATCAGCCCACTAATGAGAATTTGGGACCCACATTACTGACCCAATGAATCCAAAATTTGGAGGTAGGATATAAGACGTATATATGAACAATTAATTATTCATATGTAAGTGATAATTTGGCATCCATGGAGTCCATTTCGGCGGCCCAAGTTAGAGATAAAATTCTGGCCAGATTCTGCGGCCCAGAAATACAGTCCACTAATCTAATCATATCTCTGAATCCACAACATCAAATGGGCCCAAATTTTATAGTCAGGTAGAAGATATCCGGGGATATATTTTATTATTCTATGTCCCACTCTGATTATTCCATCTAGAAGGACCTAAAATTGCATCTGTTCGGTGGAAGCAAGCTGACTGGCACCTTGGGTCAAGGGTGAAAAATTCTCCTCTCTCTTACTTTCCACCACCCTAGGCCTACCATACTCAAGTGGGATCTTTTTTACTATCGGAGACTCGACCAATGTCTCCTTAAATGCCTATTTAAGGCAGTGGTGGTGAAGGATTTTTTCATCTTCGATGGTTTGTTCAATTGTAATGTTTTGCTGCGATTTTGTTGTCTCAAGTTTGTCTTTCACTTGTAAGTTGTTCAATTCACTTTAGTTTCTTAATAAAAGTTCTTATTATACTCTTATTCTGTTTTTATTAATATCATTTTGATACCATTGGTTCACGGTGTGAATTTATTCACCCCAAACCTTGTGAAATTATCACGCAATGGTGGAATGATCGTTATTTCATTGTTTCTTTTTACTTCTCCATTTCCTCCCTCATTAGCCTACTTTACGCTTCCATTGAAACCATAACATCAATGGAGGGATAACCCACTTATGGGTTGATCAAAGAGAGTATAAAGTGGCTAGATTGGATTTTATTTATCACCCCATTAATGTATAATCACTTCCTTAATTGCGATTTTTATTTGATGATTTTTAAACTCCATCGTCCTTGTTGAATTTAAGGCCACACACTTCATGTGCACATATGAACCTTTACATTGAATTGCTCAAAACTTTGATTCTTCAAGTGTATATGTGATTAGTATTAAAGGGTGTAGGCATTAAACCAGCAACTGATGATGTTGTTTTATCTTCTTAAATGAAATCATCTTAAATATAAGAAATTGAAATCATTGAAAAGGAAATATGTCCCATCCACCACAAGTGATAACCTAGGATCAAGTCACTCTTTTAAATTGAATTCACATAAATATTTTAGTTATCCTTCAAAACCATATAAATACAACCCAATTTAGCCACATAATAGCCAAAAACAGTCCATAGAATGTATGTGTCCATAGGTTACTTCTTAGGTCTCTAAGGATTCGACAACCCAAGCTAAACTACAAGGACCGTTATACCTTCATCTCTTGGGTAAATTTTTGTGAGATTCAAATATTGGTGCCATTGTTAGGGAACCAGGTAAGTCATCTAAACACCCATTCTCTTCTCCCACATTTCTTCTTTTCTCATCCAAATTCTCTTATCTTGTCCCTTCCTCATTTTTTTTCTTTTGGCACATGTCTTCCTACACCCACGATCAATAAAACCGTCTAGTTAGGGTGGATAGTCCTGGGGTTGGGGAGTCAAGTAAACCATGGTAACTCCTTCCATTATATACTAATCTTTCTAAAACCCCTGAGTCAAAAATTGTGCCTATTTCAATGGAAGTTCTTCAATGAAACCAAATCAAAAACCTGGGTGGGAACCAAAACAGAAAACCAATTGATGCAGCCTCAAACATGGGGAATGCAATTGATCAAACCATGAATGACTACCCCACACCTTCTTGGAAAAATGCCCCTCATGTATTAGACACAATTACCTTGGAGATTACAACTACATCTTTAAACCCCATGTCCTAAACCACCTTCCCGCACTCCATGGAATGGAGTTTGAGATGCCCTACCTTCAAATTTAGGAGTTCAATGACATTGTAGAAACCATGTGTCCCCACATCAACTAGAATCAGCTAATATGAGGCTATTTAATTTTTTTTAAAGGATCCAGCTATAAATTGGCTATAAATTTTTAGACCATCATCCATAAATTCTTGGGACCAACTACAAAGAGAATTCTACAAAAAACACTTTCCCCACAACAATACAATTGCACTTAAAAAGAGTATCCAATTTTTTTTAAAAAATAGGGAGAGTCATTATATGAATCATGGGAGAGGTTCAAAAGTACTCTAAACATGGTTCCACACCATGGTTTTTCTATTCCAATACAAGTGAGAATTTTCTGTGAAGGGTTGGGTTTGGGGAACATACATTTTAATGACATGATGTGTAATGGAACCTTCAAAAACAAAGCCCAAAATGATGCTTACGAGTATCTAGAAAGCCTTTCTAAACAAAACCAAACATGGGGAACTTCACCTTATTCTAAAAATCCACAAATAAATACTGGAATTCATACACATAGAGAAGAGGAAAGCCTTAGGGCTAAACTCGCAGCACCCTCTAGGAAGGTTGAAGAGATAGACCTTAAGAAATTCCATGAAATCCAAACTGTTGACCCTGATTTCACAATTTGTGACAAACATGGCCATAAGACAGACAACTACCCAACCATTCCATCTATCAAGGATGTTCTTTTAGGAGGACCCCCAGTCAAAGAAAATTCTTTAAACATTCAGAAGCCTCAATACCAAAACAACTTTAACCCAAGGTATAATGACCACCCAGGCTTCCGCTGGAAAGATAACCAACAACCTAGCCAACAACAGGGGAAAAATACATACCCCCATCAGAACTACCAAACCCATAACCAATTCCAAACCCAAACTATCCAATACCAACAGCCACCAGTCCATTTTCAACAAACCATCCCACCTCCATAATATCCCCCCGGGATAAAACAATCTTCTCAAGCACAAACCCAAACTGTTCCTCAACGACTACTGGAACAAATGTGAAAACAAATGGAAAGGTTGAACATAGAAGTCTCTTCAATAAAACAAGAACATCAATCTATCAAAACTATAAAGGCACCCCCTCCTACTCAAGCGGTACCGTCCTCAACTTTAAGGGGAGAGTCAAGTTTTACTCAAACAACTCATAATCAACTAAGGGATGTGACTGTTTTAAGAAGTGGGAAATAATTTGAAAAACCTAAACAACTAATTTAGATCCCACCTGAAGATTAAAACATGGATGAAAATTCAAATGAAACACAAGATCAAATTGAGGAAACTGATAACAATGTCAAAGAAACAACTCTTCAATAAATAACCACACAACCTTCACCATTTCCTCAACACATGAGGTGGAAAACCAATCCTGAATTGAGTAAAACATTGCGGGAAATCTTCTCACAAGTAAAGTTGAACATTCCACTTCTCGATGCAATATAAACCATACCTTCCTACTCAAAGTACCTTAAGGACTTGTGCACATTTAAAAGAAAATTTTCACATAAAAACCAAGCTCTTTGGCTCCTAATGTGAGTACCACCATTCAAGGGACCATTCCTCCTATGTTGAGAGACCCGGGTTTCCCTTACATCAATGTTGAACTTGTATAGAGAAAAGTTGTCAAGGCCTTGTGTGACCTAGGTGCTATTGTCAATTTCATCCCTTATGTTGTATACTTCCAGTTAGGCCTAGATTAGTTGAAAACCACATCTTTCCCACTTTAACTTGTTGATCGTAGCATTAGGGTTCCAAAGGGGATGTTAAAGGATGTTTTGGTAAAGGTTGAAAACTTCATCTACCCTGCTAACTTCATGATCCTTGATAACCATCAAAACTTAGGAAATAAGGAACAAACCCCAATCATCCTTCGTCGTACATTCCCGGAAATAATCAACTCTGTTATATGAGTCTGAAATGAGAACTTGGCCATCACCTTTGGAAACAAGAGTCTAGACATGAACATCTATAATGCAAGCTCAAAATAGGGGATGATGAGGATATTCAAGAGGTATACATGATTGGATTCATTGATAATGAATCCATAGAACATCAAGGAATATTTTATAGATGTTTATGTAAGGATGAGATTGATTTCCTTTGTTCATATGAAGGAAGTTTATCTCCTTGGATTGAATCATTTTCAAATTTCACATATGATGAAGTCTTAGGTCCAACAATCAGTAAAACCTTTCAGCAAACCACATTGATGGAGACCAATCAATCTTCCTTCCCTAAATATGATTAAACCAATCATGTAGATTAAAATTCTACATGTGCGGAATCAATCCTATCTAACACTTTAGAAAATAAGTTGAACTTGACCCAATGTCCCAATCTTCTGCTGAAATTCCGAACCAACCTGACTTTGAATTGAAGGAACTTTTCGCTGCACTCATGTATGCTTTCCTAGGGAACCATCAAACACATCATATTGTCATTTCTTCTTCTATTGAATCCAATCATGATAGGATGCTTCTATATGTCCTTAGGAAACATAATAAAGCCATTGGTTGGACTCTGTCTGATATTCCCGGGATTATTCCACTTATTGGGACTCGTAGGATTGTTCTGGAATCTGATTCAAATCCATGTTGTCAGCCTCAAAGAAGACTCAATCCTAATCTCATGGTGGTAGTAATGAAATAACTTCTAAAATTGTTAAAATTCAGTATCATATATCCCATATCTGAGAGTGAATGGGTGAGCCCAATCCAAGTGGTTCCAAAGAAGGCTAGAATGAAAATGATAACCAATGAGGATAGAGATATTCTTCCAACAAGGGTGAGTAGTGGATGGAGGGTCTGAATTCAATATAGGTAGCTAAACTCATTCACCAAGAAGGATCATTTCACCGTACCATTCATTGACCAAGTCCTTGAGATAGTTACAGGTCATGCCTTCTACTGTTTCTTAGATGGGTACTCAGGGTATAATCAAATTGAGTTCTCCCTAGAGGATCAAGGAATGAATACATTCACATGTCCATTCAGAACCTTTTCTATAAAACTCAAGCCCTTTGGTTTATGAAATGCTCCTGGAACCTTCCAGCGGTGCATGACGGGAATCTTCTCAGAAATGGTAGGGGATTTTCTAGAGGTCTTCATGGATGACTTCTCTATGTTCAAGGATAAATTTGAGGGATGTCTGCAGAATGTGGAGAGAGTCTTGTCAAGATGTGAAGAAAAAAATCTGGTCCTAATCTAGGAAAAAATCCACTTCATGGTTAAATAGGGACTAGTTCTAGGCCATCTGGTCTAAGGTAGGGGGATTGAAGTTGATAAAGACAAGGTTGACATCATTTGTCACCTTCCATCACTCAAAACTGTCAATGAAGTGAGGTCTTTCTTAGGACATGCTGGTTTCTATAGAAGTTAAATTAAGGACTATAGTTCAATATCTCATCCCCTTTGTGCTCTCCTAGTAAAGGATGTTCTATTTGTTTGGACATAAAGTTGAGAGGGTTCATTCTCAACCCTCAAATACTCTCTCACCTCTCCTTCCATTATGAAATATCCAAATTGGAACCTTCCTTTCGAATATATGTGTGATGCCAGCGACTTTTCTGTAGGAGTTGTGTTAGGACAACGTTGTGACAAAACTCTTTATGTCGTTGCTTATAAAAAAATACTTAAATGATGCCCAAATCAACTACACCACCACTGAAAATGAGTTACATGATATTTTGTTTTCCTTAGAGAAGTTTAGGTCCTACCTCTTAGGATCCCCCATCACTGTGTTCACTGACCATTCTTCACTAAAATACCCCTTCCAAAAAAAAGATGTTAAGGGTAGACTAATTAGTTGGGTCCTTCTATTACAAGTATTTGACCTCACAATCAAGTATAAAAGGGAATTGAAAACGTTGTAGCTGATCACCTCTCAAGGATGGAATTCAAAGACAACTCAAATCACCTTTCGGTGTCTGATTCATTTTTTGATGAACACCTATACACTGTGAGTGACTGCCCTTGGTATGCCGACATAGCCAACTTCTTAGTTACTATAGTAATTCCAAATATTCATAAGGACTCAATCTAGAAGGAAATTCCTTTCTGATGTTAGAAAATATGTGTTTTATGATCCATACCGCTAAAAGTTCTACCCTGACCAAGTCATTTGGACATGTGTCCCAGAATTTGAACAAGATTACATCCTTAAATTTTGTCATAGTGAGACATGTGGAGGTCACTTTTACTCTAAGAAAACTTCATCTTAGATTCTTCAATTTGGTCTCTTCTGGGCCACCCTCTCAAAGGATTCCTACACATTTTGTCAAAGTTGTCCTAGGTGTCAACAAGTAGGGTCCATCACAAAAAGGAATCAAATGCCACTCACTCCCATATTAGTGGTTGAAATATTTAACTATTGGGGAATTAATTTCATGGGTCCCTTCCCAAACTCTGGGTGATATCTTCACATTCTCTTATATTTCGATTATGTCTCTAAATGGGTTGATTCCATTCCTACAATATCCAATGATCATCAAACTGTGATTATATTTCTCAAGGAAAACATCTTCTCTAGATTTGGAATTCCTAGGGCTATCATTAGTGATCATGGAACTCATTTTTGCAGTCGTCCATTCTCATCACTCGTGACAAATTATGGAATTTCTCACAATGTGTCCACTGATTATAACCCACAGATCAATGGTCATGCTGAGTTAGAAAATCATGAAATCAAACAAATTCTTGAGAAAACTGTCAATCCTTCTTAGAATGATTGGTCCGAGAAACTCTTGGATGCTCTTTGGGCATATCGTACAGTATACAACACCATCATAAGAATTTCACCATATAGGTTGGTTTATGGAATAGCATGAAATTTACCTATTGAAATTGAGTGTAAGGCCTTTTGGGCAATTAGGAAAAAGGATTATGAACACTCATTGGGCAGAACAAAAAGGAAATTAGATCTAAATGAAATAGAGGAACTAAGGATATAGGATTATGAAAATTCAAGGATCAATATATCTAGATTTCAAGCCTACCAATCTAGGAATATCAAGGTCAAACATTTTGAACTAGGAAAACTTGTGCTCTTGTATACTTCAAAACATCATTTACACCTGGGAAAGTTAAGGTCTAGATGGTCAAGACCTTTCATAGGGCATCATGTGTACCCCCATGGGGCAGTAGAGATTCAAGATCCCATAAGTGGTTACATTTTCAAGGTCAATGGTCAGAGGTTAAAACTATTCATTGAATCATTCAATAAATAGGAAATAGAGGTTGAGTTAACTGAGCCAACCTATGAACTAGGAAAAAAAGGACAGATTTAGGGTCCTAGTCGGGCTAATGGCATTAAACAATGCGCTGCATTGGAGGAAACCCATGGTTTTCAAGCTTCCTATCATTTTTTTGTTTAAATAAAATTTATATTTTAAATAGGATTAATTAATCATTTATATATTTAAAAAAAGACTATTGTCATGTTATTCTAATATGAGTATGGATGGGTATGAAATGAGAGCACTGTATTAATCTATGTCACAAGGTGTGATCCCTGAGTAATACCTCACCCAGAAAATTAGATGAATACAATGTATCATTAGTTTGATTTTAAAAAATATAAAAATAGGAAAAACTATAAAAATGATGATACTTGGAATTAAATAAGTCATTGTGCTGTTTGTTTTGTCTAGTTTGTTTTTCTTTTTATGTTTTAGGTACTATTTTGGGTGATACATGTTCAATCAAGGAGGTGTCTATAGCCCCCAAGAGATCAAAGGACTAATTTGGAGTAGTAAGAACTTCAACTTCAACCACCATGTGATTTCATTCCATGATCCTCATTTTCAATTCCGTTTTGAACTTCCATTATCTTCCTCTACTCCAAATAAATTTTTATTTCTTCAAACACTGGGGACAGTCTTGTTTTATGTTGGGGGGAGATGAAATAAAAAAATAATTTGTGAAAAAAAATTAGTTGAAAAAAAAAATTGTTAATGGAAGGAAAAATTACTTTAACATTGAACATGGTAATACACATCGCACACTTTGAAACTGAATATCAAATAATTTATAATGCCTTGATTCTGATTTTAATCATTGTATAATATAATGATCATAAATTTTTGAAGGTGTGGCTATCCAATGTGATATTTCATAGTTTATATTTTCATATAAATAAAAAAAGTTCAAAATGCATGTCCTTTGGATAGTGGGGTATTAGATTGAGTTCATGGGGTACCCTAAATAAATAGCATAGTTTTGGTGATCATTTTAGTTTAATTTTAGTATTCAAAAAAATTGCATGTAGAGCAATGAAATGACCTAATGCGTGGCTTTCGGCACTTGGTGATCATGACTCCATAGTTGTCTGGCCCAGAGTTAGTAATTTTATCTCTACTTTTGGAAATTTGAATTTTTTTTGACTAAGTTAACTCAAGATGATTCCTGATTATGTGGGCTTCAATTGGTGCTCTACGGGCTTTGAGCCTGGGAGTCATCAGCAATGTCTCGCTACAGGGGTTGACTCTTTTGAGTGCAACTTCAATTACCATGGAAAAATTGCAAACAAAACAAAACAAAACAAAACAAAAATACAATAAAAAAATTTGAATACTCATCTCAATAATGAAATGTGATTCCACCTAGTTCTTCTTTCGTTTCCCCATGGAATAAAGATGAACCCCCATGTCTATTGTGATGCACAACACATCCTCATACTTAATTGATATTGGATGAAATATGGCAATGAATTTGAACAAACGAATGGGCTTTGGATAGGGATCTTCTTATGAAACTATCTTGTATTAATATATTTTGATGGGTTTCATGATTTTTTGGTATATGGGTTTTTGGTGATCATAGTGTATTAAAATGTTTTTGGAAAAGGAAATTAGAATTTCATATTGTTGAGATATATTTTTCCCGGGACTAGCCAAACTCAAGTTGGGTGGTGTCGTTAGCCACTAAATGAGGCTAATATTCATTGTTAATATATTTAATATTCATGTTCTTTATTATTCATAAACACCATTTTAGTTCATTTTACACTTTGAAAATCATTTCACATTATTATTGTAATAACTTCTTAAAATTCACTATTTTTTGGTACTTTTTTGAACATCATTTCAAGTACCCAATGATTCATATTATTTTAAGGAATGTAAGTATCCATATTTAAATTTGATATTTTGGGAAATTTATCTACACTTCAATATGAACATGTTTCATTCAGGGATCAAGGTATAATTCATGGAAAAATGGGGATATTTTGTGATGAAAGAAAGCAATTCAAGAGAAGGCAGATTGGACACAATCCCACAGATGAGAATGTGGGACCCACATTACAAACCCAATGAAGCCCAAATTTTTTTGGAATATAGAAGAAATATATATATGAACAAATAATTATTCAGAATTCTGTGCTAATTCGGCTTCCATGATGTCCATTTTGACGTCCCATGTTAGAGATAAAATTCTGTGCCAGATTCTGCAGCCTAGAAAAAAAGTCTACTAATCTAATCATATCTCCAAATCTACAACTACAAATGGGACCAACATTATAGGAGGGTGGGAGATATCGGGGGCTTCATTTTATTCTTATATGGCTTACTCTGATTCGGCCCTCTAAAAGGACTTATAGGCGCGTATGTTCGGTGGAATCAAGCTGGCTTCCACCTCGGGTCAAGGGTGGAAAAGTCTCCTCTCCCTTACGTTCCACCACACTAGGCTTACCATACTCAAGTGGGATCTTTTTTACTGTTGGAGACTCAAACCAAGGCTCCCAAAATGCCTATTTAAGGTAGTAGTGGTGAAGGAGTTTTTCATCTTGGATGCTTTGTTAAATTGTAACATTATGTTATGATTTTGTTGTCTCAAGTTTGTCTTTCACTTGTAAGTTGTTCAATTAACTTTAGTTTCTTAATAAAAGATCTTCTTCTACACTTATTCTGTTGTTATTAATATCACTTTGATACTATTGGTTAATGTTTTGAATTTATTCACACCAAACCTTGTGAAATTATCACACAACGGTGGAGTGATCGTTATTTCATTGTTTCTTTTTTACTTCTCCATTTCCTCCCTCATGAGCCTACATTCCGCTTCCATTAAAACCATAACATCAATGTGGGGATAACCCACTTATGGGTTGATCCAAGGGAGTATCAAAGGTCTGGATTGGATATTATTTATCTCTCCATTAATGTACAATCACTTCCTTAATTGAGATTTTTATTTGATGATTTTTAAACTCCCTAATCCTTGTTGAATTTAAGTCCACACACTTCATGTGCTAATATGAACCTATACCTTGAAGTACTCAAAACATTGATCCTTCAAGTGTATAGGTGATTAGTATTAAAGGGTGTAGGAATTAAACCAGTAAGAGATGATGTTCTTTTATGTTCTTAAATGAACTCATCTCAAATATAATAAATTGAAATCATTGAAAAGGAAATATGTCCAATCCACCCCAAGTGATAACCTAGGATAACTCACTCTTTTAAATTTAATTCACTTAAATATTTTAGTTATCCTTTAAAACCATATAAAACCAACCCAATTTGGCCACTTAATAGCCAAAAATAGTCAATAGAATGTATGTGTGCATAGGTTACTTCTTAGGTCACTGAGGATTCGACAACCGAAGCTAAACTACACGGATCGTTCTACCTTCATCTCTTGGGTAAATATTAGCTTGAATCATGTCCCTACAAGTCAGAATACTCTAACCTCGGCCGCCAACAAATCATCAGCCACTTGTTGATCTATCTTTCCCCCAAGCCTCAGTGGCCTATAGTGAAAGAACTCATGAAACTTGCTCAAGTGGTGTGCACCCTCTGCGGCTGGGGATGGTGTCATCGACTACCCAATGGGTAGTGGTGCTGCTGGAACACCACACGATGGTACAACCGCCGTAAGGGGGACATTCAATAAAGCCTCACTGCTCAGTGCGATTTCATCACGTACTCTCCCTAGAACCCTGGACAGCTGTCTGTGTGGAGGTATCCTGAAAAGTAACAGGTGCACCATAGTCATTAAGTTTATATCTAGGGAGATGATGCAAAGATAACATAAAGAAAACTTTTCAAAATCACATACCCAATTAGTGTTTTCATGAACTGAGTCGGATATCAAGGGTTAGGGTCATCGTGTATGTATACATTGAGAACCACACCAAGACTGGATTCCCCAAACTAAAAACCACACTCATCATACATAAAACTATTTCCACACATAAAAGATCAGAGTCATAGTTCTTCAGTAGAACTGAACTCCTCTGATACCAATTTGTCACGAGACGACAACCAGGGCCCATGTTGTGACTACCCTAGCCCACCTTCCATAGGCCAAGGTTTGGCGAATAACACTGGAAAAGAATATCTCAAAAACCAAGAAGGCATTTCCTCTAAAGCTATAAACTCACAAAAACCAAGCACACAGTTAGATATAAGCACAAGGTAAAGTATAATATAAACAGGGTGTGCACAGTATGTAATGTGGCCAGAATACAAGTCCAACTAGAAAGTACAAGTAAACTGAAAAAGAACAGCTCTTGTGAACACCTGCCATGGATCCTACCTGAATTGTAGGTACAACTCTATAAAAGTCATCTTTACGGATCATCTCATCTAATGTCCACCTCGGATCAGCCACCAGTCTAGTACCATCACCCTCGATCAGCACTTCCCATCATCTACACAAGATATAGCAAGGTTCGGGCATAGCCAGGCATGGGTGAGTATAACGATACTCAGTAGGGACCCTGATACCCTTGTAGGTCTCCTATAGTTCCCCAAAGGATAAACCACAAACCACGAAGCAATAGTCATCAACACTACATAGTTATATGCCCACAAATATACCTAATTTATCAAGATATTCCATGGTAACATCACGAAGGTAGAATTAACACACAGGTAAAAACATGAAGGTAGAATTACAACACAGGTAACACCACGAAGGTAGAAGACTCAGCTCACACAGGTATTAGTGAAATATAGAAGTACATATGATTAGTTATGAAGATAGATCCTCTTATTCTGTCAAGAGGCACTTCTGTTGATTACACGGAGTTTGTCCCACATAGGATAGATAGGTAATAACCCCCGCTATGAACCACATAGGATCTAACCCTCACATGATTAGTATGCACTGACCCACACAGGATCTCGCACACACAAGATCGGTATGCACTGACCCACATAGGATCGCTGATCACTTACCCACATAGGATCAATATGTACGAACCCCTACAATGATCCACACATGATCTGACCCACCCAGAGTCAATAGGAAACTAACATCTGTATTATCTGTCTCCAACCTCTACCACACTGTCTGCCACTAGATTTGTTGCACCCGGTGTTCTCGAGTTTCGTAGAATCTATCCCTTGATATATCAGTCATACCAAGACTGCCACTGTGCTCCACAAAAGAGTAACCGAAAGGTTCTTCGTGACATAAGGGACCCAATGAAACATACAGATCATCAATCAAATGTCTGATTTGTATGTTATTAGTGTTTCCACTCTTAGGGCCCGGTTGGATTCACATTCAATCCAACCCAAATATACTCTAACATTATTCAAAACTCAAGTAGAGTATACCGAGTGGACCATCTCAATCTAAGGATTCTAGATCTGTAGATGGTTCGTCAAACAGATTTCTGGTTCTCAAGATATGTCTAAAAACGTGAAACTGGGTCTGGATGGGCCCAGGTCCGATCAGAGCTTGTCGGACCAACCCGGCCCGACCAGCCTTGGGCTGACTGGACTCGTTACGGGTCGACCCGGTCAGACCTGAGTTTGGCTCGGTTGGAATGGACTTCTGTGGGCCTGGCCCATTGGGTCATGTTCTAGCCCGGCCCGCAAATGAGTTAGCCTGGACCGCGGTTGGGGGGACCGTCATGGCGGGGTCCGCCCTAGCCGACACCCGAGAGAGAGGTGCCTCCCATGTCACTAAATGTGACGCCCTGACCCTAGTAACCCCGAATTAGTGCTTTATTACATAACATTGACATGATACAAGGAATCATGTCCTGAATAACCGATCAGTTTAGTATTATTGGAAACAAGATACATACATAAGTTCAACATTACAACATGCAACGAAATAAAACACGAATTTATTCCATTAGAAAAATACAAGCCTCATATATTAGGCCTACAAGTCACTCAAAAAAACGTCTTCATATCATCAGAAAATGAAACATAAAAAGGGGTGAGCTCAAACACTCAGTAATGGTATGCAATACAGAAATGATAATATAAACATTAGGCATGGTGAATAATTAAAAACACATGCCTTTCAAATAATAATCATGAACACTTTATGGAAGGAATATGAGTTTAGTAAATAATACCATAATAAAACATAATCATGGGTATTATACTAGTGGAATAACCACATGATCCGTCATTATTATTTTCATAATGAGGGAATGTATAATGTCGGAAATTCTGAAACATGTTTTGAAATCCTCAGCCATGACGTCTAAATAAGATTTTTGCCTCGGCCAAAACCATATATCAAATTGTGAATGGCCTCGGAAAATTCTACGTCTAATTGTCTCATGAGACCTACCGATGCTCCAAGGAGCTATAGCGGGATCCACTCATCACATATTGAGTCCAATACAATCCTCATATGAAAAGGTCGAAACATAACATAAACATCCATATTAAAAATAGCATAAAAATGTCAATACTTTAACCAAAAACCATGAATTGTATAAAAATAACACATACAAAGTCAAGCATTTCACAAAACCTTCAATAAAATATGGAATATTTGTATCATAATATAACAACATAAAAAAAGTTTAAAATCCATCAAAGGATATTGGCATTGATTAAATGAAATCGATTTGAAATAAATGCCACTTTCTATTATTAATCCATTTAAGAGTCACATAATTATAAAAGAAAACATTTATTTTGAAAATATTCTTATAATCTTGTAAACGAAGCCTCGAAGATGTTATAATGGTGTAAAATATTTGCAGCCACCTATTATGTTAAAAAACATTCTTACCATAATTTTGTCGAAAAGGTTATAAAGTACATTGTTTGGAAAATCACAGAAAGATTCCTTTCAAAACATATTAGGTCAAATAAGGGTATAAATAACTTTAACCCATAATATAGTAAATATTAAAAATGTTTTGAAATACATTTATAAGAAAACATGGATGTGGATGATAAAGATGTCCCAGTATATTCTTACGTAAAAACAACCTCGGATAATAAAGAGATTGTGAAATTAACCCTTACCTTGTACTCTAATATTGCTTTGTTAATAATATTTCAGGTGTATCATCGTTTGGGGTGTTAATTGATTGGTTTTCCTTTATATTCTTGGTTACGTAATCCATGATTGTTATAGATAGGATGTATTTTATTCATATAAAAAATGATATTATGTTTATAAACATTAATTTTAGTCATAAAATGAAAAATATTCTTGAATGGTTATGAATGTGAAATTAATCTAATCGCATTCTTGGAGAGGGTAATCTGTACGTACTCATGGGCGACAATATAAATATTTTGATGGAGAAATCGTATGTAATTCAATGTTATATCATATACACATAATAATTAACATGTTGTATTTGTTATTTAAATTAGATACACTCATTATTATACCTATCCAAATAATGACGTGTTTGAATAATAAACAACACCACGACCTGGAGACGGTAAGCCATGCGTACACACTCATGATGATTTTTTCACTTATAGGATGGATAGAATCACAAAAAATTTTGTAACATATTTATATTAAAATAATAGTATATATAAGGTACTTGAGTTATTATTTTTTCAGGGAAACAACAAATAAGAAGTGGGATAAGAAAAGAACATTAAAGAGGTGATGAAATATTTACCCCTTCTTCAGGTTCTTTCATTTGATTTGATCAAAAGGGCTCCATAGGATGGCTATATGACCACATAAGACCTCTAGGATGAAGGGAGGTAAGTTTGGAGGATATTTTTGCAGAGTTTGGCCGATTCAAATGGTTTTTTAGATGTGATTTTGAGAGAAGGTGAAGTTCGTTTTTCTAAGATAGGTGAGGGTCACTTTAAGAAAAGCTTGAAATATTTTTTTATAAATACATCATTTTCGGTTTCTAAAGGATAAAAGGATTTATTTAGAGGATAAGGTGGGTATGGTTCAAAAAATATCAACAAATAGGTTTTAGATTGGTTTAGGTCACAATATTAAAATTATCTTTTAGATTTAACACTTAGTTAAATAGATTGACATTTATCATGTCCCATTGTATTTTTATATTATACGGTTAATAAACATACTATACACTGCCAAGAGAACCCCAAGTGGTTCATTATTAATATATATAACATTATATAATAATTTTGGGTGAACAATAAATTTTTATGAATATATATCAATTGAAAATATAGTATTTGTTTTAAAATACTCAATTATGTCAATTTTGACACTATTTTTATTAGATTTTTTGATAGACATTAAAACATTATCACTTCGAATAAAATTTATTTAACCAACCCTAACATGTCATATTAACATAAAAATTAGTGTAATTCATCATAAGTCTCAAATTACATTTATTTAGATATTTATAATATCAATTATTTTAATATTTCATTAATAAGGTAATTTATGCATCATCATTGTGTCATAAATAAATAAAATTATTTAATGTCTAGAATTTATAAATAAAAAACCATTATGTAGGAAATATTTTTATATTTCAAATAAATATTTATAGAATAATTTATATTGTGTGTATCCCAATATTAAAAATGGTTTAGTTATTAAACATTACATTTAACTCTTTTAACTCTTCTTTAAATTAAATAATAATAAATGACCTAATCTAATACAAGTGGACCAAATGGGGGAATATTTTATTTCTAAGGTTGTTTTTGGTAGAATTATACTTATACAATAGAATTAGTACATGTGTTAGGTTAAATATGATATCATTTTTACCCTTAATTACCCAATTTACTTTTAACTGTGGTAAATAAAAGTCAAAAGTTATTATTCACCAAAAAAATATTATCATCTTATTGAACCAAGTTTTACTTACTGATATTAACTGTGTCTCTTGTAATTTTGCAATTCAACTCACATAATAGGTAAAATTAAGTTTTATGAAAATTTTCAAATATTCCTAAGAGGTGGGTAAAAGACGGTAAAAAGTTCAATAACATATTTATATATCCAAACTTATTATAAAATGAATCCAATGAATTATATTGAACTTATATAGGTATTATGTATCTATTTTTACCTAAAAAAATTAAAATAAAATCATTAATTAATTAAAAAAATCGGTTTTAACCCATAACGCAATGTTTTTCACTATTCATTAAAAAGTGTTTGTCTTCATAAAAATATAAAAAAATTCACCCTAAGCTAATTTTGATATTATTAATTAAAAAATTAAGTACATTTTGAAAAATAAAATATATAAAATTTCAAAAAGTGGGTATTACTATTCATAACATTTAGTTTGATTACTCGTGGTGTGTTAGAATCTCGAAGTTGCGTACAATGAAAGCTATTACATTATTCAATGGGAAACGTATTGTGGAAGCTTAGGGTGTTACATTCTTCCATACTTCAAATAATATCATCCCTGAAATTTCTTGAATACTACCACACAAAAATATTTGGGTGGTTTTACATCATAAGCTCCTCTAGTTCTCACATTGCCACTTCTATCTTATGGTTTCTTCATAGAAAATTTACCAGACGAGTCATCCAGTTTCTTAGCACCTGTTACCTGGTATCAAGAATTTTGACAGGATCTTCACAATAAGACAGATCAGGTTCTAGGTCAATTTCCTCATAGGTGTTTACATGTGTCGGGCCAATCCTATATTTTCTCAACATTGATACGTGGAACACATCATTAACTTTGGAAAGGCTTTTTGGCATTTCAAAACAATAAGCTACAAATACAATTAATTATAGATTTTCGAAAGGTCCGATGTACCTTGGACTCAATTTACCCTTCTTACCAAAAATTTTAACATCCTTCCATGGAGATACCTTCATGAAAACATGGTCTCATTCTTGAAATTCCAATTCTTTCCTTCGGTTATAAACATAGCTCTTTTTCCTACATTGGGCTGATTTGATGTGGGTTTGGATAATATTAACTTTTTCAATTGTTTCCTCAACAAGTACTGGGCCAACAAGTATTCTTTCACCAACATCATCCCAACAAGATGGTCTGCGACATCTCTTAACATATAATTCTTTATATGGTTCTATCTAAATAATTGAATGGAAGAAATTGTTATAAGATAATTCTATCAGAGTTAAATATTGATCCCACATACCTTGAATGTTATGTAAGAAATATCAAAATATATCTACTAAGGTTTTAATAGTCAGTTCTGATTTTCCATCAGTTTGAGGGTGGTAGGCAGTACTCAATTGAAGTTCAGTATCCAGGTATTTTTTAATACATATCCAGTATCTTAATGTAAAACGGGGATCATGATCTGAAACAATCTATAGGGGTACACCATGAAGTTTTACAACATCATTAATATAATGTCATTCTAAACATTCAAGTGGTAAATCTTCTCTTATAGAAAGAAAATGTGTGGAATTTGTAAGACGATCAACAATGACCCATATTGAATCGTTCCATCTAGGATTCTTTGGTATCCCCATGAAAAAATCTATCATAATATCATCCCATTTCCACTCAGGTATGGGAAGAGTTTTATGACTCCTCCAGGTTGTTGCCTTCCATCTTTCACTTGTGGACAAACCATATATCTTGACACAAAATCAACAATCTCATTCTTCATGTTGTCCCACAAAAAATGTTCCTTCAATTTTATATACATATTGGTGCTCCCCAGGTGTATAGTGAAATTGGAGCTATGTGAATCATCCAAAAATTCCCTTTTTACATCAGGTATATTGGGAACACAATGTCTCTTCCGAAATTTCAAAACTCTATCTTCATATACGAAGTCACTCAATCTCCCATAATTTTTATCTATAATCTTCATTTGGAACTCCTCATGATCAGTCTAAGAAATCATTATCCATTCTAGTAAAGAAGGTTTGGAAAACATTTGAAAAATTATTGATGTTTCACCTTCCATGGTTATGTAAATATCTATCATTACTAGATCCATGAAAATATTATCCCTTTCAACTCCAATCTTGTTCAAAACTCCATGGTCCATTCAACTCAAAGAATCATCCACCTTATTTTTCTTCCCCAGGTGGTAGTGTATAGTTCAATAATAATTCTTGAGTAGTTAAACCCATATTATTTCCCTCATGTTGAGTTCTTTATGGGAGAATATATACTTTAAACTCCTGTGATTTTTATAAATCTCACTTTTTTCAGCATAGAAATGGTGTCTCCATATTTTCAAAGAAAATATCACAGATACTAACTCTAAATCATGATTTGGATAGTTTTTCTTATGAATTTTTAGCTTTCGTGATGCATTCGAAATAAATCTATTTTCTACATAAGGAAACAACCAATTTCTTTCTTTGAAGTGTCATTATAAATAGAAAACCCATTATTCCCCAATGGTAGAGCAAGATAGGATCATTAACTAATATTCTCTTCAGTTCTTCAAAACATTCTTCACACTCTATTTTCCAAACAAATTTAACCCATCTACGTGTGATCTTGGTTAATGGGTTAGCCAACTGGGAAAAATTCTGGATGAAACATCAATAATAACCTACTAATGCAATAAAAGTACTTACCTTGGTTATACTTGTCGGTAATGGCCATTAATTGATTTCCTTAGTATTTTTAGGATCAAGATATATTCCATCCATAGAGACAATATGGCCAAGGAATGAAATCTCCTAAAGCAAGACTTCACACTTGCTAAAAATCTCATATAATTTATTTCTTCTTAGATTCTTTAGAATAATTCGCAAGTGATTTTCATGATCTTCGTAGCTTTTAGAGTATACCAAGATATAATCAATAAATACCACTAAAAAGTCATCATGTTTTTCCTTGAAAACTATATTCATTAGATCCATGAAGACATAGGGTTCATTAGTCAATCCAAAGGCATTACTATAAACTCGTAATGCTTGTACCAGGTTCGAAATTTTGTTTTAGGAATGTCTTCCTCCATCACACACAACTGAGGATATCCAGATCGAAGGTCAATCATTGAACAATATTGATCTCCAGGAATTTTTTCAAATAAATCATTAATGTGTGGGAGGGGATACTTATTATTTATTTCTATATCATTCATCTCCATATATTCAATGCACAACTTCATAGATCCATATTTCTTTATAGAAAATAGGACATGGGCTCCCCATGGAGAAACACTAGGGAGAATAAATCCATTATTACTCAATTACTCTGGTTGTTTCATTAGTTCCACTAATTATACAGTATCCATTCTATAAGGGTTCTTTGATATGGGCCTTGAACTAGGAATTAAATTAATGGAAAACTCAATTTCTTATTCTAGAGGATGTCCAGGTAAATCCTCTGGAAACACATCAACATATTCATTCACAATAGGTATGTCCTCTATTAAAACATTATTTTCCTCACCCATAATTATTTCAATCTCATCCTCCCAAATAATTGAATTTATTAGAGCTACTGGGGTGGATCTAGATAAGAATCAGATGGTTACATTTCTTCTATAAAGATAAGGTACTCCTTACCCTCATCGAGAATTGAAACCTCATTCTTATTACAATAAATTTTCACATCATGGTCTAAAAGCCAATCCATGCCAAGGATTATATCACATTAAATAATGGGTATTCTGATTATATTAGTAGAAAAATATCATTTATATACCTTAATAGGGACTAATTCCCAAAAATATATTGTAATGATACTTCCCGTAGAAATTTTGACTGAAAAATCCCTTATTAAATCAAATTGGAAATATTTATTTTAATTGAAAATAGGGAATATTAGAAACAATTAAATGATCTAGAATAAAATAAAGCATTTTCGGAACATGAGGAAACCATTAAATTACATGCCACCGTGTCATTCAGAGATTCAACCTCAGCAGTAGTTATCTCATAAGAATGTCCTTGATAACATGTCATTTTCTATGGTAAGATTCCCTAATGCTTAGGAAATTCATTTTCATAATGTCCCATCTCCCTAAAATTTTAGTATTAAACATTGGTTGCTTCTTTCTTCACATTTTAGTCACTAACAAGGTGGAATTTCTTTCAACATTTGTAGCATACACCATTTCCTTTGAGACAGGATCCAGGGTACTTCCTTCCACAATTATCACATAGTGGAAATTCAACTCTTCCATACTGCTATGTTTACTAATTTCCATTTCCATAGTGTTCAGAAGATCTCTTCTTTTATTTCTCTTCTTTAAAGTCATAAGATATAGGGAATCTCTTTTCTGTCTTGATAGCACATGAGAAAATATCTTTTTATAATGAGAAGTATTTAGAGATTAATGGTCGATATAGAAATTGTTTTAACCAATCAATGTAACAATAAATCTTTCATCGTGGGTAATGTACATAATATGAAGAATTCCTTGCTAACCTTGTAATTCTAGCCTTATACTTTGTGACATTCTCATCCTTCTTTTTCTTCATACATTGAAATTATCTTTCCATAACTACTTGATGGTCACAAGAAAAGTATTTTTCTATGAAAATATATTTAAACTCCCTCCATTCCATGTTTGATACTTCTTCATATTCCTTTTAGTTTTGAATCATTGACTACCATTAATCTACATCTCCCATGAGGTGATAAACTTCCAGGAAAACGTTGTTCCTTTATTTACTCCCTAAAGCCTGAAATATTTTCTCTTAAGAGCTTATCCATTTCTTATCAACTAACAGATTTTTACTCCCATTGAATATTGGTGGTTGATGACTCATGAAGAGTTCTAACACCGATCCTCTGCATTTTGGATTAGGGTGCTCCAAACGGATAAGGTTATTATGCATAACCTGAATTGTGTTGTCCCATTATGGTGATAAGCTGGTCAGCAGTAGTTGCATCACTAGCTCCAAAATAATTATCTTGAGTATGAGGGTATTTATTAAATGGATTACATGCATTGATACAGTTTCCATTCCTTCCACTATGTGCCATTTATAAACAATGGCATACAATATATTAGTTTATGTATCAAAATACATAATTCCGAACATGTAAAACACTTAACATAAATGGACTAGTTGATGGATATAATCGAAAATCATGAAAAAAAAATTCGTTGAAGATGTATATACTCATAAATCCTTCATAATGTTTAGTAAAGAAAATGATAATTATCTTAAGCATAACCCCTTAGAGTGTCATAACCAAGAGTGAAACAAGGCCCATTTTCATGCACCAGTTCCCATTAGAGTCTAGCTCACAGTAGTGTTTTTGGGTTTTACCCCTAGGTACATTTGTGCCAGAGCAGCCTCAACCTACTTGTGTCCCAACAGCGATGTATTTCTTAAAAACACAAAAAATATCTACGGTGCCAAAATCCTAGGATGTTCATCTATACATATCCTCAATGTCAATCTGATGGTAATGTTTTCTAATCAGAGTTTGTCTAAATCTAGTTTCCATGGCTTAGACTAAAATTCCTCTAATACCAACTGTAATTCCCCAACCCCAGTTACCCAGAGTTAGAGCTTTATTATATAACATTTTCATGATACAAGGAATCATGCCCCGAATGACTGATCAGATTTGTAATTATTGAAAACAAGATTAATTCATAAGATCAACATTACATCATGAAAAGAAACACCACACTAAATTATTCCATTTGAAACATACAAGCCTCCTAGATTATTCCTGAAAGTCACTCATAACTAACTTCTATAAATCCTAGGAAAATGAAACATAAGAAAGGGGTGATCTCAAACGCTCAGTAAGGTTAATATATACAATGGAAGATATCCTAAACATTAGGCATGGTGAATAATTAAAAACACATGCCTTTACAAATAATAAACATGAACACTTTTTGGTGGGAATATGATCTGAGTAAATAATGAAATAATAAAACATAGTTAGGGGTATTCATCTTGCCGAATAACCACATGAACCATCAATATTATTTTCATAGTGAGGGAATGTATAATGCAAGACATTCTGAAACATCTTGTCAAGGACTAGACCAAGACGTTTAAAATTGATTAAGGCATCGTCCAAAACCATATATCAAATTGGGAAAGGCCTCGACAAACTCCACATCTAATTGTCTCATTAGAACTATTGATGCACCGAGGAACTACAACGGTCTCCACTCGTCACATAGTAAGTCTAATACATTCCTCATATGAAAATATTGAAACATAATTTAATCATTCCTATTAAAAGTATAATATGAAATTTCAATACTTCAACCATAAAACATGAGTTCTATAAAAATAACACATCGATAGCTAGACATATCACAAAACCTTCAATACATTATGGAAGATTTTTATCATAATAAATAAACATAAAACTAGTATAAAATCAATGAAAGGGTGTTCACATAGATGAAATGAATACTATTTGAACGAAATACCTCTTTTTTTTGAAATATTTTAAGAGTCACATAATTTAATAAAAACATTTATTTTGAAAATATTCTTATATTCTTTTAAGGTAAGCTTCAATGATGTTATAATGATGGAAAATATCTGCACCCACCGTATAAGTTAAGAAAACATTCTTACCTTAATTTTGTCGAAAAATTCATAAAGTACTTTGTTTGGAAAACGACAGAAAGATTATTTTCAAAGACTATACAGTCTAATAAGGGAATAAATGACATTAAAACAATGTATAGTAAATAGTAAAAATGGTTTGAAATACATTTTTAAGAAAACATTGATGTGGATGATAAAGAGGTCCCAATAGATGCTTACGTAAAAACAAGCTCAGATAATAAAGAAATTATGAAATTAACCCATACATTGTACTTTTACTTGGTAGAGGGTATGTTATCCATATTTAGAATAGTTAAATCATTGTTTATAAATCATAAAATAACTATATACATAAATATGATATCATATATGATCCTCTGATATTGCTTTGTTTATAATATTTCAGTAGTACCATCATTTCGGGTGTTAATTGATTCATTTTCCTTTGTATGCATGGTTATGTAAGACATGTTTGTTATGGATACGATGTATTTGAATCATCTATAGAATGATAATATGTTCATAAAAATTATTTTTAGTCATCAAATGAAAATTATTCTTGAATGGTTACGATGGGGAAATGAATCTCATCGTGTTCGTGGAGATTGTAATCCATACGTACTCACGAGCGACAATATCAATATATTGACGGAGAAATAGTATTTAATTGGATGGTATATCATATATAAAGAATCATTAAAATGTTATATTTGTTATTTACATTAGTTATACTCATTATTATACCCATAAAAATAATGAATTGTTTGAATAACAAACAACTCCACGATGTGGAGACGGTAAGTTGTACTCACTCACGTATGATGACTTTAGCATTTATAGGATGAATAGAATTATTAATTTGGTTTTACCATATTTATAATAACATAAAATTATGTATAAGGTACTGGATTTATTATTTTGGTATGTAAACAACAAATAAAGAGGAAGTAGAAAAATAAAACAACTTGAAATATGTGATGAAATATTTACCTCTTCTTCAAGTTCTTCATTTTGATTTGATCAAAAGGGATCATTAATAGGGCCTTCTGAACAATGTAAGGCCTCTATGATTAAAGGATAAAATTTGGGAGGATATTAGGGTAGATTTTGGCTGAGAAAAATGGTTTGCAGGTATGATTTGTAGAGAAGGAGAAGTGCCCTTTTATAAGAGAGGTGGGGTCACTTTAGGAAAAGGTGGAAATATTATTTTATAATAAAATCAATTTAGGTATCTAATGGATCCATAATGATTTATTTAGAGGACTACGTGGTATGTGTCAAAAACCTAACATCCTATAGGTTTTATATAGGTCTAGGTCACTATATTAACATTATTATTTAGAATTAACTCTTAGTTAAATTGTTTGACATTTTTCATGTCTCTTTGTATTTTTATATTATATGGTAAATAAACATACTATAAACTACCAAAAAGACCCCATGTTGTTCATTATTAATATATATAGCCTTATCTAAGTCTTTTGGCCGATACTTATATTTTTATTAAGATTATATCAATTAATAATATAGTATTTGTTTTAGAAACTCAATTACGTCAATTTTGAAACTATTTAGTATTTTATTTTTTGAAAGCCATAAAAATTTATCACATCGAATAAAATTTACTTAACCAACCCTATAATGTCATATTATCCATGAAAATTAGAGAAATCCATCATAATTCTTAATTTACATTTATTTGGATATTTATAATATCAATTATTTTAATATTTCACTAATAAGGTAACTACTGCCTCATCATTATGTCATAAATAAATTAAATTATTTAATATCTGAAATTTATAAATAAAATACCATTACTTATGAAATCATTTTATCTTCATAATTAATATTTATAGTGTAATTTATATTGTTTGTAATCCTATATTAAACATGGTTTAGTTATTAAACACATAATTTAACTCTTTTAACTCTTATTTATATAAAATAATAAATGTCCTGATATAATCAATGTGGACCAAAGGGGGTCATATTTTATTCCTAAGGTTTTTTAGGTTGAATTATGCTTATAAAATAGAATTAGGACATGTGTTAGTGTAATAATGATATCATTTTTACCATTAATTATCCTATTTACTTTTAACCATGGTAAATAAATGTCAAAATTTACTATTCACCAAAAATATTTTTCATCTAATTGAACCACATTTTACTTAATATTAATAACCACGTATCTCATATTTTTGAAATTCAACTCACAAAAACGGTAAAATTATGTTTTATTCAAATTTTCAAATGCTCCTAGGAGGTGGGTAGAAGGCTGTAAAAAGTTCAACAAAATTTTTATATTTCTAAATTTATTATAAAATAAATAAAATTAATTACATTAAATGTATATAGTTATTATGTATCTATATTAACCAAAAATAAATTTAAATAAAATAAATAAATATTTAAATAAATAGTCAGTTTTAACCAAGAAAGCAGTGCTTTCACTATTCATAAAAAATTGAATATTTTTAGAAAAATACCAAAAATTAACCCTAATCTAATTTTGATATCCCAAATTCAAAAATGTAGTCCATTTTAAAAAAATAAATTTATAAAATTTCAAAAAGTGGTTATTACTATTCATAATGGATTGTTTGATTGGTCACGGTATGTTAGAATCTTGAAATTGCGTACAATGCAAGCTATTGCATTATTAAAAGGAAAACATACCGTGGAAGCTTGGGTGTTACACCTGACCAGCCAAAGGGAAGTTCATTTTTTGGGAAGTGGGAACCACCAGAGTGGATCCTGCTCGGTGTTCCATGACCGAATGGTTCACCGGCCGGTCCTCCTCCTCCCAACGGCATGACAGAGCTGCTATCCTCCACAGTCGGCTGCCCTTCAGTCTCCATCGCGACCAAGAGTCTGTGACATACTGCTCCACCGGCGGCGCGAACACGCACCACTGCTCCACCACACAGACAGTCGGTGTGCCGGTCATGAACCTACTCTGTCATGGCTGACGGGCCATGACCTTTTTCTCATCTGGCGGTGCAGACACATTCCCCCCTACCTATACGCCGCAGGATGGTGTGTCGGCTTCCCTCCTCTTCTGCGGTTCCCCGCATCTCCATTCTAAACCAAAAAAATTTAACTACTTCATATTTTTGATCCTCATGTCAAGGCAACTACATCCATACATATCCCTTAATAAAACATTGTGTTTTAAGTGGTGTTAAATATTTTTCATTGATGAACGAATGTGTAGTGCACGAAGGAAAAATGAAAAAGGGGAAAGGTATATGTGCGGTACGATGGCAATGTTAGTTTGGCCATCATTGTTGTGAATCAAGAATATGATGAATTATCAAATTAATTCAATCATATTTCAAATTAAATCCATTACCTTGATGTTCATTGGAGGTTTCATGAGGAAAGAGATAAAATTGATGAAGGGGTTCCAGTGTTATTATATCCCGCAAATCGCTTCTGAACCACACTCCAAAGTCATTGTTCATGATCCAAAGAGTTGTACTTCGATAGAGAATATTTCTCCAAAGAATCTACCAAGCTCTCCTTTGCCAAAGATTCCCAACAAAGAAGTGTGGAACCAAATTTAATTGAGTTAATTCAATTAATATTGGCACATTAAGGTTTGTGCATTAAATCAAAGAAGCTGGCTCATTAAATTGGGATAATTCCAATGGCTTCCTAACATTAAATGGGGTTCGGGTGGTCCCACCACAAAATTAAAAATGGGAGGATTAAATTTCAAAAATAAAATAAAACATGTTTATTTTATTTTCTCCCATGAAAATTTTGAAAACTAATTTGCACCCTTGACCTACTGTGGTCTTGATGAAGGACTCCTTAAGCGAATGTCGGCGTTGTGAGTTCAACGGTGTCCTCATATTTCAATTCTGAGCACCAGTTCAAAAGTTTAAAAATACCGCTCCTACGTTTACTAAACACACCTGAAAAAAAGTGCAGAAACTTATTCTAGGAACACATGACCATAGAATCACACACCGTCAATTTTTGTAGACTCATAATATACCCACATAATTAACAAAATTACTTTGAAAAAATTTGGTTCTTTATATAAAGGACCACCACATATTCTCCCATATACACACAATAAATACAATTTGGTTCATCCAATAATAGTATATATAACTTCTAAAATTAAGTACTCTCATAATGGAATCATTAATTTGGAATTAAACCCATCCAGGGATGTCCTTTGGTTAAAACCATGACGAGTTATTGAAAAAAGATGTATTGTTCATCTACGAGCATTTTTTGTTTTATTTATTTTACCATACCCTTGAATTATTATTATAAAATAATGATATAATGACGTTATTATCTTAAATATAATTTTATTTTTTTAATTTTAATGGTAATACCAACAACCACACAAACTTCTATCAAATGGGTTACAAAATCATGATTCGTGTGCACGACAGACTACCATCTTGAGAAATGTGGTCATTCTTTTTCCATTTTCACCTCTAATGATTGGGTATGATGATGGATATAAAGTTTACATATTTTATTTATAAAATAATTCATCATATGTTTTAATTAAACTATATATACACTTTTATGTTCTATTCAATAAATGAGACAATAATGTCACTTGTGTATATGAGAGACCACTACCACACAAGGCGTTGGGATTCATTTTTCACTAAAGTGTTACATGAAACGTAATAAGGGTAAATATAATAAATATATCTGATATAAATTATATATGTTTGATATTCATGGAATATTGTTTATTATATGAATATATTATATCATTTTTTACCTTATTACTCCCTAAAAATGATAACAATGTTCGTGGATGTGTGGACTTCTGCCTTCTTGATGGGATGTGATTCATTTTCTCCCCACCAAATCAGAAAAATTTTATTTATAAACATATATAATTAAAAAAATGTATTATTTATAACAATATTATAGTTATGTAAAGATAAAATATTATTTACCTTCATTCCATAATGAACATTGAAAAATGGAAAAGTTACTCATGCTTATGTACAACCTACCATCTCCATGATAATAAAGTTAGTTCATTTTTTCAAAAAATATATCATGAATCGATTAAAATGTATAATTTATTTATAAATTATATAAATATATTATTATTATTGCACTATATATTTTTACATAAGGACTTCTCCAACCATATCCAGCCAACAAAAGTCGATTTGGACACATAAGCCGAATATCGTCAAAACATATGATCTAGAATTATTTTATTAACTAAATGTGTAAAAAAATTTAATATGAAAAATAAAAGAAATAAAAAAATTTTATACATCAGATAAATAATTAAAAATATCATATTATTTACGAATATAAGTAGAAACCATGATGAGTCACACTAAAAGTAAGTATTTTCTCATCTCATATTTATTTATTTGAGATATATTCAATATTAACCACTTATTTTTTTATTATACCAAAATTTATAGTGTGATTATTATACATAAATTTATGGTGATTTATATATTAATTTTATGATCTATCTTTCATGGGGTGTACAGTTTCAATTTAGCTAAAGGGGTAAGGGTGTTTTGTACGAAATTTATTTCTTTGAGATATAAGTTATGTTATAAGATTATATTTTTTTATTAGGTGTATATTATGACCCTTTGATAAGTTATATAATAAATATTATTATTTTCATGATATTACATCTTTCATTTTATTTTATTGTTATTGGATGATTTCGATTCAATGTTACCAAAGTGGTGAGAGTCCTAGGTTACTATCCCATTTTGATGACGGTAATTTATGATTATGATTACAATGATTAGATATTATGATCAATGTCTCAATAAACTCTTGAATATTTTTCTCTTATAGTTATTTATGATATTTAAAAGTAATATTTCAATTTTTTAATGCATTGTAAATTAAAATAATTGAGAAAATGTTTTTATGTAAATCCAACATCATTTCTATCTTTGGTCAGAAATATATTTTCTACAATAACAATGTTTTTAAAAATTGTTCTAAAAAATTTTATTAATCATTTAAAAAATATTTATTAAAGAATTTATTACTCAATTTTTATAGTTAAAAAAATTCAACGGAATATTATATATTTTTAATAACAATGCTCAATATGATTTTATCTAAAAATTGAAATTAATATTTATTTTTACAAGTAGGTATTCAACAAAATATCCAACCATCATGAAAACTATTTTTTTATAAAAAATTCAATATAAGATTGATTTATTATTTTCGATGAAAAATAATTTCAATATGTTTTGTGAGATTTTAGTTTCAAAATTATATTTTAAAAATGAAGTGAATATTTTTTAAATAATGTTTTCAAATATTTATTTACAGTATTCATATTCATCAATGACTACAATGAATAATTCTTATCCTAAATTGAATATGTTGTATTGATAAAATCAGTATTACTTATTTGGATCGATGAATGTTATTAAAAATATATTTCTATGGTCTCCATTTCATTTACCTGATTTAATGGTTTTTAAATATATTTTTATATAAATTATTTCATTTCTAAGGGTTCAAAATGTTGAAAAAATATTTTTATGGAACCCATTTATTTTCGACAGGTTTGTCATTTTTGAAGGATATTTACATGAAATAAGTTTTCTTTTAAATAGTTTAAAAATGTTTTGAATTAATAATTATGGTTTCATTGAGTTTTGTGTTGAAATGAGAGCTTTATGTACATTATTCATATTTTGGTTATTGGAAATTATATATGATGAGGTGTCTGAAATAGTGTTTTATGAGCATGTTACAACATATATTATGGGTCATCCCATATAGTTGTAGGTGATCCCATTATAGCCTATATGATTGGTTGGTTCAAATAGCTTATGGTGGTCCCTATAATTCTTAAATGAGGGATGCACTAGAATAGTACTATAATTAATTGGGTAATGAACCTTGTATTGAGAGGAAAGGAGGGAATTACCTAAGGTTTTATCTTATGGTTTTTATTGGGATTTATTTTTTTGGACACCGGTTTAACAAAGTCCATGTAGAAAAATAATCCAAGATAAAACAGAAGTTTGATTTTTTTTATGGTTATATAATGTTTCTTATGATCAATATTGTTATCACATGGACTGTGATTATTGATCTTGATTATCCATTCATTTTATATCTTTTTATATTTCATTATCCCGGTATTGACTAGCATGAGTTCTTTTATGATTCACACATGAAATCTATATTTTGGAATTCAATTATTTACTTATTGTATTCATTGAATATAAAATTGTTACTGATTATTTTTACCCTTAATGACCATTTTATCTCTTGCTTCTTATTATTCATTTTTCACATTTTATAAATAATGAGGATGAATGAATTATGACTAGTAGGGATTTCATATAGATGATGATGGTGATTTAATTTTAAATAAGAAAAGATGAGTTAAGTGGGAGGAGTTTTTATTTAATCACATGGGTATTATTTCTATTGGATAATGTACTAATTCTATAAAACTCTAAACAGGATAGGTCCTTGAGAATTTAAATTATCCAAATTTTTTTCTTTTGATGTTGAAACATTTTTATGGGAAAAGTGGGCCATAATTTTCAAGATCAAGGCCAAAAATGTAATGTTTACTGTTTTATCAATGAATCCATGACTTCCAGTTCTTGGATATTATATTTTGTATCAAAGGAAAATTTAGATATCATTGAAGATTATGTTTTTTACATATCAGTTTGTATGTTGATTTACAGATACGCCCATAGTTCTATCATATTAGGGATGACAGTAAATTTAAAATAATAGATAACCCATTTTAGTTTCTTATGTAGTAAAATTTATGAGGATATTAATTAAACATTCAGAGACATTTTATTATGTTCATGTATTTATAACACCAATGATAAAAAAGATGTTTTATTTAGTGATTAATTATTTTATATATATATAAAGGAAAACCAAAAGGTCGGGAGACAACCTGTCCCATCCAAAAATCCATTTAGTCATAAACCCAAAACTGAAGGGAATAAAGGTGTATCTCATACCATTGACCTACATGATATCCTAGTCAATATGAAATTTTTATAGGAAAATATAATAATTATTTTAAAAATATATGGGATTTTCTTTTATGTATAACTACTTATTTATCATTGAAGAATATAAAATTAAATCATTCAAATACTTGGGTTTAGAACATAGATAATAAATGTTTAATGAATTTAAATGAAAGTCATTTATAAAATGATTTGGTTTTAAATTTGCGTATTAATTATGACATTTGGAGATTAATTTATTAAGGTTTATTCATTTTATGAAATATCGTACCTTTTGCTAACCATTTTTGATTTTTTTAATGTTTAATGACAAAAAGAACAACTTTGTATCAATTTTAACATTATGTGGTCTTTAAAATTTTACTTTTTTTATCAATCATTAAAAATTCATCCCATATACAAACAAAATGGAGAAAACAATTTGATTGTGGTTGAAATTAATTAAATTATGAAATTATAATCATTAAGTAAGTATATTTTCATATTCTCTTTGTCTTTGTGGATTGATAATTCCAGAATAATAAGAAAATGATATAGAAATAGAAGTGATATCCAATTGACATCATTTATAATAAACTAATGATCAATTCAATAAGTGATATAAATTAAACTTTAAAGATATCTTTATTTTTTATGAGATTTACATAATTATTTAAAAATCTAACCCTAAATTTTTTTTGAGAATGCAATTGATTAAGTTTTATTCCTTTTGACGTTGTATATTTTAGATGATTGTTTTTCATAATTATCCGCATCAATCATTTATATATAATTTTTTTGGATTTAGCACTAAATCTAGGAGTGTAGGTTTTGGGTTATTATAAATCCTCACTTCTATGGTATTATTGGGAAAAATCTCTTAAGGTAACTTTGGTGTATTAATAGGTTGACTGTGTTTGTTAACAAAGTAGGATTCCATATTCATTTTGGGTGATCTAGAGAGATTATTGATATGGTAGGTTGAAAAATATACAATACAAAGGAATGGATTCTATGGAAGCATTAGAGAAAATTCCATACAAAAGGTGACATTATTTCCTAGTGTTTTCCATATTTTTAAGGGTCTAAAATTTGGAATTTTTATTTCATAATGAATGTTTTATTTTATTAAAGGCCATATGAAAATATGGTAAAGTCATGAATTTCATGTAGAATGAGTTTTGCGAATGTTTTTTCATGAATTCATAAATATTTTAATACTGAGCATCGTGAGTACGACGAGTGTCATGAATTGAGAAGGTGAGGAGAATTGTGAGTGGAGCATCTTAACGGTGAAAATAGTTTGACGGTGATCTATGTGATTATGAAAATCATCACGAAAATTAATTTTTGTGGATTTTCAAAAAAAAAATGGTGCATCATAGAGGAAAAGAGGGAGCAATATGAATTGGTGATGATGTTTCCAGAAGTTTCTAGAATTTGTGGAAATTCCTTAAAATAGTCATATACCCCATTCATATGTTTAGAAAGAGTTAATGAAAATATTATATTTATGAAATCAAAAAGGTGGTTTTCAAAGGGTGGTTCATGAAGGTGATATGTGATGATGTTTGTGAAGCCTCTATGTCAACTGAACATCCCAACCATCGTGAAGGTAAATAAATTCTCAAAGGCTTATTATGATTTAAAAATGGATGGATCTTCATGAATGCTAGTTGAGCTTTGAGAAAGAGGTGTTCTTTGCGAAAGCTAAGTGAGATTCCTGAAAGGAATGAGATTTGGGAAGAATAGTTGAGATTTGTTAAAGAGGTGTTCTTTGTGAAGGTGTTGTAAACTTAGTGAATGTAAAAAGATTCAAGAAAGCTATTTTAGATTCTTGAGAGAAATGGATTTAAGATGGTAGTGAGCCACAAGAAATTTTATTATAAGGAATTTCCTAGTAGAATAATTGTAAAGTTGTATTCAACATTTTGATGATAGTAAAAAATTCAATTTAGATTCTATATATAATTGATTGTGTTTTCATTACAGATAATGAAGGGACATAAAAGTCCATAAACTATTAGATAATCCCTTCTAAGATCATTTAGTGATGAAAATGAATGGGGTGAACCTTTCCACTTGCAAAGAGCCAGAGAAATAGACCTATGGAGTGTCCCTTGGAAATATAGTCGGAATACCCTAAAAATAGTAATGGAAGTGAGCCATGGAATAGATGGGATCGATATTGAGCCATCATTAATGGAAGCGATCCTTAGGGAATATGGTACAATCATCACATTACCATTGTATGATTATTGAATGTAGCCTAGTGAGTTTGAGGCATGTAAATATTGATGTCTCCTTCTAATAGCTTTCTTACATTACATTCAAATAATCATCATTAGATAAAGATAAAAAGTATAAGATTATAATTAACACTTATGTAAAAAAATGACCCTTATAATAGTGTGGTCAAAATCTGTTGGGGTAGTAAGAATTTAAAAAATAATATCCATTGACTAATTCAACCCCTCCTAGGGTATCTAGTCCCCTTTTGGGCCTAAAAATTGGTATTATAGAGAAGGTTTCTTTTATATGATTTGTTTTCTATATATTTGTTCTGTCGATTTTTGAATTTTAAGATTCAGACTAATCTTATCATGGTGTGCCATCGTAAAGGGAATGACTTCAACGATGTAGAAGAAGTATGGTGGAATTCTTCAGTGTGGAAGTTTCTATGGAAATAGCATGATTCGGTTGATGGAAACCAACAATGTACTAAACAAATACATGGATGAATTAGATTGTCATCCAATTAACTCATACAATTATTTGGAAGGATTGAAAGTATAAGCTGATATTTTAATTGATTTTTGTACAACTAAATATGGAAAAATTGAATAAAGGAGAAAAGTGTCAGATGTGCACAAAATAAAGTAATTGGATAAAAAAATTTATTAAGATAATAAATCTAAGGCTATCCTTATACAAGTATAGTAAAATTTATTCAACGTGATGATAGGTTAAAATAAAATACTTCTAGAATTGGATACTAATCTGAGGGAGAAAATGATTCCCATGCTGAAAAACTTGAAAATAAGCCTACAATGATAGAAAAACTTCATGATAATTAAAAGGATAATAATATAAACTCCAAAGAAATTTAGAATCTCAGATCAAGGAATGTTGATCTTTTAGTATAGCTATTTCAACTAGTTTAGGACAACCAAGGGCTACAATAAAATAATTCATGTTGTGTTGATTCTATTGCTCGAGAAAAATATATAATAAAAAATAAAATTGAAATTATGGATAACCTCACACAAGAATTGAAATATGAGATGAGTAGTGGGAAGAATATCAAGATAATACATAATTACCAACTTGAATAAAGGGATATGAAGATTTAATGGCTAGGATAATATCAAGAATTAGTGAAGAAATAACGGGATAAATCTAATGCAACTATTAAGAATAAATTGAAGGATTCTTTGAATTTACTATTTGATTATCCTTCGGCAGGTTTTGATGAATTGAAAAAAATATTATGTTTACTAGGATAATGTAACGACCCAATTTTTTTTTTGAGTAGTATATTAACTTACTCTTATTGAATTAATAAGATGTTAATGGTTAATGCACAAAGAGGAGTCGATGGCTTCATCCAGTAGACTCAACCCTTATGAAGCCCACTTATCAGTGCTTGGGAAGGAGGTAGCATCTGTGGGCCTTGCTTTGGACCAAGCCCAAGCCGAACACCAGCGTCTCAAGCTTGAACAGAAACGCCTGTGGGAGAAGTTAAAGTTAGTAGAGATTACTACTAGGGCAGTGTTATCTGAGCCTCCCTCAGATTCTCTCACCATAGCACACCTTACACTCAGGTCTTATGCCGGTGTTATAAGGGGCTATGTGACGAGACCCTAGCTTCCTTTTGTAGTCCTTTCGGGTGAATAAATTGAGATTTCTTCCGTTAGTGATGTTTGTGAAATTTCAAATGTCCGGATAATTTTAGAATGTATTTTATTGATGAATTTTGAAAAAGGGATATTTTGAAATATTTATGTAAACCCTAAATAACTAATGATGTGTAATGATTTTAAAAAAATGGTCTTCTACAAAAGTTTTCATTAAGGAATTTGGAGTCTAATAAGATCAACTTAATTTTTGATGAATAGTAAATAGTGAATAGTGATTTTACGCTTAGGATTAGTAATGTGATCAAATGGATTAGTAATCTCACTTAAAGAAAGTTTTAAAATAATCTAGTCACCTTGATTAAGTAATGTGATTCAATAAAATGGGTAAATAACAGTTTCATAAATTATTATTCAAGTATTAGTTTTTTCGAATGAATAGTGTTTTTTAATTAAAAATTTAATTAAAAGTAATTAGAAAATTATTTTTAAAAAAATGACTTTATTTTTGAACTCAGAGCATCGATATTATGTTATGGTAATTTTTGGGGATTTTTCTGAAAAAAATGAATTTTCGATGAATAGTGTATTTATTTAAAAATAAAATTAAAAATATTTAGAAAATTATTTTTATAAAATCGATTTCATTTTTGAAGTCATAGCATTGATATTTGGTTAAGGTGAAATTTTGGGATTATTCTGAGAATGTTGAATTTTCGGTGAATAGTGAAAGTATAGTTTTTAAGTTACGGGTGTTTAATGACATAATTAAATGATGTATTAAGTATATATTCAATATGGTCGAATTATGAATAGTAAGATAAGGTGTGAGGTGTCCCAAGTGGCCAATACCATGGGAAAATACCATGGGCAAACCCATGGTTTTGCCAAAACCACTAGTGAGGTGTCCCTTGGCCATTAATGTTTTGTCCCCTCACTTTCCCTATAAATACCCACCCTTTCCTCCTTTAGTTTTCACTCCCAACTCTCCCCCAACGATGTTATGGTCTTCTTACCTTCCAAGGAGTCCTCCCAAGGTGCCCCCAAGCCCTCAAGGTCCAATCCTTTGAGTTTCAAGAGTCACGTTTTAAGGTAAGGGATCCGACCCCTCTCTTTCTTTTCATGTAATCTCTTTTATGTCATTCGTTTTCTGCTCCATGTTTTTATGTGAGAGGATGTTCTTTTATATTCCTCTTACTCCCCTTTCATGTTTATATGATGAGAGATCCCCTCTTACTCTCATCATTTCTTTTTATGAAAGTTTAAGTGACGCCGTTAGGCTGTCGAATTTTTAAGGGATTCTTTCACCCTTCTCATTTTTCATGTTCGATTTTCATGTCAAGTCTTTCAAGTTCCTTTTTATTATGTTGTGGTATTATCTATATATCTATAATACTGATCTCTTATGATAATTTGATGAGGGACCCTATTTGATCTTGTCAAATCATTTTCTATTGAAGTAAAGTGACGCCGTAAGGCTGCCGAATTTTCATAAGAGAAATCTAATCTTTTTTTCCCATGTTTTCATTTCAAATGGTATGTCCCTAAAATTTCATTACCCTGTCCATATGTCTTTCTTATTCTTTCACCCTACTGTTTTATGGATCATTTATTAGTGGTTGACCCATGTCCCCTCTCATTTCAATGTTTTCTAAAACCCCGAAACTTAGCCGTTATGCTGCAGAATTTTCTCCTCAAAATGCCTCTCTATTTTCTCAAAAATTATTTTATTTTATATAGTGAATACGCAAAGCTCTTATTTATAAAAGGGTATTCACATATATATAAAAATGTTCCATTTGAAATTCTGGGATTTACATACATGAGACCCGCTTTCCCTTTCCGTGGGTTTAAAGTGACGTAAAGATCATGTCTTTAAAGCAGTTTTTAAAACGTTATGATTATGAAATGAAACCCATTTATTTTATGATATGTGGGTTATTTATGAAATGGTTGATGATGATATATGTGTCTCACATGATAATAAAGGCAAATTTAAGGGTGCGCCCTGATAGCGCTCCAATGCATTGGGTAATGATGTAACCACTAGAGATTACAATTTTCATGATACCTTGGTGAATAACCTTGGTAATTTTCAAATGACACCTTGGGGATGGACCTTGGTGATATGTTCATGATTGTCTATGTTAAATGATGTAGCCACATCTTCAAGTTATGGAAAATGTTATTTTTATTATGAAATGCCTCATGATTTTCTTTCTCATGCTTTAAAGTTCTTTTCATGTCTTTATTGAAGTATACCAAGTTCACATGTAAAATGTTCCTCTTGTTTCCCTTACTGGGCCTTCTGCTCACCCTTTCTTTTGATGTATGTCCCCAGGTTATGAGATGCAGTAATGAACCTAGAATGAACATAAGGAGACGCCTTTCAAGTGTTTAAGAAGAATGTTTGATGTTGTTTTCATGTATTATGTTCCTGGCTTCCAAGACACTAGACCTTAAAGATCCTTAGTTTTGTGTAATGTAATGAAAGTTTATGTTATAAAATGGCGGGATGCTATAGTTGGTATCAAAGGATGGTTTAGTTATTTGTGGAAATTAGGATATAAAAACTTTAGGAAGAACCCTATAGAAAAGTTTAAATATAGGAAAACATCCTGGTATTTTGGTAAGTATTGAGTAAGTGATCTATCAAACAAATACATCCCTGTCTGGATACGAGCAGGTATAGGCGGCTCTGGCACAGATGTACATAGGGGTAAAACCCGAAAACACCACTTTGAGCTAGACTCGAATGGGAACTGGTGCACGATAACGGGCCTTGCTACACTCTTGGTTACGACACTCCCGGGGGATATGTTTGGTTAATCACAAGCTTTTTATGAATCATTATGAAGGAATTATAGAGAAGTATAATTGTTTAAGCATGATGTCTTAGTTAAAAGATTCATAAATGAAATAAGTTTCTCACTAAGGTTTTATTCTTTTAGAAGATGGCTGGAAATAGGAGGAACCGAGCCGATGGTGACCGCAATGCACCATGTGCTGATGGACCTCCGATGGAAGCCGGAATGGAAACATTCATGCAAATAATGAACCAACTGACTCAAGTTATCAGTAATAACTTGAATCAAGCTGAGAGGCCGACCTCACCACGAAGGGAACAACACTCTGTTGAGTCCTTCATGCGTCAACGACCGCCAACAATCAGTGGATCTACTGACCCTTTGGTTGCGGAACAATGGATAAGCTCCATTGAAAAGATATTTTCTGTACTTCATTGTTCGGAACAAGAAAAAGTCACCCTTGCTGTTTACCGCCTTGAGGGAGAAGCTGATTAGTGGTGGTCACTGATCAAAAACACGAAGCCACGAGGAGAGATGGAAGCTATGGAGTGGGAAGAATTTTGGGGGATTTTCTTTAACAAGTATTTCCCTCGTTCCATGAGAACGAAAATGGAGAAAGAGTTTCTCGAGCTAAAGCAGAAGGAGAATGAATCTGTCGGAATCTATGAGATGAACTTCACAAGGCTTTCCCATTATACCTCATGCTTTGTCATGAACCCTAATGGGAAGGTTGATAGATTCTTTGGTGGACTACGACCTCATCTGCGGTAGAATCTAGCCAACAGGGACTATGATGGCTATGAAGAAATAGTTCAAAGTGCCATGAATGTTGAACTAGAGTTTGGGGAGACACAGTGGTCTCAAAAATCTAATGAGAAGAAGAGAACTCTAGAACCGAGCCTGGGAAGAAGATTTGATCAGGAAAGAGGTGGAAAGCATATGCAACATCCCACATGCAATAAATGTGGGAAGAAGCATTCGGGGAACTGCTTGATCGGATGTGGCAAGTTCTATAGGTGTGGAATAGAAGGCCATATTTCTCGGAATTGACGTAGTGATGTGAAGCCTCAACTTCCCAACACTAACGACAGAGGAAAGATGGTTATGGCCCTACCCGAAGTGACATGCTTCAAGTGTGGACAACTTGGGCACTTTACTAATCAATGACCAAATCCGAGGGCGGTGGGGGGGGAATCACCATCAACCTCAGCAGAGGCCAAGGGAGCAAGGTCGTGCTTTCGCTATCACAATAGCTAAAGTTGAAGTCCCGAACGATGTGGTAGCAGGTACTCTTGTTGTCCTCTCAAAACTAGCAAGTGCTTTATTTGATTCTGGTTCTACGCATTCCTTTATTTCCTCCAAGTTTTCAAGGAATATAGAATCAATCCATGAACTGCTAGAGGTAGAGTTGTCAGTCAAGACTCCAAGTGGGATTATCCTTGCATCAAAAGTATATAGAGACTCTAGTGTTTACTTTGGTGAGCTAAATCTTACCGCAAATATAGTAGTCATTCCCATGATGGAATTCGACATTATACTAGGGATGGACTGGCTCTCAAAGTATAATGCTAAGATCAAATGCAGAAGTAAGGAAATATCAGTAGTCTTGAATGAACGACCTACAGTTATCTTCCAAGGAGAGATATCCTGAACTGATCCCTATCTAGAGGCACCTCCCATAGCTTTCTTTATGGAGTTAATCAGTGATGATGAAGAAGGGAAGGGGAGCATACAAATTGAAGATGTTCCGATTGTTCAGGAATACATGGATGTATTTCCTGAGGAGTTACCTGGACCTCCCCCAGAAAGAGCGGTAGAGTTCTCCATTGAACTCGTACCTGGGTCTCAACCGATATCAAAGACTCCGTATAGAATGGCAAATGTGGATCTAGAGGAGTTAAAGAAACAACTCCAAGACTTGTTAGAGAAGGGGTTTATCCGACCGAGTGTGTCTCCTTGGGGAGAACCAGTTCTCTTTGTGAAGAAGAAGGATGGATCAATGTGGTTATGCATTGATTATAGAGAACTGAACGGGATCACAGTGAAGAACAGATACCCTCTTCCAAGAATTGATGATTTATTTGACCAACTTCGTGGGGCTCAATTCTTCTCTAAGATTGACCTTCGATCTGGTTATCATCAACTGAGGGTGAAGAAGGAAGATATTCCAAAGACTGCCTTCCGATCAAGATATGGGAATTATGAGTTTACTGTTATTCCCTTCGGTTTGACTAATGCTCCTGCTATTTTCATGTATTTGATGAATAGAGTCTTTAAGGACTACCTTGATAACTTTGTGGTAGTTTTTATTGATGATATTTTGATATATTCAAAAAGTCACAAGGAGCATGAAGATCATCTGAGGGTTATTTTGAAAACTCTACGGAAGGAGAGGCTCTTTGGGAAGTCCATCAAGTGTGAGTTTTGGTTAGAACAAGTGGATTTCTTGGGGCACATCGTAACCAATGAAGGAATCTCGGTAGACCCTGCAAAGACAATGGTTGTGGAGGAGTGGCCTCAACCCACAACAGTAACTGAGATTCGTAGTTTCCTTGGTTTAGCGGGATATTATAGGAGGTTTGTGAAAAACTTTTCACAGCTTTCTAATCCACTATCCAAGTTGACTCGAAAAGGGGTTCAGTTCATCTGGACAAAGGAATGCGAGGAAAGTTTCCAAGAGATGAAGAAGAGATTGGTTACTGCACCTGTGTTAACAATACCCTCTATCAGAGAAGGATTCGTTATTTTTAGCGATGCATCTCTGAAAGGGCTTGGGTGCGTCCTCATGCAAAATGACAAAGTAATTGCTTATGCATCTCGACAGTTGAAGATTCATGAGCAGAATTATCCTACGCATGATCTAGAGCTGGCGGCAGTTGTTTTTTCTCTAAAGATATGGAGGCACTATCTTTATGGGGAGAAATGTGATATATACACTGACCACCAAAGTCTAAAGTATATTTTCACTCAGAAAGAATTGAACATGAGACAAAGGAGATGGTTGGAGATTATTAAAGACTATGATTGTTCAATTCATTATCACCCTGGAAGAGCAAACAAAGTCGCGGATGCGTTAAGCAGGAAAGATCCTGTTGTTCTAGAAACAATGAGGATCCTGGGAGATCCCTTGATTAAAGATCTAGTAAAACTGGACATGGGAATTATAAGGAAAGGGATATCATCAACCCTATGCCAAATGATTTCTCAACCTTCATTACTAGAGAAGATCAAGAACGCTCAAAAAGAAGATCCTTTGCTGCAGGAGAAGTTCGAGGCTGTAAAGGATGGGAAGTTCCCTGATTTCAATATTGATCAAGAAGGTGTATTGAAATTTCGTACAAGACAATGTGTTCCATCTATTCCGGAGATAAAGAAAGAACTGATGGATGAAGCTCATAGCTCTACTTTCTCTATACATCCGGGAAGCACTAAGATGTATAGAGACCATCGTAATCATTATTGGTGGGATAACATGAAGAGGGAGATTGCCGATTACACTACAAGGTACCTGGTGTGTCAGCAAGTAAAGGCAGAAAGACAACTTCCTAAGGGGGTATTACAACCGCTACCCATACCAGTATGGAAGTGGGATAATATCACCATGGACTTTGTAACTGGTCTCCCAAAAACATCCAAAGGAAACAATGCGATATGGGTTATTGTGGACCGTCTCACCAAGACAGCCCATTTTATCTCTATTCGGGAAGATTTCTCTCTGGATCAGCTTGCCAAGATATACGTGAAGGAAGTGTTAAGGCTGCATGGGGTACCACTCTCCATCGTATCTGATCGTGACCCAAGATTCACATCAAAATTCTGGAGAAGTCTTCAACATGCTCTGAATACTGAATTGAATTCTAGTACGGCCTATCATCCTCAAACTAATGGCCAATCTGAAAGGACTATTCAGACACTCGAAGACATGTTGAGATTATGATCAATGGAATTTAAAGGTGGATGAGATCAACACCTCCCATTAGTGGAGTTCTCCTATAACAACAACTTCCATGCGAGTATTCAGATGGAACCCTATGAAGCTTTGTATGGAAAGCGGTGTAGAACTCCTACTTGTTGGGATGAAACTGGTGAGAGGAAGCTTCTTGGGCCTGATCTTGTGCAAGAAATGACAGAACAAGTTCATGCCATCCAACAACACATAAAAGCTGCTCAGAGTCGGCAGAAGAGCTATGCTGACAATCGACGAAGAGACTTGGAGTTTGGTGTTGGTGACAAAGTCTTCCTTCGAATCTCTCCATGGAAGAGAGTCATGCGGTTTGGGAAGAAAGGGAAGCTCAGCCCTAGGTACATTGGCCCCAATGAAATCCTTGATCGCATAGGAGCAGTGGCCTATCGTCTAGCACTTCCACCGAACCTAGCTTAAGTTCACAATGTCTTCCATGTATCACTCTTGAGGAAGTACATACCTGACCCTTCGCATGTACTGAACCCAGAGGTGGTACAACTGGAACATGACCTCTCTTATGAGGAGCAGCCAGTGGAGATCTTGGACCGTAGAGACAAGGTCCTACGAAACAAGACTACCCACCTTGTGAAAGTGTTGTGGAGGAATCATAAATATGAAGAAGCGACTTGGGAGCCTAAGGAAACGATGAAGCAAAAGTACCCTCACCTTTTCGACTAGGCCTCAAGTATAAATTTCTGGGACGAAATTTCTTAAGGGGGGAAGAGTGTAACGACCCAATTTTTTTTTGAGTAGTATATTAACTTACTCTTATTGAATTAATAAGATGTTAATGGTTAATACAGAAAGCGGAGTCGATGGCTTCATCCAGTAGACTCAACCCTTATGAAGCCCACTTATCAGAGCTTGGGAAGGAGGTAGCATCTGTGGGCTTCGCTTTGGACCAAGCCCAAGCCGAACTCCAGCGTGTCAAGCTTGAATGGAAACGCCTGTGGGAGAAGTTCAAGTTAGTAGAGATTACTACTAAGGCAATGTTATCTGAGCCTCCCTCAGATTCTCTCACCATAGCACACCTTACACTCAGGTCTTATGCCGGTGTTATAAGGGGCTATGTGACGAGACCCTAGCTTCCTTTTGTAGTCCTTTCGGGGTGAATAAATTGAGATTTCTTCCTTTAGTGATGTTTGTGAAATTTCAAATGTCTGAATAATTTTAGAATGTATTTTATTGATGAATTTTGAAAAAGGGATATTTTGAAATATTTATGTAAACCCTAAATAACTAATGATGTGTAATGATTTTCAAAAAATGGTCTTCTACAAAAGTGTTCATTAAGAAATTTAGAGTCTAATAAGATCAACTTAATTTTTGATGAATAGTAAATGGTGAATAGTGATTTTACGCTTAGGATTAGTAATGTGACCAAATGGATTAGTAATCTCACTTAAAGAAAGTTTTAAAATAATCTAGGCACCTTGATTAAGTAATGTGATTCAATAAAATGGGTAAATAACAGTTTCATAAATTATTATTCAAGTATTAGTTTTTTCGGATGAATAGTGTTTTTTAATTACAAATTTAATTAAAAATAATTAGAAAATTATTTTTATAAAAATGACTTTATTTTTGAACTCAGAGCATCGATATTATGTTATGGTAATTTTTGGGGATTTTTCTGAAAAAAATGAAATTTCGATGAATAGTGTATTTATTTAAAAATAAAATTAACAATATTTAGAAAATTATTTTTCTAAAATGGAGTTCATTTTTGAAATCATAGAATTGATATTTGGTTAAGGTGAAATTTTGGGATTATTCTGAGAAAATTGAATTTTCGGTGAATAGTGAAAGTATAGTTATTAAGTTACGAGTGTTTAATGACATCATTAAATGATGTATTAAGTATATATTCAATATGGTCGAATTATGAATAGTAAGATAAGGTGTGAGGTGTCCCAAGTGGCCAATACAATGGGAAAATACCATGGGAAAGCCCATGGTTTTTCCAAAACCACTAGTGAGGTGTCCCTTGGCCATTAATGCTTTGTCCCCTCAATTTCCCTATAAATACCCACCCTTTCCTCCTTTATTTTTCACTCTCAACTCTCCCCCAACGAAGTTATGGTCTTCTTACCTTCCAAGGAGTCCTCCCAAGGTTCCCCCAAGCCCTCAAGGTCCAATCCTTTGAGTTTCAAGAGTCATGTTTTAAGGTAAGGGATCCGACCCCTCTCTTTCTTTTCATGTAATCTCTTTTATGTCATTCCTTTTCTGCTCCATGTTTTTATGTGAGAGGATGTTCTTTTATATTCCTCTTACTGAACTTTCTTGTTTATATGATGATAGATCCCCTCTTACTCTCATAATTTCGTTTTATGAAAGTATAAGTGATGCGGTTAGGCTGCCGAATTTTTAAGGGATTCTTTCACCCTTCTCATTTTTCAAGTTCGATTTTCATGTCAAGTCGTTCAAGTTCCTTTTTATTATGTTGGGTTATGATCTCTATATCTATCATACTGATATCTTATGATCATATTATGAGGTACCCTATTTGATCTTGTCAAATCATTTTCTTTTTAAGTTAAGTGACGCCGTAAGGCTGCCGAATTTTCATAAGAGAAATCTAATCTTTTTTTTCCTTCCATGTTTTTCATTTCAAATGGTATGTCCCTAAAATTTCATTACCATGTCCATATGTCCTTCTTATTCTTTCACCCTACTGTTTTATGGATCATTTATGAGTTGGTGACCCATTTCCCCTCTCATTTCAATGTTTTCTAAAACCCCGAAACTTAGCCGTTATGCTGCAGAATTTTCCCCTCAGAATGCCTCTCTCTTTTCTCAAAAATTATTTTATGTTATAAAGTGAATATGAAAAGCTCTTATTTCTACAAGGGTATTCACATATATATCAAAATGTTCCATTTTAAATTCTGGGATTTACATACATGAGACCCTCTTTCCCTTTCCGTGGGTTTAAAGTGACGTAAAGATCATGTCTTTAAAGCAGTTTTCAAAACGTTATGATTATGAAATGAAACCCATTTATTTTATGATATGTGGGTTATTTATGAAATGTTTGATGATGATATATGTGGATCACATGATAATAAAGGAAAATTTAAGGGTGCTCCCTGATAGCGCTCCAATGCATTGGGTAATGATGTAACCACTAGAGATTACAATTTTCATGATACCTTGGTGAATAACCTTGGTAATTTTCAAATGAAACCTTGGGGATAGACCTTGGAGATATGTTCATGATTGTCTATGTTAAATGATGTAGACACATCTTAAAGTTATGGAAAATGTTATTTTTATTATGAAATGCCTCATGATTTTCTTTCTCATGCCTTAAAGTTCTTTTCATGTCCTTATTGAAGTATACCAAGTTCACATGTAAAATGTTCCTCTTGTTTCCCTTACTGGGCCTTCTGCTCACCCTTTCTTTTGATGTATGTCCCCAGGTTATGAGATGCAGTAATGAACCTAGAATGAACTTAAGGAGACGCCTTTCATGTGTTTAAGAATAATGTTTGATGTTGTTTTCTTGTATTATGTTCTTGGTTTCCAAGACACTAGACCTTAAAGATCCTCAGTTTTGTGTAATGTAATGAAAGTTTATGTTATAAAATGGCGGGATTCTATAGATAATAAATAGGATATTTTTTAATATTAAAGGTCATTCAATTTGGAAAAAAATAGGTATTGGAAATGATGAACCCCCACCAATGTATTTCAAGATTAGAGTTGTGAATAGTTCCAAAAATAAGAAAAATCATATAGACACTAGAAACAGTCCTAGGAATGTATTTATAGGATGTAATCATAGAATGTGCTATTTATGTGGGATTTATGGTCATACATTATGTTTTTTGGAGGATTTGGATTACATTTCATGCTATTATGATAGAAGTATTTTTAAATACAATAATAAGAAAAACATATTCAGAAATCCGAATGAAGAGTCTCTCAAAATAAAGTATCATTGAAATAATATTATTGTGGAAGAATGGGACACACCATGAGTATGTGTCCATAATCTTATGAGCTCAATGTTAAAAGAAAAATAAGATATGCATCAACATATCAATGAATAAATTATGACATGAGGTGTTCTTTTAATGGGAGATGTTTTATATGTTCTTATCACATGCATTGGATATGATATTGTAGCTAGAAGAAAGAAGGAAACCAAAAGAAACTTGAAAGCTGATACCCAACTCTAGTAATGTATGGTATGAAATCATTCATTGGAATTCAAAATGATAAGTCAAATAACTTTTTTGATTTCTTGAGGGATTCTTAAGAATCTCAATGACTAGATTATCAATCCACCTCTAAGTTTCACATACAAAAGATTTATTTGAATTAATGGGAAAAAACTAGAAGAAAAAGGGAGGAGATAATATAATTCTAAGATAGAAGAATGTACTTTCAATGAAGGGATCACTCCCAGAACATTTGAGTAATTTGACTTGGGTAACTAATAAAATAATACTAAATAATTAATATCTTTATAAATTCACATGTCATGATACACGGTGAAAAGCGAAGGGAAGAGAAAGATACCTAAAATGGGAGAATAATTAAGATTATTAGATTATTAGAGATATTCATACTCAATGAAAGAGTAATGAAAAATGGAATTCATGTGGAACATCAATGAAGAAAAAGTGTACGAGTATATTTAATAAAACATAATGTGAAAAAAGGAAATACCATCAGAACACACATATTATATGAATACATGAAATGTGGGTAAATAATTCATATTCATTTGGCTAGAAAAGTTGATTTTGGCTAGCTAGTTGGAACACGTACAAAAATAGTACAATTTTTAACAAGAATGAATGAATGGTTTGATCAATATGTATATAACATAATCCAATTCTTGAGGATTCAATTGTTACACATATCTCCATGTGTATAAATTCTATTAACTGGTATTAAAGTGTTTCAAGTTCAAAGGGGGATATGATCCTAAGGTAAGTTTCATCCAAAGATTCAGAATGATGAACTAATGTTCTGTAGAATTTCAACTAATTAAAATTATTCAAAACTTGTGAAGAATTAATCTGGAACAATTCCTTGAAAGGTGTTAATGATTTATGGATTCTAGAAATGTATGGTTGTAATTTAGAATAATTGTAAGATATTATGTTATTAACTCCATCTCTTAATTCCCGCACCATTTTCAGATTCAGTAGGCCTAGAGGTTTTGATGATGGCTCATTGAAAATTGACACATGAGAATAAATGATGTAGGAGATGAAGAATGATTGTGGGTATAAATAGTGTTCCCAATAATAGGAAGATTTTCACATCATAGGGGGAGCATTCAATATCCTAATTAGACGAAAGATTCGAATTGCAAAAAAATGATAAATGTTTATGTTTTCTGACATCAAGAATACCAATTGGGGGAGGTAAGAAAATATGGGGGATTTAAAGTATAAAATAATGATTTATAAGAAGATAATAATTATGATTAAGAAGAATAAATTAAGGATATGAATGAAGATCTTTAATTAATTGAAAAGAACGAGACATGGGAGACTCTTTCAAGGCCAACTATAAAAATGTTATTGGGAATAAATGGGTCTTCCATAAATAAATGAATGGATATGGGGTGGTAATTCAAAAAAAAAGAACAACTTATGCGAAAATTTACACCCAGATATATGGTACCTATAAGGACCAAGCCTTAAACATTACACAGTCATGAATTAATTTAATAATTCACATTAAGGATCTTTTTAGGTTTATATTTTTAAGGAATTATTCAATAATTTATTTCATTACATCTCAAATACTACAATGTAGACACTACTACTCAGTATCAATCTTTATCACAAAATAAAAACTCTTAATAAAGTTTCATGTCTAGTTATATATTTTCATTATCATTACTTGTCCTTGATCCCATCTTTGACCCTATACCACTTTATGCCCGGTGAAAAACATTTCAAAAACATGGGATGAGAATAAAAATCTTAGTAAGGGGTACATAAGGAATGAAAACTTTTTTTTTCAAAAACAACATGTAAACAATTAATACCTTATCATATGTAATACCATTAACCTTTATGAAGTACTAAATACTCTTCACTAAATAAAATATCATTTTTTACCATTTTGTAACCAAAAAATTATCATAAAACCCACAGAAAGAACACATAACATGAAGGAATCTTAAAACATAAACATACTTAAATTGAATAACCATATGATCAACTTCCGTTCAAATCACTAAATAGAATAGCCCTACGGCTGAATTCCATACCCAATGCATTGGAGAAACTTGTCCTGGTATATCATTGTAGCACTCGTCATTAAGTTTATTACGTAACCACCGATAAAATGTTCAAGTACCATTATAAAATCACAACACATAAAAATTTTCAAATATCAATATTTCTCGAATCACATTTCATTTTCAATAAAAAAACATTTTCAATATATTGAAATAATAAATCAATTTCAAAAACCATTTTCAATACCAAAAAAACCAAAAAATATAATAAGAGTTTTTTTCATTTTAAAAACATTTAGGCTTATAGTGGAAGCCAACAAACAATTACGACCATTGAGAGGTCATTGTCGCCGAAAATGTTAAAAACATTCATTCCATTTGTCATTTAGTAAAAAAAAATTATAGAAAAAAGATACCCTTGTAATGAAATGAAAAGTCAATGGTTTTTATACATCATATAAAATATAGTTGTGTATGAAGCAAAATATGCCTCAATAAAAGGAGATTGAGACAAAGTCCCTTACCTCGTGTCTGATATGACTTGTTCGTTAATTAATATCCTAAATAATAATCAAAATATAATTTAAACTTGCTTCAGAACATTTTTTCATGTTTATTATTCCTTTTATGTAACATATTACAATGTTATAAACATTACAATATTATTTAAGTTAATAAAGTCCACTTTGTCAATATTTGGTACTTGAGTCCAAAATGAACTTCTTATAATTACATGTTTCCATGTGGTAAAAAGTAAATTATATCCCGAATGATATTAATTATTTGGATATCATATATATCATATATATTCAATATATATATTTATTTATAACAGTATATAATATTTGGAGATAAGAAATGAAATGCATTGTTCATGGAGACAGTAAGTCGTACGTACGCATGAACATTACTTAAATCTTTATTTCCTATTTAATGGAATGAAAAATCAATGATACATAGGAATATTATAATTAAAATATAATATCATATATATAATTTCATTAACTCAATCATTTATACATTCTACGTATGGAATGAACGAATTATATCACTTTGAGTTGGCGGTAGTATGCACTTACTCAAATGAAATTATCGCATTTACGCATAATGGAAACTATAAATTTATAATATTAATGAATAATATAGAATAATATTGACAATATAAATATCATATATAACATATATAAATACAATGTCATTTTAATAGAAACCATAAGAGGTGGTTGGAGACAATTGAACAACCATCATTTCGTGAGGGTGTAGTTCTCCATCTACAGAAACAGTATGTTTATTACCTATTAGATGTAGGTGTGAAAAAGTGTAGTTAGAATAATTATCATAACAACAACCTAGTATATTTAAGATACTATTGTTTCTATAAAATAAAGGAATAAAATAGTTTATGGTGTTGGAGAAGGAATAATAAAACAAAATAACATAAGAGAAGATGCTGCCATTAAATTGGGTAACTCCCTTTCATTTGAACCAAAAGGATTTATTGAAGTGCCTTATTATTAATGTAAGGATTCTAGGTGGAAGATAGTGATGTAAGAAGATTAATTGGGTAGTGTTTGGATGATTCAATGTGATTTAAAGGTGTGAGTAATGAGTTATAGATGGGGGATTTTTATAAGGGGGAGGAGGGGCGCTTTTAAAATGCTTGAAAATATTATTTTATTATATAATGATTTTCGGTTTTAATGGTCCAAAACTCATTATCGGAATAAAATCATTAATCAATAATTGGACAGGTTTTCGAGATTTTTTTAATCTTTATTATCGTATTTATTTAAATCATTCATTAATGAGGTAAACGTTCCATCATTATGGTGTCATAAATAATTTTATTTATTTGAGGTATAAAAAATATAAAAAAAATTCTATGATGTGTTAAATATTTTTAGATTTCTAATGAATATGTATTAATGTGGAGATAAATTACATAACACCTTGTAAAAATTTATATACTAAAAGATATATGTTTATGTTATTTTTGTCTTTACTCTCAATTAATTAATATAAACTCTCATTATCACCCTTAAGTGGCTCCATGGGGTCCCAAAATCGACCCATGGATATCCATGGTCATAATTATAACTACAAATATGATTAGGACACATTTTAGGGTAAACTAATATTATTATAATATTATTTTTACCATGAATTACCCTATTTACATTTAACAGCGGTAAATAAAAGTCAAAAGATACTATTCACCAAAAATTATTTTTCATCTAATTGAACCACAGTTTACTTACTAATAACAAACATGTATGTTTTATTTTCTAAATTCAATTCACATAAGTGATAAAATTATATTTAAATGAAAAAGATGGGGTTTTAACTACTACTCATGGTTTTCACTATTCATTAAAAATTGATGTTTTTTCAGAAAAAACTATAAAATCATCCTAAGATATATTTGATATTCAAAATTCAAAAATTATTTCAATATTATAAAATTCAAAAGATATATGTTGGAATAATTAATTTAAGGTTAATTAACATTATCAAAAAAAGAGTGTTTTTAAGAAACAATAACTATTAAAAGATTGACACTTGTTTATGTCCAATTTCAAATTGAAATTACTTCAAATAACAAAATGTGATTAAATTGTAAAAATATAATCTAATTAAACTTTAAAACCAATTAAAAAGATAATCTAACCATATAGAAAAATTAGATTAAAAGGCAGTTTTGAATTAAAATATAGTATTTTTCACTATTCATTATTAAATTAATTTTATCAAAAAATTACCCAAAGTAAATTTTCATGTCCTGATACTAAATAGATATTTTATTTTTTAAAATAAAACATATAAAATTGACAAAATTTATATTTAATGCGGGTTTTCCATCAAAAGGTGGTTAGTCGTCCTTTTAAAGAATATTAGGGTATTTAAGCTTAAAATTATATTCATTCTCATTTTAAGACTCTAAAATTTATTGGATAAATGTAAAAACATTTAAAAAACATGTATAATCATATTATAGTTAGATATGTTCACTCCTGCCATTACAATGGCTAGGCATTGCTACCATTTAAAATAATATTATATTATTATTATTCAGTATGATGCATCATTGTGTGCAACATAACATTTCAAAGAAACCAATTGTTGCATATCAGTTATGTCATTGAACATAGAATCACTTTTAATGTAAAATTAATTTTTAAATAAAAATTTTAATAAATAAGAAAATGTATTATTCTCTATTTACTCGGGCAGTTATATCCTTCCCCTCTTCTAGAAATTGCGTCCTCTCAAATTTTATTCACTTATCAAATAAGTGGGGGTATTTATCACTCATAGAATTTTTCGAATCCCACATTGCCTCTTCAACCATCTGAGTTTTTTTCACAAAACCTTTACCTGATTAATTACATTATTTGGAAACACCTTCTCACTTCGTTCAAGAATCTGGACTAGTAGTTCCTAGTAAGAGATATTCTCTTCCAAATAAACTACCTCTGGTCTCAAAAATGAGATCAATCCATCATATACGTTCTCAAAATTGAAACATGAAAAACATTGTGTACCAGGAAAAACATTGATGTTAAGCCACTCTGTACGTTACTAATCAAATTTTTCTCAGATTTTATAAAGTCCAATAAACCTCAGACTCAACTTTTCTTTCTTACCAAAATGAATCACAATTTTCAATAGAGAAACCATGAGAAAGACATGATCACCTACCTACAATGAAAGATCTTTCCTTGGGATATCCACATAATGTTTTTTCCTACTCTGATATGTTCTCAGGTGCTTCTGAAACAACTGAACTTTTTTTACCAACTCTTCTACCAATTCTGATCGCATCAACATTCATTCGCCTACTTCATCCCAAAAATATGTAGTTAAACACTTATTCCAATATAATGCCTCAACTTGATCCATCAGTATACTTGAATTAAAACAGTTTTTATAAGAAAATTCAGCCAAAGAAAGATGTTGGTCCCCCCTTCCCTAGTAGTCTAGAGAACAAGCACGTACCATATCCTCCAAGGTCTGAATTTTTCATTCTAACAACCTGTCTGATTGAGGAAAAAAGGTATACTAAAAATAAATTCAGTGCCCAATGACTTCTCAAAACCATTTCAAAAGTTAGAATAAATCCTAGGATAATGATCAGATTCAATGGAGAGGGGAAATCCATACAACCTGGCTATCAATTTAATATACAATCAAGAAAGTTCATCAAAAGAAATATAATCTCGAATAAGAAGAAAATATGCAGATTTTTTTTATCGATCAACAAAAATTCATAATGCATTATTACCTTGAGATGTCTGTGGTAAACCCATAACAAATTCCATAGATATATTTTCCCATTTTCACTATGGAACCGGTAATGAATGGAGAATCCCTTAAGGTAACCACCACTCTGCTTCAACATGTTGACAAGTCAAACACTTCACAATAAAGTTCAGAATATCTCTCTTTATTCCGTCCCACCAGTAATACTCCTAATGATTTTTGTACATCATAATACTGCATGGATGAACTGAAAATGGAGAAAAATTAGATTTATATAACAACTCATTATTCAACTACGAATTACAGGGCACACATAATTTCTTCCCAAGACTCAAAACTAAATCATTATTAATATTAAAATCATATAAATTACCTTTATGAACCAATTCTACCTTTTCTATAACTCACTATCATCCTTCTGCGCTTGCATAATTATGTCTGATTGTGATGATTTCACTGAAATCAAAAATAAAACAGAGTAATTTCCAGCACCAACAACTTCTATGCCAAAGTTCAAAAAATCATTAATCAAAGAATCTTGTTCAAAACATACCGTGGTTAATGTAGAATTACTCATTCGACAAAAATCATCAACCACATTATTTTCATTTCCATAATGGTAGTGAAACGTGCAATCATAATCCATGACTAATTCCTACCATCTCTTCTATCTCATGTTTAATTATTTTTGAGTGAATATATACTTTAAACATTTTTGGTCAGTATATATTTCACATTTTACTCCATATAGATGATGCCTCTAAATTTTTAAAGAAAAAACAATCATAGCAAATTTCGAATCATGGTTAGTGAAATTTAACTAATGAGGTTTCCACTGACGTGAATAATAAGAAATTATCATATCATTTTTCATAAAGACACATCCAAATTCTTTCATTGAAACACAATGTAGATAAAAAACTCACCATTTATGTAAGGTAATGCCAAAACTGGAGCATTCACCAATATTCTTTTAAATTCCTGAAAACAATCATAACATTCTTTTTTCCAAATAAACATAACACATTTACAAGTTAACATAGTCATTGGGCTAGATAACAGTGAAAAAATTTCAATAAACCTCCGATAATAACCTTCCCAACCATGAAAACTACGGATCTCTATTATATTTTAGGGTCTTGGCCATTTTTAAAAAACTATTGTTTTTACAGGATCGACAATTATTCCATTTTTTGAAACAATATGAAAAAGGAATGGAATTTTATGTAACCAAAACTCACTATTGCATAATTTTCCAAACAGTTTATTTTCATTTGAGGTTTGCAAGACAACCCTTAAATTACATTCCTATTCCTCTTTACTTTTTTAATATACCAAAATATCATAAATAAACACAACCACCATTTATCACCTAATTCAACTAATCTATCATTACAACCAACTATTCATTTCTGATTTGGAACATCTTAGGATTCTTATTTTGAAGTTTATTTCCTTATGTATGCCTTCCCAACATAACTACCTAATTTCCTCTACGGAAAACCATTCTGAACATAAAAATATTTTTGGTGAAGAAACATGGTAATCTTTATATGCTATATCATTTCAATAATATCATTAATTAATTTATGGACATTAATTTAACAATATTCCAACTCTTATATTTATATAACCCAACCTCTGATAACAACTATAAGGACCCAGCCATAACCATTACATAATCATGAATTAATTTAATTATACACATTTAGGATCATTTCATGTTTTAATTTTTAGAGACTAAGGACATAACTTATTACATTACATTGGAAATATTACAATGTTGAAACTTCTACTCAGTATCCATTTTTTCATAAAATAAAAACTCTTAAGAAGTGTCATGTATCGTTTTATATTTTAGTCAGCATTAATTTTCCTTGATCCCATCCTTGACCCCATTCAACTTTATGTCCTATAAAAATTTTCGAAAACTAAGGATGAGCATAAAAATTATAGTAAGGGTCACACAAGGAAGGAAAACTATTAGTTTCCTAAAACAACATGTAAACCATGAATACCTTATCATAAGTAACACTTTTCACATTTATGAAGTAGTAAATACTCATCAATGAATAAAATATCATTTCTTACCATTATGTAACCATTAAAACCCGTAGAAAGAAAACATTACATATAAAGGTAACTTGTTGTTTAAACATACATGAATGGAATAACAATAAAGTTGACTTCCACACATATCAATAAACGGAATATCCATATGGCCAATTTCTTGACCCAATGCATTGGAGGTTATAATGTAACCACCTATCCTAGTTTATCATGGCACCACCCATCATTTGGTTTATCATGTAATCACCCGGCAAATGTCAAAGTACCATTATAAAATCATAATAAATAAAATATTACGAATATAAATATTTCAATAATAACATTTACTTTGAAATAAAAATAAATGATTTGAATATATTGGAATAATAAATCGATTTCAAAAACCATTTTCAATTCCAAAACACCCTAAAAACAGAATAAGGGGTTTTTTCAGTTTAAAAACATTAAGGCTTATAGAGGAATCCAACTAATGATTATAACGATGGAGAGTTCATTGTCGCCAAAAAAAATAGAAACACTCCTTTTATTGTTTAGTAAAACACTTATTACGAAAAAATATTCCCTTTGAATTAAATTAAAATTCAATGGTTTTTATACACCAAATAAAATAATGTCGTTTATACTGAAAAATATTCATTAATGAAAGGAGATTGAGATGAAGCCCCCCACCTCGTGTTTTACTTGACCTGTTGGTTCTTTAATCTCATTAATAATAAACTAATGTTAATTTATAATTGATTCAGAACATTTTTTATGTTTATTATTCCTTTTAGATCACTTATTAAAACTTTATAAACATTAAAAATTTATTTATGTTAATAACGGTCATTTTATCGATATTTGGTGTTAGAGTCAAAAATAAACTTATTATATTTACATGATGTCCATGTGGTAAAAATTATCTTTTATACATAATGATATTAATGATTTAGATAGAAAACATATCATACATATTTAGTATATATATTTATTTATAATAGTACATAACATTTGAAGATAAGAAATTAAATGCATCGTTCATGAAGACGGTAAGTCGTACGTACGCATGAACGCTACTTTAATTTCTATTTCATATTTAATCGAATGAAAATTCAATGATACATAGTTATATAAATATTATAGTATAATATCATATATATAATTTCTGTAACTCCATCATTTATATGTTCCATGTATGTCATTAATGAGACATATCACTTTGAGGGGGCGGTAGTCCGCAATTCCTCAAATGAAATTATCTCGTTTACTCAAAATGGAAACCACAAAGGTATGATATAAATAAAAAATACTGAAGAATATAGACAATATAAATATAATATAATTCACAGATAAATATAGTTCCATAATAATGGCCACTATGATAGGTGGTTTTAGATTATTGAACAATCATTGTTTCATGAGACAGTAGTTCACCCTCCACAAAAACAATATGTTCTTTACCCATTAAGTGGAGGTGTGTGTAAGTGTAGTTCGAATAATTTTCTTAAAAACAACCCAGTATATTGAGGATATTATTGTTGTTATAAAATAAAGGAATAAGTAGAGTTTAAGGGGTTATAGAATAAAAATTAAAATAAAAGAACTTAAGAGAAGATGTTATCTTTAAATTTGGTAACTCCCTTTGGTTTGAACAAAAAGAATTGCTCGGAGTTCCTTCGTACTAAGGTAATGATTATAGGTGGAATATATGGATGTATGGAGATTAATTGGGATGATTTTGGAAAATCCAAGGGTCTTCAGAGGTGTTAATAATGAGTTAGAGATGAGTTATTTTTATAAGGGGAGGAGTAGATTTTAGGAATGTTTGAATATATTATTTTATTATATAACAATTTAAAGTTTCTAAAATTAAAAAACGCATTAATGACGAATATAAGATGACTAATGTTTGAAATAAAATCATCCAACAATAATTGGATAGGTTTTGGATAGTTTTCTAGTCATTATAATCTTATTTATTTAAATCATTCATTAACAAGGTAAACAAACATCATTACTGTGTCATAAATAATTTTATTTATTTGATGTCTAAAAATTATAAAATAAATACCATGATGTGGGAAATTTTTTATCATTATAATGAATATTTATAATTGGGGAGATAACTTATATAACCCCATTTAAAAATTTATTTACTAAAAGATATATGTTTATGTCATTTTTGACTTTACTTTAAAATATTTAATATAAAGTGAAATTATCACTTTTAAGTGGATCTATGGGGTCAAAAAATGAACTGAAGGATTCCCATGGTATTAAATGTATTAACCAATAGGACTAGAACACATGTTATGGTAAATTTATATTATTATAATTATATTTATACCTTGAATTACCCTATTTACCTTTTACAGTGGTAAATAAAAGTAAAAAGTAACTATTCACAACAAATTATTTAAATCTTATTGAACTAAATTTTACATACTAATAAAAACCATGTATACCTGATTTTTGAAATTCAATTAACAGAAGAGGTACAATTTTATTTAAATGAAAAATTTGGTTTTTTAACTACAACTCAGGGTTTTAACTATTCATCCAAAATTAATGTTTTTTAGAAAAATGAAAAACATTGTGCCTAAGATATATTGGATATTCTGAATTAAAAAATAATGTCTATTTTACCAAATTCAAAACATAAAATTCAGATTAATTAATTTTAAAATTAATTCCCATTGTCAATACAAAAACCATGTTTTCTTGAAACTATTACTATCAAAAGATTGACATTTGTTTATGTCCAATTTCAATGTGAAATTACTTCCAACTACCAAAATTGGATTAAATGGTAAATATATAATCTAATTATACTTTAAACCCAATTAACATGATAATCAAACCATATAAATAAATTATATTAAAATGGAGTTTGGAATTAAAATATAGTGTTTTCACTATTCATAAAAAATGAATTGTATCAGAAAAATATCAAACATTTACCCAAAGTAAATTTTGATGTCTCGATTCTTAATAAATATTTTATTTTGTCAAATAGAAAATATAAAAGTGACAAAATATAGTTTTATATAGGTTTTACCATCAAAACACATTAAATCTGCCTTTTAAATAATATTACGGTATTTATGCTTAAAATTAGATTCATTCACATTTTAAGCCTCTAAATTTGATTGGATAAATGTGAAAAAATTTAAAAGACATGTATAATCATATTGTAGTTAGTTCTGTTCATTCCCTCCAATACAACTGTTAGGCGTTAACTACCATTTAATATAATCTATTATTATTATTTTTCAGTGTGACTCGGTATTGTGTGCAACATAGAATTTCAAAGAAACCCATTGTTTCATATCAGATATACCATCGAACATAGCATCCCCATTAAACTAAAATAAATATTTAATTCACAAATATTAATAAATATGAAAATGTATTATTCTTTATTTAACTGGTATGTTACAGTATCCATGTTGATGAAATGTTTTCACCTATAACAAGGCTAGAAAGAATCAGATTAATCGTGTCCATAATAGTGCTAATAAAGTTCTAGATTTTCTATATGGATTTATGTTCATCATTTCTGAATGGGGTTCTAGAATAAGATGTTTACATTGGGAATCAATATTGTTTCCTTAATTATGAATATGAGAACAATATTTTTCATCCGAATAAGGTGTTATATGGGTTGAAGAATACAATAAGAGCTTGGTATTAAAGAAAATATAACTTTTTGATGAAGCTCATATTTCGTAGTGGTGGAGTGGATTACAATATCTTTGTCAAAAATTATAGTAATCAATAGATGATAGTTCTAGAATATGTCGATGACAAAATATTTGGTGGATCCCCTAAAGCCTAGTCTATAATGTTTTCCAAATTCATGAAAATTGAGTTTGAAATTTCAATGATTGGTGAGATAACTTTATTGATTAGTTTATAGGTGACACAAGGTTAGAATGGATCATTAATTTCCAAATATAAATATTCCAAGGGGGTTTTTAGATGTTTTGGAATGGGTAATTCCCAAGAGATTAAGAATTTTGTAGCAACTCAGATGAAACTATTAAAGGATGTTAAAGGAAAATAGTTTAATGTCATAGAATATAGGTAAACAATTAGATGTCTTATGAAAATAATAGAAAAATGACCATATATTTTTTTCACTTGTCAAGCAATGTAGCATCAATGAAATGCCAAATAAATCCAAATGCTTTCAAGGAATATAATACCTCGATATATCAAGGGAAATATTGATTTGGGATTGATGTATCTAAGAAATGGTTATTGAGATATATAGATAAAGATTGGGATAGTTCAACAAATAATTGGTAATCAACGTCAATAGGATATCTCTATCTGGGTGGATTGGAAATTTCTTGTCTTTGAATGAAAGAGGATTAAATTTCATTGAGTACCATAGAAGATAAATATATGGTGACTACTCGAGAATGCACACAATTACAATTGGTAATGCATCAACTTAATGATATGAGAGTTGAATTGATATCTCAGATCAAAATCCATTGAAATAATTCCAATTCCATTATTATTAGAAAAACTCCATTCAACCACTTAATGACTATAAATATTAAAATCATGTATCTTTTTATCAAGGAAAACATGGATCAATGGTTTGTGAAGTTAGAGTATGTGCATTCAATCATAGAGGTTCTAGGAATTATGAAAAAATGACATACCCATAAAAACATTCTAGTTGAATTGATTGGATATTGGAGTTCACTCGACTCCCCACACATGAGAATGTGTGGATACAAAAATGACTGAAATTTGGGTATACTGAAAAATCGGGATAAACTATGGATATTAAAATGTAGAGATTTTTTTAATGAAGATAGAATGAGAACCTAATTGTTGGATCCGCGAGATAAGGGGACTACTAAATCTAATGATGCTATAAGTGGTCATTCAAAGGATATATATCACGATAGATGAATTTTGTGATGAAATTAGTTGAGTGGTTTTCTAATTAAGTGATTCATTGATGAAAATTGCAAAGTAACCTTATTTCCCATGTCGATCATTAATCATGTGGGCTTAGAGTATATGTTTATTAAATCATTGATCCCTATTTGAATCAAAATAATAAAATATTTGAAATAGATGGAAGAATCATTAAGAGGGATAAAAAAATTTATACTATACAAAGAACCCAAATGGGGATAATTTTGGGAAAAAATTTCTCAAGTTAACATTGTAGTATTTTTGGGTCGATTGTATTTATTGACAATACATGTTTCCATGATTAGTTGGGGAGATCCAGAGAGATTATTGACAAGGAATGTGGACAAATATCCCTTAAAAGGAATGGATTACATTGATGAAGTATAAAAAATGGCTACATAAGGTGATGTCATTTACTAGTGTTTTCCAACTTTATGGGGTCTAAATTTTTTATTTTTTATTACATTAAGAAATGTGTATTTTCTTGATGTCCATAAGAAAATATTGTGATGGCATGAATTTCATAAAGAATGTGTTTCACAAAGGGTGATTCATGAAGGCACAAATATTATTATGGTGAGATCCATGAGTATGATGAGCATCAAGAATGACAATGGTGAGGATAATCGAGATTGGATTATCGTGGTAGCAAAAATAGTTTGAAGGTGATGTCCATAATTAAGAAAATCATCTCAAAAGAGAAATTTCAATGGAGATTCATGAAAATGGGAGCATCACTGTGGAAATGTGGGAGCATCATGAAATTGTGATGACATGGCTGAAAGGTTTTAGAATGTGAGGAAATTACTACAAATAGGCCTCTATACCCTTCCAGAGTGTATAGAGATTTAACAAAAATCATATGTCTATGGAATCACAAAGGTGGTTCATGAAGGGTGGTTCATAAAGGTGAAATGTGAATAATTTTGTGAAGACTCTAATATGAAAGAATGTTATGTACATTAAAAAATTTAGTAAATTCAAGAATGATAAGTAAGATTCTAAAAATAAATGACCTTCATCAAGGTTAGTTGAGATTTGCGAAATATTTGTGTTTCTTGAAGTCTATATGTGCTTCAAAAAATTAATGAGATTCATGAAGGGTAGTTATGTTTTGAGAAATATGTGTTCTTAGAGGAGGGTAAGTGAGCTTCATGAAGGCTATTTGAGCTTCCTAAAAAAGGTTCTTCATGAAGGTATATATCATCATGAATGTTGTTTAGAAGGAATTTCCTAGTAGAACATCGTTATATTGTTATTGATTGGTTTAATGAAACTGGAACTTCTACAGGGCATTAATCTATCAATAAGGATGTATTAATAAGTGATAATAAAGGGACTTACATGTATATAAACTATGGTTTAATCCCTTCCATGACTAGTGAGTCAAGAAGAATCATATATTGATTCTTTCCACTGATAATGATCCAGAGAAAAGACATAGGGAGTGTACCTTGTGAGTGTAGTGAGTAGACCATAAAACTTTTAAAGGATGTGAGACTGGGTATAGATGATTTCGAGCATGAACTGTTTTTATTGGCATTGATAATTAGTAAATATTGTAAAATCACAACATTATTGTCTAATGGACCTTGGATGTATCCCATTGAGGGTGTACCATGTAAAAGTTGTTTCATCTATGTGCTTTCTTTCCTACAATACATTCAAATCACCATCATCATATGGGAAAAAAGGATAAGGTCTGAATTAACACTAATTTGAAAATAATGTGACCCTTAAAATAAATATGTCAAGACCTATTGGGGTATGAAGAATATAGAAAATAATATCAATACCCTGATTCAATCCCCTCCCAAGGTATTTATACTCCCGTCGGACCTAACTGGTATGATCAATGTATGAGATTTCATCTCAATTTCCACAACATTGAGATATATTTGGTATTACTCAAGTACTTAGTTTAATGACGTTCATCTAACTACCATTAAATTTTATTATCATGAATCTAATTATAATAATAGAATTTAATGGTTCAATTGATATTTTTATATCACGGGGCTTATGATTAACATTTTACTGTAGTAGTAATGGTTTATATCAGAATCTCTTCATTATTTAGGATTGTTTGTGTTTAAGTATCCAATATGCGGATGATTTCATATTTCCATATTAATCCTAGTACATTATCTCCTCAACTAGTTGTTGATGACATTTTCATTTAATAAAACCATTTTCCTGTCTTTGGTACTCAAAATGAGTGGGGATTTCTTTATAAAAATTTTCCATTATTTTCTATATTTGGTTGATTTTTTTGAAATTCATTATTTATAGAAATGTTTTCCTAAAAAAAATTAATATTTGTGAATAATTTATTGAAGACATGTTCACCCATGTTTTATGTTTACTAAATGGTTTAATAGCATTATTCGTGTCATTTTTTGAATGACGCACTTTCTGAATATTCATACAAAAAATGAGAATGGAATATAATCTTCATCATACTCAAAATTAATGGAATTTCACTCTTTCATGAAAACTAATTTTTTTATACTTCATTTATATGTTTATTGGGATATTTTCAATGAAAATTATTTTATAATATTTTGGATATTTTTAGTTTTTTAAATTAATTTTGTAACACCCCGAGCATCCACAATACGCTTCTCATTCAATAATGCAATAGCTTGCATTGTACGCAACTTCGAGTTCTAAAACACTGCGACTAATCAAAGTAGCCGTTATGAATAGTAATAACCACTTTTTAAAATTATAGAAATTTTATATTTCAAAATGGACTTCATTTTTGGATTCTTAATATCGAAATTAGCCTATGTTGAATTTTGGGTATTTTTCTGAGAACTTCTAATTTTTTATGAATAGTGAAAAATACTTAAAAACAACTTTTTTAATAAAAATAATTTATAGTGATAAATTATACTATTTTGTGGTTTTAAATTATAATTAGAATATATTTTTACCATTTTATCCAATGGTGGTCATTAGAATTAATTTAACATTGTAATTGGACATAAACAATTGCCAATCTTTTGATATAAATTGTTTCTTAAAAACACGCTATCTGTCGTGACAGCGGGAATTAATTATAAAATTAATTAATGCAACTTATATGTTTGAAATTTTGTAAAATAGAAATCATTTTTTAATTCGGAATATCAATTATAGCTTAGGGTGAAATTTTGGTATTGTTCTGAAAAACTTCAATTTTTGATGAATAGTGAACCCACTAAGTGGTAGTTAAATAACTGATTTTTCATTTAAATGAAATATTACCACTTCTGTGTTTTTATTTTAAAAAATCCTACATACATGGTTTTCATTAAGAAGTAAAATGTGGTTCAATAAGATGAAAATAATTTTTTGGTGAATAGTAACTTTTATGTTCTTAATCGCGATTAGAGGTAATTAGTGTAGTTTAAGGTAAAAATAATGTTTTAATAATATGAGATGAGATTGAAACATGTCTTACCCTCATTGGATGTGACATGGCCGACCAAGACATCCCATGGGTCATCTTGGGGACCCCATGGAGCCACATTAGTTAGAAAATGACATAAATACCTTTTATTTAATGTTAAAGTAAAAAATGACACAAACATGAAATGTTTTACTAAAACAATTTTTACATGGGGTTATACAAGTAATATTTTTGAATATAAATATTCATTGTAAGGATAAAAAGATTTCCTACATCATAGTATTTTTTTATAATTTTTATACATTAAATAAATTAAATTATTTATGACATCATTATGATGCAGCGATGACCTCATTATTTAACGATTTTAATAAAATGAAAAGATAATGTAAAATACAAGGCTTACACTTGTCCAAATACTATTGGATGGGTATATTTCGAACCCTTATCACCTTATACACGAATTATATAAGTGTGGGACCTTTAGAATCCGAAAAGCATTGTATAATAATGTAAAATTTCCTTACTTTCCAAGAGTGCCCCTCCTCTCCTCTTATAAAAGGCCCCCACCTCTACCACCTCATTCACACTTTCAAGCCATTTGGCTCTGCCAACCTGTGCCCAAATACTCTCCCAACATCCCCCTCTTACTCCTAGATGCCTAAATTTGGACATAAATCTTCCCAAGGAAGACTTTGGGTCAAATCAAAAAGAGATACCCGATTTTGAGGTAATGTCATCTCTAATGTTGTTTTGTTTTATTTTTCTTCCCCAACCCACTAAACTCTTTTTATTCATTTCTTTTGTAACAACACCAGTATCCTCAATATACTAGGATGTTTTTATAAGATGTATTAGAGCTACACTTACACACACCTACATCTAATTGTTAAAAAACCTACGGTTTCTGTGGATGGCGAATTTCTGCCTCACGAAACGATGATTGTTCAACACTCATATAACACCTTCAAACGTGGCCATTAAGATGTAACTATATTTATATATGATATATAATATGTTTATGTTTTACTTATGCTTCTGTATTTCTCATTTATTGCATACTTTATGATTTCCATTATGGGTAAACGCGATAATTTTATTTTAGGAAGTGCGGACTACCGCCCCCTCAAAGTGATTTGAATCGTTAATGCCATATGTGGGATGTATAAAGGATGGAGTAAATGGTATTATACACTATATTATACTGGAATTATATTATACATTTATATCATTATGATTTCATTCCATTAAATAAGAAATAGAAATGAAAGTAGCGTTCATGCGTACGTACGGCTTACCGTCTCCATGAACGGTGCATTTCATTTCTTACCTCTAAATGTTACGTAATATTATAAATGAATGTATATACTGGATATATATGATATATATGACATCTAAATCATGAATATAATTCTGGAGATAATGGATATTCTACCACATAAACAACTTGTAATTATAAGAAGTTTATTGTTGACTCAAGTACCAAAGATCGACAAAACGACCGTTATTAATATAAAAAATTACATAATGTTCATATCATTGTAATAATTGATATAAAAAGGATAATGAAATTGAAAATGGTTCTTAATAAGGTATATATTAACTCTATTTTATTATTCAGGAGGTTAAAGAACGGTCGTGTCAAGTCGGACACGAGGTAAGGGAACTTCTGAACCCAATTTCTATTCTTTGGGTTAATCTCCTACTTTCAAATTATGTCATGATATTATTATGTCCTATCTTGTATTTGTACATTCTTTATGTGTACTTATAGTTAATACACATAATAGATCTATTTTATTTATAAATTATCTTTGTAATGGAATTTCTTAACCCAACTTCCATTCATTGGGTTCATCTCCTACTTTCAAATTATGTCATGATATTATTATGTCCTATTTTGTATTTTTACGTACTTTATGTGTACCTATAGTGAATACACATAATAGATCTATTTTATTTTAAAAAATGATCTTTTTAAGGACTTTTCCTCAATCTCCATTCATTGAGGCATATTTCGTTTAATACACAACTTTATTTGATACGGTGTATAAACCCCTTTAACTTTTACGTTTATTCAAAAGGAATCTTTTTTATACGAAGCGTTTTTCTAAACGACAAAAGTGAATGTTTTTATTTCCGTACTTATGCGGAGACAACAACTTCTCCGCTGTCGTGACCATTATTTGAGTTTCGGCTTCCTCTACAAGCCATCATTTTATTTAATGAAAAATAAATACAAAGTTTTAACTTTATTTTATTTTGGTATTGAAAATGGTTTTGAAAGAGTTTTTATTATATCAATGTGTTGTATTGATATCTTGTGATTGAAATGTGGAAATGCTATGTTTCCTTTATGCATGTTTTATGTGATACGATTATGTTATGGTTTATGATATGTCTAAACCTATTCATATGAGGAATGTATTGGACTTAATAAGTGACGGGTGGAGCCCGCTATAGCTCCTCGATGCATCGGTAGGTCTCATGAGACACCTAGACGTGGAATTGGCCGAGGCCCTTTCCCAATTTGATTTATGGTTTTGGCCGAGGCCTTAATTATTTTAGACGTCTTGGCCGAGGCCTTGACAAAATGTTTCAGAATGTCCGGCATTATACATTCCCTCATTATGAAAGTGGTTATTGATATTTCATGTGATTATTCGTCTAGTAGAATATCCATGTGAGTAAGTAAGTGGAATTATTTGATTTTACTTTTGCCATATTATGTTGAAGTTCAAGTTTAATAACGTTTTTTTGTTATACATTGCCTTAATTGTTTGTTTTTATTTATGAAAGCTTCCGCAATATTGTTATCCTTGCTGAGCATCTGAGCTCACCCCTTTCAATGTTTTAATATTTTCCAGGATGTGAAGAAGTATTTTATGAATGACCTACAGGGATAGTCAGAAGAGGATATGAGTGTGGACTATGAAGACATTGTTATTAGTTTTTCACTTTATGATGTAGTGTAACATTTATGAATGTATCTAGTGTTTCCAAGGCTACTAAACTAATCGGTCTTTCGAGACTTGATCTTTTGTGATCATGCCAATGTTATGAAGTAATGCACCGACTCTGGGTAGCTGGGGTCGGGGCGTTACAGTTAGTATCAGAGGCATTTTAGTACTAACCTTGGATTCAAGATTTAGATAAACTCTGATTAGAGCAAATAGCTCAAAGATAGACTTTGAGGATTAGTATAGAAGAACTTCCTAGAAATTTTTTATTGTAGAGATTTTGTGAGTTTTCCGATCAATACATCCCTGTCTGGATACGAGTAGGTAGAGGCGGCTCTGGCACAGATGTACCTAGGGGTAAAACCCAAAAACACCGCTTTGAGCTAGACTCAAATGGGAACTGGTGCACGACAACGGGCCTTGCTGCACTCTTGGTTACGACACTCCCGGGGGATATGCTTAGGATAATCCACATTTTCTTTACAAACCACTATGAATGGTTATGAGTATATACTTCCTAAAAGAAAACATTTTTATGATTATGGATTATATCCATTAATAGTTCAATTTATGTTAAGTGTTTTCAAGTTTGTTATTATGCATTTCGATTCATAAACTAACCTATTTTATGCCATTTTATAGAAATGGCGCCCAGTTGAAGGAATGTGAACTACATCAATACGTATGATCCAAAGAGTAAGAAGGACCATATATTTCGTGGTATTATGCCAACATTTAGAAGGGAAATAGTCTCCCATGTGATCTCAACATATGAAGAAATTGTATCATGTGTTAATAAGATTAGTAAAGAATTCTCTGAGTCTTATGGCTTTGAAGGGAAGAAAGAGAAGAAAAGGATGGAAGAGAGAATGATGGATAAAGGGACGAGGGAAAAGAAGAATTTTCCAATATGTGGTAACTGTGGGAAGAAACATCATGGAACTTGCCTAAAGGGATAGGAAGTTTGTTATAAGTGTAGAGAAAAAGGACACAAAGTGCGTGACTGCAAGGGTAAGAAAATGGTTTCAAATATACAATGATTCTTCTGCAAGGATTGGGGACAATATGCAAACCAATGTCCAAATCATCAGAGTCTTCCCCAAATAATGTTATTGCATAATAATCAAGTTATGATACTACCACAGATGAGGAGGAATGATTATAGTTCTTATGTTGTTATTAAATAAATTTTGTCATTTGAGTGTTGTATCAATGATATAATGGTTATAATAATTATGGAGTATATAAGGATTGTACTGCAGTACTATTTCATCAAGGACTTGAGATTGTGTGGAACCAAGAAAATTGACTCCACTGTATGTTAAATTTTTGGAAAATATATTGTTGAGAGAAAGATAAACCATAATATGGTTCTGATACCGAGATAGTGATTTTGGAATAAGACATGATTTATTTAGATAAATTATATTGGATATTCTTAACTTCCTTGAAACTGATTAATGATTTGTATACATTTTTTAATAGAAGAAGTATATCTAGTATTTTATAAGGAATAAGGGATCATGAAGGTAATCAATAAGAATTTATGGTAATTCAGCATGTTGAAATGTTTTAAAATAATACATGATGAATGTGTTCACATGTTGTTACACGGAAAAAGGAACTTCTTTATGATTACCTTCCTTATAAAATTTGGACTGTGAGTTGGACAAAAGGATTTTGGATAACTATAAAGGTTAGAATGGATTAAGTTGAACCTTGGATAGTATTTTTTAAGGTTAAAACATTTTTGAAAATTATTTTTGGAATATTATAATACTATAGTTTTAGGAAAAGGACAACCTGTAGGGTGGGGCATAACCTGTCGCGTCGGACAAAGCTGCAGGAATCAAACCCACAACCATAGTGCGACAGGCCTTTGTTACCTACCACTAGCCTACAGGAAGTCCCTGGTTATTAAAAAATAATTTTACTAATCTAAATGGTATGTGTTAACATTTGGAACCTTATACAATTAGGATAAGTATAATATTTTTGAGTTCTATTATATTTCGGAATGAAAGATGAGTTGAAGGTTGAAACTCTAATTGTCAAGAATAAATATATATATATATACCTATCTCTTATTCAATGAATGAACTAATTCTTAAAATTTAGTAAAGGGATATTAAAACAAAAAAATGTGTTATCCTAATACCTTATGTCTTGTTGAAATGGTGATATTTTAAATCAACATAGATTGAAGGCTTTGAGGCCCTCAATTTGACAGTTGATTGTGATTGATGACCTCAATCACTCCCTAAAAATATTTACATTTTTCCTCCAATTATATGTCTCTAATTTTCACCAATGTTCTCCTAATCGAGATCATAATTGGGTGGTGACTTTTTCATTTCCCTTTCCCTCTTATTAAGGCTAAATTTTATTAATCTTATATTTGATGTGGGTTTTCCAAAAAGGTATTTTCTATTTTCAACATTTTATTTTCCAAGAAAAATTTCAAATTGAGAGGAAGCAATTTATTGAAGGAGGCGAGAATGTAACACCCCGATCTTCCATAATACGCTTCACATTCAATAATGCAATAGCTTGCATTGTACGCAACTTCGAGTTCTAAAACACTGCGACTAATCAAAGTAGCCGTTATAAATAGTAATAACCACTTTTTAAAATTATAGAAATTTTATATTTCAAAATGGACTTCATTTTTGGATTCGGAATATCGAAATTAGCCTATGTTGAATTTTGGGTATTTTTCTAAGAACTTCTAATTTTTTATGAATATTGAAAAATACTTAAAAAAACTTTTTTAATCAAAATAATTTATAGTGATAAATTATACTATTTAGTGGTTTTAAAGTATAATTAGAATATATTTTTACCATTTTATCCAATGGTGGTCATTAGAATTAATTTAACATTGAAATTGGACATAAACAATTGCCAATCTTTTGATATAAATTGTTTCTTAAAAACACGCTATCTGTCGTGACATCGGGAATTAATTATAAAATTAATTAATGAAACTTATATGTTTGGAATTTTGTAAAATATAAATCATTTTTGAATTTGGAATATCAATTATAGCTTAGGGTGAAATTTTGGCATTGTTCTGAAAAACTTCAATTTTTGATGAATAGTGAAACCACTAAGTGGTAGTTAAATAACTGATTTTTCGTTTAAATGAAATATTACCACTTCTGTGTTTTGATTTTAAAAAATCCAACATACATGGTTGTCATTAAGAAGTAAAATGTGGTTCAATAAGATTAAAATAATTTTTGGTGAATAGTAACTTTTATGTTCTTAATCGCGATTAGAGGTAATTAGTGTAGTTTAAGGTAAAAATAATGTTTTAATAATATGAGATGAGATTGACACATGTCGTACCCTCATTGGATATTCAATGGCCGACCCAGACAACCCATGGGTCAACTTTGGGACCCCATGGAGCCACATTAGTTAGAAAATGTCATAAATACCTTTTATTTAATGTTAAAGTAAAAAATGACACAAACATGAAATGTTTAACTAAAACAATTTTTACATGGGGTTATACAAGTTATATTTTTGACTATAAATATTCAGTGGAAAGATAAAAATATTTCCTACATCATTGTATTTGTTTTATAATTTTTAGACAATAAATAAATTAAATTATTTATGACATCATTATGATACAGCGATGAGCTCATTATTTAACGATTTTAAGAAAATGAAAAGATAATGTACAATACAAAGCTTACACTTGTCCAAATACTATTGGATGGGTATATTTCGAACCCTTATCACCTTATCCACGAATTATATAAGTGTGGGACTTTTAGAATCCGAAAATCATTGTCTAATAATGTAAAATTTCCTTACTTTCCAAGAGTGACCCTCCTCTCCTCTTATAAAAGGCCCCCACCTCTACCACCTCATTCACACTTTCAAGCCATTTGGCTCGGCCAAACTCTGCCCAAATACTCTCCCAACTTCCCCCTCTTACTCCTAGAAGCCTCACTTTGGGAAGAACTCTTCCCAAGGAATCCTTTGGCTCAAATCAAAAAGAGTTACCCGATTTTGAGGTAATGTCTTCTCTAATGTTGTTTTGTTTTATTTTTCTTCTCCAACCCCCTAAACTCTTTTTATTCATTTCTTTTGTAAAAACACCAGTATCCTCAATATACTAGGATGTTTTTATAATAAGTACTAGAGCTACACTTACACACACCTACATCTAATGGTTAAAGAACATACGGTTTCTGTGGATGGTGAATTTCTGCCTCACGAAACGATGATTGTTCAACACTCATATAACACCTTCAAATGTGGCCATTAGGATGTCACTATATTTATATATGATGTATAATATGTTTATGTTTTACTTATGCTTCTGTATTTTTCATTTATGGCATACTTTATGATTTCCATTATGGGTAAACGCGATAATTTCATTTTAGGAAGTGCGGACTACCGCCCCTCAAAGTGATTTGAATCGTTAATGCCATATGTGGGATGTATAAAGGATGGAGTAAATGGTATTATACACTATATTATACTGGAATTATATTATACATTTATATCATTATGATTTCATTCCATTAAATACGAAATAGAAATGAAAGTAGCGTTCATGCGTACGTACGGCTTACCGTCTCCATGAACGGTGGATTTCATTTCTTACCTCTAAATGTTACATAATATTATAAATGAATATATATACTGGATATATATGATATATATGACATCTAAATCATGAATATAATTCTGGAGATAATGGATATTCTACCACATAAACAACTTGTAATTATAAGAAGTTTATTGTTGACTCAAGTACCAAAGATAAACAAAACGACCGTTATTAACTTAAAAAATTACATGATGTTCATATCATTGTAATAAGTGATATAAAAAGGATAATGAAATTTAAAATGGTTCTTAATAAGGTATATATTAACTCTAGTTTATTATTTAGGAGGTTAAAGAACGGCCGAGTCAAGTCAGACATGAGGTAAGGGAACTTCTTAACCCAATTTCTATTCTTTGGATTAATCTCCTACATTCAAATTATGTCATGATATTATTATGTCCTATCTTGTATTTGTACATTCTTTATATGTACTTATAGTTAATACACATAATAGATCTATTTTATTTTTAAATGATCTTTGTAAGGGAATTTCTTAACCCAACTTCCATTCTTTGGGTTAATCTCCTACTTTCAAATTATGTCATGATATTATTATGTCCTATTTTGTATTTTTACGTTCATTATGTGTAGCTATAGTGATTACACATAATAGATCTATTTTATTTTAAAAAATGATCTTTTTAAGGACTTTGCCTCAATCTCCTGTCATTGAGGCATATGTCGTTTTATACTCAACTTTATTTTATATGGTGTATAAACCCCTTTAACTTTTATGTTTATTCAAAAGGAATCTTTTTTATATGAAGCGTTTTGCTAAAAGACAAAAGGGAATGTTATTATTTCCGTACTTATGCGGAGACAACGACTTCTCCGCCGTCGTGACCATTATTTGAGTTTCGGCTTCCTCTACAAGTCATCATTTTATTTAATGAAAAATAAATACAAAGTTTTAACTTTATTTTATTTTGGTATTGAAAATGGTTTTGAAAGCGTTTTTATTATATCAATGTGTTGTGTTGATATCTTGTGATTTAAATGTGGAAATGCTATGTTTCCTTTATGCATGTTTTATGTGATACGATTATGTTATGGTTTATGATATGTTTAAACCTATTCATATGAGGAATGTATTGGAATTAATAAGTGACGGGTGGAGCTCGCTATAGCTCCTCGATGCATCGGTATGTCTCATGAGACAACTAGACGTGGAATTGGCCGAGGCCCTTTCCCAATTTGATTTATGTTTTTGGTCGAGGCATTAATAATTTTAGACGTCTTGGCTGAGGCCTTGACAAAATGTTTCAGAATGTCCGTCATTATACATTCCCTCATTATGAAAGTGGTTATTGATATTTCATGTGATTATTCGTCTAGTAGAATATCTATGTGAGTAAGTAAGTGACATTATTTGATTTTACTTTTTCCATATTATGCTGAAGTTAATGTTTAATAAGGCTTCTGTTTAGTTATACATTGCCTTAATTGTTAGTTTTTATTTATGAAAGATTCCGCAATATTGTTATCCTAACTGAGCATCTGAGCTCACCCCTTTCAATGTTTTAATATTTTCCAGGATGTGAAGAAGTATTTTATAAATGACCTGCAGGGATAGTCAGAAGAGGATATGAGTGTGGACTATGAAGACTTTGTTATTAGTTTTTCACTTTATGATGTAATGTAACATTTATGAATGTATCTAGTGTTTCCAAGGCTACTAAACTAATCGGTCTTTCGAGACTTGATCTTTTGTGAATATGCCAATGTTACGAAGTAATGCACCGACTCTGGGTAGCTGGGGTCAGGGCATTACAAATTTCCAATGTGAAAAAAGGGTATTTTCTTCAAGAATATTTTAATGGTATTTTAATGGTATTTATAATTTCAAAATAAAAAAACATTTATTTAATATATAAATCATATTGGATATGTTATAATGTCACCATACATGCTCTTCCTGTAGATATTTAATGATCATTTCTACCAAGGAAAGTATTTACATTCACATTCTTGATTAATTTGGTAGTTATTAGCTTTACCTTATAAACATTTCCTTTATTTTGATAATTATACAATATATTTACATAAATATCCATATTCTATATCGTCGATAGTATTATTTAGTAAACCATATATAATTTATAGATATGGTGGTTTTCTTTGAATATTACTTGATTTATTGGGGAAATATTTTTATTCTATATTATTTTTTCAGTACAAGAATTTATTGATAATTCATAGAGTTCATGAATTAAATTTATCATTTTATATTTGTGGGATTTTTTATAGGTAGTGACTTGGGGTGTACAGAATTATATATCACATCGATCTATCGACTTGACTCACATGAAAAATTAGTAAGATAGCATTAAAGGAGTCCTTACCCATTGTTCAAAATTATCTTTGAGAAATGTATTGAAGGTATAGATATCATGATATTTGCGATCATGGAATAAAATATTAAATATTTACATTATTAATAATTCAGTTATTAATTTCCATTATATTACAATATTAATATTATATATGTATTAGCTTTAAGATAATGTGATTATTTATATGGAATTATTTGATCAACCATAAGTATAGTGATATTATTCTTCTTGAACAAGTTATTAATTAAATGTAATGTGTTGTGAATTTTTTACCATGAAATATTGATTATGACTTATTAATTAATAATTTCTTTTAATTCAAGTAATCATTACTATGAATTTGAGATCAACCATATTTTTCTCCTTTCCCAGGGATATGAAGAATGATTCCTTAGATATTTTTAAGGATGTCAAGTGTTTACAATCATTTTTTGTAATTTATATATTCAATTGTAATGAATGATAAAAAATTATGTATCTCGTTTCTAATAACTACTAAACTATTCATTAATTTGGGATGTGATCTCTTAATTTAATTTCAATTTAATAATGAAACCACTGACTTTGGGATACTGGGGTAGGGGTCCTTAGTGTTCGTATTAGATAAAGTTTGGTAAAATCCTGGGGAACTATAATTAGGTAAACATCGATTAGGGAACATACAACTATGATATAATTTTAGGGTATGAAAAATTATCAAAAATAACATATGTTTTTTTAATTGAGCGATTATTTATTTTTCAGAAGAAATTAAATCCATGTAGTGTTACTACAATTGGATATGAGATTGGAATAGTTGTATATATGAGTAATAAATCCAAAAAGGGATATTTAGGATCTAACAAGATCATGATGAGGTGCATGATAACATTCCTTGATACACACCTACTCTGACACTCCTAGGGTATATCTTTCAAACTTTATTTACTAACTATTATGAATGATTTGAAAATAAATATATCACAAAATAGAATATTATTATAATTTAGATGATGACAATTTGTGATTTCCAGGCACTATCATGGTTAATATGTATAAGAATGAATGTAATATTAATGGAATATATACCACTTTTATGTTTTATGTGATAAAAGTACATTGGAGATATTTATTGAGGTTTAATATATGTTTGAGTTACATCTAACCTTTTTTATAAGTTCTGTTACATTGAGATGGAATTAGAAAATAATTTATTTATATTTTCAACACATTTATTAAAGTAATTAAAAACATTTAGGGATAATATCATCATTATGCTAAGGTAATTATATTAAATAATTATTATTTCATTTTGTGACAATGATAATTTATATAGAAAACCTTGTGGGTAAAATGTTATTTTTTTGAATTATTTTGTTTTGATGATTTTAAATATGTTATATGGAATGTTATATAAAATTGTTTTATTGAAAATAATAGTCGAATACTAGAATATAAACTCATTTCATTAGGAAAGTACACAAGCTTCAAACAAAAAACAAATGGTAAAAAGGGTGCAATGACTAATACTGAGCTGCATGGTGATTAGTTTAGTAGGAAATTATTTTTACATAAATTATATTATGGATGAATATTAATTGGAACATTGGGTGTAACTATTGAGTTTTATAGACTAATTTAGAATATATAAGAATTCATATTAACCATTTTTTGTAAGGTAAATATTTAGAGTCAAGTAGAAAAAATCTCACACATTTATAGATTTTATGATCCATTAAAAGTTAATTTCAGTGTTTTAGGAATGAGAAATTCATATTATATATTCATTCCTTAGATTAATAAGTGAAATAGATTTTTATTGAAACAAAACAAATGGATGAAATTGGTCTTATTAAATATAAAGACATAAAGTATGTATATTTCCATATGTTCTTGTTCTAGAAAATTACATAATTCAACAACATCTTATATTGGATCTTTAATGAAAATATTTATCCTATTAAATTTATTGATGATTAATTGATGCTACTTTTACCCATCAATGAATTATGGATTTGTATTTGTAACCTATCTCCTAAAAATGTATTTTATCACTATCTAATTATCATTGGGAATTCATTTTAACCAACATGTCCATATTCTGACATACCACTATGGTTTTACTACTTATAAACATTGTTTTGTGTTATTATAGATGACATTCGTACTCCCCTATATCTCTTATCAAGAGGAAGTTTTAATTAGCCTTTATATGCTGTCAGTTTTCAACAAGGGTATTTTCAAATATTAAACCCTTTTTTCTGAGTGAAACTTTAAATTTTGAAGATAAAATTAATTTTGAGATGAGGATAATGTAACGCCCTATAGTTATACAGTAAAAGTTTTTCAAATAAATATAATGTATTTGGTAACATATGGTACACACAACCCCATGTATAAAAGAACTCCAATAAAATATAAATTTATAACATAGAAGATAAATTGGGGGGGTATAAGTAGTACTATCAATATTATGAAAATTAAATGGTGTTAAAATTTATAAAATAAATTCATAGGTAATCAATTAATTACAAAAAAAACATTGATTTTAAATAAAATGATTTTTTATCTGATTTTTTTGAGTTCAAAGCGTTCTTAGATTAATAAATTAAATATATAACTAGTATTTATTGTTATTAATGAAATTTATTTATTATATATTTAGTCAAATTTTTTATCTTATAATATTTATTCTATAAATATGATAAGATTAAATGTAATTTTATGTGGAAGAAGTATATTTTTCTAAAATTTAGGTTCGTCGTGTTTTACACATTATTTATGAATTATTTAATTTTTAAAAATTTTAGTTAATTAATTTTAAAAAAATAAAATCATTTCATATGTCATAATCTTAACATTATTTTAGATTTAATTTATGAGAATTTTCTAAAAATATAATATTTTTGATGAACAAGGAATATGACTGTTTTTTATTGAGAACAAACTTTTCATTTAAAAAATTAACAAAGTTCCCTTTTTAAGATTATTTTAAATGTAAAAGTCATTAAATAAAATAAATTTATTTCCAGTTTAGGTTATTAGAATAAATTTTATGTTGAATTTTGTTATATAATCTTGTTATACTAAGGACAACATTTTCTTTGGAGAACCATATTTTTATCACGATTAGTGGTTTAATTTTAAATTAAATTTAATGACATCATTGAATTGAATTTGATAAAATTTATTTATTATTTTAAATAAATATATTCAAAATTATATAATATGTTTAACTTAATTTTTTCACTTAATGATTAGTAAAGACAATAAAATTTATTTACCATTGTATTGTTTAAAACAATATTGTGTGTGTGCCTATGTGAAAATTAATTTTCAACAGAAATATAATTTTTATTTGATAAATTAAATTTATTATTTATAATAATTGTTTACATATTATTTAATACATCTCATTGATTTTTATTCATTGATGATAAATTACCCAGGTAAATGGAAATAAATTAATTACCATTGTGAAAACTAATATGGTGAAAATAAGTAAACATAGAGTAAATGGGAATAACATGTTGAAAATTTTATATTTTTTTCAAGGATTATATCAACTTTAATATCTTTATAGTCATTTATTTATCAATTTATGAGGCAACTGGAGTGAGGGATACCTTCCATTATTGAATTGTTTTAGGTATTTACAAAAATATTACTCCCCCTCAATTATAAATGAGAAACACTCCCCTCACTTGTTCATTAATATCATGTCTTTTATCTCGACCAAAACCTAAAAAAATATCTCCCCACCATCCTTGTTCACATTTTTGAATATATTTTTCATTCCATAAAACACACCCTAGTGTCATTAATAATATGTATCAAGGTGATTATTATAAGAGAATGTAATTATCTTCACTAAGCTCCTTCATTTTACTTCGTCTTTCTCCACATTCAATTATTTTTTTAAAATTATATTTTAAAAACACTAGCACATCTAATATTAGGAAATTATATTTTTAAAGACCTCTAATTTTAATGGATTTTTTTTCATAAATACATGTGAATTTTAAAAGTCGGCGAGAACTGAAGGCGTGTGATTCCGAGGCCTAGTGTGCCATGAATCAATTTCTGAAGTGTTGTTTGGGTACATTTAGTAAACGTTTGAGCGAGATTTTATAACTTTTGAACTAGTGCTCGGAATTGAAATCTGAGGCAACTGTTAAACTTGTAGTGCTGGTATTCGCTTCAAAAGACATTCACCTCGACGGAAGATGGTCGAGAATGAAAGTTAGATTTTCGGTTTTTATGAATAAAATAAATAAAAATAAAGTTGTAGCTTTATTTATTTTTTTAGTTCGTTAAAACCTCCAAGAGGATGTTGGAGGTGGGGGCCACCCCACCTTAATATCCCATGAGTGTTTATGGTGGTGGGGCCCACCCGAGGTCTAAAACCCCTCTGCCTATGGGATTAATGTGGTGGGGACCACCCGACACCACTTAAACTCTTAAACTCCCCATTAAGTGGGGATAGACCTCTTGAGCTCCCCACTTAATGGTGCCACCATCCTCCACATTGATTAAGTGGGGATAACCTAATTAATTCTTTAATTTGAATATTTTCAAAATATTTTCCAACAACTAAATAATATGATAAATCTATTATTTTCTTGAGGGACTCATTTACTTTTTTGGTGGAGCTTGGGAAGAGGGGAGAAATTTGGAGAAACTTGTTCTCTGCAACGAAGAACGCTCCTCCCAAAAAAGGACTTCTTCTGCTAACAACGAACAACTTCTCCTTTGATCGCCAACCAGAAAAAGGGAGGAAGTGACATCCTTGTAGAACTTCGAAAAAGTCATCCTCGACTTCTTTATCTTCTTTTCTGACGACAACGATTCTGAGGTTGGGGTTCAAGGATTCTAATTGTTGAGTGTTATTCATTTTCCATCATGGTTTATAATTCGAAGTTTCTTGATATCACCCTAACACAGAGGGTGTAGGACGAACAAACACAGCCAGACCACTCGTCCTTCTTTGTGGATTTTTGGTGTTAATCGCGGCATGAGATAGAAATGTGTGACTCTCGTCCACGATGTCTACGGATCGAATGCAACGACCTGAGGAGAGTGCAACATCTTCCAGATCAAGAATCGGGCCACCGGAGCTCGTCTGGTGACCCACAGAAAGAACACCAATGGATGGAACCGACGTGGGTTAACATGTGGCGGCACAACTGTGCCGCTTGAAGAGAAGCCACTGCCCTCTAGCTGTGGGGGTGCATCGGTCGTCGGTGCCAGGCTAGCCGTGAAAGAAACCGGCGGCTCAAGCTACCGGGTCGATCGGGAATGCATGGTGCAACCGGCGTCACGTGGTGGATCGAAGAAGGGTTGTGGCCCCGAGCTGTGTCGGTGCAGTAACAGCCATCTCGATCCCAGTTGTGAAGAGGTCTAGCAGCCCAAGCCGTCGGGTCACCGGAAGAGGCACGACGCAACCGGTGCCACGCAAGTAGTCGGCTGGCTGCTCGGCCAGCCGGAAACCATGGGACCCCACTGGGTCCCGCGTGACACACCGGTGCCATCCTGGCACTTATTCCACCCTCCCAAGTGGCTAAGCCATTTGGGAACTAGGGGGTGAAGCCTCCCCCCTGGGCACGGCTTGGGCGGACCCCCGCGGGCCACCGGGCCACTGGGCTAGACCCAGCATGGGCCAGACCCAGTGCAAACCGGGGCACCCCCTCGGGCTGGGTCATAACTGCATAACCGGGTCAGACACGCAGACCAGGTCAGACCCTATTGCAGACCCAGGTCGGGCCAGATCGGTCTGATTGGGCCGAACCGGACCGAGACCTGTTTGACCCGATTTCACCTTTTCAACCATAACATGGGCTACGGGTGTCTGATTGACAAACCGTCTATGTCAATGGAAATCTTGGAGAAAGACGGTTCTTTTGGTATACTACACTCAATTTTTGGACACAGTTGTTGTACTTCCGGGTTGGATCAAACATAAATCCATCTGTGCCCTCGGAACAGAAATGATAATAACTCACAGACCAAGCGTCTGATTGACGCGTCATCTGTTGCGTTGAGACCGCTATGATGAGACAGACCGTTGAGATACTTCTTAATGGGACATGGTATCAGTTGACGTGTCGACACATGTCTTGAGGAACGGAACCTCCCGGAATCATGTGTGGTTTGTGGAAACTATGTGGCTGAATGTGCACTAAAGACAGTTTCTGGATCATGTGTTGGTCTGACAGTTCTGACTTCTGTTCCTGGATCATGTGTTGGTCCGACAGAATAGTTTGTCCTAGATCATGTGTTGGTCCGACATCTCTAACAACTATTCCCCGATCATGTGTTGGTTTGACAGTTCTGACTTCTATTGCTGGATCATGTGGTTGTCTGACAGAATAGCTGGTCCTGGATCATGTGTTGGTCCGATAGCTCTAAATACTATTCCTAGATCTTGTGTAGGTCTTACAATTCTAACTACTGGTCCTGGATCCTGTGTGGGTCTGTCAACTAAGATGATTTAGTGGCTATAACTGATCATATCTATATCTTTACATATGTTGTGTACATGTGTGTGCTGAGTCATAAACTATTGTGTTTCCTCATCGTTGAGATGAATTACGTGATTACTTAGGTATATATGTGGGAATATACCTATGTGGGGTTATCTATTGATTTCACAATTTTTCGTTTATCTTTGTTGGATTTTGTGAGACATTGAGGGTCTCAGGGTCAATACTGAGTATAATTATAGACACCCCTACATGGGCTATACCTGCACCTCATTGTGTTGGATGCAGATGATGGACAACGCTAACTGAGGATGATTAGTAGGACTAGAAGGTACCCGGAGGTGGACCTTATGATGAGTCGATGCATAGAGAAGAATGACGGATGTGGAGTTATGAGGAGGCCATCTATACCTACACTTCAGGTTGGAACCTTGGAGGGCGGCCCTATGGATACTTTACCTTTCTTCAGTTGTACTTGATTTTTAGTTATACTTGTACTTTCATGCTGGTCTTGTATTTCTGGCCTCCATTACTTTTTTAGCACTATTTTGTATAGATATTTACATATTGTTTTTCCTTCAGGTCATACTCTGTTGTGTGAGTTTACTCTATATAAAGGCAATGCCTTCATAGTTTTAGGGAATTATGCCTTTGGTGCTAGCCTCCAGACCCATGTCTAAAGAAGGTGGTCTTGGGGTAGTCACGGCACAGGCCCCGAGGGACGGGTCATGCAAATTGGTATCAGTGGAGTCAGTTCTCCTGCATAACATAGGACTCTGTTCTTTCTTTTCTTTGAAGATATAGTGTTAAGGGTACTGAGTCTAGTTTTCAGTTCAGGGAATCCAGTGTTGGTGTGGCGGCCGATATATCCATACACCATGACCCTGAATTATAATTTCCAACTCAGTACACGAATGCACTAATTGTGTGTGTGTTTTCAAGAGTTTTCTTTGTGATATCTTGAGTCATCTCACTAGGTATAACTTATTGACCGTGGCACACCTGTTTATCTTTAGGATGCCTCCACATAGACATCCAGCTAGGGTTCCATGAGTTGTGCGTACGGATAGACCATCGAGCGATAAGACCTTGGTATATGGCCCTTTTCCAGTAGAGGCACATGTGGTACCACAAACAATTGGGCCACCGATGCCACCAGCCCCAGCAGTAAAGACTGCACTCTGCCTTAGCATGTTGTACGAATTCCCGTGGCAGAGGCCACCCCGATTCAGGGGTGAGATGGACCCGCATGAATCTAAGGATTGGTTGGAGGCTGTGATGAGAGTATTCAGACTGGTAGGGACACTAGCATACCTTATGGTGATCCTTTCCACGAGTCTCTTTCAGGCAGCAGTAGGAAGACGATAACGCCTGATGCTCCAGGTGCATGACCGGGTGACACTAATCTGGACAGACTTTTATTTCAAGAAGAGTGTGTCCCATCCACCCTACGTGTGGTGTGGATATAGTAGCTACTACATCTATAGTAGGGTAGCATGACGGTGGCATAGTACTCATTGAGGTTCACCAACCTCTAACTCTGCTGTACAGATATGGTACAAGACCCATTCATCATGTCCCAGACTATAGAGTAGGAGCTCAAGCGAGAGATCTTAGGTTCGATGATCTCTCTCATCATACAGAAGCAGGTGGGGGTGTTAGAGAGTTCCCTCCTAGTGGAGAGTTTCCTTATTGAGTAGTCACCAGCAATAAGACCCATCACTCGTTGACATGGAGCGGAATCTTCTACAACTAGAAGTAGGCAGATGTCACAGAGGTCCAAGAGGACGAGACCATCCAGTGGATGAACTCAGGACACAGGTTCAGTTGTGCGGGGAACACAAGATAGAGCCAGTCATGCCAAGAGCGTGAAATGCTACACTTGTGGAGGGCAATGTCACATGGCTCGTGATTGTCTGACCCGCCCTACAGATGATCAGCAGATAGTTGAGGGACCTCCAAGGCGGAGTCAGAGGTTCGATTGAGGCAGACCGTAGGGAGCAGGAATACCTGGAAGAGTATCTGGCTATGCAACTAGTGGTAGACGACAATTCGAGGTGTTTCCGCCACCACCACTAGGAGGTCTACCCTGACCACAGGGAGTAGGTAGACATGGGAGAGATTAGCTCCAGGTAGCTAATGCATATGACCATAGAACTCTGGAGATGATTCAATATATGATCTTTGTCTACTCTACCTTAGCTGCATTTCTAATATACATAGGTTCCAGTCAGTCTTTCATTACCACTGCCCTTATTCGGAGCTCAAAGATTCCGAAAGAGTAGTTGGCTCGATCCTTATGGCTAGAGACTCCTACATGAGAAGACTCGATGATTACGCACTGGTATCAGTAGTGTGAGCTTACTCTAGGAGGTGAGATCATCAGCTGGGATCTCCTCGTAGCGGCATCGAGGCCTTAATACACCATCTTGGGTATGGACTGGTCATCAACAGTCCATGCTCACATTGACTGTATTAGGCGCAAAGTGCGGTGTGTTCACATGGATGGGACCAGGTTCACCTTGACGAGAAAAAATGGATCCCTTGCAGCACAGGATAGACTTATAAAGAGGTGGGTGCATCTGATAACTCATTAGTTGGACTGCCTTACCCTTGGAGTAGTTTATGTTGAGAGTCCGAGCTATCCGGTAGAGGTGGACAAGTATGCAGATGTTTTCTCTGATGATGTTACAGGACTACCTCCTCATAGATAGGTCTAATTCAATATTGACATGTACCATGGGATGGCACCGATATATAGTCTAGCATATTGGATGGCTCCCACTAAGGATCGTGTGCTACAGGTATAGCTAGAGGACTTGAAGTTGAAGGGATTCATTCGGCCCAGTGCTTCTCCCTCGGTAGCCCCGATTTTGTTCTCTAAGAAGGCGGATGGGAGCATAAGGATCTGTGTTGACTACCATATATAGAATCAGGTGACTTTATAGAACAAGTACCCACTCCTGAGGACCGACAACCTCTTTGATCAATTGAAGGGAGCACGATAGTTCTCGAAGATAGACCTCAGATATGGCTATCACCAGCTTAGAGTTTGAGACAAGGATGTGCAGAAAACAGACTTCAGGTGTCAGTACGGCCACTATGTGTTCTTGGTTATGCCCTATGGTGTAACCTATTACCCAATAGTGTTCATGGGACTCATGAACATGATCTTCCAGCCAAATCATGATTTCTTTTTTGTAGTTTTTATCTATGATATTCTGATCTACTCGACTACTGAGGAGGAGTAAGCCTACCACATGCGGGTAGTACTAGACAAATTATGAGAGCACCAGCTTTTAGGTAAACTATCAAGTTGCTAGTTTTGGATCCGAGAGGTTCACTTCTGGGAACATGTTATACCGGAGGCTAGAGTTGAAGTAGATCCCGTAATGATTGAAGTGGTACTTTCTTAGGAACCACCTAGGAGTGTGACAGAAGTACAGAGTTTCCTGGGTTTGGTAGGATACTACCAAAGGTTCATACCAGCCTTCTCCAGTGTTGCATCACCACTATCAGCCTTGATGAAGAAGCGGAAACCCTTCGTGAGGTCGGAGAGATACCAGCAAAGCTTCCAGGAGCTAAGGCAGAGGCTGAGTGGTGCCCCCATCTTGAGGCTTCCATAGGAAGGCATAAGGAATGTAGTTTAATATGACGCCTTAGGGTCTGGAATCAGGTGTGTCCTGATGTAGGAACAATTAGTGATCACATATGGTTCTCATCATCTAAGACATCACAAGACGAATTACGCTAACCATGATCTAGAGTTAGCAGTAGTGGTATTCACCTTGAAGATGTGGAGACACTATCTGATGGGAGAACATTTTACCATGTACACTGATCATAAGAGTCTCAGGTAATTCTTCTCATAGAAGGACCTAGATCTAAGGCAATGCCAATGGATTGAGTTCCTCCAAGACTACAACTTTGAGATAGTCTATACTCCTGGGAAGGGGAACGTGGTTGTAGATGCCCTCAGTAGGAGGTCTGGTATATAGCTGCTAGGAGAGGCGACAGAGTAGTTGGCTTCCTTACAGATGTCCTTTGTGGATAGAGATGGAGCATCCTTCCTTCAGTCTCATACAATCAATCCCTTACTCCTTCAGCTAGTCAGAGAGGGACATCATGGGGATGATGACTGCGAGACACGAAGTGCTCATATATCCACGAGGTAGGCACCTATGGATTTTCTGAAGGTAGTGACCACGTCATCCTCTTCAGAGGACGTACTTGGGTACCAGTATCACTTCAGGGGGAAGTGTTGAGGGAGTTACACACATCCCCCCTAGAGGTACATCTAGGAGTGTCGAAGATGTACCAAGACCTTTGGTGACAACACTGGGGGCCAGGTATGAAGAAGGCAGTAGCAGAGTTTGTCTCTTGATGTCTCACATGTCAGCAAGTGATGGCAAAGCACCAGGTACCGGCAGGGTTGGTAGAGCCTCTAGTGGTCCCAGCGTGGAAGTGGGGTGGGATTACCATGGACTTCATGATGGGCCTTCCAAGTGCATCTAGGGTTGAAGACTCGATTTGGGTGATCATCAACTGGCTTACCAAGTTGGCCCACTTCCTACCGATCAGAGAGGATGGTTCAGTAGAGAGCTTGGGACGCCTCTATGTGTGGGAGATTGTGCAGCTATATGAAGTACCTTCATCTATTGTCTCTAATCATGATGCACAATTTACTACCCAGATATAGAAGGGTTTTCTAGAGACTTTCGAGACACATCTTCGCTTTAGCACCACCTTCCATCCTTAGACAGATGGTCAGACTAAGTGGACCATTTAGACCCTCGAGGACAAGCTACTTGTTTGAGTCCTCGAATTTGGTCGCAGCTGGGAGGATCATTCACCTTTTTGGAGTTTTCCTACAACAACATCTATCACTCCACCATAGTGATGGAACCTTTTGATACATTATACGAGTGACCTTGCAGATCACCCTTGTGCTGGACAGACCCAGGGGAGCCAGCGCTAGTGGGACCAGAGAAGGTGCAGGCTACCACAGAGAAGGTGAAGATCATCCTGGAGTGGATGAAGATTGTTCATAGTAAGAAGAAGTCGTATCCTGATAGGATATGGAGACCTCTGGAGTTCAAGGATGGCAACCATGTCTTTCTACATGTCTCACCTTGACAAGGACTACAAAGATTTGGCCAAGGTGACAAGTTATCTCTGAGTCTCATCGAACATTTTCAGGTCCTCACAAGAGTTGACGAAGTGGAATATTTCTTATCTCATCCACCTTAGTGGCACTTAGTGCATGACTTCTTCCACGTATCCCAGCCGAGGAGATACGTGCATGACCCTTATCATGTCATCGACCATAGAGAGTTGGATGTCGACGATGGGGTGACTTTTCCGAAGGTTCTAGTAGAGATTGAGGATCGAAAGGATCGGGTCCTACATAGATGGTTGACACCTCTGGTGTGCGTTTTCGTTCAGCACAGGGTCCTCTAGAAGAGCACATGGGAGAGGGAGGCTCATATACGTGCTCAGAACCCCCAATTATTCCCTTAGATTGAGTTATAGCTTATGGGGACGTAAATCCCTGAGGTGGGAGAATGTAAAGACCCATAATTTTCATGGGATATTTTTTTCATAAATACATGGGAATTTTACGAGTCTGTAAGAACTGACGGTGCATGATTATGTGTGTCGGTGGGCCCGAAATCAATTTTTGATGTTTTGTTTGGGTACGTTCAGTAAACCTATGAGAGGTATTTTATAAATTTTGAATCGTTGCTCGGCATTGATATCTGAGGGAAGAGTTGAACTTGTAGCGCCGATATTCTCTCAAGAAGACCTTCACCTCGATGGCATACGGTCTGGAATGAAAGCTAGTATTTGGGATTTTATGAATAAATAAAATAAAAGTAAAGTTGTAGCTTTATTTTTATTTTTAGTTGGTTAAAACCTCTAAGAGGAGGTTGGAGTTGGGGTCCACCACACCTTAACCTCTTATGAGAGGTTATGGTGGTGGGGCCCACTCGAGGTCTAAAATGATTCTACATGTGGGATTAATGTTCTAGGGACCACCCGAGACCACTTAGACTCTCGAACTCCCTATTAAGTGGGGAGAAACCTCTTGAGATCCCAACTTAATGGTGACACCATCCATTAAATTGATTATGTGGGGCTAGCCTTATTAATTCTTTATTTTGAATCTTTTCGAATTGTGTGACAACAACTAAATAATATGATAAATCTATTATTTTGTTAAGGGGCTCATTTTCTTTTTGGTGGAGCTTGGGAAGAAGGGATAAATTTGGAGAAAATTGTTCTCTCCAACGAAGAACACTCCCCCCAACAAAGGAATTCTTCCACCAACAATGATCAACTTCTACAATGATCTCTAACTGGAACAAGGGAGAAAGCACCATCCTTGTAGAACTCTAATGATGTTGTCCTCCACTACATAATATTATTTTCTTACGAAAATGAACATGAGGTAGGGGTTCAAGATTGATAATTATTTCATGTTTTTTTCCATCGTGGTTTATAATTCGAAGTCGCTTGATATCCCCATAACGCGTAGGGTGCGAGCCGAACAAACACGACCTGACTGCTACACCTTATTTGTGTATTTTGTCGCAAATCGCGGCATGAGACCGAAATGTGTGACTCTCTTCAACGATGACTGTGGATCGAAGGAAATGACCCAAGGAAGCGTGACTTCTTCCAAAATGAAAATCGGGCCACCGGATCTCATCCGGTGTCGGCAGAAAGAACACCACAAGATGGAACTGACGTACTTCCACGTGTGGTGAAGGCGGTGTAAGCGCACGACCAAAAGTGAAGAGGTAGCCCATAGACGTAGCAGTGCATCAACGGCCGACGCAAGGCCATCCCCGAAAGAAACTGGCGGCTCAAGGTGCCAGGTTGACCGAGAAGGCACAGCACAACCGGTGGCGTGCGGTGGATCGAAGGAGGGTCACGACCCCTGGCCACGGTGGTGCAGCAACGGCCAGCTCGTGCCCAGCCGCGAAGGGGTCTGGTGGTAGAAGCCACCGGATCACCAGAAGAGGCACGACACAACCGGTGTCACGTGAGGTGTCGGTTGGCCGCTCGGCCAGCCGGAAACAGTGGGACCTCACTGGGTCCCACATGACACATTGGCGCCAGCCTGGAACCAGTTCCCCCTGCCCAAAAGGCTATGCCGTTTGGGAACAAGGCGGTGCGGCCTCCCCCTGGACGTAGCTAGGGCGGAACCCCATGGGCTGTTGGGCCACCGGGCCAGACCAAGAACGGGCCGAACCCTGCATGTGTCGAACCCCGTGTAGGCTGGGCTACCCCTATGGGCCGTGTCAGACCCACGGAACCGGCTCAGACCCGCAGACTAGGTCGGACCCCAGTCTAGATCTGGGATAGGCCAGATCAATTCTACAGGGCCAGACCAGACCTGTTTGACTCGATTCCACCATTTCTCCTATAACCTGGGCTACGATTATACGATTAATGAAACATATGTGGAAATAGAAATCTTGGAGCAAGACAGTTCTTTTGGTATTCCCCAATCAAGGTTTGAGAACAGTTGTGGTATAGCCTGGTTGGATCAAACGTAAATCCAATCGGGCCCTCCGAACGAAAATGCTAATAACTCTCAGATCGGGCGTCTGATTGACGCACCATCTATTGAATTGAGACACCTACGACGAGATGGACATTTGAGATGTTTCTTGATAGTACTTGGTGCAAGTTGAAGTGTCGACACATGGCCTGAGGAGAGGAACCTCCCGAAATCAAGTGTTCTTTGTGGAAACCATGTCACTGGCTGTGCACTGACGATTGTTCCTGGAACAGGTGTTGGTCTAATAGTTCTGACTTCTTTTCCTAAATCTTGTGTTGGTATGACACAATATCTGGTCCTGGATCATGTGTTGGTCTGAGAGCTCTTAACAACTTTTCCCGGATCATGTGTTGGTCCGATAGTTCTGACTTTTGTTCATGGATCATGTGTTGGTCTGACAGAATAGCTGGTCCTGGATCAGGTGTTGGTCCGACTGCTCCAACTATTGTTCTTGGATCCGGTGAGGGTCTGACAATTCTAACTACTTGTCTCGGATCCTGTGTGGGTCCTACCGCTTAGATGATTTAGTGGATATATCTGATCAACTCTATCTCTCTGCATAAGGTGTATACCTGTGTGAGCTGAGTCAGAAACTCTTGTGTTTCCTCGTGATTGAGATGGATTACATGATAACTTATTTATATGTATGGGAATATTCATAAGTGGGGTTTTATATTGATTTAATACATTTTGGTTTATCCTTGTTGGATTTTGTGAAATATTGATGGTCTCGGGGTCCCTACTGAGTATTGTTATACTCACCTCTCCATAGGCTATGCCCGCATCTTGTTGTGTTGGATGCAGACGATGGAAATTGCTGATTGAGGCTATGTAGAAGGACTGGACGATACTCTGAGGTTGACCTTACGAAGAGTCAGTGCACTAAAATGACTAATGGACATGGAGTGCTGAGGAGGCCATATGTACATACCCTTCATGTAGGAACCCCTAAGGATGACCCTGTGGATGCTTTACTTTTCTTCAGTTGTACTTGCTTTTCAGTAGTACTTGTACTTTCCTATTGGGCTTGTATTTCATTCCCCCTTTAATTTTTCAACACTCTTTTGTATACAACTTTACATAGTTTTTTTCTTTCATCTCGTACTCTTTGTATGAGGTTAATCTATATAAAGGCAATGCCTTCCCAGTTTTAGGGAATTATGCCTTTGGTGCTAGTTTCCAGCTCGTGGCTTATGGAAGGCGGGTTGGGGTAGTCACAGAATGGGCTCCAAGGGATAAGTATGAAAATATTATGACTATTTCATATTATTTATCCATATCATTCTTCATCAATTGTGAAACAAAGCCATCACTTTTGTTATGGTGGACTACCACCTCCCGAACCGATGTAATGTGTTTTCTGTCACCAACTCTATTGGATAGTAATAATTATGGAAATAATTATAATACATAATACATATGAAATGATATTATTTTTGTAAAATTAATATAATATCCCCTTACATACCCATTCACCCATTAATGAAATCATAATTTTGCTCATGAGTACATATGATCTATCATCTCTAAGAAGCGTTGAGATTTATTTTATACATCACACATTACAGAATGGATCTAAAAAGGTGTAATATTAATAAATAATATATTTATAAACATTATAAAAACACCATTAACTCTCATATAATTAGATTTATTTATGTTTATTTTATATTATTTATTTGTCAATTTCATCATCAAGTGGGAAATAACACCATAACTTTTTTGTATGACAGACTACCACCTTGTAAGTCTATGCATTTTTTTCTATCACCAACTCAGTAAGATAATAATAATGATGTAAATAAATAATTTATGTGGTATATATAAAATTAATTATCTATATAAAATTTAAATACCATCCACTTCTTTACCCATTCAACAATTAAGGAAATCCTATTATCGCTCGTGCGTACATACCAACTACTGTCTCCAAGAAGCATTGATATTTATTTTCAACACCACACATTAAATAATGGATCTAAAAAAATATAAAATTAATAAATGTGTTATTTATAACACTTCTATAATTATAGATATTATTTTTCTATATCCTATTCAAAACTAAAGTATCTTCTAAGAAAAAAAACTCAAATGAAAATGAAGTAGTTAACACCTAATACAATGAAAATAATTAAATATTAATAAAAAGCAAGTGATAAGAGGTAATAATAAGATAATGTATGATATTATAAATTTTAATATGTCTCCATTAAAATTTAATTTCATTTTTAAAAGTACTATATATTTACTTAATTAATGATCCCCTAAAGGGGAACATGAGGTAAGGGACTTCGTCTCAATTTCCCATCATTGAGGGATTTTTAATGTAACACAAAAATATTATATTGTGTATAAAAATCCCATTTTACATGTAATATCATGAATAATTCATAAATACTGTCATCTTATGCTTCAATTTTTATAATTTAATCCATGCAAATTGAGTTGAATGCTACCATGTTGTAAGAAATTTCATAACTCAATTAATTTTCATTAAGATATCTTGATTCTACATTATCATTGATATTAATTGATTATGTGTGTACTATGAATTGGTTATTTTATTTTTTATTTTCACTTATTTTATATTAATTTTAATTTAATACTTATAATAAAGTCATTAAAAAATATTCAGATCAATTTTTTGATCATTGTAAGAGATTTTATTTCAATTTATACACCATTGTGACATATTTAAAACATGATACCTATTTAGTTTTATGATGTATATATTTATAATCATGATATTCCATATTTCATTTTATTTTATTGTATCATGGGTCTTACAATTCAAAATTTACTAAATTGGTAATATATTGTTTCAAAATATCCTCATTATTTAGGATATGTTATCTTTAAGTCTCTGATTGGAGAATTATTTTATAGGTCCTCATTAGAACCAATATATTTTTTCTTCCTCTTATTATTCATGATTTTAAAGTAATATATTTTAATCGATTTTTTCCATAGAGGGATTGAGAAAATATTTTTACGGAAATCCATTATTTTTTCTATATTAGGCCGAAAATCAATTTTTTTAAATACAAGTTTTCTAAAACTATTTTCAAGAATAGTTTTTATTATTATATTATAATTTACATAATTTTTTATTCCCATGATAAAATTTTAAAAATTGCTCTAAAATTATTCTTCCTATCAATTTCTAAATGAGGTAATTTTTCTTTTTCTTATAAAAATTTGAAGTAAAATTGTATTTTTCATACACGAGATGAATTGATTTTCAAACTATCATGACCAATAATTTATTTGAAGTTTACTTTACAGTTTTACTCTATTATTTTTCACGAAACTTATTTTTTTAATATTATGATATGTTCAAAATTTTTAAGGATATTTTAAAATTGGTACTTGTATTTTACCGAAGAATGATTTTAATGGTATTTTTTCTATTTAAATTATTCAAGGATAAAAGAATATATTTTACATAAACTCTACTTGGGTAATTTTGTGATAATAACATCGTCATTATTTCATTAGATATTTTATGATCAATTTTATCAAGTAAAGTATTTACATTAACATTCATGATTAATTTTTTTTAATTACATTTCCCTTTAAAACGTTCAATTTATTGTGATCATTATACATTATGTTTTTGTGAAATATCCATATTCTTTATCATGGATATTCTTATTTCTTAAACAACATACCGTTTAGCATAAAGTGTTTTACTTTTAATGTTACATTATTGAATAAATAAATATTGATATTTTGTATCCTGTATTCAATATACATGTTCATTGATATGGTATAATGTCCTTGAATATAATTTATAATTCAATATATAAAAAATGAATTGATAAGACTGTTGATAAAAATAATTAAGATATAAGTAAATGAGACTTTACCCATTCTTCTAATCTGTCTTGGAGAAGAGATAATGAAGGTATAAATATCATCATATCTAAAATCATGATGTAAAATGTTAATAATTTTATTTATGTTGAATTTATTTGTTATTATCCTTGATATTTCGGAATTTTTATCATCAATGGATTAGTTTCAAGATATCTCATTATTTATATGGAATTACTAAATAATAATTTCTTACTTCCATATTATTCTTTATTCTAATGTTATTTATTATATGGAATGTAATTCCATATATTTAACTTCCATATTGATTATTCCTTATTAATTGAAGGCATATTCCATTATACATAACTATTAATTGGCATTAGATCTCAGTTTTATTTTTTCCCTTTCTATGAGATATGAATAATTTTATTAATGAGTTCGATGATGATGAATACATTCTTTGTATTTTATGAAATTTATTTTTTTAACTATAAATCAAGACCACTGTTTGTATCTAGTTTACCAAGACTAAAAACCTATTCTGTCTATTGGGATGCATTCACTTGTATTGTATGCCAATGTAAAAAAGTATCCATTGGCTCTGGGATATTATGATTGAGGTCTTTATAGATAATAAGTTATCATATGATAAATATTTGGGTATTATAACTTCATATTAATATCATACAAAATGTTATATGAACCATATGAAATAACATGACTAATAACATAAATCTAGGACAAAACATTTATGTATATCATGAAATAGATTAATGGTGTATATATAAGAATATAAAATCATATTTTACACAATTTCCAGGTTCCAAAACCACTTTAAAATATTATACAACCTTGTTCTATGTTATATTATACGAATATAACATCAAATGACCCATTATATAAAAAATTATTAGATAAAATTTTTTCCCAACAAATCAAGCTCTAGTATTTTTTTTAAAAAATTAGACACATACTGATAAAATATATATATTTATATATGTAAATTGAATTTAAAATAATTTTTAAATTAATTATAAATAAATAATCCTTAATAATGAATAACATTTCCTAAATATATTATAAATAGAGATATTTAATTGTTATATGTTTTTGGTACAACCTATCAAATAAAATGTTTTTTTGTTACACGTGAACATAAAATATTACTAAAATCCATCATAGAATATTCAATTAAAATGAATGAAATGGGTTTTATAATGATATACAAAATAATTAAAAAATAAATAATTAATCGAAATAATTTGTATTAATATATTATAACATATCCCCATTGAAACCGATGAAATATTGAATGATATTAGATATTTTGAAAAAACTCATCAGAATACTCTTAGAAAATCAAATAGAATATATTGATAAATATTTACTATATTTTATAAATTTTGGAAAGAAATAATTTATAAATCATTAATTTTAGAAATAATTATAAGCTGAATAATTAATACCGCAAAAAATAATGATTATTCGAAAATTATGATATGTTATAAAACCTAATTAAAATGATGTTTGAAAGTGACAAACTATATATCATAGTGGAGGAGAGATAAAAATTTTCATTTGAAAAAAATTATATATAATTTAATAATATTTTAATGTGACCGTTAGAAATATTATTAGTTTAGAAAATGATATATATAAAAATATGTAGAATATGGTAATTTATAAGAATAATTCCTAGTCTAATGGTGGATATAAAGATAATTCTATTCACAATATTTTTTGAGGTAAATTTTTAGTCAATGAGAGTTGAAATTTTAAAAACACATTGAATCCAAAATTATATCCAAATTAGAAAAATAACTAGGGATGTAGTTATAAATTCAATTCATATTTTCCCAATATATTTTTATGAATAAAAATATCATGTAAGAAGAATAATTATGATATAAATAATAACATGTATCCCTAAATTTAATGAAATATATTACACCTCTTATATAGTTAACAAATATATCATTGTGGATTATTTAATAATTTTACCACATCTAATATACATCACCCAGACCCTGATGAAACTAAAACTATGCCACATACCAATGTTCAACAAGGTATTAAAAGTGACTCCCTAGATATATATTTTTTCGACTAGTGGTGATAGATTGTGAGTGAAAAAATAAAAATATAAAAATATAAAAAAATCCTCAAAAGTATCATGATCTAGTTTGGGCATATCCTCTAACTGTAAACCCGGAATATAATTCATCACACATCAAAATCATGCTATAATGGAAACCAATAACCCATGAACGATGATATATATCCTCTTGGGTACCCAAGAGTCATGATATTCCAAGAAATGTTTGAGTATAACTATGTAGTCCATTTCTACTTATGTTTAATGAAAGTATAGTATATTAGTGTATAGAAAATTTTAGTGCAAAAAATAATTATAACATTAATTATAACTAGATAATGAAATTTATGGTACCTATTCAAGCCTTGGGGAACATGAGAACATCAAAAGATGACGCTATTATATTAACCCTTTTTGGTATCTGAGTATGGTGGATGTGAAATGTATCAATTCGATTCCAAGAGGAACCATTGAGGTTACCATCAAGATGTAATGTGAATGAATACATATAGCTCAAATGGTCCTTGAATTCTTGAAATTTCCTATGGAAACCAATAGTTTAGTCTGATCCCAATGAAGCATCCCTAATATTTATAAGTATGGATCAATTGAAATTCAAGGCTGACACCCATGGCATTCTATAATAATATAATTAATGAAATCATATGGAACTCATTCAAAAATAGTTAACAAAGGATACAATTAATAATACTTGACATTAATCAATGTAATTTGAAGAATACAGACATTACCAAAATTTAAGGGGAATCCACCACATGGTAATATTAGTAATGAATCTATGTAGAATCCAATGGAACACTAAAGGAATTTAAATTTATTAAAACTGTTTAAATAAAATGGATTATTCATACCGAGTGTTCACATGAGTTCTTTATTGTAATAAATGGTTTATCCATGGTATCCCACTCAGATATATATCACAATGTTTCTAATGAACATTACCAAGAATTATGAATCCCACAATTAATATAAGATATCTTTTCAACCCATTAAATATTTTTAACACATAAAAAATTAACAATTATATCCAAGAATACCATTTCTGTTCTCTTCACAAATATATAGTTTTGATAAATTGATCCATGTTTTTCATATAAATCAAATCATATTCTTATCCATTATTTTTATTTCCATTTTGACTAAATTTTACAAAGGGTTATCCAAACATACAATAATTTCCTTTAATGTCATTATCTTACTAATAAAATCTATAAAACAACCAAATTAGTTATCACATTCCCATGGAACAAGACTAACATTCTCCCTTAGTGGTTTCAGTGAATATTATCCTGAAGAAAAAAAATTTCTTTAAGTATAATGGGGTTTTCAATGCATCCCTATAAAATTTTAAAGTGTAATTTTAATACTATGTGATTCAAATAGTATGCGAGCACAAACTCACTTTCCAACATGAATAAATATGGTAAAAAAAACTTATAATAAATCATATATACCACCTACCTAAATCATGAATTGTACCACTCATCTAGTATTATACATTAGTTTGAGTAAAACTGTGATAAAAAACGACAAGAAAAATTTCATAAAAGTAGATTTCATTAAATTTAAATTTAAATAAAAACATCATATGGAATGAAAATAAAATTAGACGGAATAAGAAACATAACCATAACATAAGGTCACCTATGTAACAAATGGAATATGAAATATACCTTAGGAAAAGGGTATCCCCCAATGTGTTTGAAGGGGAAGAAACCTATTCTGTGTTTCTACTTCTAGGCATTGGAGTGGGCCGAACCCAAGTAGGAGTTTAAAGGGGAATCCCAATTAAATTACCCCGAATACCTACTATTTCCAACCATTGAAGGCCACTGAATTTCTATTACTTGGATACTAGGTATAAAATAATCCCAGGAGGGATGCCTAGCTTCTTCCAAGACCAATAATCAGCCAGAGTGTCCCTCCATCACTCTCCAAAATATATGTTTGACCCTCAAACATTCACTCCATGTATTGAAGATATCTTTTGAGGTATTTGAACCCTCAAAAACAGAAACCATAACTCAATTTTAGAATCTCACTCCTCCACTAGTTTGAAAATTCTGACATTCCTCAAATTATAAAAACATATACAAACATTAGGAATTAAACACTCCACACCAGAAAACTTCTCAACCAGGTAAATTTCAAACCAGTATCAAACTATATATCTTATCATAAGATAATAAAAAAATAAAATTTTAATTTATTTTTCCTATTATGAACACCTAAAACACCTCTTATTAATAACCATTAACTGATGATCCTCAAACACTAAAAACCTAAAAATGATGTCTATTTTCTCTACCAAAATAATGGGATGGAACTGACCAGATCCCATCTACTCTAAAAACATGAATTTTTTCATCATACAGTTAACCAAAAATAATATGGTTTCCATTATTGTATTTTTTATCTTAAAACCACCAATTAAGATTCTCATGTGCCTCTACCATTATAACTATATATTAAAACCCCAAACATGCATTACAAAGAAAATCCTAAAGTAATTCTAATATTTATTCACAAAAAAATATGTGAGAACAATAGTTGACATTTAAAAACTATTTTCATTAATAAATTTCATACTAGGATGGACCAAAACTATCATCCACTGATAATCCATGAATAAACCAATTTTACAATTATGTATTATTTTAATACCTTAAAGACATCCATCATCCAAAAAATGATATTATGGGTGTTTTTTTAAAGTTTTCACATTTAATTACATATAATGATGGAATTCATACCATCAATATATGATTCATTTTAAAAAACGTATCTCCAACTACTAATGTGATACTAACTAATCCAATAAAAATTTATTCTTGGTAGATGGAATCTCATAACCATCCTAACATACATACTAAAGTATATGTTTAACACCTAAAGTATTCCACATATAGATAATCAACTCACAAAATATAATGATATTTCCTTCAATGGAAACCAAATTAGATCAAATCCTAAAACCCGTAAAACACCTAAAAAATGAAATCATAAGATAATTATAAGTTAAAATCCCCCACCTCATCTTCATTCATATTAGGAATTCATGAGCGATCCAAGTATGTATCTATTATTTACTATACCGGTATCCCGATTTCCCCATAACAATTCCATGGTATGAAGAATATGATCACAACCCTTATAGTTTACGAGTCAATAACCCACAAACAATACATAATTCTCCACCATAAAAGTGTTATTTTAATTTCATCACATGTGAAACTACCAAAATCCATGGCCCACTCTCCATTTATATTCAAACCCAATTATTAGAGATGATCATCCCACATTGAACTATGTATATGTGAAAATTTTATTTACCACCTATTCCAGTTTCGATAATGGTACCCCTAAAATTTGAAAATATATAGTGTATCTAATTTGTATCTTCCTCCAATTACAGATATTGAACTCCCCAATATATAACATAACATATATCTATCCACAAGATAAACCTCTATAGTCAGATTATAAAAAAAATGTGTTCCACTCTTCTATTGCATGAACAAAAAATTCATCGACCCTGACACCTATGTATGGTTTAGACATAATATTCAATTGAATAATTCTATAATCCCTCCATGATTTAACATCTCACTATAGATACATCTAAAATTTACATCAAAAGGATTTATACATCCATACCCACAAGAATATCTCAAATCTTGTTCACCTTCCTCAAAGAGAGACTCATTAACTATGACTATCCATATATCAATGGCTCTCTACCATGTTGTCGTGAACTAAAATTCATGGTAGAAATACAGCTACTACATTTCATTATCTTCACAATATACCTAAAATTTTATCAATAGAAATTTAGGTGACCTATTTTAACAATCAAATAATTCGATAGGCCCTATGCATAACTAGCACATATCAAATTATTCTCAAAAGGAGGGAAAAAGTGGTTACTCACCATCTACATACCACATAACCTAAATGGTATTGTACATCTCTAGATTATGCTTTCCACCTCAATCACCTAAATATATGAGTGTTTCAATTTCACCTACAACTATTTACCAATAATAATCAATATACCATGAGTTGTGATTTTTTATCACAATTTAAAAAACCCACTCAAGCCTTCGGCTATTACTTTTTTCCCATCCTTCTCTTGAACTAGAGGTATCCATGAATCATTTAACCTATATTCATATCATTAATCACGTGTTAAGACAAACAACATGACTAACCGTTATCAAATTTTTTATACAAGATCAATAGCTATTGCACATTAATTATCATCCATAGAATTATCCACCTACGGTAAACACTAGACACACCATCATATGAGGTGTCATAAGTCAGTAGGGGTCATCTATATGAATGATCCCACACATAAAACCAAGACATAAACAAAATAAATAATATATCATGGTGGATCCCTTATAAGAGAGATAATTTGTAACCGTAACTTTACTCAAAACTCATCGTTGCCTTTGCTGCATTGTTTCCACACACCAAAGTGTCTATCTAGTATCACTTTATACCATAATGCCTACAAAATATATAGATACATGATTCTAACTAATAAAAATCTGTATATATATCCTAGAGACCATGGGAACTAAAACTCAGGATATCCTAGACCCCAAATATTTTGGTAACTCATAAGCCATCACCATCCCTTTATTGGGTATTATCACCCTTTAGTCACCTCATAGACAAACCAAAACACCTCATTAGAACTATCTCACATAGTTTGATAATTCTCTGTAAATCACAAGAGTTGTTATACATTCTTATAGGAATTTCACAATTATAAAATCCAGCCAATATTATTCATCAAAACATCTCTTATACTAGAATTTCCTAACTAGGATCACTACTAACCATGTTGTCAAAATCCCATGAAATGGTAAAACGATCAACATCTAAATGATCTTACCTTCCAAAATATACATTAAAATATAAGGTCACTATAGAACAACGAACCCTTCTTCATAATAATCTAATCACATAATGTTCTAATCCTCATAGTTTATATTACCTCAATTTCTCCTATATCATAATATTATGAATCCATTAAAACATTTCACATCCAACGATAAATAAGAATGGTTTTAATCCCCTCATGTTTCACCTGGAAAAATTGATATAATGTCTAATTTAATAGCCCCTGGGTCCTTCCACCTATACTAGACTCTATAAAACCTCAATTCATATGATAACTATATTGTAATTAGACCAATATGTAGATCTCATTTTACCTAATAGGAAAAATCAATCTACAAAAAAAATTCCACACATAAACATAAAATAAATATTTTTTTAAAGCTCTCCAAATCTGGCCTCACTCTATATACAATTATTCCCTTAGACAAGGTCAATATAGTCTAATCAATGGTACAATATCTTATTTTTCCCAATTTTTACCAAAAAATCATGGCCATAACCTGTAATTCATGAGAATTAAATATTTCAAATTCATTAATGGATATCGTTGTTTCATATATTTCATCTTTTCAAGTTCCCTTACATAGTATCTGATAATGAAGAAGGATAAATTTGATTCAAATCACATATTATAAATAAAAGAACCATATAACCAATTTATTATGATTTTATGTAACAATAACCATAATTTAATTTGATCCACAACTTATATCTCGTTTTCCATTTGGTATTTATCCACTGTTAGTTAAAATAAATTTACAAAATCTATCATAATTTTTTTGTTATATGATGTTTTAGTCATGTATCAATGGGGAAAGCAACCTTTGGGTTGGTATTGGGACCCCATAAAATTAACAAAAAATTAGATTAAAAAATAGGTGGTCATAACTTAAGTGTATTCTATCTAAATATCAATATCATTTATATATAAATCAAGAACTCTACTAAGCCACATTCACTATTCAAGGACACACACCATTTTTCCAATATGATTCCCAATTCATATAAATTATTTTTCATCGTGATTAGATGTTTTAATCATTCATGATATTCTTAGATATCACAACTTATACTATTGGAATATGATTATACTAATAAGTTATGCAGGAAAAAACATTATAATATTCTTAATGGAAGTTTGTCAGACCATGACCATAACTATAATACTCATTTATAACTTCCCAAAATTTTGAAGGTGGTCACTCAAGGAGTTGTTAAAGTAGAATGAAAGCAAACTTTCATATGTTAAAAATAATTATATATGTTTATGGATATTTTAAATAAATAATCTCTATAAATTAATTAATTCCATAGGTAGATATAAATTTCCAAAAGATATATGAAAGAAATAGTACCTAAATCACTAGTATGAGTGAATCATAGGAATCTATCAATAATAGGTAACATACATATAGTATATAATTATTTTGTACCTATAATTATTCATTAAAACATGAACCCTTTTATTGTACTACCCAATATTAATAATTAAATTAAATAACAAATCACACCCATGTGAACATCTCATGTTTGAAATAAATTAGTTGTAAAAGAAGAAAGAGATAATAATAATAACTTAAATCCCATGAAACATGATTTCTCACAAATATAAAAATAAATAAATCCCATGTATAAAGTCATTAGAAAAATGAAAAAATATCCTAATCACTTTTCAAACATGACCAAATATAATGAAAAGAATAAAATAAAATTTTGATATCACTTTTTAATGCCCCTACTGAGATTCCACTGAAATGGTTCCCTATGAATGTTCACCAAATTTCCTCAAGTTTACATCCTCATAATCTAGAGACTTCAAAATAATGTATGGATTCAATGAGGTTACATTGGAGAGACTATTACCTCTTTTCTAGATTGATAAACATAAAATTATATAAATAAATCTGACACAACATCGTAGATGATTTTTAGATTGTGGAAAGTGATGAAAAAAATTATGCATCACATGTTATAGAAGATGCTGATTGATAAATAAATATTTGGAATACATAATATTCTATTTCATGTATATCAATACCATGAGTAAAAAAGGTAAAAATGAATGTTGAAAAAAAATAGATGTGTTTGGCTCTTTTCGAGGACAATCAACCAACTCTAAGAAATGAATCAATGTCATAAAAAACAAATATTGGGATATCCCCTCAACCCATTATGTGAAACCATCGAGTAATATTAATCAGAGTAAATATGTTCTATAGAGGTATCATTAGGGTGTGAGAAAAACTAAGAAGGCCACCACCCATTATTTGTAATGAAATCCTAGAAAATAAATGTAAACAAAAATGGGGTGTAATAAATAAGTGAACTAGTAATAATAACAAGCTGAAAAAAAATAAATAGAACTTAGTAAAGATTCAATTGTTAAGGGAAATACATTGAAAAACACTTACTACTTATTTTTTCATTAGCCATAGAGCATGGGGGATATATAATGTCTCAATTTAGTTTCAAGGAATATCCCTAAGTTAATCATAATCGAAGAACCTAATGGTATCCATGTGGCTGATAAGGGTATTCCATCCTAGAAATTCTAAAAGAAAATCATCAATATAGTCTAAAATCAAAGAATTTTATTTAAAATTTATAATCACTAAATGATTAAAATTCAAGGCTCACACCATATGCATTCCACAACAATGTGATCAAAAAAATTGGGGAGATCATACTATCAAATTCAATATGGTGTCCCAAAAATAATTAACATCAACAATAGGTGGTATTTAATAAATTCGTACATTAACCAAATATAAGGGGGAGCTACCCCATGGTTTTTTGGGTAATTAATCTATATACAATCAAATGGAACCCTTGATGAATTCCATTTAATTGGTCTACATTAAATCTATGTACGTTTTTTTCTATTAATTCACATGATTCCCCTTGTGTAAGTAATTTATTTTATATGGATGTTATCAAAAATACATTTCATGAGGAACCCATTAAACATTCCTGGAAATTACAAGGATCATTATCAATACAGAAAAATATATGTAAACCCTTATCCAAGATTCACAACTAAAAAATTTAACAATTCGACCACAGAACAACATTTAGTTTTAAATCACATATATAAAATTACCACACATTATTATAAATGTATCATATAACTCAAAACATGATCTTATACAAGATTTATAAGTCTAGGAGGAATACTAGTTCTTATAGTTCATCCTATGAATCCCAACATCCAAATTAAATTCTTCTAACATTATAATGATCCATTAAAAAACCTAATTTATTATTATTTTTCCAAGGAAAACACCTAACATTCTAGCATAATATCATTAATGAAGGTCCACCCTAAGGTAACATTTTCCTTTAAGACCAAGGTTGATTTAAAATCAATCCTTAAGAGAATAATAATTTAATTTTAAATATTATATCATGTTATTGGTAATATGGTGTGACTACAGATACCAATATACAATACAACAGATATAAATTGAGGAAATGAATATTGAAAACCTACCTTAATCGCATAAGGACCCACTTTTTCTTATCCACAATTGATTCGATTAAAAATTAGAGAAAATAATGACATAAAAAACAAAATGAAAATAAATAATATTAGATTTTAAATGTGATACACCTCTTGATAGTGGAGGATAATAACATGGAAAAGTAGAGTGTTTTTAGCATTAATTGTTTCCCACAAACAACAAGGATAGATGAATACATAAACCCCAGGTGAAAAAATTGATCGAAGTGGATGAAATGGAATAAAATTTTCCTTGGGTTCAACAACTATGAATTAGTGGTGGGATAATACCGTGAGTGGGTTTAAAGGGGTGATCCAATAATATTATGGGGTTTCACCTATTTTACAAATAAAAATATCATATGGGACTACCTATACTATACTAAGAAACGAGTGATACTATCAAGGATCCCTATATTATTAAAGGCCACAGATGAGATGGTGATACTACAGTAAATCAACTATCCCAAACCTCCATCTAGTTCGCTCCTAAACAACCAATATAACCTATACCCGTACTACATTCTTAATAAGAATCTTCTGATTGGTTTTAATCCTTAAAACTCATACCCAAACACTAGTTGATAATCATACCCCTCTACTAGTTTGAAAATTCAAATATCCCTCGAATCTATTACACTCATTAGAACATGAGGAATTACATGTTTCTTATTTTATTATTCAATTTTTATAATTTAATACACACTTATAAGTAAATTATTATAACATTTAATCAGTATTTGTTAGTAATTCTAAATCATTTATACTAGTTTTTTACAAATATGTCGATCCTATATTCATGGTCAAAATTTCCACATTAAAATATTCATTAGGGAATGTCAATGATAGAATCATAATGATTCAAATATTTCCATGTTTATTTCATATATTATACACATATCATTTGAATGAATCATATTTTTATTAGTGTATTTCGACTATTTTTACCATTAACAATGATTTTATAATGGTCATTCATTATTGAATTACCCATAAAGAATAATAAACATAATAATTATAATATATAATATATTTTATTAATAATATCTATTTATTTACACTCATTAATGTTGGAAACATTTATGATATTATAACATCATTCATGTGAGTGGTTGAATCAACCTATGAAATAATAAGCTATTATAAGGAATTTCTATGAGTATTTACCTATGTTGTTATAACATAATTTTTATAGAAGAATAATGGTGTTAATAATATGTAATTATAGGGGTTAATGAGATTTAGAATTTGTGGATATGATTTGGATCTGATGAATTGTCACTTAGGTCTTACAACAATTAACAGATGATAACACACTATTATTTCTTCTGAAAATAAGTAACTACTCCACAAAAAAAAATATTTTGACAATTTCTATCAATTATGAATTGGTTCCCAGAGACAAAATTCCACCTTAAACACCTTTTCATTAATAATATAAAATATAATATATAATAAAACAAAAAATTCATGCATAATTACTTCCAAATCTGTAACACCCCAAGCATCTACGGTACACTTCTCTTTGAATAATGCAATAGCGTGTGTTGTACACAACATCGAGTTCTAACATACACCACAACCAATCAAACTACCCGTTATTAATAGTAATACCTAATTTTTAAAATTTTGAAAATATTATCTCTCAAAATGTACCTTTTTTTTGGATTCAGAGTATCGAATTTATCCTAAGGTGATATTTTGGTACTTTTAGGTTAACTTTAATATTTTGATGAATAGTGAAAATTACTAAATTTTAATTAAAACCAATTTTTTTAATAAAAATAATTAATAGATATAAATTATGAATTTGAGTGGTTTTAAAGTATATTTAGAGTTTATTTTTACTATTTAATACAACTTTTGTCATTGGACATAATTTCACAATTAAACCGGACATAAACAAGTATCAATATTTTGATAGTTATTATATCTTAAAAACACGCTTTTTGTTTTGACAGCGGGAATTAATTTTAAATTAATTTCTTCCACTTCTGTGATTTGAATTTGAAAAAATGGATTCCATATTTTGAATCCATATGTACAAATTTTGTAAGTATTTATCTTCTATTTTTAGACATTTTGAATAATTATTTCGGTAAATATTTTATTTACCATGGTTAAAGGGTAAATCTGGTAAATAAGTGTTAAAAAATAATATTATAATAATACTAATTTACCCTAAAACATGTCCAAACCTTATTTGTGGATACATTTCTGACCATTGGAATCTTTGGATCGATTTTGGGACCCCATGGAACCACTTGTAGGTGATAGGGACACTTTATTTTATTTAAGCATAAATAAATACAAAAATGACATAAGCATATATCCTTTAGAAAAACAATTTTTAAATAGGGTTATATATGTTTTATTTTCGACTATAAATATTAATTAGAAAGATAAAAAGATTTCTTACATAATGGTATTTTATATATAATTTTTAGACATTATATAATTTAATTTATTTATGATATAATGGTGATTCAGTAAATTCCTAATTAATAGAAAATTATAATAATTGATATTATAAATACCCAAATAAATGTAATATGAGACTTTTCATAAATAAAAATATTTTCTAAGATAATATGACATGTTTTTATTTATTTAATTAACTTTTTTTGAAGTAATAATTCTGTAATGATTTTTACAAAAATCAAATATTGAATAGTGTCAAAATTGACATAAACTAGTTATTAAAACAAATATTATATTATTAATTGATATTAAATTCATAAAAATCTAATATTCCACCAAGAGACTTATATCATGATATTTTTTCCTTTAATAGACCACTTTGGGGTCTCTTGGATGTATATAGTATGTTTATTAACCATATAATATAAAAATACAAAGAGACATTGTAAAACTGAAAGTAATTTACAAAGAGTTAATACTTAAAAATAAGGTTAATACAGCAACTGAAACATGTCTAAATCCTATTGGATGAGTTTTTTTTGACCTATACCCACCATAAAATTTAAATAATCCACTTTTGACCCATTAGAAACCGAATATGAATTTATTATAAAATAATATTTCTAGCTTTTCCAAATATGCCCCTCACCCCTCTTATAAAAGGGCACTCCCCCTTCTCATTATTTCACACCTTCAAAGCCTTTTGGTTCGGCCAACCCCTGCTCAAATACTCTCTCAACTTCCCACAATTCATCCTATAGGCCTTCATTTAGTCAGAAAGATAATCTATGGGCCCCTTTTGATCAAATCAAAAGGAAGAACCCGAAGAAGAGGTAATGATTTCACCACCCCTTTTCAAGTTCCTTTCTTCCTCCACTTCTTCTATCTTTGTTATTAACATTATAAAATAATAACTCCATTATCTTATATATACTGTGATGTTATTATAAATATGTTACAACCATATTCAGTATTCTATCTATCCTTTGAATGACATGTCACCAAATGTGTGTACGTATGACTTACCGCCTCCATGTCAAGGTATAATTGTTATTCAATAAATTATTATTTGGATGGGTATAATAATGATGTGTAATTAATTTCGATAATAAATATTACATGATAATGATTCTGTATATATGATATACCAACGAATTAAATATAATTTTAATATCAGAAGAATGATATTGTCGCTCGTGCGTACGTACAGACTACCATCTCCACGAACGTGATGAGATTCATTCTTCATCGTATCCATTGAAGTCTAATTATCATTTGATGATTATTCTAAAGACTTGATATCATTATGGATATGAATAAGATACAACCTATCCATGACAAACAAGGCTTAAAAAAACAAAACATCTAAATGAAAACAAGTAACTTAACACCCGAAACAACGATAATACTAAGATATTATTAACAAAGAAATGTTAAAAGATCATATATGATATCATATTAATATATATTATTCTTGTATAATTTAATAACAATTATTTCATCACTATACAATAGGTTAACCTGCCACAACCAATGAAAAGTACAAGGTAAGGGTTATTTCATAATCTCTTCATTATCTGAGGTTGTTTATTCGGGATTATCTACTGGGAGTTCTTTATCATCCACATCGATGTTTCTTAAAAATGTATTTCAAAACATTTTTTACTATTTACTTTAATATGGGTTAAATTTATTTATACCCTTGTTGACTTTTATAAGTGGTTTATAAAGTAATATTTTTGTTGTTTTCTTAACAAGATCATTTTTAACCTTTTCGACAGAATTAAGGTAAGATTGATTTTTTTACTTATACGGCGGGTGAAGCTATTTTCTGCCATTATAAAATCGTCGAAGATTCCCTTACAATCTTATAAGAATATTTTCAAAGAAAATGTTATATTTTATAAATATATGAATCTTAAATGATTTCAAAATAGAAAGAGATATTTCTCTAAAAAGAGTTTTGATTTCATCTATGTCAACATCCACTGATGGATTTTACACTTATTTGATGTTTATTTATTGTGATACAAAACATCTATATTGTATTGAAGGTTCTGTGATATCTTTGACTGTGGATGTGTTATTATTATACCATTCATGGTTTATAGATAAAGTATTTACATTTCGTATGCTAGTTTTAATGCGAATATTTATGTTATGTTTAAACCTTTTCATATGGGAATGCATTGGACTTAATATGTGATGGGGGGAGACCACTATAGCTCCTTGATGCATCCGTAGGTCTCATGAGACAAACTAGTGTCTTTGCACAAGGCCTTGGCAAAATATTATTGGTAGTCTTTGCACGAGGCCTTTGCTATGTGGTTATGATAGTTTGGCATTATGCATTCCATCATTATGAAAGTGGTTATTGATATTGCATGTGATTACTCGATTAGTAGAATATCCATGTGAATAAGTAAATGGAATTATTTCATTTTATTTTTGCCATTCCATGTTGACGTTCGAGTTTAAAAGGATTTTGTTTTAGTTATACATTTCCTTAAATGTTTATCCTTATTTATGAAATTTTCCTCTATATTGTTATCCTTACTGGGCATTTGAGCTCACCCCTTTTCTATGTTTTATTTTTTCCAGGATATGAAGAAGTAAATTATGAATGACCTATAGGGATATTATGAGGGGATAAGAATGTGGAATATGGAGACTATGCTGTCGTAGTTTTCATTTTTATGATGTAATGTAAAACATTAAGAATATATATAGTGTTTCCAAGGCTACAAAACTAAGCAGTCTTTCGATATTTGATGTTTCTTGGGATCATGCCAATGTTATGTAATAATGCACCGGCTCTGGGTAACTGGGGTTGGGGCATTAGAGTTGGTATCAGAGGAAGTTTATTACAAACCTTGGATTCTAGATTTAGATAAACTCTGATTAGAGCACATAGACCTAAGATAGAATTGGAGGATTAGTATAGAAGAACTTCCTAGAATTTTGGTATTGTAGGGATTTTGTGAGTTTTCCGAACTATACATCCCTATCTGGATACGAACTGGTAGAGGCGGCTCTTGCACAGATGTACCTAGGGGTAAATCCCGAAAACACCTCTTTGAGCTGGACTCGAACGGGAACTGGTGCACGACAACGAGCCTTGCTGCACTCTTGGTTATGACACTCCTGGGGGTATGCTTAGGATAACTCTCATTTTCATTACAAATCATTATGAAGGGTTTATTATTATATACATCCCCAAATAAAACTTTTTTATGGTTATGGATTATATCCATAAATAGTTCAATTTATGTTAAGTGTTTTATAAGTCTGGAATTATGTATTTTGATTCATAAAATGATCTAGTTTATGACATTGTTTAGAAATGGTGCATAGTGGAAGAAATGGAAATTGTGTCAATGCATGCACTCTATGTAGGTATTTCCCTCCTGCTCAAGATAATTATAGTGGATCTGGTGATGGAAATGGTGCTGATCAGCTAGTCACCATACTGGGACAACTCACTCAGCTTATGAATAATAACTTTACCCGTATGGAGCACCCTGATCCGAAAAATGGAGGATCAATGTTATATCGCTTCATGATGAAACAACCACCAACATTCAATGGGAGTACAAATCCCTTAGTAGCTGAGCAATGGCTAAGTTCCCTAGAGAAAATATTTCAGGCTTTGGGAAGTAGTGAACGGGAAAACATTATCATGGCAGTTTACCGCCTCACTAGAGATGCTGATCAACGGTGGTTATTGATTCAAAACATGAAGGAAGATGATGAAGTATAAAATATGGAATGGAGGGAGTTCAAAGATCTGTTTTTAGAAAAATACGTTCCTCGTGACCATCGAGCAGTTATGGAAAGGAAATTTTTCAGTCTGAGACAAAAGGAGGATGTGAATGTCGCAAAGTATGAGGCTATCATTACAAGGATAGAAAGGTATGCTGGAGATTATATATGTAACCCATGAAGTAATATTGATCGTTTCTTTGATGGGTTAAAACCATTTCTCCATCGAGCATTAGTCTCACAACCCTTCTCGTAGTAGGAAGACATTGTCTCATGTGCTATCAAGACAGAAAATGAATTATCTAAGTCTTATGACTTTAAAGAAAAGAAAGAGAAGATGAGATCTGCTGATCAATCTAGGAATGGAAATAAAGGGAAGAAGGTAAAAGTTTAATATCCTTCATGTGGTAAATGTGAGAATAAACACCCTGGTACTTACTTAAAAGGAACGGGAGTCTATTACAAGTGTTGTGAAAAAGGCCACCAAGATCGTGATTGCAAGGAGAAGAAGGAAGCTACTGATGTCCAATGCTAAAATTACAGGGATATGGGACATTATGAAAATGAATTTCCTAAGAGTCAGGGGAACTTACCTTAGAAAAGGCCAAGGGATCAAGGACAAGCTTATGCTATCATTACTGCTGAGGTAGAATCTCTGAAAGACGTGGTGGCGGGTAATTTAATGGTTTCCTCAAGTTTAGAAAATGCATTATTTGATTCTGGTTCATCACATTATTTCATATCTTTCTAGTTTTCTAAGAAAATTAGATATTTCCAATTTTATTTAACAAGGGAGTTGTCATTTAAAACTCCTAAGGGAAGTATCATTGCAACAATGTTTTGTGAATCAGTCCTGATTAGAGCACATAAATGTTCTTTATCCACTGATCTCATCATCATACCTATGATTGAGTTTGATATAATCCTCAGTATGGATTGGCTTTCAGACAATGATGTGAAGACTTATTGTAAGAAGAAGGTGGTTACTATTTTTGATGATGATGATAAGGAAAAACTTATCTTTAGAGCAGAATCGTCACCACCTAATTCTTCTCTAGATCCACCCCCAGTAGCTCACCTAAATTCAATTATTTGGGAGGAAGAGAATGAAATTACTGTGTGTGGGGAATGTAATGTTCAAATAGAGGATGTAACTGTTGTGAAATAATATGTAGATGTGTTTCTGGAAGATTTACCTGGACATCCTGAAGAACGAGAAGTTGAGTTTTCCATTGATTTAATTCCTGGATCAAGGCCTATATCGAAGACCCCTTATAGAATTTCCAGTGTAGAATTAGTTGAACAAAATAAACAATTAGAGGAATTGAGTAATAAAGGATTTATTCTCCCCAGTGTTTCTCTATGGGGAGCCCCTGTTCTCTTTGTTAAAAAGAAAGATGGATCTATGAGGTTATGTATTGACTATAGGTAGATCAATGCTATAACAATAAAGAACAAGTATCCCCTACCACACATTGATGACTTATTTGACCAACTGCATGGAGCTCAATACATTTCAAAGATTGAATTTCGATCTGGAAACCATCAGTTGTGTGTGAAAAAGGAAGACATTCTGAAGACAGCATTTCAAACCAGGTACGGGCATTACGAGTATAGAGTAATGCCTTTTGTATTGACTAATGAACCCTCCATATTCATGGATGTGATGAATAGAGTTTTCAAGGAAAATATCGATTAATTTTTGGTGGTATTTATTGATGATATCTTGGTATACTCTAAAAGCTACAAAGATCATGAAAATCACTTGCGCATTATCCTGAAGACTCTAAGAAGACATGAATTATTTGGGAAGTTTAGAATGTGTGAATTCTGGCATCAGGAGATTTCTTTTCTTGGCCATATAATCTCTAAAAATGGAATCTTTGTTGATCCTTCTAAGTCCAAGGCAATCCAAGAATGGACAGCACCTATGTGTATAACTAAGGTATGTAGTTTTATTGGTTTGGTAGGTTATTATCGACATTTCATCCTGAATTTTGCTCGATTGGCTAACACATTAACTAGGCTCACACGTAACGGGGTTAAATTTTTTTGGACAAAAGAGTGTGAAGAATGTTTCAAAGAACTGAAGAGAAAATTATTCAATGCACCTATATTGACTCTACCATCGGGGAATGATGGTTTTGTTATTTATAGTGATGCATCGAATATAGGAGTTGGTTGTGTCCTTATGCAGAATGATAGGGTTATTTCCTATGCATAACGACAGTTGAAAATTCATGATCAAAACTATCCTACTCATGATCTTGAGTTAGCAGCTGTGATATTTTCTTTGAAGATATGGAGGCACTACCTCAATGGTGAAAAATGTGAGATTTATACTGATCACAAGAGTTTGAAGTATATTTTCTCACAAAAAGAACTCAACATGAGGCAAATGAGATGGCTTTAATTACTCAAGGATTATGATTGTACAATACACTACCACCCGGGGAAAGCAAACAAGGTGGCATATGCTTTGAGCAGAAATGACCATGGAGTTTTGAAAAAGGGATCCAATTTTCAAGGATCTTGTGAAGATGGAAATGGGAATAACTAGGGAAGGTGAAACATCAAATCTTTTTCAAATGGTTTCCAAACCATCTTTAATAGAAAGGATTAAGAATTCTCAGACCGATGATAACGAATTTCAAAATAATACTAAAGATGTGAATGATAGGAGATTGAGAGACTTTGTGTATGAAGAAGGAATTTTGAAATTTGGGAAGAGACTTGGTGTTCCTGATATACCTGATCTAAAAAGGGAATTGCTGGATGATTCTCATAGTTCCAATTTATCTATACAACTTGGGAGCACCAAAATGTATATAGACTTGAAGGAACATTTTTGGTGGGAAAACATGAAGAGGGAGATTGTTAATTTTGTTTCAAGATGTATGGTTTGTCAAAATGTGAAAGCTGGAAGGCAACAGCCCGGAGGAGTCATGCAACCTCTTCCCATACCGGAGTGGAAATGAGATAATATCACGATGGACATTTTCATGGGACTACCAAAGACTCCTAGAAGGAACGATGTAATATGGGTTATTTTTTATCATCTTACCAAGTCAGAACATTTTCTTGATATAAGAGAAGATCTACCACTAGAACGTCTATCAAGACTATATATTAATGAAGTTGTGAGACTTCAAGGAGTACCCCTATCGATTATTTTTGATAGTGATCCCCGTTTTACGTCAAGATTTTGGAAACGTTTTTAGAAAGCCTTGGATACTGAACTTCATTTGAGCACTGCCTACCACCCTCAAATAGATGGACAATCAAAACGAACTATTAAACCCTTAGAAGACTTGTTGAGATCCTGCTCACTTGACTTTCAGGGGATTTGGGATCAATACATACCTATGGTAGAATTTTCCTATAACAATATCTTCCAATCGAGTATTCATATAGAACCATATGAAGCGTTGTACGAAACACTTCTCTTTGAATAATGCAATTGCGTGTGTTGTACGCAACATCGAGTTCTAACACACACCACAACCAATCAAACTATCTGTTATGAATAGTAATACATACTTTTTAAAATTATATAAATTTTATCTCTCAAAATGGACTTCATTTTTGGATTCAGTGTATCTAATTTAGCCTAAGGTGAAATTTTGGTACTTTTCAGATAACTTTAATATTTTGATGAATAGTGGAAATTACTAAATTTTATTTAAAAACAACATTTTTTAATCAAATTAATTAATAGAGATGAATTATGAATTTGACTGGTCCTAATGTATAATTATAATATATTTTTACTATTTAATACAATTTTGGTCATTGGACATAATTTCACAATTAAACCGGACATAAAAATTATCAATCTTTTGGTAGTTATTATATCTTAAAAACAAGCTTTTTTGTTTTGACATTGAGAATTAATTTTAAATTAATTTCTACCACTTTTCATTTTGAATTTGGAAAAATGGATTCCATATTTTTAATTAGGATTTCCAAATTGTATAAATTGGTATCTTCTATTTTTAGACATTTTGAATAATTACTTCGGTAAATATTTTATTTTCCATGGTTAAAATGTAAATCTGGTAAATAAGGGTTAAAAAATAATATTATAATAATACTAAATTACCCTAATACGTGTCCTAACCATATTGGTGGATACATGTCCGACCATGGGAATCTTTGAGTCGATTTTGGGACCCCATGGAGCCACTTGTAGGTGATAGGGACACATTATTTTAATTAAGTTTAAATAAATACAGAAATTACATAAGCATATATCTTTTTGAAAAACAATTTTTACATAGGGTTATATATGTTGGATTTTCAACTATAAATATTAATTAGAAAACATAAAAAACTTCGTACATAATGGTATTTTATTTATAATTTTTAGACATTATATAATTTTATTTATTTATGACACAATGGTGATGCAGTAATTACATAATTAATGAAAAATTAGAATAATTGATATTATCAATACCCAAATAAATGTAATATGAGACTTTTCATAATTAAAAATAATTGTATAAGATAATATGACATGTTAGGATTGATTTAATTAATTTTTTTGAAGTATTAATTCTGTAATGGTTTTTACAAAAATCAATTATTGAATAGTGTCAAAATTGACATAAAATAGTTTTTCAAAAACATACTATATTATTAATTGACATTAAATTACAAAAAATAAAATATTCGTCAAAGAGACTTATATCATGATAGGTGTATCATTAATGGACCACTTGGGGGTATCTTGGTTGTATATAGTATGTTTATTAACCATATAATATAAAAATACAAAGAGACATTGTTAAAATGAAACTAATTAACTATGAGTCAATACTTAAAGATAAGGATAATATTGTATCCCAAAACTGTCTAAATCCTATTGGTTGAGTGTTTTTCGACCTATACACACCTTAACCTTTAAATAATTTACTTTTTAGCCTTTATAAACCGAATATGAATTTATTATAAAATAATATTTCTAGCTTTTCCAAAGGTTCCTCTCACCCCTCTTATAAAAGGGCACTCCCCATTTTCATTATTTCACACCTTCCAATCCTTTTGGATCGACCAACACCTGCCCAAATACTCTCTCATATTCCCTCAATTCATCCTAGAGGCCTTAATTTAGTCAGAAATCTAACCTATGGAGATATTTTGATCAAATCAAAAGGAATAAACCGAAGAAGAGGTAATGATTTCACCAGGCTTTTCAAGTTCCTTTCTTCTTCCACTTCTTCTATCTTTGTAAATACCATTATAAAATAATAACTCCAGTACCTTATATATACTTTGATGTTATTATAAATATGGTACAACCATATTTAGTATTCTGTCCATCATTTCAATGACATGTCACCATACGTGCGTACGTACGACTTATCGTCTCCAAGTCGTGGTGTAATTGTTATTCTATAAATTATTATTTGGACGGGTATAATAATGATGTGTAATTAATGTAAATAATAAATATAACATGATAATGATTCTGTATATATGATATAACATCCAATTAAATATTAATTTAATATCAAAAGAATTATATTGTCGTTCATGCATACGTACGAACTACCATCTCCACGAACGCGATGATAATCATTCTCCATAAGTATCCATTCAAGTCTACTTATCATTTGATGATTAATATAAGGACTTGATATCATTCTAGATATGAATAAGATACAAACTCTCCATGACAAAGAAGGATTTTGTAACAAAACAAATAAAAGAAAACAAGTATGTTAACACCCAAAACAACGATAATACTAAGATATTATTAGCAAAGCAATTTTAAAAGATCATATATGATATCATATTAATATATATGATTCTTGTATAATTTAATAAAAATAATTTCACCATTATACAGGATATTAACCTACCCTAACCAAGAAAAAGTACACGGTAAGGGTCATTTCACAATCTCTTCATTATCTGAGGTTGTTTATACCTGATTATCTAATGGGGCTTCTTTATCATCCACATCCATGTTTCTTAAAAATGTATTTCAAATTTTTTTTTACTATTTACTGGAATATGGGTTAAAGTCATTTATAGCCTTGTTGAATTTTATAAGAGGTCTATAAAGGGATATTTCTGTCATTTTCCAAACAAGGTCCTTTTAACCTTTTCGACAGAATTAAGGTAAGAATGTTTTTTTAAACTTATACGGCGGGTACGGCTATTTTCCGCCGTTATAAAATCGTAGAAGCTTACCTTACAAGCTTATAAGATTGTTTTCAAAGAAAATGTGTTATTTTATAAATATATGACTCATAAATGATTTCAAAAAAGAAATAGATATTTATCTTAAAAGAGTTTTGATTTCATCTATGTCAACATCCTTTGATGGATTTTATGCTTATTTGAAGTTGATTTATTATGATACAAAACTTATATATTGTATTGAATGTTTTGTGATATGTTTGAATGTGGATGTGTTATTTTTATACCATTCATTGTTTAAGGATGAATTATTTACATTTCGTAATTTAGTTTTAATACAAATGTTTATTATATTTTTAAACCTTTTCATATGGGAATGCATTGTACTTAATATGTGACAGTTGAAACCCGTTATAGCTTCTCGATTCATCGGTAGGTCTCATTAGACAAACTAATGACTTGGTACAAGGACTTGGCAAAATATTATTTGTAGTCTTGGCCCGAGGCCTTGGCTATGTGGTTATGATAGTATGGCATTATGCATTCCATCATTATGAAAGTTGTTATTAATATTGCATGTGATTATTCTATTAATAGAATATCCATGTGAATAAGTAAATGGAATTATTTCATTTTAGTTTTTCCATTCCATGTTTAAGTTCATGTTTAAAATGATTTTGTTTTAGTTATACATTTCCTTAAATGTTTATTCTTATTTATGAAAGTTTCTGCTATATTGTTGTCCTTACTGGGCATTTGAGCTCACCCCTTTTCTATTTTTTATTTTCCCGGGATGTGAAGAAGTAAATTATGAATGACTTGCAGGGATAGTATGAGGGGATATGAGTGTGGACTATAGAGTCTATGTTGTTGTAGGTTTCATTTTTATGATGTAATGTAAAACATTATCAATATATCTAGTATTTTCAAGGCTACTAAACTAATCGGTCTTTCAAGATTTGATCTTTCTTGTGATCATGCCAATGTTATGTAATAATGCACCGGCTCTGGCTAACTGGGGTTGGGGAGTTACAAAATCTTTTCACTTCCCCCAAATAATCAACATGCCTTCCTTCAGGGGCTACTCCACATGTAGGGTCGCTCCATGAAATCACTACAAATATTGGATATGTGTACTACCTTTTGAAAACTACTTCCACACAATCCTCTGCATGAAGCTACTCTGCCTAATAAACTCACATACATCCTACCACATATATTTCTCAAAACAATGTTTATCCATAGTTTATGGTACTACCACTATGAATATATTTCCAGATTCACACTATCTATAAATTTATCTATGATCCCATATTCATTGCAATAATTCTTGAAGTTGAAGACTTATTATATGGATCAAATAATTTTTAAAATATACACCAATCCAACATGATTTTCACTTAGTGTTAGATATGAGTGTATCATGAAAACATCATTAATTAATCACTTCGTTTAACACATAATAGTGGTTGAGAACAAACCATTCATATCACATTAAAACTGACAAAAAAACATGTCTCATTTGAAATTAAAAAAATAATAATGAACATATAGTTATTTATTTAACTCTGATTGTGTTTTTTATGAAATGACAAAATAGATATAGGATCATCATTTTCCAATATAGTTGACATGCATCCATGTCCATCAAATTAAACATATATGATCCTCCGCCTTAATCATATATACTTTCCATGTAACATGTTTTTGAAATGTCTTCCAATTTTATGAAAAAAATACCATCTTTTATCTATAAACATAATGGTTGCCCATTCATGCACCATAATATATAAATAAATAGATATCAACACACATTAATGTATATAAAATCTCTTGGGGAGTAAGGATTACACAATCACACTTTCACTATATGAAGTGTTGAGTAGTCTCTAATATAAAATCAATGCCAATTAATTGTTTCCTTAATATGGAATTTTGCAAAATGCTTCTGATTTCAGGTTTTGTTAGCACAAAATCCTACAGCAGAAACCCTTGTTCAAATTTATTTGTGATTAAATCATAGAAGAATTCAATTTACTTTTTACTTTTTATTGAGGAATTTTTTATTCTAATATTTAATGAACATAAATTATGATAATTGATTAAAATTAAATATTCCAATTCTACTCCAATATGATAAAGGTTCATTATTATCCATAATTAATACTTCCAAGCATGATTGAACATAATATATTCAACCTATATTAGGAGCAACGAATTGTATTCATGTGTAATTCTAGTAAATTAATGAATAATACAAAATATATAATTCAATACATGATATTGACTTTCTATCATCTAATAAATAGTACTACTATTCATTTATGTGTTCTAAAAAATCCATTTTTGACATCTCGTAATTGTGAAAAAAAATAGGCATCCTTTTAATATAATAAATTATTTATTTCATTGAATCTATGCTTTATTAATTGGAATTACTCAAAATAATTTCAAAATTATATGTTTCTGACATAAAATCATTTCATGTCACTGTTTAGTACAATATAATCATAATTATTTTCATTTAATTTATGACATTGAACATTTTTTCATTAAGATTCCTTGGAAGCATTATTAGTTTTGTGACCAGTTTCCTCATCACATGGGATTCATCCATTAAAAATATATGTACAATCTATGGAGAATATTTTTATTATGCTAAAAAATTAAAATGAATTCCTTATACCACCAGTATAATGGGGAGAAATATTAGCCTCAAAGTGATTTAAATTTTAAAATCAGACTTCCTGAATTCCTCAAACTACTTCCACTATTCTTCCTTTGATCCATTAGATATTATGTAATTTATATATACTAAATCCATCGATAATTTTTCACTATCACTATTGATATAGAAACAATATTCAACAACACTAAACTAGAAATATTTCCCCTTAAAATATCATTTTTTAGTCAGAAAACATTATCATAATATTCATGGACAAGAAAACTACATAGTTTCTCAATGTTGACCTTTTATTTTATTAATTAATTTTAAATTTATGACTTTATTTAAATCTATAATACGATGAATTTCCTTTACACTACTATTTCCACAAATTGATGAATTTTTCATTTCCTTTCTATTAGATAAAATATTTTAACTACATTGATTCATTATATATGTGTGGATACCTTCCATAAAATTTTTTCTTATTCTAAATCACCATACTATACAACTTTAGTTTTTCACAGAAAACCCATTTAGTCCCGATGAATTTATGGTTTTCTAGACTTAAAACAATCTATAATTTCTGATTATTTTCAATCTCCTTAATGAAAACAGTCATGACATAAACCAAATTCTAATGTTTAGCACCTCCCATAAATTAATTTAAATCCACCTAGGATATGAGTGAATTTTTTAATTTATAATTCATTATAATTTTTTATACAGGTATTGTATGACACATAATAATATTTTACTCATCAATTTAATCTCTTATTTTAAAATTTTTGTAAAATACCTATATAAATTTATTACTCTTATTATCATAATATTCTACAGATTTAGTTACAAATGATTATACTCCCACTAATTTTTTTTCCTATACGTTTATTCTCCCCTCTATTTACAGTTTTTATGATGATTATTTTAATTCATTAAAATGGTGAAGTCATTAAATTTTAAAATATTTCATAGTTTCTTATTAAAACAATTTTATACATTTATCATAGTTTCACAGAAATATAAAATAGCTTCATCTTAATGATATTCCAACATCTTGTGTCTATTCCCATTGAGAATGAAAAACATAATTTTGAAATTAAAATTTACTTAATTCATGGATACATTAAATTCCATATATTATAGAATTAATTTCATCCGTCGAACACAAAAAATGATATATTAAAAATATAGATGTATTTCAAGACAACCCCATCCATAAACTACTATGGTTCATCTTCCTCACTGAGTATCATTTTCGACATATCATTTATGATTTGGTTTCTCTTCTCAACCTCACCTTTTCAATGGATTTATCACAAATAATACTTGGTATCTTACCGCATGTTTCTTGAGATAATTCTCTAGATAACTATTAGTAAAATATATGTTTATAATTTGCTTCACACATCAAATATTTTTTCTTTCTAATAATCTTGTTCTTCCACCAATATTGAGTAATAAAAGAGAACACCTATTACTTGTGGGTGACGAACATCAATCATGACATCCTTCCAAAATGATTAATAAAAATTAGAAAATATCACATCCTATCAACGTAAATTAGTAATATTTGACCATGTAATTTATAATACACTAGTTTAATTATCCTTGTTTACTTCTTATTCAATTCTTTGAAAATATTTTTAAAATATTATATTTTTTACAATTATCACACTTGTGTGCATGTTTATGTAAATTTATAAGAATATATCAATATTTATAAACTATTAAATTAACATATAAGGATTTATAGATAAAATTGAAGTGTTTTTTCATAAAAAATTGTTTTATTCATCCTTTTATATAAAAAAAATATTTTATTCTCCACTAACAAAATAAATATTCTCCATTCTGAGTATACTCATAATTACTTCACAATACATTCACTTAATGTTATATTACATTTTTCCAAAATTTATCACATCCCTTGAGTCACATAATTTACATACAATTTTGTTGTTGTTATTAGTAACTTAAATATTAATAACATCTACCTTCCTCATTTATTTTCTCCCTAATGAGTATTTTATAAAACCACTAATCATTAATCCAGAATGTTTTCCAAACCTGGTAGAACCTTACTCATTATACATTATGTATTTAATGAATCTTGTTTCCCAATATATAGTTTTTAATACATTTTATCAAATCCATATAAAAACATGATATTATTCTTATGGGGATATAATAAAAAATTCTTCATCCCTAATCTTTTAATTTGTATTCATTTATTTTATTTGACACATAGTGTGATTTAGTATGATTTATCCTATATCAAATATGTTGTACCAAATTTATTTTGAAAAGAATAAAAATTATTATATGTTTTTTTCCTGCATAATGATTATTTCAGCAATTATATACAACAATTCTAGGTTTTAAAATTCACATTTATATACATCATTAATGAGTAATAATTTTTTTTTCAAATTATCTATAGTGGTAAGAGTTATAATAAATATAATTCTTGTAATATTGACCCTATATTGTTGTTTTTTTTCTTTTGTTCCATATCATCTCACTGGAATATGGAACAAACATTTTTATAATGTCCTATATCTCTATAGCAATAGAACTGAAATTTTGGTATACCCTGTTGTGGTAGTGTTAATGTACCAATAATTTATGAGGCCCATTGAGTATTACAATAATGATTTATAGCCAAATAAACCTTAATATTTTTACTTGGTTCTTATGGCTTAGAATCATTCACTAATGCTTTCTATTCGTGTTCAAACAAAATTCTAGGATTTTATTTTGATGTTTCTTTTACTTATTCTTACAATACTATAACTATTTTATCCTTCCATTATTCACTGTTTTTACTTTTACATAACCCACTTGATAAGATATGTTGATTATATAGTGGGAGGCATGACCGACCATTTATCATTTATTCTTCTCTAGAGACTATTGATTTATTCTTCTAAATCATTAATATTTTTTATCATACATTATACTATTTTATTCAAAACAATGATAAATTAGGTTTAATATTGGATCATGAGTAAATACTTAATTAAAATATATAGGTTTTATTATTTTTAAATTTTAATATTTTATGTATCTACCATCATCTCACACTTCTCCTTTCCATTCTAGTATACATAGATTTTTTAATCATGGAAAAACTATAGGACTTTATATTTTAACCTTGATAATTATCTATATCATCATGAGTATATTCAAATTATTTATAGATATAAAATAATCCTTACAATTTGTCATCATTAATTTCCCTCACATATTTTTTCTTGGAACTTCCTGCAATAGAAACAAGAGCATATTCTTTATAGTGATTGCAGATCTAAATATATTCTACTAATGTTTCAACTAAACTATTATCCTCATATAACTTTTTTTCTTATATATGAAAAAAATAATCATAATGGGTATCCATCGTTTTATAGTCTTTGATTGCTTATTTATAGGAGCTTATTAATCCCCGTCATTATCTAATAACTTCATAGAACATTTTTTTGAAATATTTCAAATATTTCAATATTAAAATATTGTGAGTGGGTTTTTCTGGTTGAAATTTCCTTATCATATTTCCATATTTTAAATGAGGAACAGAATTTCTTCATCAACCTATTCAACTTATAAACTATCCTACATTATGGTATTCTTAAAATCAATTTTTTACATCAAATAATTTCCTTTTTCCACAACCTAATTATTATCTTCCATCTCCTCATATGTGACAATTTTTTTTTTTAAACTATCAAAAAAAAATTTCGTTGAGTCATTAACATGATGCATAATGGATTTGAGAATGAATTTTGGTGGAAATAATTGAATAATGTGTTTTATTATTTTTACATAATGTAGGGGTACTATAAGACTAACCATTTCCTTCATAATCATGTTAACCAAACTAAGTTATGCATTTATTGATTTATTCATGTGTATCCTCAAGTCCTTGTATTTGTTCCACAAAAGATGACATTTTACTTCGTTACTTCGGAGTAAAATTAAACTATGGTTAAAATATTTTACCATAGTGTATAGATAATTTTAAAAACATCACCAAAAAAACCATCCAGAACTTATATATATTTATTTTAAATCATTTCTATATGATGTAAATTAACATTAATAAATCATCATAAAATAACAAGAACAAATGGTCTAGTGTCTTTGAGAATTATCTCCTCTGTCTTTATAATTTTAAAAAGTACATTATCCTAGTATAATAATTTTTATTTTTTTTATATTCATAATATATAAAAATTTATATCAATAAGGAACAACCTTATAATTATAGTTGTGTATAAAAGTTTTTGATGAAATTGAATCAAAAGAAAGGGGTGAGCTCAAATTCTAAATATGGTAAAAAATTATAAAGATTTAATCAAGTGTTATGGTATAGGTATATGATGAAATTTTAACAAAAAATAAATTTATTATTAAAAAAACAAGTAATAATATGATTTATTAATAAATCATAATTAACTAAGATGTAATCTTAAAATAAAAACATTTTCCATTGAAACAATGTATGCAATCAAAAGATAATAAACATAATCCATGTTGTACAATCATATAAATATGTTATGAATATATAACATAAACATAAATAATTGAATAAACAAGAACATGAGAAAAATAAGCATAGTTTATCATTATATTATGAACTTATGCAAGAAATATCACCCTTTCTGTTCAAATTTTAATCTAGGAAATCTCATAATTGAATTTGTGAGTATATTATAGATTGTGTACGCTAAATTATCCCCTGAGATATAACACAATAAAAAATTATTTGGAGGGTGATATAGAACCCCACACATCATCATCCACACACACACATATATATATAGATAAATATATATAATATGATATAAATCTTTCAATGTGTCTTGAAAACACAAAAGATTAAAATGGTTTTCATATCATTTCCAAATTACTTGAGATTATAAGATATTAAAAATAAATCTATTGACTCAAAAATTTCAATCACCCTAAATTATTAATTCATTAAATCATTTATAAGTATATTCATAAAAAATGAATCAATGGTGATAGATCATTAAAAATGAAAATAGAAGGAAAGCCATGAAAATGATCTTTTATAAACTAATTCTTAACATTTTCTTATAGAGTTAACATTTCAATTCACATTACAAAAATAATTTCAAGAATATAACATGATAACCATTTGAAAATAGAAAATTAATAGAAATCCAAAACATAATGTCTTTAAAAGTACAAAGATATTTGAAATTTGAAATGTAGAGTGAAATATATAAAAAAATTGATTTTTTTATTAAAAATAATTATATTGAAATATTTCTTATAAATTTAGAGATAAATAAATAAACTAAAAATAGTTTAATTTATATTTTAGTATTTTGAAAAATAAATTATAAATTTTTTTAAAAAATTATAACATTATAAGGAAATGTAAATATAAATATTGAAGAAAAAGAGCTCATTTAGAATAAATTTAAATTATTTATAATATGATTATATTTTATAAAGAAATAGTTTTTTATATTTTATTCTATAAAAAAAGAGAAAATGAAATTTGATATTATAAGTTTTCATAATTAAACCACCTTGTATCAACCATATTCACGAATAAATCATTTTAACTAAAAAAATAAGTTGACTTATGAAAACTATATACAACCATAGTATGCTTTGAATAAAAATCAATTTAAAGAAATAAATTGATGTGGGTCATAGAAAAACATGAATTACATGAATATAGTTAATAAATTCATTAATAAACAATCGCACTATATCAAAGATATCAAGGTGCCTAATTTGGAATTTGTCCCATGAAATTTAATTTCAGTCAAAGAACCCCATACATAAATTCCCAACACCCTCTAAAGGGATTGAATCTCCTATATAAAAATTTAAAATCATAATTACTTATTTTATAAGCATAATCATATATATATATATATAATTTTATAATCTTCAATTATAGTTGTTTTATATATTTATAATATATATTTATTATCATTTTTCCATATCGGGTTTGTGCAATCTCAATTAGTTTGAAATAGTTTTTTTGAAATGATGATGGTATTTATTATTATATAAATGTCTATCATAACATGATTATAAATGGTAATATAAATTGTTTTATATAATTATTTATTCTTTCATAATTATATTTTATTGATTTTCTAGTAAACAATCCTTAATGATTAATTTGACGGCTATCGCAACCTGATGATTTTTAATATATTGAAATTTTTATATCTACAAATCACATTAATATTAATGTTAACATTAATAAAACAAAAAAATAGTTATATACGTAATTATATCATAAATTATCACTAATTATGTTCTAACAGTCATGCATAGTTTTATTTTGTAGCATTGATCAAATGAGTGGTTTTAGAGAACCAAACACAAACATATCATAAATAATTGATGATAATGGTAATGAAATTATATTATTTGAACGAAATTTGATTTTTAAATAATAATAATGATATCATATATATTTTTAATTTTATTAATAACATTTTAAATAATAATAATGAAACTAGATGTAAAATGAGTTTTTTTACATCATTGTTGTAGTAGTCTGCACAAACACATGAATAATGTAATCATTTTTCATAATTAATATTGGGAAATGTAGTTCTCTATTTTTTTTAAAAAATATTAATATTTTATGATTAATAAAAATATCATCATATAATTTTCTAAAAAAATATATTCAAAAGTGGAATATTTGAAAGAAATAACATTAGGGTAATGTTTGTAATTAAATTGAGAACAATAAAGTTTCGCTTAAAGGATTCACTTAAAAGGGAGGGAATTTTTCAAACACCTCTATCAAAAATCACAATTAGGTGAAATAAAATTATAAGGGATTTAAATATTTTATATTTATATGAAAAAAACCAAATTTTTTAGTTGTATTCATGTGGTGGTGAGAGCTTCTTTGGTAATTTCTAAGAATGATATTTTTTAAAATATTTCAGTTTAATATAATGGTAAAAAATGTTTCAAATTTTAGGAGGAAAAAAAATTTTAAATAAAATTGAGTGAATATAGGTTTTGTTTATCCATATCTCCAACAAATAATTTGAGAAAAAATAACATTATAGGTCTTTTAAAATTTTTGTTAACCCATTTTGTTAAACTATTTTAGTTAATTGGATTTTACTATGGAAACTACTTTTCACCAAAGTAATACATTTTTATTGTATAAAACTAAGATATACCTTATTACATAATATGGGAATTAAAATTAGAAATTTTAAAACAATTTTATTTAATTCTCTTTGTTAATGAGATAAAAATTAATATAAAAAATGTGTATATAATATATTAAACATAATTTTTAAGAATAATTTAACTTCAATTCCAAAATGTCACACATTGGGTTGTAAATATAAATAAATTTCATTAAATTTGATATATCTCATTTAATATATATATATTATGTTTAGAAAATTGTTTCATAAATAACTTATTCATACTTATATACTTATAATGTCATAAAAGTCTTGGTTTTAACAAAAAATTTCACTATTCACCTAAAAATAAATCATAATTAAAAATCCAAAATAAAATCATGCTAATACTGTTATAATATATATTAAAAATAATATTATTTAATTTTAGGTTATATATTTTGGGATTATATATTTGAAATAAAATCAAAATAATATAGTTAAAATTGTTTTCATTGAAAAATAACCTTTTTAAAATATTAAACTTCCAAATAATTATATCATATAAATAAAAAATTATATTAGATTTTATACATTTTTAAATTAAAAAATATATATTATTGATAATGTTTTTATTTTATTCAGATGATTAAAATAAAAATCAAATTAAATAATAAAATTATTTTTATAATAATTATTTTTTAAATATTAGAAATTCATTAGTAAATAATATTTCATATAATAGAAATTAAAAGTGATAAATAACATTCCCAAAATAATACATGATTATACCATCCAAATTTATATCTACATAATTATATATAACAGCACCTAACATTTTATATTTAGTTGATATCTAGTGGGGATCATGTGTAGCGATTCTGCAAGACTAGATCTCAAGGAAATTTCTATGAGTTTGAATTTCTCTTAAATAAAATTTCACTCATACCATATTTTTTTGCACTAGTATAGGTCTAGTGAATGAAAAAATGAATATAACACATTTACAATCTATAAAAAATGATCATTATAAGGTATACTTTATCTACTATATAATATTTAATTACTTTATTCCAAATAGATATTGTAATATGGTTTCTTCCTTTTATAAAATATAATTTAATGGGATTATTATGACGTTATAATTTAATAATATTATTTTAAGAATCTTAATGTAGTTTTAGTTTATATTTTAATGTGAAAGTCTATTTAACTTTATAATAATTTATAATGAAGAACAATTATTCTAATATCTTGAGGTGGTATATTCTCTCTATATTAAAAAAGTTGAATCATTTAAATTATCATTATCACATAATAATGAATGAATCTATGTATCTATTAAAAAAACATGATATATTTTTAAAATTTGATAACAACCTCGCACTATTAAATACTAGGATAAATATAAATTTTCATATAGTAAGAATATATTGGTATTTTATTTTATCTCAACAATAAAAAAATAAACTTACTTATTTTATTATGTGATATAATTCGGACATACCATTAAAAACATTGTTTTCATGATCCTGTTTCCATGTAAATACTAAGAAATAATAAATATTTCAATGTCTTATGAAATAAAATAAAATAATCTTATGGATATTAAAACTCAATCGTAATATTTTTTTCTTCTTTGACATCTTTATGTCGTCAAATAATAAAATCGGTCGATATATAATTAATTTAATTAACCTACAAGACCATTTTGTTGAACTATGATTTCCATAGTTATATTCATATTATGATATCTATCCTACTATAAATACATGTCCAAATACCTTATAATTGTTTGTAAAAATATTTCAATCATTAAAATAAGATCTCATGGAATGTCCAGCCAGGTATGTAATCATTGGTCTACTCATCCATCACAGAGTTAAGATTTATTTTACACTCATCCTATATTTTCTAGGTTGACTAACCCAAGGAGATTTTGTTCCATATCTGTATCCATATTCATATATCTATAAATGTATTAAAATTATATGAAAATTAAATACAGAAAAATTAATAAAATCATAATTTGTTATAAAATATTTATATTTATCACATGGGTTCTCGCTAAATATATCATATCACAATCTCTGAAAAAACTATAATAATCCAAAAAAACCAAAATCATATAAAAAATAACTCATCCCTACAATGGTACCATATAAAAGAACAAAATTTAATAATTTATTATTATTATTTCATTTTCTTATGATGAACATTATTAATTGTAATTCCTCTCAAAATAACATGAATGGAAGGCTCAGTGTATTTGATAAATAGATCACATATCATTTTCATATAATAAGGGTGTTATTATAGTACACTAATATTTTTTTATGTCATCAAAATCATTAAAAAAGTAACATGACATAAAAATACCTTCTTTACTTTTCATATAAACTCTTTCATATGTAAATTAATAAAAATGAAAGGTGTGAGATTAAATACATAGAATGGGAAAGGTCATGAACATTTCATCTAGTTTTAGGTGATAATAACATGAAAAAACAAGATATTTAGTACAAAACAATTTCCAAATGACATGTATTAATAAGATATTTCTATTAATAATATATGAAAGACATGAAATATCCAATGAACAAATTTATATCATGGAAGAGGTGAGTGGACCAAGAGATAATAAACATGACACTTGGAGAATAATCATACGAAAATATAATGTATTTGTAAAATTAATGTGAAATTTACTACAATAAATAACATTTTAACAATGATAATATGGTGGTTTCATAATATTTGGAGCATGTCCATGGTTTATGACCATTAATGTTGTGAAAATAATCCAAAATTTCTCATTAATTTGTGGGAACACAAAAGAAGGATCATGCTACAATATCTAATTATATATTAAGAATTATCCATTGTATTGGAGGGTGATATAGTACACCATACATCATCATTCACATATATTTGTTCAATAATATTTCAAAAAATTCTACACATCATTAAACTCCTTTGGTAGAAAACACGACCCATATTATATTCATATTATACAACATAAATTGATATAAAAAATTTATTAGTTGATACTAAAATTAATACTAACGAAAATTATTATTTTAATAATTAAGTTTAACAATTATTAATTAATATATCTCTATAAGAGTAAAATATTTAATGAGTAAATTGGATGTAAAACCATGGACATGTTATTTTAAAACCCATTTCTTAACATTTTTATATGGACACAAAATTATGAATTATATTAAAAAATTCATTTCAGGACGGTAGCATGAAATATGTTTTTAAAAACAACTTTCAAATAAATCCAAATAAAGTAATGATGAAAAATAAATTAATATTTAATGTAGGAAATGTGTAGTGGAAGATAAAAATATAATTTTGAGTGGAAAATCATTTTTTTATATTTTAAAAATACTATTTATCAAAACCATATCATAAAAATAATGATAAATAAATCCTTTCTAAATAGTATAAGAGTAATTTTAAAAATAATATAATTAAATATCATTCGTATTTCGAAATATTAAATGTGGAATGTTTTTAGGAATACTTAATATGGATATGGAAGAAAAAATATCACAAACAAATTATGTGTATTATTCATAATAGAATAAGATTTTATAAAAAAATTAGTTCATAAATTTAATTACTTAGAAGTGTACTATTTTAATTATAATATCATCATTGAGTATAATAAATAAATATAGTAATAAAAAATGTTAATAAGTAATCATTATTACTCAACAAAAGACTATGAGTTATGAAAACCACTTTCAAACCATATATCCTCAAAATAAAAAGCCTTTAAAATATTCAACATGATATAGTTATTCAAACCCTATGAATTATATTAATATTATATAATAAAAAATATTATATCATAATAATTTTATTTAAATGATATAATGGGCCATAATCTGAAATATGTCTCCAAAAATTAAATTTTAGTCCAATAACCCCTAAACATAATTCTTGAAATCCACAGGTATGCATGAATATCCTGTATAAAAAATAAATATCTTAATAAATTATTTAATATCCTTATTAATATATATAATCTTTTATTCTCATCATTTATAATTATTCTATAAATTTATATTAGAATGTTATTAAATATTTTTACTATTAGTTATGTGAAATCTTGAAAATTTTGAAAAGATTTTTTAATAGCGGTGTTGGTATTTATGATACTCCTAATGTTCATAATTACTAGTCCATACATTGAACTTTAATTGATGATTTTTTATTATTTAAAAGTTTATAATTTAATTGTATGGTTGTTTTTCTTCTAAACTATAAAATTAAAATAGGATATGAGCATGTTTTGGTGATTTTCAATTAATGATCGTTGGAAATTTAATTATGATTTTAAAATTATTTATAAAAATAAATGAAGAATAATATAATTATTTAAATATAAATTTAATTTATTATTGTAAATCATGTACTCATATCAATACATTATATTACTTTATATCATTGTTCAAGTAGGCGGTTAGAATTAACCAGTCAGGAACATATAATAATTATGGGATGAGTATGGTTATTAATGTTGTAAACTATTTAATAATATCATTATTAAAAAGTCATAATGATATTATTTAGATATATTAATGAGGTTTTGAATTATATATGAATATTTTTTGATAAATAAGAATGATAAAAAATTGAAAATGATTTATGTTAGATCATGGATGTGGTAGTCATATCAAACGCATGACAGACATTTTCATATTTATTTTTGTGAAAGAGATTCATGGTAAATAAGTTTTCAAGAAACATGGAACAAATAATATAATATAAATAAAAAATCATAATATAATTCCTACACCATTTAATATTTTGATATATTTACTTCAAATGACTTTAATTTCATTGATAACATATGTTTCACTCAACATAAAGTTTTATTTTACTATGATATACAATTAATATTATTATTTAAATATGACTATTATAACCTAGACATTAAATAGGTGGAGTCAACATGAATAAATATTTTTTTAAATAATGTATAAATATTTTATATAAATAATAAATATTTATATATATGTAATTAATTTTTGGGAAAGTACTTATATTATTTGAAAATAATTTATTCCCAAAACATAATTTTCATTGCATTTGGTTACTAAATAGTAAAATTTTTATTATATATGGAATTTTATAATATATATTTCAAAATATTAACTTCTCTTTTATAATAAGTATATAAATATTATCTTATGCGGAATATTTTATAATTTCATGAAACGATTAATATTTTAATGAATATTAAAAATAATAATTTTTCTCATAATTTTCATTCTCATTTATAGAATTTACCATGTTACATACAGTTTTAAAATGATTGAAATGTAAAATTAATTAAATTATGTAATTATTAATCCAATTTAGGTCATTTTAATCATTTTTATATCGATTTTCTATATTAAAACATTCTATATTTATAAAAAATTTCTATTTGAAAAATTGCTTTCATCACATTTGTGGATTTAATATCAAATAAACTATTCCCTTTTATTTGAATTATATTGAACTTTATTTTTATTACATATCTATTACATCATTTTAATGAAAAAATATGGAATAGAGATACAAATCGAGGATTGAACGGTTTAGTGTCATTGGAAAAATAGGATCACACATAACTTGTACGTAATAAAACATAAAAAATTTATTTAAATACTTGTCCTTTACTATTATAAAATATCACATTCTCTTAAGTACATTTAATCACTTGAGGATATACCTCAATGAAATAGGCGATCTAAAATCCTAGTAAGAAGTTTAATAAGGGATATGAATCAATATAACATGGGTGAGAATGATTATAATCATTATATCACTATCATGAGATCATAATAAACATCATGAGGGAAATATGTGATAATGTCATGGAATGTAATAATTCATAAAAATGAGACATCATTTCATAGTCTTCAAATACTACACATAGCTATGAATAGTGATAGAATCGTGTTCACAAATGATATATGTGCATAATCATAACATCATCATTATTACCAAAGATATCACCATGTCGAGAAATATTAAAAAATGTATGATGATATACATAACATTAACTGATTCATTTGGTGGAGATATAATTATGGGCCCACCCATCACATCAAAATATTAACATAATCACACATCCCACATAGAATATATAAAAATCATAGTCATGAAATAAACCAAAATTAGAGAAGGGGTTTCAAAAAGATTACATCAAGATTACATTCATGAATAATATTTATTGTTTCAAAATGAAAAAAGGAAAAATTATTTGGCATAACCATCATAATTCTTATGTGATGAACAAAACAACTCAAGATTGGTAAAAGGTGGGTTTAAGATGGAAAAATCCTTTTCTAAAAATCATTGTTTATGGAATATAAATCAAGGTGGTAACACAAATATCCCCAAAATAAAAAGAAGGATTAAAGTAATGATATTTATGAAGAAATGATGTAATATCCATACTGAAATTGGTGTGAATGAGAGAAAACTTAATGGATGGAAGTTGGGTTCAAGAATCCCCTACCTTAATTCTCGTATTATTTAATTTCTCTTACAACTCATTAATAATAAAATTATCTTTATTAAATAAATTATCCATAAGTGAATTATTATAAATTTTTCCACAAATTATTAATTATTTAAATTTGACTATATTTATCGATTTTAATTTTTTCGACGTTTCATATTTTGATATCTTGTTTTACTAAAAAAATCATGCTTTACTTGGATTTCTCTTATTTTGTTCAAATCCATGTACAAATAAGAACAATTAATTATAAAAGACTATAATCCAATTAATTAAATATTTATCTATTATGTATAATAAATATTATCCACTTATGAAGGTGGTTATAATAATTTAATAGCAAAGGTCCCCATAAATGGTTAACCAACCTTTTATGGAACATTGCCGAAAGAGTATAAATGATATTTTTCAAATTTATATATAATATAAATATGACACTTAAATTTGGTTGATATCATATAAATAATTTTATGTTACAACATTATTAATATTATAAGTTGTTTTGAAATTTTTTGTGGAAAATAAAAAGATTAATAAGAAATAGGGAAGAGTTAATTGATACATACCTAATCCTTGATGTAGCTTCTCTTATACAACACCAAAATTCCCTGGATATTTAATGTTGATTTACTCTTGAATATCTCCAAGGAATTTAAGGGTATTTAGTGGAATTATGTTGGTATAGGTCAGTATTACGAAATTGGGGTGTGGGTGGTTTCCCATGGGGATGGATTGGGGTTTTTTATACTTCAGTATAAAGTTATTTTTAGATCAAAATACCAAATAAATTAATGTTCCAAATTTAAAAAACGCAATAGTGAGTTTTTGACAATATAAATATTATATAAATATAATATATTAGTTTTAAAAACATTTAACCACTTTTTAATTATAATTCATTATTTTATTTAAAGTAATTTTGAAAGAAAGAAACATTTATTATTTCAATGGATCACTGTAGACTTTAGGTTTTATAATATGACTTTATGTTTTTTATTTTATTTTATTTTAGGGACTATTTTCAAAAATAAATTATTAAATGGTCGATTCTTATATTATAGACAATATAATTCCATTATTACATCATGAATGATGTTATCTAAGATACAAAAATTATTTTAAAACCTATAATTTTAATATTAACCCAAAAAAATGAACTATTTTAGAAGATAGCTAAAAAATTACCATTTGAAAATTTTGAAAATATGATTTCAAAAATGGTTATTAATTTTACGAAAATAAATTTATAAAATAGGTAATTTTAGTTTTAAAAAATTTTGTTATGTATTTTATGAAATAATTTAAAAAATAGTTTCTTAAAAATGTTCTTATATTATCTTTATGTTTTTTAATAATGATGTTTGTTTTTTGGAATTGTAATTTATAGATTTAGTTATAGTAATCCTGATAAATATTTCTCACACCATAATTTTATAATGGATGGGGCCCAATCCTCAATTTTATTATTAAATAAAAGACTTATTTTTTCTAGGTATAGGGAGACCTATTATATATCTCTAAGGCCCAAGGCCAAGTGGCTTTAATATAAGGCGTGAAAGTATACTTTTTTTTTCAAAGGGTCCTTTAGTGAATAGTACAACTATAATACCAATGATGATACCATTCCTTCTAAATTACCACCACCACAATGGTTCCTAGTATAGTGCCTCTATCAATATAGTGTCACCGTTGCTATGGTCCTGCCACTACTACAGTACTGCTATAGTAACCAGGATATTTGTCACTGCCCGAATTCAATCTTGAGTCTTTTGGATGACAAGAAGGATCCTTTACCACTTTGGTACAGGATCGTTGGATTTTATACCATAATTTATTATTTTGATTTAAAATTACTATTCCAATGGTTAGGTTACTATTCCATGTGATTATGTTACTATTTCAACAGTCATGTTACAATTCCCAAAGGTCAGATTACTATTTATATAGGAACATTACCTCCTATAAATACTTATACACTCCTTCATTGATTTTTGTATTCAATTCCTCTAGAGTATATATCTATTTTTTGTATTATTTATTAGGATAAAAATATTTTGTTTCTTTTCTATAGTTTTGTAAATAGTGAAATGATTCTACTAGGTAGTGGTAATCCATATTTTCCCATTTTAGATTCTCAATTTTATATTTTTTTCAAATTAAAATGATCAAAATTTTAATTAGTTTGAATTATGAATAATGTAATAGTATTTATTAAATAAATAATTAGTTTCTATTTCTTTATATGTATTGTAACATATATGAGAGAATAAAACATATATATTTCATGAGAAAAATATCATTTATAAACTCTTGGTTGTTATATTCACCCCCTTTGTAAATTAAATCCTTGAAATCTCAAATCACATTATTTATTAAGAATATATTAGGGTACTTATATTTCATTTTTTCATCGAGTTCCCTGGTTTCATCCTCATACTTTTGGTTTTTCAACAACACATTAACAAGGTGAGTTGTCATGTTTCATAGAAATTTGTCTCTATGTTCCATAATCCTTACAATATGCTATTCTTATGAAATTTCATTCTATAGTTATACCACCAATAGATTCAGTACATTTGAGTGATCAGGTATGTTCTCCCTCAAGTGTGATACATTGAACAGGTCATGAACATGTTCCATACTTCGTGATAGTGTAAATCGATAGCCCTATTATACTGTTTTTTCAAGGAACTCAAAGGATACAATGTACCTAGAGCTAATATTACCCTTCTTTTCTAATCCTAATGAGTCTCTTTCATGGTGATATTTGAAGTAAATATTTATCTTCATTATAAAACTCCATGTCTCTTAGACGGTTAGTAGTATTTCCCTTTTTATGACTCGGAGAAATTTATATATATTTTTGGATGGATTAAAACTTCTATATAATATTTTTCAAAAGATTAGATCCGAGTAGATTTTATTCTTTATCTTCATCCCAACAAATGGTATTCCTATATTGGTTCTCACACAGAGCATCCCATAGAGCCATTTTAATACCCAACTAGAAGCTATTATTATATGGTAACTCAACTAATGTTAGATGTTGATCCCATCTACCTTTGAAATTGATTGATTAGGTTATTAGAATGGAATCAATAATCATAATAGACCTTTCATATTGGCCAACAATTTGGTGGTAATAGTCTATACTGAAATTCAATGTAGTACTCAAAGCATGTTGAATATTTCTCTAAAACGTAGATTTGAACCTAGGATCGTGATTAGAAATGACTAAAAATGGAACCCCATGTAGCCTCACCACATCCGTCAAATATATATTGGAAGGTATTTAAAGATATAAATGTTCTTGAATGGAGATGAAGTTGGTCGTCTTGGTGGGGAGATCCACCACGACCCATATCACATTGTTTCATTTAGATGTCTTTAGGATACCGATGACAATGTCCACAATGACATTATATAATTTCCACATGGGTATTGGAGATTTAGCATCATTTCGTTAGACTCATGTCGCTCTTATTTAATAAGATGACATACCAAACAATGTGACAAATAGTCTAAAATATCTTTATTTATGTTGTCTCACCAAAATATCTCCTTAATATCACAGTACATTGTGGTAAATTCTAAGTGGATAGAAAAATGTGAGCTATGTATATTATAAAATAGTTCTTCATTAATCTCTAGTGATTAACTCACAAAAAGATTCATTCAATGAATAATAAAACCATCATCATCGAATTGAAACTCATATTGATTCTCAACATTTAATAAATTCATCTTCTTTTCTTTCTCTAGATCAACCATTTTTCATCCTTAACCCGTTCATGGATAGTCTATTTTTCAATCATTTGGGAATGATTATATGTATTCAATGCCGTTATGATTTCAAAATCCATCATTTCCATATCGTATAAGAATGGGTCCTTTGAAAGACTCATTATGAATGGAGTAGTAGGATATTTTTTCTAGAATCATCAACTACCGTATTATCCTTTCTAGGATAGTAGTGAATAGATAATTCATAGTCTTTGATCATTGTTTAACATCATATATGAGACATTTTGATCCCCTTCAATTTGAATATATAAATTAGACTCTTTTGATTAGAATAAATATCAAGCATTTCACCATAGAGGTAGTACCACCAAATCATTATAGAGATGATCACATCTGCTAACTCCATATAATGAATCGATTTGTTTTTCACATGGATCTTCAATATTCATGAGTTAGAGGATATCAATTTATCATTATGAAAGAGTAAGAAACCAAATAATTATGTTAAAAAAATCATTTTATATCACCAAACCTTTTCCAATTATTAGTTGTGTGAGTAAAGGTGTTGTGACTATACTATTCATGATCTCTTAAAATCATTCATCTCGTTCTTTAGTATGTAAATACTTACCCCTTTACAAGTTAACATTATTATAATGATATAAAATCATGTGAAATTTCTCACAATGTTTTGTTAGTACCCATCTATGCCAATAAATCTATGGATTTTCATTACTCTAGTCAGTCTGGTCCATTTCTAATATGCCTTTGTTTTATATGGGACTAAAACAATTACATAAATTTTTATCTTTTTACCCATTTAAGTGAACTTATACATTAAAAATATACACTTATAGAACCTGCAATACATTTTATACTTATTTAATGTCTCTAGTATAATCCATATATTCTCTTCATGTCCCTCCTTTATCTCGATGAAAATGAGGATATATTTGACAAACACTACAACTAAATTTTTGAGACTGTCTCTAAATACTATATTAATCAAATACCAAAATAATTAAGTTAAATTATAAGTCTGAATAGAATTACTATGAACTAATACTTACCATACATTGTATATATGGGTTTCTTATGAATATACCCCTTATTCGCCTCTAGCTAATGAAATACAGAATTATGATACGTCTTTGGGAAAAATAGAGATAATTTTAGTTGATATAACAAGTCAAAAATCATTTGCAAGTGGTAATTTTACTTTATGGTGATCTCGTTGAGCTCTTAGTAATTTATACACAACCATATTTATCCATAATTATTATTTGAAAGATCACTATAATACCTTAAAGTGATTTACTAAGGGTATAAAGTCTCTGTGAAAATGATATCGTAGATTCTTGTTTAACTCATCCAATTCGATCAGGTCCATCCTATAGAAGGTTTTGAGATAGGAGTTGATTTAAGTATGAGATCTATTGATAATATACATCATGATTTAAGGGAATTCTTGGTAACGTTTTAGGTTATACATCACTATGTTCTTTAAAAACATGAATTTCAACTATGTCGATACCTTCATTTATCACAACCATTTATAAAGGGTATGATTCTTCATTGGGAATCAACGAAAACACCATTGTGGGATTTTCCAAAGTAGATTCATGATATTACTTTCATTTGAAAAGGAGAATTGGATGGTTCCAAATACGAAAATATATTTACATTTCATCATAGTTGATGTTTTCTCTATATAATGAGATCCAATCCATGCCAAATATAGGGATGAATTCCACCGGGGGATGTATTATGAGACTTTCTTGAATAATATTCCCATATATGCTTACAAGTGAATATTCCAACACATTTATTTCAATTATTTCTCCACTGAGTGTTTTTTTATTTATCACTACATCAAGGTATCATGTTTTCAATTATACAGTTCTAGAAAAATTTTAGGATATAATGGATCATTTAGAACTATAACAAAATTTAAAAAATTCCATTCATGATTGAACAGGAAGTAGATCCTACAAAATATCATGTTCATGATCCACTATAGTTTTAGTGATGGAATATTCATTACCTTTAAATTTAGGGATTAGTTTTTACTGAAGATGGTTACCCTCAAGGTCTCATGGTTTAGGGTATTGTCTTTCACAGTTCCATTAGTCACTATAGTTGAAGAATTAAACCATTGGTGTTGCTTTAAAAAGTTCTCTCCTTTCACCCATCATGTTGGCTAAATTATTCCTATCACTTCGACATTCATGAGGCTGATGGCCTTCTCTCCCACACTGAATAATTTTCCCATTCCTTTTAATAATTTTCCATGATGTTTCCTTTCAACAATTTTGACATGTTGTAGTGAGATCATTATTCCTAATTTTTAATTTGACCCCCATCATCAAACTGCATTTTTCTCTTATTATTCCCGTATAAAAATTTACAATCCTCAACATTGAACTCTAGATTAAGATCATATTACTCCACTTCTTCATAAATCTAGAAGTGCCAGATAGATAGAGCCTTTACAAGGTGTGAATTAAATCCACAAAATAATCATTATATTTTCCTATCATTATTGATAAAAAAATATGAGTCATGTATTTCATGACTTTTTATGTTTTCCTAATAATATTTGATAGATTCGTATTTATTTTTCCTTATCTGTATGAATCCACTCACTATATTATTTTGACTAGTTCTTTGGGAATACTTGTTAAGAAATAGATTCTTAATGTATCCCCACTCTATCTATTAAATATCAAACATAATCTATTTTTTCTTTATCAAAACCCAATATTGACCATCTTATTAATCTAAATGATATATATAAAGAGTTTCCTTCTTCTTCTCATAAAATTGGAGGATTGAAAATATTGTCTCTATTGAGTTAACCCATTTTTTTGAAAATTGGATCGGAAGATCCCCTAAATGTTTCTATCCATTTCCGCATAAAATACTCAATGGATAGTTAGTCCTTATTTGATAAAGGAATATTTTCCATATGATTTAGGTTATTATTAATTTTATTAGACAACTGGGTGTGAATTTCTATGAAGGTTTGACTAAACCTCCAATGGAATTGGGGAATTTGTTCAAGATATTACTGCATTTTCCCTCAGATGGGTCGTTAGAAACGTTTCTCCAAGTTCCCACCATTTTCTAAAATATAAAAGGCTTAAAATAACATAAAAAATAAAAAATTCATTAATATTTTATTATTTTTATTAATTAACTTTAAAGGAATATCTTACAGGATACCAATTTTTATCCATTTTCTAAAAAAATCATGGATATTTACATATACTTAATCTTATCATAAGGGGTTTGATAATTTTTTTCTTGTCCTAATTTAATAATTTACTAAACATTATCCTTGATACCAAATATTCAAACACTAATTTTTCATTCAAAATAATTAAACCATTCTTTATGATAAATAACATAATAGAGATACAAATTCAGGATAAAAGGGTTTTGTGTATTGGGAAAACTATTCTCATACATAATATATTCATAAGAAAACATAAAAATTTATATTAATCCATAATGTTTATCCTTATTAAATCTCACATTATCCTTTTACAGGTAATCACCTAAGGATATACATCAATTAATGGGTTGAGAAAAAATCCATGAAATGGGATAAATAAGGGACATGCATCAATAAAACATGGTTGAGAATAATTATAATAATAATAATATCATAATAATGGGATGATCATAAACATCATGAGGGAAACATGTGATAAAGATATAGAATATGTAAATTCATAGAAATGAAACATCATTCCATAGTGTTCAAATACCACACATAGTTGTGAACAAGGATTGCATTATTTTCATCCATAACATAAGTAAATAACCATAAAATAATCATTTTGGCCAAATATAGCATCATGTTCATGAATATTGTAAATTAAAACATGATATATCACATTATAATATGCATTAGTGATATATATAATTTTGATCCCACCCATCACATCATAATATTTAAATTATATTATAAGCCATATATAATGTATAACAATCATAGTCACGGATGAACACAAGAAAGATCCAATATTTCCTAAATATTTAAAAAATAATAAATCCATGAATATGATTTGGGGTTCCCAAATGAAAAAGGTAAAACATATTTGGCATAACCATAATCATTATTGGGCGAAGAATAAATAAATCAATATGAGTAAAAGGCTTGTTTTGGAAAGAAAACTCCATTATAAAAATAATCATACATGGATTATAAATGAAAGGGGTAACACAAACACACACACACACACACACATATATATATATAAGTTAAATGGAATAAAAATAAAATGATATTTGAGAAATATTAAAGGAGTATCTATACAAAAATTGTTGTGAATCTGGGAAAACCCAAAAAAAGGGAGTTGGGTTCGAAATTCCCGTTACCTTAATTCCATATTTATTTCATTTCTTTTGCAACTATAAAATAATAAAAATTGATTTATTAAATTAATGATCCATATGTGAATTATTTTAATTTTTTACAATTTTAAACAATAATTTTTATTTGATTATATATATAATTTTCCTTGGTTATAGGGTAGTGGTTTTGATATCATGTTTTACATAAAAATTTATCATTTTTTCACTTATCTTTTTCAATTTAATTTATAAATAAAAATAATTTACTCCAAAAGTTTAGAATAGATGTAATATAAAATTTATATATTATATATAATTCAAACTATCCATCTATGATGGTGGTTATAAGCATTGACTTTTAAATGTCACTATTTGTGGTTAATCGACATTTGAAAGGACATTGTCGATAGACCAAGAACAAAACATTAAAATCTATGTATGTCATAAATATGACACTAACAGTAGTTTAACATCATTAAAATATTGATATATTAATTAAAAATTAATCTTATAAGTTTTTTAATTGGGGACTAGGTTGAAAAAGGAATGATAATAAGAAGAAAAAGAGAAGAGTTGGTCGATACTTACTTAAACCTTAGTGTAACATCTCATATACAACACTAAAACTCCCATAATGTATGTAGTTTTATTACTCTAGAACATCCCTAAATGTTATAAGGACATTAAAGGAAATAGTATTGAATGGGTCATGATTTTTCATCTAGGGTATTATTGGTTTTACTAGGGGATTGAGTGGGGTTATTTGTACTTCAGGAGAGGGCTATTTGAAGAATAAAATATGGAATAAAATAATATATCAAAGGTAAAACATGTAATAATTGTTTTTATGAAATATAAATCATATATACATATAATATATTTGGTTTTATGAATTTAAACATATTTAAAATTCCTATTCATTAGATTATTAAAAAGAAAAGATGAATGGAATAAAAATAGATAATATAGGGATAAATTTTGAATTTAGGTATTGGAAAATGATTTTTAGGTTTGGAATTTTAATTTATTTTAATGACTCGTTTATTAAATTTAATATACCATATATTAATATCTAGTTCTATAAAGGATTATTTCATTACTACATCATGAATGACGTAATTTTAGATACACCATATATTTTAAAAAATTACTATTCATTCAAAACATGATGTATTTCATAATATTACCAAATAATAATCAAAGAAAATTTAGACACGGTGATTTCAAAAATAATATTATTTTTATAAAAATAAATTTCTAAAATAGGTAATTAAATTTTTAATAAAAAAATTATGAATTTTAAGTTACAATTTAAAATACACTTTATCCAAAATGTATTTATATGATCTTTAATTTTTCTAATAATGTTATTTATTTTTAAGAGCTATAATATTTATATTTACATAAATTAATAATGATAAATATTATTTATATCATAATTTATTTTTTAAATAAAATTACTATTCCAACACTCAGGTTGTAATTCCAAATGGTCATATTATTATCACAATGGTTACCCCAAATTAAATAAATACCTCATCCATCCCTTATTAATTATAAAAATAAATTAATCATAAGTTTTTATAATTATTTTTTATATAATTATGATTTATTACTTATAGTTTTTTTCTTTTCTATAGAGTTTACAGTGGGTGTGATGATTATAGTAGATCTAGGATATCCACATTTTCCCATTTTAGTTTTTTTATTTTATATTTTTTATACATTCATAATGATTTTATTTTTAGATTTTATCCTTACTGATTAATGTAACATTATTTATTAATGAAATAAATTATTATTGTGTTCTTTATATGTATAATATTATATAGTACATTATAACACACAATTATTTCAACAGACAAGGATCATTATTAAATTATGGGTCCTTACACTAATGATATTTGAAAAAAATATTCCATATTTTGAATAATCACAATTAATATCCTATAATAATTTCAATGTAATTTTTTTTCAAAATGGATTATAAAAATAATAAGCAATAATTTACATGTTTAAGATTAAAATAGGTTTCTCAAGAGATACAATAAAAGAAAATGATTAATATAAACTAAAAACATGACAAAAAATAATCGAGTTCCCATATTTAGAACCTATTTTATATAAAGTCTAAAATTATCCATTTTTTATCCTTTTAGTATGTTTAAAATATAGGTATAACTTTTTATTTTCAAAAATTCCTATTATGTCCACTCCCCCACATAGAAAATGAAACCCGATCTTCTATCCTCTCTACACTTCAAAAACTGGTTAGGTGGACCTAAAAATTTCCAAATAATTTTTAAATTCCTTCCACAAATCATACAGTTCTTATTATTATTATTAATCCTACATATGATCCTTTGGTGCTAACCAATAGAGGTTGTCTGAAAAAGTGGTATCATTCTTCACCAATAATTTTTATATTATTTATTCTTATACATATATAAAATAAATTCTTCAAATATTTTGATATAACCATATAATGATATGTTATTATGTCAGTTTAATACCTCATACTGATCTTTTCTTCCATCATATGGGAAACAGAACTTTAAATTGTTTATAGGGGCTACCACCCAATAAACGGATGTAAAATGTTTTCAATCACTACCTTTAACAGATGGGGATAATGATGTATTTAATGTTTATACATGATATTTATGAAATATTTATCTTTTATGAATTATATTATTTCATTTATATTCTTTACTTCCATCTCTCTAGAAAATTATTCCACCGCTCGTGCCTACATGTGGACGGTCGCCTCCATGAATCTATGTGACTCATTTTCAAATTTATTTTTACATGGATTGTAATAAAGATATATTTAAGAAATGTATATTATATATATGGTAAAAATAATAATCTTCAATTTTGAATTAATATTTACCTTTCTTTTGTTCAATCCATAATGAAAATGGAAACAACGTTCATGTGTACGTTCCTCCTATCATCACAGTGAATGATGTAAATATTTTCCTATTTATAAATTTAATTATAACTCTAAGGATGTGTATAGTGGATATATATTATATTTATATGATTTTTATAATTCTAAATATTATGGAACCATGATCAATGTAAAATAATCAAAACTACCAAACAAATACATACATGAAAAACGAACAAGTTATTACTAAAACCATGATTTTAAGAAGAAACTATTAATAAACTAGAAATAAAAGGTCATAAATAAATCACATATGGTTAGATATATAGGATTATTGTTCTATAATACATGTATAATAACCCTATTATATTTATAAAGTTGTTTTTTTAGGATTACTAATAATTTAAATATTTGAGGGAATAGTTTTGTTGCCTTTCTTTTACTTCTGAGAGACAAATTCCATATTCACACTTCATTTTTTTGTGTATATACATCCAATTAACAAATTCACATAATTAAAGCCATCATTTTTAATATATTTAAGAATCATTTTATTTCTTCTTTATTAGATCTTATGATTCAAAATATTCTATATTTGAAGGTGTTTTATGTTACAATATAATTGGTTATCGATATTTTTTTATGATTATGTTTCCTTTGCTGAAATCATTGGTACACCTATCAAGAAACACATTAAATTTATTAACCTATTATTATTTCTTTATAGCAAATTTTTTCCATTAAATTTTCTCTCATTATGAACTAAATATACCAATATAATTTTAAAAATCCACTTTTCTTCTCTTCGATCAAAAATAGTTTCTATTTCGTTTACATATTTTCTAGAAATGTTTTAATGAAATATTTTACTATCCCAAAAAAATATTAAGTAATTATTATAATATTTATTTTATGGGATATAAATTTCATTTAATAAACATTTTATTTTTATCAAAAATTTGTTAAGAAATTTTGTTTTATCATGTTGGTATAAACAATATTTTCTACCATTATGACCATAAAATGATTTAAATATTTTTTTTTATATTTTTTAATAAATTTTCAAATAAAATGTTTTCCATAATATTTTGTATATATTCATATTTTATAAAATGTATTTCAATGTGAATGTTTTATGTCCCCCAAAAAAAGTTATATGTGATCTTTGCGAACCATTTTCTATATATGTTGACATCCTTTGGTATTTCTTAAAAATTACTAGTTATAAAATCAAATGATACCATTATAATTCCTTATCTATATATATTTATTTCATAATGAAAATATTTTTATAAAACAGGTTCCTTTTCCATGAGTTATGTTTTGATAAAATGATCAAATGTTTATGAAACCCATTTCTTTTCCATGGATTATGATATGATAAAATGTTTTTAAAACCCATTATTTTCCTAGGTTCTAATATAATTAATGTTCTATGATATATTGGAGAATATGTATATGATTATCTTTATATGAAAGGTGGAAATTATGCATCCCATTAAGGCATTGGTTAGATATTTACATCAGAAGATATAAACAATACTATTATAGATACAGAACCTAAGTTAGTTAAGGATATTGTACAATATGATAGTAATGGTTGGGAAACCTATATTCGAAAATGGTTTGGGGAGTGATCCTAATCCACTATGATATTGTTGAATGTTTTTTGGTGAAATTGATGATGGTTTGGGGAGTGAACCCAATCCACTCTCATAGTCTTGTAAATAATTCTTGACTAGTATGGTAATTATTTTTTAATATTATGTTTATACTATAAATTTCTTGTCTTATACTAATGTTATACCCTCAAATATCATGTTATTTGACTCATTTATGATTCAATAATTATGAAAAAAATATTTATTCCATGACTCGTGATTTTGATCATTAATATGCACATGATTATCATAAAATGTTAATCTCATGTTCTCACACACATATTGTCATGTTACGATTATGTGATCATTGAGATCTCCATTTTATACCCTTATAATCCATATGATATTACCATTTATTATGTTTCTATTCACCATGTTTTTAGGATAGGTATAATGTGTGATCTTTTTATGAAGTATTATAAAGAACACAAGGGGACACGATTTAGTTAAATTATGAACTAGTTTTTTTACGATTCAATGGGAAGTATAACTTTATGATTAAGGTGTGGAACATTTTTTTACTTAATTATTATTCATCTATTATGATTTTAAATCTATGTATAAAATGTATGGGTCATTATAGCCTATATTTGTTCATGTTTTAATTATCCTTTTGAACTAGGATAAGAAAAATTTTGTGAGGACCATTAGGGTAACTCTATATAAAAGAGAATATAATATAATTTTGTTGAAGGATAGAAATAGTAGATTCCAAGAAATTACACCCTATTATATATACTACATGTGTCTCTAGTATAGTTGTAATTAGTAAAAATAACACTGAAAAGGGTGTATTAGGCATTGAATCAATCATCTTCTGGTGCATGAAATAGACCTTGCTACACACCTGGTATGGCACTCCTGAGGGATATTTTTTTATAAATTCACAAACATGTTACAAACCATCCTTAAGGATTTGAACATATGAAGAAATTGAATGACCTATGTTAAACATAAGGTTTCAGAGATATAAAATAATTTTTCATTATTTATTCATCATATGGATGAATAATTAGTAGTATCCAGGATGTCAAATAGTCATGCTAGAAATTTGTGATTTATGATGGGATTCAAGATCGATCAATAATGTTTGTGTGGTTAAAATTATGATTAAATATTAAATTATCTAATTTGATATTAGTTATATTTTTCCATTATACCATGAAAATTATTTACTATTGTTAATTCCTATACCCAATGGTTAGATATTTAATTAGTTATTAAAACACCAAATAGAATGATGATTTTAAATAATGCCTATAATTATTCCTTAGATTATGTTTATAAAATGGGACTCCATGAACATATTGTTAATATCTCTCTAGTTATAATTGATGTTATCTTAGGGTTGGATTGACATTATCTACATAAATCCCACATCAATTTTGAAGGATAGTTGTGTTTGATATTCCAAACCAACCTATGATCGACTGTCATTGAAATGATAAATATTAGCTTCTAATTGAGATCATATCTATTGTGTGGGTATTTATTATAATTTAAAATGTTTTTTATCTTTGATGGTTGTAGAGAAACAAAATACATGTTATATAACTATTATCAGGAATTTTTTATGTCTTTTTCAAAGGGTTACCTAGTCTCCCATTTAATCATTAACATGGTTTCTCAATATAACCCTTAACTATTTCAATACCTATTTCAAAGACAACATAGATCATATCCATAATTCAGTTTCAAGAATTGATTCAGAAAAAAAAAGTATAATCATGAAAAGTGACTCATTATTCCATTTGTGTCACCTTATGTTTCACTAGTTTTTTTGTTTATAATAATAATGGATTAATGGAAATAAAAATTTATTATTTGGATCTCAACAAGATCAAAATAGAGAAAATGTATCCCCTACCCTATATTGATGACTTGTACAACCTACTATATAGAGATATATATGTTTCTAATATTTTAATTCATTATGGGTATCATAAATTGAGCATAAAAATAGTTGATATAAAAAAAATTTCCATGGTCTAGACACAATGAATATATACATATACAATTTAGTTTTATTAATTCCACTAATATCTTCATGTATTTTATGAATAATGTATTTTGATATTACATTGATTAAATTGTTTTAGTATTTATATATGATATTATAATCTATTCAGATAAAGGGAGAGCTTGGAGATTAAATAATGATTATGATAAATACTATATGGAAGGATAATATATAGTAAGATTTTAAAAAGTCAAAATTTTTGGTACATAAATTTTAATTTTGGGTCACATAATATCATGTGAGGGTTTCTCAACAGATCATTCAAAGATATAAGATATTGAACATTAGAATAGACCAACCACTATAATTGAGATATTGATTTTTATTAGTTTGATTGGATATTATCAATAGTTTTTTGATCATTTTTAATGAATATCTAATCCACATACCTTGTTTACTTGGAATGGATCAATGTTCCTCTGGATGAATGAATGGAAGGGAAATTTCATTAAATTGAAGAAATGCTTAGTATATTAACATGTTCTAACATTATCCATCAATGTTGATGGGTTTTTAATCTATATTAATGCATAAAATTAGGTAATGAGATTCACCCTCATAAAAAATGATATAGTTATATCTTATTCCTCATGATAATTGATTTTCTAAAAAAATTACCCAACTTATGATTTATAGTTAGCTATAGTATTTTTTTTAATGATATGGATGAGTTATCATTATGGATAATGGTGTGATATATATAGGAATTATAATAATTTAAGGAATATATTCATATAGAATGAGTACAACATGAAAAAAGATTAATTTTAGAGCTAGTTAAAAATTATTACTACTTAATACATTTCCACCTTAGGAATAAAAAGATGTTGAATGGTTCATTGAGTCAAAAGGTTTATGCTATATTATCTATGATGAGGATAAAAGAACCAAATATTCATTTATTTTCCATGGATAGATAAGTAAATCATGAAGGAAGGGTACAAATGTTATATTTCTCAAATAAGTATGCAACCCTTTTTCCTAGTGAAGAATATTGAGGAATATACTAAAGATATTGAGCTACAGATTAAAGTGAAAAATGTTTCTGATTTTAACAACGATTACGTGGAATGGTAATATTTTATAACCATTCATTTATTCCTTATATATAATATTTTAATAATTAGTTTATCATGGAAGATCAAAGTTCTTCGTTCTTTATCCATCCAAAAATTAAAATGAATTATAGAGATATTAATGTTTAATTCCAGTTGGATGGAATGAAGAGAGATATTATAAATTTTATATATAGATGATTGATATTTTAGCATGTTAGAGATGAGATAAAAAGTCAAATAGGATGTTAAAACCATTACTGGCACTATAATAGAAATGGGAAACAACATAATGTATTTTTCTATAAAACTCCACAAAATATCTAAATGAAATAATGTTTTATGAGTTTTCTAAGATTGAATTATAAATATAAAAAAACTTTAACTCTATTAAAAATTATTTATCCCTAAATCATATTGATGGTATATACATTTTTTAAGTTGTATGGTTTTATGGAGTACCGTATTCTATTATTTAGGATTGGGATCTGAGGTTTGCATCAATGTTTTGTAGAAGTCTTAAGTAGGATCTAGATATAGATATATGTTTCATTTATGTGCTTCATCTTCAAAATTATGGCCATTGTAAGACAAAAAATCAAACCCTTGTGTATATTCTAATAACTTATTATATGGATTTCAAGTTTTCCTATGATCAAAACATTCTACTAGTAATGTTTTCATTAAAAAATATTCATCACTCGATCATTGACAATTCAGGATGTACATTATAGAAATATGTGTTGAAATATAACATGTTGGGATGGAGTTTAAAAAATAAATATATTGGGACAAGACATTGTGGATGAAATGGATGATAATGGAAGAGTTATTCAACAATTTTTAAGTGAATCACAAATCGATAGAAAAGGTAATATGATAATCCCTTATATATTCTGGGATTTAAATTTTTTGAGAATTTGTTTCTTAAAATTTCTCTAAAGAAGAAAGATATGATATTTTGGAAGAAAGTAAAGATAAATCTTATGTATACTTTCCAGATTATTGATTGAGTATGAATGGTTTCTTATTGGATCAAGCTTCCAATAAATTACTCTCAAGTATGTGATTTATTCCATGTATCTTCCTGAGAATGTACATACAAGACCATTCATAATTATTTAACATAAAACTCAAAACTCTATATCATGTTATTTTATTTGAGGTATAACAGGTTGATATTATTGATTATGCAGAAAAAGTGCGAAAAAACATGATCACTCACCTAGTAAATGTCTTGGGTGAAAACCCATAAATATGAAGAAGATACATTGGAACCTAATGATATGATGAGGTAGAATTATCCTCATTTGATTTTATTGAATAGATTAATTTCAAAGGTGAAATTTAGTTTAAGTACGGTATAACGTAATACCCTGAAATTTTATGAACTATATATTTTTCAAATAAATTTAATTTTCTTCAGTATCATGTGCATCACACATCACAGAATCATAATGTACCACGATATTATATTAGTATTAACATTCAAACATGGATATTATAACATAATCATAAAACTATGTGGTATATATATGAAAAAATATATATTAAAAATAAAATATAATGGTTCTATAACATTAAAAATATTTATAAATAAGTACTTAATTTTTAGTAATTTTTTATATACTTTCAAAAAACATTTGCACAAAAAAATAAGTTTATTAGTTTTATTGGATAAATAATAAAATTGTTATTTGAGTATTTTTTATTGTTTAAAAAAAATTAAATTCATTTTTTAAATAAATATTTAAAAATTAACTTATGGTGAATTGTCGAGAATTTTATGAAAATATTACTTTTTGATAAATTGTGAAAAGTATTGATTTTTATTAAATACATAATTTTAATTTAACACATTTACGAAGATCAATATTTTATAAAAATAAAAGAAAAATAAGTTAATTTGTTTTATTATTAATCGAAATTAGTTTATAAGAATCAAATTCATGTTTATTTTTACTATTATAATATTTTATACTTGTAAAATCATTCCCTTGGGGAAAACACATTTCATTACTTATTCCATTTTAATTGTAAATTAATATTTTCTATATTTGGGAATTGAATTTGAAAAAAAAAATTATATATTTTGAATCAACATAATATATATTTTATAATATGTTTAATTAATTCTTGTCTAATATTAATAGTAGAAACAAAAAATAATAATTTCAATTATTAAGATTCAAATCATTTTTAGGGGTAAATCTAAAATGATCACATATAAATGACCTATCTTCTTTGTAAAATACCATTATATATATATATTTTACCCTTATCTCATATAATTTTATAAAATGAGAAATTTTGGATCCTTTTGGAATGTTTATATGTTGGGAATAACTATTTCTTTTCAAATCATCAATGTGTGTCCACTCCCCCACTTATAAATGGGAACCCACTATCAAATCAATTTCACAATTACAACGAATTTTTGGGTTTTAAATCCCTATAAAAATAAATTCCTTAATTTACTACCCATGTATTATATAATTGTGTTTCTTCAGAGACTATCCTAAGAATTATTTGTGTGCTTACCAAAGGTGGTTATCTGAAGAAGAAGTATCATTCTTAAACGAGCATTTTTGTTTTTATCTTCTTCCACCTCTATTAAATAATCATCAATATATCTAATAAAATAAAGTAATTATCCCATATATGCGAAAATTTTGTTTTTTCAGTTTCATTACTCATATACATATCCTCCTACATAAAATAGTAAATGAAACTAGAAATCATGTGTATGACAGACTGCCACTTCACATATCGATGTAATTTTTTCTATCAACCAATCTCATGAAGGTAGATAATTAAATATTTAATGTTTTTATATGATATTTATAACATATTTATACTCCTTTAATTACAATATCACATCAACATTCTTACTTTATGACCCATTGGATGATGATAATGTTGATCCTTATTTGGTATAGACTACCACCTATACGAAATAATTGGATTATATTTTCCTATTAATTTTTCAAGTACTGAAATAAATATATATTTAAAGAATATATGTGTTATTTTTGATAAAAATATTATTCTAAAAAGGTGAATCAATATATTCAATTTTCTATCCCTTAAGGAAATGGAAACAATATTCATGCGGATGTAAGGGCTAACATCTCTCTGAATGGTGTACTTAATTTTATATCTAAAACATTGATGGATTTCTATAAATACATATTTAAGGAATACATATTATAATTATATCATGTATTGAACATTTATTATGGAAACATGATCATAGTAAATGTACCATAACTTCCAAAACAAAACATACATAAAAAAACAATTATTACCAAAAACAATATTGTAACAAGGAATTGTTAATTATATTGAACAAAAAGGTCATAATTAAATCATATATAGTACTATATATATGATTGATGTTATATTAAAAGTGTTTAATAGTCCTCTATTAATTTTAAGTAATCTTTAATGTCTATAAATAAATTATAAACAATATAAATGGGGTTCTATGTCTCTTATTTATTTTTGAGAGACATACACCATATTTACCAATTTTTTCATTTGTGTAGTATGTAAAATGTCCTTTAGTCATGTTATATCCTGAATATACATTTTTAAATTGTATTTAAATCTAAATACTAATTTATTATTTTATGGGACTTATAATCCAATTGTTAATAAAGTGGTACAGGTGTTATGTTACGTTTTGAATTTTTTATTTTGATTTTCTATTATTATGTTTATAATGATAAAATATTATGATCCATATCCCATTTAATTTAGGAAATTTATTACCCTGTTATTTTTGTGTATCAAATATTTTTTCCCATCATTTTTCACTCTTAAAAACACAAATAGAGGAAATATATGTTTTTAATAAAAATAATCATTTTTTCACTCGTTGATCAATAATATTTACGCTTCCTTGTTCGACTTTTTTAAAAATATCTTAATAATTTTTATTATTATTATCCAATGACATTTTAAATTAATTTCTAGCATTTTTTATTTTTTTCACAAAATAATCTAAAAAGAACTTATATTTTTTTTAATGATGACCTCATTACAAAAACTGTTTAAGGGATATTTGTTTTATCATCTACAACATGAGTGATAACTTCCACTTTCATAACTAATTAATGATTTAAAGTTTCCATTATATGATTCTATGATTATTTTTTAAGGAAAATTTTTCCATAATTTTTTTAAATCATCATATTCTAAATAATTTTTTTAAAATTGAATATTGTATGCTCCTAAAGAAATGATCCATGGGATCTTCCACAACCATTTTCGGTATAATATAGAATATTTTTATGCTTCACAAACATTACAAGGGGTATTATAAAATTTTTTTCATCCTTATTTTTTATCTATAGTTTTGATTATAATGATTATTCTTTTGAATATTTCTCTTTTTCCATAAGATATGCAATGTGGAAGTGATAAAATGTTTGGTAAACCCATTTTATTTCCATGGGTTATGATATGATGAAGGGTTCATCAAACCCATTCCTTTTTAGTGGGTTTGATACCATGAATTTCTTGTGATCTTATAGAAAACATGTCTATTATTATCATTATGGTATTTTTGGGACATATATCTCCATCAAATTAATTAGTTAATTATTAATATCTCATGATATATATTTTACTAGAATGGGGATTAAACCTTGTTCCATATGTTACTTTGTCTTGTATGATTATAGTGAGGGAAAACCATGACTGCTAGGAAGTTTTGAGGATAGAACCAAATCCACTATGATAGTATTTGAGAGTTATCATTGAATACTATGATGGTTTGGAGGGTGAACACTTCAAGAAATTGGACATATCCCCACAGTTTTCCCCAAAAACTTTGGGTATAGGTAAATTTTCAAGACCTATACCCACGGTGTTGAAAAATCGTGGGTAGAGGGGGTCTATCCCCATGGTTTTCCAAAACCATGGGGATCGGTACTGAAAATTCACCTATACCCACGGTTTTCCAAAACCGTGTGTATAGGGGTTCCTATCCCCATAGTTTTGGGGGAAACAGTGGGGATAGGTCTGGGATAAAATACCTATACCCACGGTTATGAAAAATCGTGGGTATAGGGTTCTCGTGTGTCCGCGGGGAATTTTTTTTTCGCGGGAAGGAATTTTGTTTTGGTGGGAGTCCTATACCCACAGTTCTTCCCTCTATACCCATAGTTTATATAACTATATTTAACTAAATATAAATATATATACATAAAAGAGGTGTTAGAGTAGTGGTTAGGTGCTTCGTCTGCAGTGGAAAGGTTTCGTTTCGAAACCCGTCGGCCGCATTATTTTACAACCTATACCCACGGTTTTGAAATTGTGGGGAAAAGCCTTTGAAACCGTGGAAAATTGGTATGTTTCGTTGACATGGTGGCAGAACACCTATACCCAGGGTTTTGGAAAACCGTGGGTATAGGTTGGGGACCTATACTGACGTCGTTCCATCCCACGGTTCCCAAAACCGTGGGTATAACATATACCCATGGTTTGGTGGGCTATACCAACGGTTTTGAACCGTGGGTATAGGCTGATTTTCTAGTAGTGGAAACCATTACCCTATGATAATCATAGAAATTAATCTTGAAAATTATTTTTATTCTTATATATATGCCTCAAATTCTGTGTTTTATTACTATGTTTTGATATTATGGATCATTTCCTTTGATTTCCATATAATTAGTATCTTATAATGTGAAAATATTTATTAAAAGACTAGGAATTATTATCATTGATAAGGCTATTATGTTTTTAAAATTTTGTGTTCATGTTCTTGTATCCTTATTCTCACGTTATTATTATTTGATCATTGATATCTTCCTTGTTTACCTTTACTGAGCATTATTTCTCCCCTTTATTTTGTTTCCTTACCATAGGATATGAAATTTTTTATAAAGATTAATATTTATAAGAATGGTGATAGTTATGAAGAACTTAGTGGGATATGATATAGTTTTCTTAGGAACCAATTGTTTATATTTCAATATTTCTAAAGGCACTAGGCCTATACATTATACTATGGATAAATTTCATTCCATGAATATTCATCTATAAATATGTGATGTATTCTTTTTAAATTAATGGTCATTATAAAATTTTTGAGAAATATAGACTTGAATGATGCTTATATAAAAAATAAACATTCTGGAGAAGCTAGTACTCATGTTGAGATAATTTACTCTTCCCATAGAGGATTACATTAAATGGGTGGAATTATTCAAAAATAATGTGTATAGAATATTATGTAAGTGAAATATGATTCTATGGGGAGAAATTAGTGTAGTTTCTATAATGAAATCTAATGGTTGTGAGTATTAATGATGGTGTGGTGAGAGGACCCTTTTATATGGAGTGAGATTAGAATTCCTATAAATAATTCAGCCTAATTGAAATAGATCAAATGATCACAATTCAAGAGGACTCCAAAATATAAAATAAGGCCTTTATGGTATTTTTTTCTATTTATGTTACTCGATCACTCAATTAGAATAATGTTTTTAAAATTTTAAATCTTTTACTTCTTTGGTTAACCCATTTTACACTTATGGATTTTACCATGGTAACTATTTTTTAACTGAGGAATTAATTTTAATGACAAAATACCATCACCATTATTAAATTATATGTACCATTAAATTAAAAAATTTATTTTAATTTTATTAAATTCACTTTCTTGTAGTGATAAAATTAATATTGAAATAAAAAAATTACAATATATTTAAATAATTTTAGAGAATAATAAACCTAATATTTTAGATATCAAACAATGGTTTGTAAAGTAAATCATTATTATAATATTTTAAATATTTCTTATAAAATACTTATTTTTTTATATAGAAGTTTCATAAATTTCAAAATAATAATTATATACAAATAATTGCATAAAAGGAATAGTTTTTATAAAATTGTTTTTTTCACTATTCACCATGACATATTTTTTATACACAAATCCCAAAAATTCATCCTATGTTATTATTTTTCCGATAAGACAAAAAATTATCTTCTTCTCTTATTAATTCAAATTATAGAATTTGATAATTTTTATTCAAAATAAACTTATAAAACTATAGCGAAAATTTTGTACGTATGAAAATAATTTTTCAAACATTTTTACCCTTCTTACATTTATTTTGTGTAAATTACTAATTAGATTAGTATTATTATATAATTAATCCACAAAATATATCATATATATTATAAATTTAATTTTTTAAATAAGGTTTAACAAATAAAAATTTATAAAAATAGTATCATTTTTAGAAAAAAGTTATCTTATAAATTTTATCAATTGATTATGAAATAATTATTATTTTTCAAAAAAAAATTGATAAATAAATTACCACACTAATTATTAAATTACTCTATCATCGTAATAAATGTTACATGGCCCTAATATATCTCCATATAAGATCTAATCATAAGGTATGATGTGGTGGAATCATAGGTGGTTATTCTAATAACTTTGATTTCATGGAAATTTCTATAAGTTTTAAGGAATATCACATAATATTAATACGATACCATATTTTTAATTATTCATTATGATCGATCTATTTAATATCCTAGTGAATCTAATACTCCACCATGATCAACAAAATTATCTTCATTGGGGATACATCCTCTAACATAAGTAATTTACTTCATTATTTTCATTGTAGATTTAATAATATTGATGTTTACAATTACATTCATTAATATAATAAAAATATAATAATGGTTTAATTTAATAATTTCTCTTCTAGGAATGTTGGGTTATATTAACTTTTATGTTTCATGTGGAAAATCTATAGAACATAATATTAATTTAGAGAAATAAAATATATTAAAAAATTTCATAATGTAACATAACCTTTTGTAAATTGTGTTAGAAAAATATAATCCCAAAATCACTAATTATCCTAGAAAAAAAATATTTTTTTATGTCCACATCAAATAAAGGCATGATATCTACACTAATTTAAAATTTAGTTATTTAATGTATATATAATTCCATTCTAAATAATTAAAAATATTTCTTTATATGACTCTTCGATATTTAAAAGTTAATTCCCTATTTTATTAGAATATATTTGTAATTAATTACATCCAAGGATTCCACTAAGAGTTACTAAATAAATATCAGATTTTTATTTGATAGAAATTATTTCCCTAACTAGTTTAAAATCCTAAGAGGGTGGGAGATATAGTGTATTTTCTATTAACCAAAATACCCAATGTGAACTTATTTTTTCATTTGGAAAAACATTATTGTCTATTTTTTCTCACAAAAATATGCAATGTTACAAAATAATGAAATGGGTATAAAAAGTTTTATGTGATTACCCAAAATTATTATAATTTAAGGATCATTGAATGGAAGGGTTCCAATGTACCATATTAACTAATGCACATTGTTGTTATAATTTTTAGCCTCAAATCATTGTTCGCATTGGTTTGATATAATTCACACTTGAGAAAAACTATTTTTTATTTTGAAAAAATGTTCATAAAAAGATATATTTAGATTATTTATTATAGTTATTAATTTGTTCAAATTGATATAGATGTGACATGGACCCCTTTTTTGTAATTATATTGTAATCTACTTCATTGTAAAAAAATATTCCTCACTTTTAATTCATAGATAAAATGTTAAATTCTATAAACATTAAACCTTATACAACCATTGATGGAATTATTTACTATTTACTACCATCTAATGCATATAACTCCTCATTCATGGTACCCCCATGAACTCCTTAGGTCAAATATCCTCTATATACTTCCCTATTAAAACTACATTTATTTAATACCCTTTGTGGACTTCTTTAGCATGCTCACCTTTTAGAATAACTTCTCTATATACTTATCTCCATGATACTTTATTTCAATTCATTGTACAATACCCATAAACCTCCATTGTTCTTCATACATCGAAAAATATTTCTCTACAAACTCATGTTCATCATGACAGTGCTTTACCATCAAATTCATTCTAAATTTTGGAAAAAATAGTGATTAAATTTATTGCTACTATATGATTTCAAAAATAATGTGATTATGGGATCATTATGTTCTAAAATACCATCAATAAATATAAAAATCACCAAATTTATTATTTATAACTTTGATGAATCCTTATGTATAGGTATTTCCATTGTGGAATCATATACCATAATCCCATCATGGAATGAAGAAGATTACAACCATATTATTGAAAATGATTCATTCACTTCATAATAGTATTTTATATCACCCTAAGGAACCAATATACCGTGGAAACTATTCCAGGATCTTATATTATTAAAAAAAAATTTATTCCCTACTATACAATACCATCCAAACCCATCAATCACAAACTCCCATCATGGAATAAAAATCCAAAAAAACTTATGTGTAGTTGTGAAATTATACATGGTCACATATCATCCCATTGAAAAACTAAAATATTATATTTTTATATAAAAATTATAAACACATACAAATTCTACAATAATACCATTGTAAACAACTTTTTACAAAAAAACACATTGCGACTTTGTCAAATATCTTTATCAGAAAACATTACAACATAAAAACCATGATGTAAAATATTGTGGGATTTTTTTCAAAACATTATATCAATATATTTTATGAAAATCAATATTTGAGTGTTATGATTTCTTACATAATTTCTTCTTCTAAAATTCATGTCATATTTTAATTTTTCTTTTGGGGGATATAATAACTCAGTCTTAACGTACATAGAGATTTCATATGATTATTTATAATACATAAAAAAATATAAAAATATACACCCAAAGACCATATTAGTATAATTCCTTTGGAAACAACGAAAAAAATGTCGGTACATAAGATAGATATGTTATCACCCACAATGTTCTTCATCACTAGAACCCTTCTAAGACCTATCTTACCTAATATATATCTTTATAACGAAGAGATGGAAACATAAAAAATGTTTTATATTTGAATCAATGTAATGGTAATAAAGAGATACATGTAATAATAAACATGACCTTGGGGTTATGAGAACATGATCATAACATTAAAAGACCATAACCACCATATCAATGATCATAAACATGAATCCTGGCATTAATATTATTAGTTCATAATCCATGAATCATAATAATTTTGAGAATATAACCCTTTAAATAATAACATTTGAATAATACATGGAACTGTGGAATACAAATAAGAATATAAAAAACCTATGCCAAGGTTTTATACTCAGTGATTTGCAACATGTTAGGCTTGTGCTAATCAAAAAACTACATACTTCATGCTTGGGATTCCCTCTTGTATAGCTTATTGTTTCACGCTTCGTATGCCCTCTCGTGTACCCTGTTGTTTTTTAGATTGGGATGAACTCCCATGTACCCACTGGTTTTGGTCTCGGAATTCCTCCCATTTACCCTCTTGTTTTGGGTTTGTGATTCCCTCCTATGTACCCTCTTTTTTAGGGGATGGGATTCCCTCTTGTGTACACTATTATTTCTAACTTGTGGTTCTCTACAATGTACACTTTGATATCCTAAAACATTAATCATCACAAAATTCAATGGATGTTGATATAGGTACCACCCATCAAAAATAAACTCATACATACATGGGCCACAAGATAATAAAATTTTCATCATATCATGACCCATAAAAATAGATGAGTTTCATAAAAATCATATTGTGTCCCATTAAATGAAATAGGTACCGTAAATATTTAATCATATTATAAATTATGAAAAATATATTGGTTACATTATAACCTCATCCTAGAATAAACCATAAAAATATTTGGGTTTCATAAGCAATTGTCAAGTATAACCCACTAAGGAGAAATTGTTTTCACAAGCATATAACACGTGGATGAGTAATGAGTTATAAAAACATATCACCCCATTAATAGAAACTAATTTTCATAGACATCATTCCATGAAAACAATAACCATTAAAATAAAGAATTTGAAAGGAAAATTTGGATAATTTCCTAGTTTGTTATTATTAATATCAAATTATGTTTTCTTATATGGGAAATATTTTTGAAATATTTTTAAAAACAAATCCTGGAAAAAAATTCATTTATTCATTAAAGTTTATTTAAAGCATGAAAACCTTTTTGAAAACCATATTGGTTGAAAAAGAAATGTTACAAACATTTTTATTTGAAAATAATTTGAAAACATATAAATAAATCTTTAAAACGATTAAAATCCCTTTTAAACATAAAATGTTTTGGAATGGTTTTTCTTTAAAATTAGCTTTGAAAACATTGAAAGGAAGCATTGATAACGATAAAACATTTTTTTAAAAAAATTAATTGAAAACATTTTCATTGAAAAACGCATTAAAAATGAATAATATCCAGAATATTAGGAAATACATTCTTCTAAAATGAATACATTTTTAATGTGGTAATGGAATCTTCAAGGAAATGTCATTCATAATGGTGGGTAAATTTGTATAGGCCAAACATTCCTTTGGCAATGTAAAAAGGTTATTAATGTGGATCTACCAGAAAACAACAAGAATATTTATTACTTTAAAATTAATCATTTTCAAAAAAACATGGGTATAAATTTCATTTATTTATAATAGGATAATTTTAAAATATTTTTGGAATCTTTCCTTTTTATAGATCATAATTTGAAGGAACACATTTTTCAGACCAAAGAGAGGGTAAATTCATGCTTTTATAAAAACACATTAATAACTATATTATGTACCAATGTGTGTAAAAATTGTACCAATATATGAATGTATAATTGATAAATAGTGGAAAATAAAATTAATGTATTTTTTTGAGAGGTGGATCATAATACCTTTTCAAAATAAGTTTAATCCTAGTCACTCTCAAAAAGTGATGAGATTATTTCAATAAACTTTTACCACATCATATCTTTGATCCATAATCCCCATTTAATAAAATGAAAATATTTGAAGCATAAAATATCATTAATGAATAATATTCAGGATATAAAATTTCAATGAAATTATATACAACTCATTGGAAAATATAGTTTCATAACATGGCATGTATACTAAAGAAGACAAATTGAGAAAAAAATTACATTACGAATTTTGTATCATTTCAAAAATATACTATATGGAATAAATATAATAAAATTCATATGTAAATACTAATAAATATAAATATAATAATAATATAACATAACAATGGAAAATAAACACACAAAAAAGGGATGGGTGGTCAATGAAGCATTTATCTCTCAGAAATAAAAAGTTAGATGAAAATCCCTAACCTTGTGTCTGGACACTCATTGTACTCAAAAAAATTGTTATAAAATAAAATTAAATTTATTTTAAATATATAACAGAACCATATTCATATATATAATACCACATATTGTTTTATTATGACTTTATATTACCTTCTTGTAATAATTCAATGTTCAAGTTTATCGTCAAGAAATATCTACAATTTCCTTCGCATGTGTATTAATTTTTTATATTTTTTTAATTAAAGAATGTAAATTGTGACATATATTCTATATACATTCATTATATATGTATTATAATAATATATAATATATATAGTTATGAAATGGAATACACCATTCATAGAGACGGTAGGACGTAAGTATGCATGAATGTAGTTTTCGTTTTATTATATTATTGAAAGAAACAGAGTAAATAACATATACGTATATATATATATATAATTATTCTAGTATAAATATAATATCGTATATATAATATGAGTTTACTAAACCCATCCTTAACAAATTCCATGCATTTTCTGAATGACTCACAACGCTTTCAGGGGGTGATAGTCCACACTTCCTCAAACAAAATTAATGTTTTTACAAAAAATGGAATGTATAATGATATGTGTTGAAATATTATTATATTATATTATGTACATCTTAAATATATTATATATTATATATAAACATAGAGTCCATCACAATTCCTACCATGATATTTGTTAAAGGAAGAACGAACATTAATCATTTCGTGAGGTAGTTGTTTTCCCAAAAAATAAACAATAAGTTCACTAACCATTGGATAGAGGTGTGTGTAAGTGTAGGTTTAACTATTAATAAAAAATATCATTATAATTACAATAGTTTTGTTATTATATAGTAATGTAATATATAGATTTGAGGTGGTGAAAAACTAAATTAAAATAATGGATCTTGATGAATGATGTTACCTCTTCATTGGGTAACTCTATTTGGTTTACACCAATGAGATTCAATGGATTGATTTTTACCCAATTTATGAGTCATTGAGGAAGTAAATGATTTTGGTAATTTTATTGGGAATATATTTTCTTATCCTATTTTTCATGATAGGTGTGAAGATGTGAATGGATAAGAGACCTTTTTGTAGTGGAGGATTTTCACCCATGTATGTTTTGGGAAATGTAATTCTACCAATAGTTTACCATGTAAGGTGGATCCAATAATGGAAAAAATTAGATCCAATGGAATATAGTGTCTAAATATTTCTATCAACTTTTACTTTTTCAATGTTCAAGGTCATTTTGTCTATTAAGATTAATGTTTAGTACCTTATTAAGCTTAATTTTACCTTAATCATTATAATTAATGTTAATTATATTCACTAATACATTTGGAAAAAAATATATTGATATTATTTGACAATATAAATTATTCTAATTCAAATTTTTGAACACATTTTTTCAAAATCCATTCAAAGATGTAGAAGAAATTAATTTAAATTTAATTCCATAAATAGAAAGCTAATGTGGGTTTTTAATGTAAAAACAACCAATACTATGATATGTTTTACAACAAAATTAAAATTAAAATTGATTTCAATGTCATTTTTTAGATTAATTGATAAAAAATTAATCTAAATTAAATTTAAAACTAATTAAAAATATAATATATTCATATAAATAAATTACAAGAAAAAGAAGTTGTGAATTAAAAGTTGTTATTTTTTACCATTCATCAAAATATTACACATCACATAAAAAACAAAAATATCACACTAACCATATTTTTATTTTACTTTTTCAAATATTTAGTTTTTTTACATATATGATTTATAAAATATGAAAAATTTGGTTTAAAATTGGTTCAACATTAAAATTTTGTAAAATCGTCACAAAAAAATATAGGTTTTTATGTGTGAAATTGGGCTTGTTCTTTTCTTTTTTTTGTAAAACATATTAGATGAATATCAAAAATATTTTAATGGATATATAATATAAATATAACATTAGTATAACTTACTAATTGTAATTAATTTAATTTATTCCGATGATATAACATTGTGAGTATAAAAAATAGATTTCTATAAAAACATTCACTTTATATTCCATAGGTTCTTAAATTAATTTCTATTTAATTTTCAACTAATAAATTAAGCCATTTATTTTCATAAGTTAGCCATTATTAATCATAGCTATCAACATAATGGTTAGTTTCTATCATATTATATTAAATATTAATAATAATATATTATAGTTTGGTAACACTTGATTGTGCAAGTTATGCAAGCCATAGAGGACAGTTAATCTTGGATGTAATAAATGCTAACAAAGGTGTTTCTTACATATAATTGTAAAATTTATTTATTTTTAGTTCATGATAAAATTGAATTGCATATAAAAATATCTAATCATAGTACTTTCAAAAGAAACTATATTTAGTGTTGCATGAAATGAAAAATATCAAAAAGATTAAATTATTTCGAAAATAATATTTAACACAATCTTAGGGTGTTGCATTCTACCCCCCTTAAAATTAATTTCACCCTCAAAAGTTTTATGCATTATCAATGGTTTAATGAATTTAATTTCCTTTAATAGAAACCCACTTTTCAAATACATACTCTAAAACTTCCTTTAAAAATGAATGTTAGTACCATAACGGTTATAAAGAGTAACACATAGTGGGGTTTCTACATAAGATATCATAGGTGGGAAATAAAAACATGGAAATCGTAGAGAAATATATCTATGATTTTCTAGAGGATTGCGATAAAAAACATGGTCAGGAGAAATTTAACAATCATAAATCCATAAATCTTTGATTATCTAATGGCCAATTTGGTTCATCGAAAAAGAAGTTACTTGGATAGAATTTTTTATTTCAAGATACGTTCCCTAAGGATGATTAATTTTAATTATCATTTATAATTAAGTGATAAAATTCTCTTTCATAAGTAAAATATCACACTTTTTTCATTATTTTATAGATTTCCACTTCATATCATACTTTAAGAAATGAAAGAGAATTTATAATTTATGAAGTACTATTAGATCCTGAGATCCACAATAAGTCAACCCATATCTCTTATATTACCATAAACACATGGTTGTTATATATGGCTATCCAATATGAATAAATCCTCATTTTGTGGGATAATGGATTAATACTACAAAAATTATTCAAATTTTAACTTAAACATTCCATAAATCGATAACCTTATAACACTTATAAATGTTAAAAATAAAAAACATTAGAATGAATTAAAAAATATCAAATTTATATTTAACCCCATATATCGCAAAGTATATCTCGGTTATCACATTCCAAACTTTTGAGTACCCTCATCATATATTCTCTCGAAACATTGTAAAAACCATAATTACCATAAATACTTTTTTAAATGATGCATGATTCATTATTCCAAATGATACTGGATGTATTTTTAAAATAAAAGAAGTTGTAAAATTCATCCCTATTGACATAAAAAAACTTTTTCACCAAACAAGTAATCAGATCTATTGTAATTAGAGATATATAGTTTACTTTATCTATATAAATTATCTATTTATCAATTATAAACATAATTTTATCAACATCTTGATAAAATTATGTGTTACCTTCCCTTAATCAAAATATCACCATTCAATATATCCATTTGAATCCTTAATTAAACCTTATACTAATAATACATAAAAATTGCATGATTCATATAACATAATCTTTTAATTTTAAAGCATAAATACTTCATTCTTTCATATGTTTTCTTAAACCATTACTCAGGCTTCATCAACATATTCTATAATAACTATTTCATAGAATATGGAATATTAATAACGTCTTGCAGTTCATTAAACTCAATCAATTCATGAATCTTTTGTTTATTGAAGTCAATACTAGAAGAACATCACATACATTTCACATGTAATCTATAGTATATTTATCTTTAGAAGTATAAAGAATACTCATACCAACATCCCAATGATATTTCAACTTGGGAATTAGATTTTTATAATCCAAATACATTCCACAACTGAATCATTCGATGTTAACCATGTTCCTTCAAGTTATCTCCATTCACTAAAACTAGAAAGCACTGGGTGGGAAACATTTATTATAAAAGGAAACAACATAATCATAAAAAAATTACACGTTGGATGTCTAAATCATGACACAAATCAACAATATCTTATTTTTATCATAGATTATTCAATGTATTATTCTATTAAAATCCTTCATGATGGTTTTTAAATAGTTTGAGAATTTCTACATCATATCCCCTAGGAGTGTCAAACCAGGTGTTCAGTAAGGCTCATTTTTGTATACCAGGTTATGTCGAGTTTGTCCTGAAATGCCTTATCAATGTTATCACATCATGGTACATATTTCATATAGACACATCCTCGTGTATCATCCATACATATATGTATTTCTATGAAACCAATCACACTATCCATTACCAAAATTCAAGGACCTTTATCTAAACGTTAACTCATCCTTATAATTATTCTTAGAGACATACTTAGACATATCCTTACAAATATACCTATGGATATCAATAACGTTTTCTCATACTAGTTTACAAGGGTTGTCTAAACCATCGCTTTGTTTCCAAATATAAAAACTCAGTATAAACATACATCGAAATTACATATATTTTGAGGAATACCTAAAACATCATTAAAAAGGATTCCTCAATATAGTATTAATTTAGCGCCTTAAGAAATATGAAAACATAAAGAATATAACATAAGTGAGATAAGTTATCTCCCACTATGTTCATCATGATTGGAACCTTTCTTACGCATATCTTACATAATAGAAATATTCATAACCTTGGTATATAAAAATAAAAAATGGCTGAGCTCAGATGCTCAGTATAGTTAAAAATGGATACATTTAAGCATAAAGATGAAAATAGGGGTATGAGAATGTGATCATAAAATTAGAAAACCATACCCTTCATATAGAAGATCATAAAAATGAATCATATCATAAATCATCGAAGTTATAAGTCATGAATCATAAGGAAATAAAGAACACATTCTATTAAATCATAACATAGTAATAAGAAATGGAATTTTGGCATAAACATAAGTATATAAAAACCCAATGACAAATATGAAAATAGAGACCTTAGTAACTTGTTGGATTGCTACAGTCACCCATGAGCCTTCTTCATGCTTAGGGTCACTCTTTTGTATCCTATTTTTTTGCGCTTGGGTTTACCTCCCATGTACACATTGTTTATAGAATGGGATAACCTCTCGTGTAACCTTTGGTTTTGGTATTGTGGTGACCTCCAATGTACCCTCGAGTTTTTGGATTGGTATTCCCTCCCATGTGCCATATTGTTTCTGGATTGGGATTCCCTCCTAATCGTACCACCATTCACTGTGTCATTTTCACCCTTACACTGTTGTATTAAACTGAATTTGTATTATAAATTCCAAATATAATAACACAATTCAATTCATGTTTTATTCAATTATTTTGTGTTAAAAATGTCAGTTTTACATGTTTTGATAATTTTATTGAAGGTAAATATGATTTGGAGGCCCGGAGATTATCCAGAAGAAAAATGGGCCAAGCTGAATGGAATCCCATGAACATCTGTCCACTATTTTGAATAGTATGCGAAATTTGTACATCTGAAGGGGAAGATATTTTGTGTGAAGATCCAAAATTTAAGATTATAGATTTCATAGCAAGTAACTGAATCCTGATTTGGCTTATATGGGGCCCATCTGAATTGATCTGTCCAAGCCACCGAATATGCACAAAGTCAAAAGTGTCATTCTGTATTTTATTAATATCTGGAGGTGTAGTTGTACAAATGGTTCCAAACTGTCTATGGTGATATATAAGATGTGGGGATATAAATTTTCAGTTTTTTGAAAAGGGATATTCGACTATCCATAGCCTAAAACCTTTCTCCAAGTGGTTTATCAAAATCTGGGTGCCCAAAAAATCTTCTCATTTTGCCTATAAAAAGACACCTTGGGCACCCCATTTGAATGTTTGGAATGGAGAAAAGGTGCTGCCATTTTGGAGTCCCCAAGGAGTCTTCTCAACATACCTAGTAGTTATGGAGGATATGGGAAGTTCAACCCCAACATATTTCTCTTCCTCCTCTCCCGTGGGTTTCTAAACCCATTGTGATCACCTGGGGACGAACGTGATGTAAATCCAAAGCTTCATGTTTGTAATATTTGAATGATCTTTTGAATTCATGGTTTTTTTGTTGTTTTTCATCATCCTCTATTCTTATTTTATTGATTTATGTACTGGTATTTCTTTCTCAACTCATATGATCAGGTTTGGGGGTACCCATTCATGTGAGGTTTCACACACTGTTTACCACTTTCTTTTCCCTCTTTCAATTGTGGGGTTTTTGTGGTTCATATTGGTCAATTAAAATCACATAATAAATGTCAAGGCCATGTACATTTATTTCATGGTATCACAAATAAATAACATACAAACCTGGAAAGTGTATTGAGTTCTTCGTGTGTTGCCTTGGTGAGTTTTGGTTATGAAGACAAACACAATTCACTCAATCATCGGCGGTGTCCGGTGAATCATTGTGTGTTTTAAACAAAACCCTAAGATTAATACTAGTATAAACTCAGTAACATTCTGGTTCTAGGTGTTAAAAATTAGGTATTAAAAGATCACAACCCTATATCATGAAGCGATGAAGGATAAACATCATGAGAGTCCCCCTGGTTGATCACGTTTAAATAATTCTGTTAATCTCTACATTGTTTTATCGCTTTCATTTTCTATTTTAATCTATAATCATAAAACCCACAAGTTTTAAAAAACCTCATTAACATTGTAGATTCATAATCAAAACCCTCCTTTTAAATTAATTATCTAAGGCTCCTTCAAGAGATGACCTAGGGTTGCTGCTATACTGCAAAAATTCTAGTCAACATTAAACAACTAATTTGACATGCTCGAAAATGCAATCAAATTTTGGTGCCATTACAGGGGATACAATATCATTTTTCTTTAAATTTACTTTTATTTATTTATTTTTCTTCTTAATTAGTACTCTTTTAAATACCCCACCTCCATTTGATTGTTTTTGTTTTGAGTTTTGTCTTTATTTTTTAATGTTTTTTGGTGGGTTATTTCTCTCTCTCTATCTCTCTTCTTCTCTATCTCCCTCTCTATAATTATATATTATAACATTATATTATCTTTTCAGCCTTCTATAGTGATTTTATCAACATTCAAAAAAAACTTCACAAATTATTTGCATGGCCTGATCTAGTAAAGAAACACTACTCATATTTGACCATGAAATTGAAAAGTAAATCCACTCACAAATCAGGTCATCTAGAGTAGGATAATCAAATAACACTGAGGAACCCAATTTGGTACCTCACGTGGTCTTAAACCAATAAAAAACTTAACCAAATCAAACCCAAGAGATCATTCCTGCATACAACCAAACATTAAAATAACTGACCACCCCGGATGTGGAGTACCAACCTGCATACATCCAATATCTTAAGGAAGCGGCCAGTTTTGAGCTATGATCAGGCCTCACCCACCTCCTTCCAAAATTCCATGGTCTTCCCGATGAGAACCCACACAAACATCTTAAAGATTTTTATATAGTCTGCTCAACCATGAAACCCAAAAATGTGACTGAGGACCTAATTATGTTTAGAACCTTCGCTTTCTCCCATAATGGTGTAGCCAAAGATTTTCTATACTATTTGACTACCACAATTGGGGGCTGGAATGAACTAAAAAAGGATTTTTCTAGAGAAGTTCTTCCCTGCCTCACAAACTGCTTCAATTAGAAAAGAAATATGTGGAATTAGGCAATCACAAGGAGAGACCCTTCATGAATACTGGGAGAGATTCAAAAGACATTGCTCAAGATACCCCCACAACCCAATTAGTGAACAACTTTTAATTCAATGATTCTATGAGGGACTTATCCCCATGGATCATGGAATGATTGATGTTGCATCTGGTGGTTCCATAGTTGACAAAACTCCTTCTGCTGCTCGTGACTTAATAGCCATCATGGCTCAAAATGAACAACAGTTTGGTACACGAGCTATTGCACCAACCTGAGGAGTTCATGAGGTAAGTCATTCATCCCTAGAACAAAAGTTATATTCTAAATGTGATGAGATGCATACCCTAATAATGAAATTATCTCATGAACAAGGTAACTCGCACTCTAGTTCTATTACATTACATTATGGTATTTGTTCTGATAGCACTCATTTTTCTAACCGGTGCCCACAACATCAAGATTCATCTGAGTCTTGTGCAGCTGTCTTCCCAGGGCGTCCATTCCAACAAGCACCTCCCTTCATGCAAGAACAATTCGAGCCAAATCCAAACCCTGGGTGGAATGCACAACCACAATAACGACAAGGAGGAAACTCAAGCTTCCCCAAGTAGAACTGGAATCAACAAAGCCAAGGTATGGAACCTTTTTATCCTTAAACATATCAAAACAATCCTCCTCCTCCCAAGTCTGAACCAAGCCTTTAGGATATTGTAATGAAAATGGAAACCCAGAACATGCAGTTACAATAAACCACACAATCATCTATTCAAGACCTGCGAACTCAAGTAGAGCAATTGGAAAACACCGTCGGTGAGCTAATGATTCAAGGTTATGGAAAACTACAATCGAAACCCATTTCCAATCTGAAGGACAAAGGTAATGTATGTGCAATTACACTTCATAGTGTTATATAAGCTTCTCCTTCTACAGATTCTATGAAATAGGTATGTCCCCATCTTGAAAACACTCCTTCCCAAGCCTCAAAAATTTCATGTAATGAAACACAAAATACAAACGGAAATCAAATTATCATTGATGATTCAAATGAAAAATCCATTCCTCTTAATTTCCAAAAAAATACTCTCTAAATCTAAGAAGAATTATGATATTGATATTGATAATGAGATAATGGATACATTTAAAAAAGTTCAAGTTATTATTCCTTTATTGGATGAAGTCAAGAAAATTCCCCGTTATGCCAAATTTCAAATAGAACTTTGTACCCATAGATGAAGGTTGAAGGGGAATGATGAAGTCAACTTGGGTAGGAATGTCTCGGCCTTGATTCAACCAATAATTCCAATCAAATGAAAGTATTTGAGAACATTCATGATAACATGTACCATAGGAGAGACCTTCTTTTTTGATGCATTTCTAGATTTAGGTGCTTCAATTAATGTAATGTCTCACTCTATGTATACTTCTGTATAGGTTGGAGAGCTTCAACCAATATGCATTGTCGTGCAACATGACAACCAGAGTACAACACATCCAAAAGGAGTGATTAAGGATGTCCTTGTCAGAGTGGAGAATCTCATCTTCCCAACTGATTTTTACATTCTTTAGATGGAAGATACCCGAGCCCAAGGACACACTCCTCTCATAATTGGGGGGCCATTCCTCAAAACAGCAAATACGATCATCAACGTTCACAATGGTACGTTGTCTATGGAATTTACTGGAGGAACTGTAAGTTTTAACATCCTGGAGGCTATGAAACACCCCGTTGAAGAGAACTCCACTCTTCCTATCTATTCAATGGAAGTGCTCTATAATAAAAAACACACACAAAATTTTATCCTCAACCCATCCTCTAATTTATTTTCCTCTTATTCACCCATAGATTATTTGAGTTTTCGTACTTATTTTGAATGTTTTGAGGGTTCATAAAAATGTAAATTTTGCGCTTTAATTGATGACTGTGTTTATTCTGTGGTACCCATGACTATCGATGATTCTGAAAATATCATTTAAATATATTCTCTTTCCTTTTAGAATAAACATGAGCCGATAGATAGTCTCATGGAACGCACTCCCTTGAAATCCACTCCCTCATTCCAAAACCCCCTGGTGTTGGAATTAAAACCACTTCCATCAAATTTAAAATATGATTATGTTGAGGGTATTGAAAAATTTCCCGCAATTATTACAAATAACCTCTCTCAGTAGGGGGAATAAAAACTGCATGATCTTTTGAGAGAGCGTAAAAAGGTAATAGGATAGACATTGGCTGATATTCCTGGGATTAGCCCATCTGTTTGTATGCAGCATATACTTTTGGATGATGAGGCTAAGACCGCATGGCAGGCTCAACACCGGTATAATCCCACTCTCCTTCAAGTCATAATATTGGAAGTCGGTAAATTACTTACTGCTGTGATCATTTATCCTATATCTGATAGTAAATGGGTTGGCCAAGTTCAAATTGTTCTAAAAAAATAGGAATAACAGTTCTGTCAAATGAAAGGAATGAATTGGTTCCAATGTCTGTGAAAAATAGTTGGCAAGTCTGTATTGACTACCACCTACTGAATCATGCCACGTAGAAGGACGACTTACCTCTACCTTTCATTGACCAAAGGTTAGAATGACTTGCTCGTAAGTCCCATTTTTTGATTCCCTGATGGCTATTCAGGTTATTTAGAAATCCATATTGCCCCTGAGGATCAAGAAAAGACCACATTTACCTGTCCACTTGGCACATTTTCATACAGAAGAATACCTTTTGGCCCCTGTAATGCTCCTGGTACTTTTCAGCGACGTATGTTGAGTATTTTTTCTGAGTACCTTGAGAGTTGTATGGAATTCTTTATGGATGATTTCACGGTTTATGGTTCTTATTTTGATGATTTTTTGGAAAACCTAGGTTCTGTCCTCCACAGCTGCATTGAAAAAGATCTTGTTTTAAATTATGAAAAATATCATTTGATGGTTTGGAGGGGGGCAGTTCTTGGGAATATCATTTCAAATATGGGAATTCAATTTGATAAATGTAAAATTGAATTAATTTCATCCCTTCCATAAAAGAAATTCGTTCGTGAGGTGCGGTATTTCTTGGGTCATGCTGGTTTTTACTGCCGCTTCATTAAAGACTTTAGTAAGATCACACTTCCCTTATCTCAGTTATTACCAAAGGATTCTGAATTTTTTTTCATAAATATTGTGAGGATTCTTTCAATTCACTAAAAATGAGTCTCACATCACCACCCATTATCCAACCTCCATGGTGGGATCTTCCCATCGAACTTATGTGTGATGCCTCTAACTTTGCAGTTGGGGCAGTTTTATCACAAAGTGATGGATGTCCCCTCATGCCATTGTGTATGCCTCACGTACCCTTGACCCAACCCAGGAGAACTACACAACCACTAAAAAATATCTTCTTTCTATTTTGTTTTCCTTGGAAAAGTTCTTATCCTATCTCATTGGGTCAAAAATCATTGTTTTTCGGATCATGTTGCCCTTCGGTTTCTCCTTAAGAAACCTGAAGCTAAGCCTCGCCTCATTCGGTGGATGCTCCTCCTCGAGCAGTTTTACCTTGAGATTAGAGATAAGAAAATAGTGGAAAATGTGGTAGTTGACCAAATTTATAGGATTTCCCCACCACTGGACCATCATGTTGACTCACCTCTCCCCATTGGATAATTCATCCCTCGGGATAACCTTTGTAATGTTGTGGACCTTACCCCCTGGTATGCAAACATTGTGAATTTTCTAGCAACATCTAGGGTCCCCACTGATTTTAGCACTTCACAATCCAAGAGACGTAAACTTGTGTCTTGTTGGTACATTTGGTATAACCCATACATGTGGAGAATTTGTAGTGACCATGTAGTTCGTCGCTGTGTCCCTAACCATGAGTTCACCTCTGTTTTGTCCTTCTCCCACACTTTGGCTTGTGGGGGCGACTTTGGCTCTCAACATAAAGCTCGAAAGGTCCTTGACTTAGGACATTATTGGCCAACTTTATGTAGGGATTCCCATATATTTTTCAAGTCATGTATTCATTGTCAATTCATAGAGAATATCTCCCAGACGAATGAAATTCACCAACAGCCCATGTTATTTTGTGAGATCTTCGATGCATGGGGAATTGACTTCATGGGGACTTTTCCAATTTCAGTTGGCTTTGTGTACATATTATTGGTTGTTGACTATGTATCTAAATGTGTGGAAGAAAAGGCCACCAGGACCGATGACTCTCGCGTGGTTGTTGATTTTGTGGGGTCCCAACTTTTCAGTAGAATTTGTTTACCAAGATTCATCATTAGTGATTAGGGATCAAATTTTTGTAATCGCAACATGAAAAATTTTCTTCGTAAGTATGGGTTTTATCATAAAGTCTCAACTTCATATCACCACCAAACTAATGGACAATCAGAAATATTAAATCTGGAAGTTAAAAGAATCTTGGAAAAAATAGTACAACCCAATATGAAATATTAGAGTTTGCGCTTGGATGGTGTACTTTGGGTGTATTGTGCTGCTTTTAAAACCCCAATAGGAATGTCACCATATAGAATTGTGTTTGGAAAGTGTTGTCGTCTTCTAGTGGAGGTACAACACCATGCATATTGGGTTGTTGAACAATGTAATATGAACATTTTAGAAACAGGTGAGCAAAGAATGTTGCAGATTCAAGAGTTGGAAGAAATTTTACTTGATGCATATGAGAACTCCCAGATCAATGAAGAGAAGAAAAAGGGTATTCATGATAGAATGATTCTCCAGTGGAAGTTCCATACTGGTGAGAAGATCCTAATATACAATTACAGGCTTAAGCTCCACCCAGGTAAGCTTCGTTCTCGATGGCTCGGTCCTTGTACTGTTACTAAAGTTTACCGTTTTGGTGCAATAAATATTTTGCATGTGCAGAGTGGATGAAGTCTTACCTTGAATGGACAACGACATAAACACTTCTATGAGGAATTTCCTAAGAATATGGTAGAGTAAATCCACCTTCTCGACCCATCATACCAATAAAACATACTAGGTATTATCCTTCCTTCTCACATTTTCAATTATTTCAATGAGGACACTGCACATTCTAGGTGTGGGGATGGATACATTCCTAGGTTAGTTTGGAATTTTCATCATTTTCTCCTTTCTTCTCTTTTTATCCTTCTTTATGTTATTTTCATTATTCCCCATCAACAATTTCAAAGTTAGATGATTTGGTGACCATAAAGGGGGGAATGTAAAAATACCATAACAAAGGATAAAAAGAATATATTAATGAATTTAACATTAGGGAGTGATTTTATTTTATTTTTTTAGTGAATTGGTTTTCTATCAATGATATAAATGGTCGTATCTATGTGAAACCTTTGAGATGATTGATACCCCTTGTGTGAGTAGTTTTTGGGAAAACTATGTCACTAATATCTCCTCAATTTTTTACACCAAACCCCAAATTGTGAATATTTATTACTTAATATAAGGTTAATATATGTTAGGTTAATATTTTTCATCATTAAATGATATTTCTATACGTTCATTCCTTATCTGATCTTTTTCATTACTGTACCAAATTGACATATGCATGTGTACCTAATCATTGACTATTGTACGCCCTCAAAAAAATTGGTTGTGTCTTGAGAACGTCATAAACCACTCCTCCTCATCCTTTGATCTTGTTATAACTATTTCAATTAGTGTCGTGCGGATATCAAAAAAGGGTTCAGAGATGAGTGTGAGATTTGTTCCAAATGGAAATTCCAAAAAATATAATAAATGAGGGGAGTGATGAATTATGAAACATATGGGGATATCTATGTTGGAAGGTTATGGTTTTACTTCTACGAATTCTTAAGTGAGTGGGTATTGAAATATAATTGCAAATGATGTAGGACAGGTTCGGTGAAAAATCATTTAAATATGAATAATGTTAAAATAACCTAGATTTATTTGATAGAAAGTGGAAAGAATAGCATGGAATGGTTTTCACACACACAAATGAAGAGTGAGTAGAATGGTTGACTTTTAAATTCCTCTCTCATGTTGGTGTCATGAATCTCTTTGAATTTTATAGTGATATGATTGATGAGAAATCTTTTTACATTTTCACTGGGAAGAACTCCTTGGTGCAGTTCATGCATTGATCACATTACTTTGGATAATTAAAATTTCTTCAAATGTTAAATCATCATTATGTTGGAAATATATATATACATTATTTTATTTGGATATTTGAATTTTCCCAAGATTTCAAATGTTTAGGTTTGGGGGTGTGATCATACCACGATTCACTCTGTTATTTTCACCCTTACACCATTGTATTAAACTGAATTTGTATTCTAAAATCCAAATATGATAGAAAAATTCACATAATGTTTTATTCAATTATTTTGTTCTAAAAAGGTAATTGTTACTTGTTTTGATAATTTTATTGATGTTAAAGATGATTTGGATTCCTGAATATTATCTAGAAGAAAAAGGAACCAAACTGCATGGAATTCCATGGACATCTATTTACTGTTTTGAATAATATACAAAATCTGTGAATCCAAATTGGCTGATATTTTGGGGGACAATCCAAATTTAATAGTCTACAATTCATATCAAAGAATCCAATCCAGATTCTACTTAAGATAGGACCATCCAAACTGATCTGTCCAAGCCACCGAATATGCACAAATTCAAAAATGGCATTTTGTATTTTATCAATATCTCAAGATGTCATTGTAAAAATGGTGCCAAAAATTTGGTTGTGATAGATAAGATGTGGGGATAAAACTTTACAGTTTTTTCAATAGTGAGATTCAACTTTATAATATCTAAAAACCTTTCTCTAATCTTTTTATCAAAATCAAGGTTCCAAAAACCCCTTCTCATTTTGTCTATGAAAAGACACCTTGGGAACCCCATTTTCAAGTACAGAAAGGAAGAAAGGTGATACCATTTTGGAGTCCCCATGTAGTATTCTCAACATCCCTATCAGTTCTGGAGTCTATGAGAATTTCTACCCCAACATCTTTCTCTTCCTCCTCTCCCATGGGTTTCTAAACCCCTTGTGATCACCCGGGGAGGAATGTGATATAATACCAAGCATCATGTTTGTAATATTTGAATGATGTTTTTTATTCTAGGTTTTTGTGTTGTTTTTAATCATACTATATTATTATTTTATTGATTTATTTACTGGTATGTCATGCTCATCTCATATGATCATGTTTGGGGGTACCTATTGAAGTGATGTTTCACACACCGTTCACTACTTTCTTTCCCCCCTTTCAATTGTAGTGTTTGTGTGGTTCATATTGGCCAATTAAACTCACATAAGAACTATCAAGGACATGTATATTTATATCATGGTATCAAAATGCAATAACATACAAACCTGGACAGTGCATCGAATTCTTTGTGTGTTGCCTTGGTGATTTTTGGTTATGAAGTCAAACACAATTTACCCAATCATCGGATGTGTCCGGTGAATGATTGTGTGTTTTCAACTGAACCCAAGGATGTATCCTATTATAAACGTAGTAACATTATGGTTCTAGGTGTTATAAACCTGGGAATAAATGATCATAACCCTATATCATGAAGCGCAGAAGGATAAACATCATGAGAGTACCCCAGGATGATCACGCATAATTAATTCTGTTAATCCCTACATTGTTTTATCGCATTCATTTTCTATTTTCATCATTAATCATAAAACCCCCATATTTTAAAAACCTCATTCACCTTCTAATTTCATAATAAAAACCCTACTTTTAAATTAATTATCTAAGGCTCCATCGAGAGATGACCTAGGGTTTCTACTATACTTCAGAAATTCTAGTCAAAATTAAACAACTAATTTGATGCGCTTGATAATGTGATCACCACCAATGTGCCCTATTATTTCATGATTACGATTACTCCCATGTACCCTTTGATCTTATAAAACATTTATCAATACCCAATGAATTAAACGGTGATATAGTTCTCACTTTTTATGTAATAAACTCATAAATATGTGTTCTAAATGATAATATAACATGCATCATATCATGACACATAAAAATAGATAGGTTTCATTAACATTTATTGATAAACCACTAAATGAAATCGGTACCATAAATATTTAATTATATTATCAAAACTGGAAAATATATAGGCCCCATAATCATTTCAACCTAGAATGACCCATGAAAGGATGCAGGTTTCATAAGAAATTGTCATGGTATAACCCATTGAGGAGAAATAGTTTTCCCAATCACATAAATTATATAATAGTAATGAGTTTTCCAAACATATAACCCATGAAAGAGGAATAATTTTTCTTAAACATCATGCCACCAATAGATAATCCATTCACTAAAATAATTTTAATGGAACCTTTGGATAATTTCTTTGAAATGTATGAGTAACATCAAAAATGTTATCTTAGATTGAAAATAATTTTGAAATATCTCTAAAATAAAATTCATGTGGAAAATATCCTTTCTTCTATGAAAATTTATTTATAATGTTTTTAAACATTTGAAAACCATTTTTCATATAAACCAAAAAAATGCATGAAAACATTTTATTTGAAAATAATATGAAAACATATAAATAAATATTTATAATGTTTACTATAATTTTCTAACCATAAAACCTTTTTGAAAATATTTATCTTTAAAAATATATTTGAAAACTTTTAAAGTATGCATTGATTACAATAAAGAATTTTCTAAAACGTTTTTCATAAAAAAAATTAATAACAATGAATATTTAAAATCTTAAGAGAAATTTTCTATTAAAAACAATAAATTTTTAATCTTGTAATTAATGCTACAAATGGAATTTTGATTATGATGGTAATTAAATCTTTACACTCTGTACATTCCATTTACACATTAAAAAAGGATAGAAAAGTTCCTTGATTGGAAAATGAGAAAAAGACTAATTTTGTTGGGAAAAAAATTATTTAAAATTACAACATTGGTATAAAAGAATTTTAATAATCATAAGATAATATTATCTTTTAAAAAAAATTTGTATAAAACATGGTTTTAGGGAACATAGATTTCATACTGAAGATACTGTAATGTCAGGATTTATTAAAATCACTTTCTTAACTATATTATGTACCATACAGTGGGAAAATGGTACCAAAACATGAATATATCAGGAATAATTATAAGAGGATAAAATTAATTAGTTTTCTTGGTTGATAAATCAAATGAATTTATCAAAATAATCATAATCATTAAAAATCTCATAATGCAATGAGACTGTTTCAATAAACTCTTACAATTTGGTAACATTTGTTCATACTCCCCATTAATGAAAATTAAAATACATGAAACATAAAATATAATGAATTAAATATATAAATTATATAGCATTTAAATTTCAGTATAAAAATATCATGGGAAAATATAGGGTCATAAATTAGAATGTTTCCCAAAGAATGAAAATTGAGAGAAAATTATTTTATCAATTTGGGAACTTTTGAAACATAAAACCAATGAAAGAAATGTCATAAAATGAATTTTTAAATTCCCATAAATTTATTTATAAGAATAATATAATTCATCCATGGGAATTATACACACCATGAAAAGGTAATGGGTGTGGAATAAAGCATGTATCTCATAGAAATAAAAAGTGAGATGAAATTCCCTTTCCTTGTGTCCTCAATTTCATTATAATCATAAAACAATTCATGAATAATAAATATATATTTGTTACTAATAAATCACAGAAATATTTAATAATATATATTACCATATTTGTTTTTATTATGACTTTATATTACATGCTTGTCAATAATTCTATGTAAATATTTAACTTCGAGTAATATCTGATATTTTCTTCAAATTTGTCTTAATTTTTTATATCATTGACCATTATATTTCTATAATGATTTAAAGAAACTAAAATATTTTATAGATATATTTCAAATTAATTTTATGTGTATTATGATAATCTATTAGATATAGAAGTATGAAATTGAATACACTGTTTCTTGAGGCGGTAGTTCGTGCATACATGTGAACGATGTTACTGTTTTATTATTATATTAAAGGAAGTAGAGTAAATGAAATATAATTATATACACATATGTGTATTTATATATATATCATCACTACATTATAAGTATTATACCATATATATTATAGTGGTTTACTAAACCCATTGTTAATTCATTCCATGAAGTGTGTGAATTAATCACATCGCTTTGAGGGGGAGGTAAACCACATTTCCTCAAATGAAATTTTCATATTTACAAAAAATGAAATATATGAAAATAATTTTTGTTATATAATTAGAAACAATAAAATACATTATAAATATAATATATATATTTAATATAAATATATTTTCCAACATAATTCCCGTATGATAGGTGGTAAATAAAGAATGAGCAATATTCTTTTCATGATGAGGTAGTTCAAAATACACATAAACAGTAAGTCTGTTACCCATTATATGGAATTATATAGGTTTAAACCATAATATAACAATATATATGTATATTTTGGATATTTTTTTATAATATAATAATTTAATAAATATATTTTATGTGGTGTACAATGAAAATAAAATAATGGAGCTTGAGGAAGGATGTTTCCTCTTCTTTTGGTTACTATTTTTTGTTTTCACAAAAGGGATTCCATGGATTTATTTATTCACAAAGGGGGTATTAATGTAGGAAGGTATAGATGTTGTTAATTTTATTGGATATATCTTGACTGAACATAATTTTATAGAGAGGTGTGATTAAGATGGAAGATATAAGGGCTTTTTATATTGAACGAGGAGTGGCACTCTTGTAGATTTTTGGAAAAGGAATTACCACCACATTTTTTCCATGCCAATTTGATCCAATAATGAACCAAAGTGGATAAAAGGAATTATATTGTCTAAATATTTCCATAAAGTTTCCCTTTTACATGATTCTATATCTTTTGGGCCCTTATGTTAAGATATAGTCACTTATTAAGCTTTATTTTACCTTAATTAGTGTAATTAATTTTATTTACATTCACTATTCAATTGTATCAAAAACTATGTTATATTTATTAAAAATTGTAAATTATGTTGACTCTAAATATTTAATAAAATTTTCTAATTCTATTCACATAAATGGATAAACTAATTTAAACTTATTTCTATAAATCAAATGACTATGTGGGGTTTTAATAAAAAAAATATCTAAAAGATTGTCATGTTTTTCAACCAAATTTCAAAGATAAATTAATTCCAATGACTTAAATAATATTCAATGATAATTATTTATTATATTAAATATTTAAAAACCATTCAAATTAATTTATCCATATAAATAAATTTAATAAGTAGTAATTTTGAATTAAAATTTTGTATTTTCCACAATTCATTAAAAAATAAAAATTGATATAAAAATACCAAACACTTAAACCAAAGCTAAATTTTATGTCACTCATTCAAATATTATATATATTTTGTCATTTAAACTATATATAGAAGGTAAAATGATTTTAAAATAGGTTATCTATTAAATGGTGGTAAAATATTTTTAATAAATATTTAGGTTTTTTGTGTGAAATTGGGTATATTTTAATATTATGCATATAAAATATCTGGATGAATATATAAAATATTTTATTGGATTTATAATATATATGTTTAATTAATATCACTCACTAATTTAAATTAATTTAATTTATTTCTATAAAACATATTTTCCACTATAAAAATAGGTTTTCATAAAAACATTCACATTATATTCAATTCGTTATTAAATTCATTTCTAATTCATTTGTATCTTATGAATTTAACCATGTATTTTCTTAAGGTAGTTAATACTATTTATAATTATAAAATTAATGGAAATATTATATCTACTTATAATAAATATTAATATTTATAATAATATATATAGTTAGGTAACATTCATTCTAACAATTTACGCAAGCCATCAAGGAAAGTAAACATTTTATATAATGTATGTTAACCTCTGTGTTCGATGTAGAGAATGTAAAACATTATGTTGTATTTATTTCATTATACCATTATGTTGTATATAATTTTTTCCAAACATAGTGATATATTAATAAAATTATTTTTAGTGTTGCATGAAATAAACAATATCCTAAAAATTAAATTAATTAGAAAAAATATTTCACCATGTCTCAGGGTGTTACAGTATAAGAGGACCTATCCACAACTTGGATTCTTATATATATTTTAAGATATAATAATCACCATGAGATGTGTCTGATGATGTTTAATGAATTGATATGTGTTTTTGTTTCTTAGGTAAATAGTTGGGCAGGTTCTGGTTAAACCAATTTATAAATTTTATCCATAAGAGGATCATTATACATTGATTGGGGGTGGTCATACCATTAAGTGATTTTTAAGGGATCAAGTTATATCAATTGGTTCCCCCATTTTATAGAGATAACATTCCATGTGCTAATCATTGGGTGTCACAACATTGGGTACTTTTGTAGTATGTGTTTATTCAAAGGAAAATATATTATATATGGATTTCACACCATGAATGAAGGTGCCACTCCACGATAATATGTATTCATAAAATATTGGAAAATTATATGAATACTAATGTGGATATAGTTTCGTATACTTTCTCACATCCTTTATATAAAATTATTGTTTTTTTAATTGATAAAAAATTATCATATTAAGATTTATATGAATTATTGTTAAATTGATGTTGAATTTTATATTAGTTGATAATTTATATTATAATTTTATTATTATGGAAAAAGTATTACCTGTTTTTTGTCTCAGTCTTTTTATAATTTAGATATCAACTATTTTATTGATATTTCTATGAAAATATATTTTTGTAGTTATTTTTGGTGATTTATAATTTCTATATATTAATTTATTCATTAATTATATGTTTTCAAATTAAACCCCATTGCAGTATATCTTTTTAATTTTCATTTTTTGAACTTGATGATTAATTTTTTAACTATACTTTTCATCTCAAAATGAATTTTTCCATATGTCTGTAATTAAATTGATTTTTTATACCTATGGTGATGTGATCATTATATCATGAATGTATTTTTGGTCATTCAATCAAGAATAATAGGATATATGCGACTATGTGAGATAACTCACCAAAAAATTAATTTTGGAATGGACAAAATTTTTTAATTCAAATTTTTTTTGAAGCTATAGCATGTGAAAACAGCCTTTCAAGGAATGTAACTGAGTAAAAAACACTATCTCTAACCTATGTGTTTTTATACCCCCAAATTTCCATCCATAAAAATATTATCCACTATAAGAACATAAACATATAATGTGAACAACCCATCATAAAAATAATGTCATTTTCAACCTGATCATAAGATCAGTTACTCAATCTATTGTGATGATCCAATGTATTGTGGCCAAAGTTACTCCAAATAAATAAGCTACAATAGAGTTACTAAACACAGCTATGAAAATAGAAGTTGATCATCCCAAAATAAATGAAAACTAAGGAGATCAACCGAAATATGAAAAAATAAAGTTGATGATATCCTGAATTCAATGTTGCATATTTGTGTTATCCAAAGAAAGTGATATAATTATCAAATAACACCAATGATTAATAAAATAAATGGGGGAATCAAATATTTTAATATATGTCAGTAAAATATAATTTCTTATTTCTTATATAATTTGACTATATATAAAATTATTTATGATTGACTGGGATTTCACACTATAGGAGCTCAGTCTGAGTTTGAGAGGGAGATCAAAACACATATGAGAAAAAATAAAGTGAAGAGAAATCAAATTATGAACCCAATTTTAAATGATCTAATCTTATAGTGAATTTTCATGAGAAATTAAGAATTATATAAATACATGGAAATTAGGATTGAGGTTCATTAAATGAAAATTGATCCCATGTTCAAGATTCTCATGTCCTTTTACGAATCTATAGAGGGGTGTAGAATATGCTGAATTAAACTCTATTCATGATAATGATAATATTAGATAGTAAATGGTTAATTATAATGATGCAAGTTTTTTATGTAACTGATTATATGAATATAGGGGATAAAAATAGTTTATTAAAGATGTAATTCTAAACCTGAATAATTTATGTGATTTTGACCAATTCTTGACCCAACTGAATGAAACTCTCATATAAACTAATGGAATATCCTAGTAAATAAACGATTCAAAGAATTTGAACCCCAAATATTAGTATTATATGATTAATGACTACTGTTGAAGGGGATTCTACCCCCTACCCCACCACACCCCCACCTCTCAAGTTGCGATCACTGATCTATATGATATTTCACAACAAGTTCTTAATGAAATTTCAATCAAAGATCCCATCACAAGTCACATTGTAACATTTAAAATTGTGTAACTAATTCGATTTCTAGCTACACTAATGACACGTTACCATTTGGGATTAACAGTATTAAACAATACAAGGATCAATTTTACCATTGTTCTCATTCTGAGTATGAAGAGTGTAATCCCTTAATCTAAATCACCCAATTGTCTTGACCAAAATTTCTTGTAGTTTATCATTTTTACCAATGTTTGGTTGGTCTGAGTTACACTATGAAATTTTAATGTAATCTAAATGGACATAATTCTCTAAAAATACTTAAAAAATAAATTAATACATGTAGGATTCTATTATAATATAATTTAGAAAACCATAAAATCGAAAATTATACAAAAAAGGTGGGGATTGACACTATTCAAAAATATCACTAAAAAATTCATGAAATTTTTTAAAATTGTAAAAGGATTGGCTTGAGATGGGTAATCATTCATTTTAATCATATAGAGACAATGTAATTTTTTGTATGGGAGAAAAAAAATTTATTATCATTTATTTATGTGTTCCACCAATGTCGGATGAATAGAAGCCAATGTGTTCTATGTCATGTCCAAGGATATGATTTGGTAGCTATGTCTATGAGATTGATATAGGAAATTGGTGTATAGCTAAGATGAATTTGGAATCACTAGGAATTGATGTGGGATGAATTTAGAATGAAAAGTAATACTATCACATAGGTATTATCATCACTGTTACGGGAGAATTGAAATCTAGTGGAATCAGTTAGGGGATGTTTCACCAATTCTAGAGAAGACCCCTCTCAATCCCTACTTAATTCATCAATTTATTTAATTTTTAATAAAGAAAATACTTATGAATACTGATTTCCTCAATGTGATCAAATGATATCATTATTATAGGTGATGATGTTTTAATATTATTCATTTTTTACTTGATAATTGTAATTTTTTTATGTTTCTATATCAAACGTTATCTATAAATTTTATTTTCAAAAAATATTCAGTAAATGAAATTTTAACTTTATAGAATTTAAATAAAAAAATTAATCATCAATGGGAGTATAAAAATTAATTAATATGTTATTTAGACATAGAGATAACTAATTAATCAATTTTGGGTGGAGTGAGTCCTATAATTCATGTAATGTAGGATTCATTCAATTATACGATTATTCAAAAAATGTGAATAAAGTAAAATCTATATAATACCATACTATTGAGTTTTCTTATCACATATGTTTATTATTAATTGCATGTATTATGACTTGTCATCTTTTTTAATTCCTTACTCACATAAAAATTATTTCATCATAACTAAAATATATTTCGTCCATTATTGTTTTTATCTCTTTTCATGATAGCTTTTTCATGATTCCTTATGTTAACACACATTCAACACCTAAATAGGAATCTGATACCCTACTCAAAAACCATAAATTTTTTAAAAGAATATATTTATTTATTTTGATTATAGACATATCAATGAACTAGGATTTTTGTCACATAACATTTTGGTTTATAAAAGAGTATGGTTGGTCACACTATGAAAAAAGGTTTATATCCTGATTACAATAACCCTAAAAATTATTGGATGTAATATTTTAGAGGAAAATTGATTTTTGGTCCCAATATAGGTAATATTATTCAAATTAGTCTTCAAATTATTAATCCATAAATGGTAACATAAATCGATGATGTTGTTCGATGTGGAATGAAGACCAAATTGGTGTTTGGGTTTAAGGGTAAGTAGTGAAGATGATTTGGGGTTATATACATCAGAAATTTAATCTTATGTAAGCCACTGTGTCATGACCATTGATGGAGTGTCATTGTTTTTTATGTTTGGGAATGATTACAGTGTAAAATATCTGGGGGTATTCCATATAGAGGTAATGTGCTGATTGGGTCAGACATGTGGGATGAGGGTTAGTTACCTCGCACAGTAACCTACTAAGGATTCTATTTCCACAACCATAGTGGTTCCTTCAATGTAATTCCCTCTAAGGGGAGAGTGTCATGTTATCCTCTAATTTTGGGGTTTTTATAGTGCTCTATTTTATACCAATAGAAGTTTCTAGATGAAATTCATTCACCATAGCCCCTATTTCTAGGAAATTAAGATTAAATGACTATCGTTTTTTAGTGGGTGTTAGAACTAAGGTGATCTAAGATACATATTAGTTATGTGTGGTGTTTTTTAATAACACTTATCATGTTTTATCACAGATTTTGAAGGCTACGGGAGATTTAATTGAGGGAATGGTCTCCCAAAATTGTAATTGAGGATGTTGTCAACTAGTATAGTTTCCACATCAAAAAATTCAGAGGACGGTCATAATTTTAATAAAGTAATCTAAAAAATTATTCTATATAAAAAATTATATTTTATCCTAAGTGGATCAGGTCACCATATTATGTTTAGGCATATTACTAGATTAGTTCCCCAAAAACATGATCCATTATATCTCGTATGGATGTTATATTGATCACCATTAATTGAATGCATGTAGATCTTGGTGAATGGAGCACCACATTATTTTTATTGAACTAGGATGATGGAAGTTGGTCTAATGTTCATATATATACCATGACAATATCCACCTTAAGAGTTATTTAAATTTTAGAAAATGTTTTAGAATATACCGCATTATGATTTTCCCAATTGAGTAAACTGGAGTTAAATATGTAATATAGGTGGAGGATAAGTTTTAAGTTATAATTTCATGGATGGAAGAGTGGAAAACATGTGTGATATGAGATTAAAGAACATGGAAGGTTAAATATTATACATAAATCCTTATATAGAGAATTATCTTAATAAAATTACATTTATGAAGATCACTCTAGTGAATTAACTTCATTACACTGAATTTGTAGGAACATACCCTTGATAATCATGGGACATGGAAGAATGTGACCTAGATAAAACTATTGACATCATTAAACTACCTTAAATGAGATTAATGAACTCATTAGAGTACCAAACATGTATTTTAATTAATAAATTCTATATAAATACACATAAAAATATAATGGAGACATTCATGTTTTTAAATTGATAATACCTTATCAGGAGTAGTGAGAAAGGAGTATTAGATATATGTGTTCCCATGGAGGTAATAAAAAATCTACAATTTTATTAAAATATAATGATCTTGGTATTAAGTAACCATATCTAAAAAGTGTAAACCACCAAGACTACAAATGACTAATGGATGTTAATATGACTGACACATCATCAATGTACGACACATAGATTATCATATAGAGGAGAACCATGTAAAAACTATTGTGTGCTATTTTATTTCCATGTTTTCTGTTTGTAGTGAATGTGCATCTCTTTGTGGTATGTTTAATAAATTTTTAAAAATATGGAGAAATGATCAATTTAATAAAAATAATAATAACACATTAATTCACATAACCCCTAAAACGGTGTCCCATATTCTAATAAGTTATATAATTGAATTATATAAATGTGTTGAATATATCATTTTAAGATATTTGTGGAGAACATAGTGAATAAAAAATGTGTTCCCCTATTTAAATGAAATAACTATCAGGTTAGGATGAACATGGTGAGATTACTCCATTAGCTTATTTTTAAAAAAATTCTATACTAAAACACATAATATATATATATTAGTGATTTTTCAAAAATATCTTTGAGTGAAGTAATAATAAATCTGAAATATTTATATTAAAATGATTAAAAATTCATAACTAATGATCTTTATAATAATACGAACATTAAAATTATTAATATAGATGGTTCCAAGGTCACATTGGATGAATTTTCAAATATCAATTAGGGTTACCATAATGTGAAGGAATAAAAACTTTATATACAAAACAATAAATTTAATTACTTGAAAATATTCCCTAATGATGATGATAATGGTTTCATTATTAAAATTTCTGTGGTTTTTAAAGAGATTAATCTTTATGGTGAAGAAATAAATTACATTGATATCAACATGAATATTTTATAAAAATTTTCACATATATAATATAAATATTTATCAAGTCTATAAGATAGGTATTTTTTAATATTTTTATTGAGGATATTTTTTTTAGTTTATTGGATTAAAAAAATAAGTGTTAAGACAAATGGTATAGTATGTAATGTACTTAATATGATTGAATTCATATCCATGTAAAATCTCTTTGTCACTAAAGGCCATGATGATTAAAATTATATAGTTAATGATTTGTATTTCTTGTCGATATAAATTTCAAAAGAGTTAAAGAGGGATCAATAGAATTATTTATATAGAATTGTTTTCATGTTTTAAGGCTGGGAAAATTATTGAATATTTTACAAGTCAATTCAATGACGAATTAGAAGAATAATACAAGGTATAAAATCATTAGAGAAAATTCCCTTGAATAAAAGACATTAAAATATGATGTTCATATGAAATAATGTTTCTCATGAAGAACATGGTGAACAAAGTAAAAGATGGTGAAAAGGATTATTCAGTTGATGGTGAAACAAAATTTTAATTAGTCCAATAAGATTCTTCATTGTTTTCTATTGATAAATATAAATATAAAAATGATAAAATAAAATGAACAAGTTGGTGTTATAGATGTAAAGGTTGGTCTTGAAAGAGAATATAAGGATCTAAATAATTAGAGAAATAAAAATAAAATTTTTAATAGTTCTTGGATATAATCTATAAATATGTGGATCAATAGGAATCTAAGACTAATTGGTTACATAAAGACTTATAAAATAAATCATCTAGTCAATATACCTTATGAAAATTAGTGGAAGTAAAAAAACATTTAGTAAACATATAAGTTTATAGAAGACCTTAATACTATCTACATGTAAAGAGATAATAATGATGAAACTCTCAAAGAATAAGGTATTATAATAATAAGAATGATTGAAATAGAGTTTTGTAATGTTAGATAGTAAAAAATATATAGTTCAAAAAATTATCTAATCATAATATATTTTAAACCATAATTCATGGATTAAAACTTATTAAGAAAATTTATGATGAATAAACTCTTTGGATTACTGGTAAAAGTAGAATGAATTGTGATTCTAAAACATTAAAGGTGGAAATATCGATGTAATAGAACAATAGAAGGTATAAAGATAGTGATTCATATTTGAACACTAAATCCCCACCTATATAGATAATGGTAACTCTAGATAAAGTAAATTATAGGGTTGAAATCATTTCTCAGTATATGAGGGTTAATAAAAATTTTGGGACCTTTATAAAGGATATAAACATGAGAAGAAAAAAAGGAGAACAGATATATTATCTTATGAAATATCTACTTTTTGTATTTTATGGTATCATTTAGCCATATTAAGACGTGGTGGGAAGCTATCTCAATAAAAACCACAATAATAAAAAATATTATAATTAGTCAATATCATTCTTTCCAATGAGAAATTAATATGAGGGATATTTTCATCAAATGTGATAAATCATTCCATAAATCCATTGACATCTATAAAATATGTGATGGAAAATTATACTATGAAGGTAAAAATTGGATGTATACCAAGAACCTAAGTTAAATTACATTGCAAAATATATATTCACCATTTGATGAAGATGATGATTTTGATTACACCTCATATATATAAGTGGAAATAGTGGTGGATTCTTACTCCACAAATAAAATTGTAACATTTAATAATAAGATATTTTGATGAAGACATCCAATATAGATGGCATAGGTCTTAAAGATAAAAAGTTCCACATTACCAAGATTGATGAAATAGGGTGTTAATCACATGTTAATTAAAATTTGAAACTCTTAAAAAAATTAAATGTAAGATATGAGGGGATAGTGAATTTTCTTAAGGATGAGTAATTTAAAATCAATGTAAGTGTTAATATGAAATTGGTAATAAGAAATTGGTAGGCTATGTGATATAAAATAGTGAATTTATTTATATCAATGTATTTTGACTTAACCTCATGAGTGTGGGTAATCAATGTGGTTCATGTTTAGAACTAATATTTATCCAAATAAATTATTGAATCATTTAAGGGATCGAAAATCAAATATATGTGAATGGATAATGATCTATAATAAATACATGGAAGTTATTAATTAAAATATATGACACCATACAGTGCCCAAAAACAACATATGGATTTAGTAGTTAAGAATCATACCTTAATAAATTATGCAAATATTATATTATATAAAATATTTATTTTACATTATATATCATTTCATTGAGGATTGTAGTAGAACTCTGTATACCATGGTTATAGGAATAAATAAAGAAGTTATGTGGTGCATGAAGAGGTAACTAGGTAGTGTTGAAAATGAGAATTGTTTTATAATTAAAACATTGCAGCATTAAAAAGGTATGGAAGACATCTATTGATTTTGAAAATTACTTTAAAAAATATGTCATGAAGAATGAAGTGTATTTAGTTATTACACCTTATAATAATTGAATTTTCAATAAAATAAATAGAATATTGAATAATATAGTCAAAAAATTATTGATTGAAGGTTCAAAATTGTGTCCCTTATGGAAAGAGACTGTATAAGATATACTATACACTCAATCTTAGTAATTTCAATGATCCAAGAAGAATATTAACTATATTAAATTTGGTATATAAATTATCCATCATTGTAACAATTTCATGAATTTCAACATATGTTCTACATTTGAAACGATGAAGGAAATCAGGGAAAGTATGGTGATTTAATATATGATGTAGTATTTATAAGACATTGAAAAAATATAAGGAATATAAATTATATAAAAATTGATTGAGTTGTATTTTTATGGAAAATGGAATCAATGTCACTAAGAAGAAATACATGATAAAATTTAAAGGTAGAAACACTGATGTTTTTTTAAAAATGTATAAAATTAAAATAAGGTTAGCAGAATTACCAAATATATATATAGAGTTTTTTTTCATTATAAAGACTCTATGGAAAATTTCAGGGAGGAATTTATTGATAATGAATAGAAATAAGTAATCATATAGGATAAACCTGAGAACATTAGTAGATCAATATTACATAATTTCTAAAATACTTGAACCAAAATAGGTGAGAAAAATTAGAAATATAGAACATTACTATCTTATATCAATAATAGAAACATACTCATTTAAAGAAGAAGTTAATAATGAATCAATATTTGGAGCTATGAATAAATAATTGGATGATATTTATAAATACAAGACTTGGAAAAAAAATTAAATGATAGATTTAAACAATATTATCTTAAAAAATGGATCTTTATGAATTTTTTTGATGATAGTAGTAGTTTGATTACAATGAAAGAATGTATGGATCCATATTAAGGAATCATTTATAGAAGTTCCACAACATGATTATATTTGGATCTTAATTGAGTTATAAATTCGAATATGCTTCAATATTTGTCTGATGGATTGTAAAATAAAATTAATGAATCATAAGGTTTAAAGATATTTATTTATTGAATAACCAGGGGGTTTATTGGTTAGAAACAATTAATACAAAATGTGAACATAAAGGAAAAAATGTACAAGATAAAGAAAGAAACAAGAGAATGTTATTCTATGCAACGTTTATACAAAATAGAGCTATAATTTAGAGGATAAAGCTTTGACTAAAATATTTATATAAATATATCAATAGAAGAGAAATTCCTAGTTCTAGTACACATAGATGATGTAAATTTTTTTGAAATTAAGTATAAATCCGTGGAATTTTTTTAATTTGATGAGTTTTGTATTTTAAATGTCTATTATAGGATAAGTCACCCATTTTATTGGATATCTCATTGAATAGATGGGATAATTAATCCTGATCACTTAAGATAAGTACGTGAGAGATTTTATAAATATATTTGATATTTCTAATTCCTATTCAATGTTGACACTAATGTGGTTAGAACCAAACATTTGAATAATGGTAATTCTATATGTGTGGATCAAAAAATTTGTAGAAGAATCTCTATAATATTTCAAAATTTTATTAGAACATAGTCTTATATTATCTTTTCAACATGTTTAAAAGAACATTTCAAGAGTGATCTAAAAAAAGAATCGATTAATCGCTAAACAAATCATGAGGTACATCCAGGGTATATTCAACATTAGAATGGTCTTTTATAGTGAAAATGATCGTGAACAATCTAAATTTTTGGGTACATATTGGGATGGTGAATTTTTGGACCTAAAATTCACTAGTGGTTGAACATTCAATATTGGAATTATATGTGTTGGATGGATGAGTATGAAGTATAAAATTACTTTACTTATCGTGGAAGATGGGGAATGAATTTTAATAACCTTGTTTGGCACTAATCTTAATATGTTTAATGTATAGTTAAAAAAATTCAGTGAATAAGTAAAATATATATTCATATCATATATCATAACAAACGTTATATTTATTTTATTATGAATAGGTTACAACATTCTCACACAATGAAAATTTAAATCTAATATCACATAATTAAAGGAATGTAGTGGAACAGTAATGGTCATAGTGAACCATGATTGAATTAGTGATGAACTGGAAAATATCATGTCTATAACATTAGGCACTATTGTTTTTAAGACTGATCAATTGAACCTCAATGTTCAACAACCTCCCTGTTGAGAAGGTGGTTTAAAAATTCCCCTCTCCGAATTGTATAAATGTATTTACTTTTTTATTTATGTAGTAGGTTATATATTCTTGGGATTATTATTAATGGGAGAGATATTTCTGTGTAATTATTGTAAATTAAACTCATTATAAATGGGATTAAAAACTAAACTCTCTCATTCATGGAATGTACATGGTTTTATTGTTATGGGGATATATGAATTATGGGCACATGTGGTTTTTGTAACTAATTTATTTTGAATGTGTATGATGATAGGGGAGTTCTAAACAAAGAAATATCATGACCTATGTGATTCTCTATTGAACTCCAATATTTTTATATAGTGTAATGATCTCATTGAATTGTAGATTTAGTTTATTTGTTCAGTTACCTTGAAAATAAATTAAACACATGGGAAAAACGAAATTTAAATTTTGATTTACAATTAAAAAAATAGGGAGAATGTTCAAAATGGGTGATTTGATTTGGATATTAGTTGTATATTTATTATATTGTCATTTAGTTTTATGTCTATGTGATTTGGATGAAAAGGAATGGTATTAAAAATGTGGATTTGAATATTTATTTAAATTTTGTAGTTTCTAAGGAAAAGTTTTATTTGTATCCTTAGTGAATCTTGGAAAACATGCTAGAAATGAATTCTAGTGGATAAGTGAACCCAAGATTTTTTTCCCTAATCTACTCCATGAATTCTGGGATGATCACCATATATTGCTAAAAAATTTATTAGAATTGATGTGATGTCACTGTTTTAGATATATAGGATGGGTGGAGTGGATATTTTTGTTTAACAATATGAGGATAACGTGATAATTTAGAATGTTATATGTTTATAAGAAGGTTTGGGAAGAACTATCTTCAGCTAAGGATCACATTAGTAAATTGTAATTTATTTAGCAATATGTGAAAAGGAGCAAAACAAAGCCAAAATCATAATGAGGGTAACGTGCAGGTCTTCTCCATAATAAGATTTGTGAAAAGGGAAGGGAGAATAATGTAGGGATATACATATTAGGAGTAATATCTAGAGATAATGTGGTTATATAAAGTTAACTTGAGAAAATTACCTGAGAATTACATATATGGACAATAGAACATGGGAAAAGCTAGTGACTTGGGTGTAGTTGACCTGGGAGAAACTAGGCGAATGGATGAACTATCTAATTAAAAATTATAAAAATCATTTAAGAATCAAAAATTTAATTTTATGTTGTATCTCATAGTCAATATTTATTATAATTTTGTTGAGATAATAAAATTGTTAAACTCAGTAAGACATCATTCAGAGCAGTGAGCTGGGAGGATTTGATGTAAGCAATTCGTGGGAGAAATCATACTATTCCAAAAATCACTATAATGTAATTAAACAAGGTTTAGATGAACATATAATAAAAAATTTAATCGACAGGTATTGTTAAAGAATAGTGGATTCTTGTAAAATCAATAGATAAATTGTGTACGCTCCTTGAATTATACCTTAGTCATAGAACAAGTGAAAACTATTGTATTTAATTTCTTTTGATAATTTTTTTCGGAGATTCTGAATCAATATGGAATAATTTTAATTGTTTCCACTGAAAAATATATAATATTAATTTAATTGAAATTAAAATATTAAACACTAATTCACCCCTTCTCAATTAGGGTGTCCAAGGGTACATTGGGGGGGGAGAAACTATCATGTCTTAATCTTCACACCATAATTTTTTTCGAAAATGTTAATTGAAAACGGATTATTTAACCATAACCTCCCATTTCTTCACCTGATTTGACCCCCCATATCAGGGAAAGGTTAATTTCTAGTTTATATAGATGTTTCTTATGATATCCTTCTTCCATTACCTTCCCTTTTCTATTTTCATCACTTTATCTAATTTGGAAGTATTTTATTTATATTTTCAGTGTGATTTTACTTGTACTTGGTGGAATTAGGGGAGGATGATGGGGATCTCAGGTCATATGGCTAGAGGAGGTTTTGAGATGTTGATCACGTAATGTAAAATGAAATTTCAATTCATTGAGAATTAATTGTTACTTTTTAGCTTACTATATCAATTTAATGGTATTTTAATAATTAATTAGAATTTTTATATTGAATTATTTATGTTATATGTAATGATATAGTATCTTGATTTCATGTAAGATATTGGATGAGGTAAGGATACACTCTTTTAATGCATGAAAGATCTTATAATGGGGTTAAATCTATGTACATAGTAGTAAACCCCTATAATATTAAGTTATATGCCTGTTTATGCATGATTAATTTCATTAAAGATTGTTTCATGGGACTAAATGAAAATATAGGGACTATGATTACATGAATTGTAGGTACCAGAGTTCCTTGCCCCTCCTTGAGTTAATGATGGTGACTGGAAGATCATTGGATAGAATTAAATCATCAGAATACTTTTTTCAATGGTTATTAGTGCTAGTATAGATGATGAGAGACTTTGGGTAGTGTGAGGAGGTGATTCATGGAATGGGTAGCCTAGGGTGGTAACCAAGGGATAAGAGGCATAGATGTATTTTTTTTAGCATTATGATTCAGATAAGTTTTTGGAACATATAGGGTGGTTCAGTGTAGAGAGTCATCTAGGTGATTGGTTATTATATCTCTCTTGGGTGATGTGAGGTGATCCCAAGTTGTAGTTCATGGGTATTATTCAATACATGGATTCAGTTTACCAAGGAACATAGATATGAAGATCTTTGTATGGTCCCTGATAGATGGTCCAGGAGAGTGGAGGAATATTTATGATATTATAAATACCCATGGGGTTCGGGTCTGAAGAGACTACATGTTTTTGTTTCATTATGTGGTTTTTCATTAGAGATGGTATTAATGAGATGATGACTTTCATGATGGGATGCAGGTCATATGTTCTATTGAATGTGTGTGCATCTTGTAAATTTTCAGGTGATAGGTGAAAATTTCTATTATAGAAGTCACGATCATGATTCCAAGCCTTTCAATGGATTAGAAGACAATAGTTAGAATACCATAAGATAGAGTCCACATTGTGCATGAAATTTTCTATTTCCTTGAGTGATAAGTATTCAATTAGAATAGTGGACCTTTGTAACTACCCATGGTTTTTTTATATCTTTCTTTTATATAAATAAAACTTGGTTTATATATTTTTCTCATAAATCAAATAACTAAAATGATATATAACATATTAATTGAGTTTTATTAAAAAATATATAAAAATTATCAAATATTTAGTAAATAAAAATATATTATACAATTACCAATTAGTATGTTCGAGGGATATATAATTAAAGTGATTTTATATTTAAAAGGATAGATTGTTCTAAAAATGGTTTAATGTATTAATTAATTACATTTACCACATTAAATTCATTATTATAACATATTAACTTTCAGTGAACTAATAAATTTCAAATTAGTGTCAAATAATATTCAGAACAAATAAATTTCAAGAACACCAATTATAAATTAAAGTTACATTTCATCATATTTTTTACATTTAAATTATAAATTTAAGATATTAAATGTTAATTATTAAATATTAACATCAATTTTTAATTTAATGTATCAATATATTCATAAAGTTAATATCCTATATTTTTATGAAATAATATATTATATAGTGATTAATTAAAAAAAGGTTTTAACTAATATCATTGTGTTCATTATTATATAAAGATATAAGTATAACTATAAAAATTATAAAAAATTTGTTACAATCAACTGTCTATTATTTAAAAATAATATAATTTTCTAAATATAATTTTGAATTTAGGAAACATATTATTAATAACAAAAATAATATATTCCAATAAAAGAAAAAACTTTTTATTTTGTTTTAATTAAATAATATATTATATAAATTAAACTATTTATTGATTTTAAATATATATAATATATAATTTTAAAAAATAAATAAATTTATTTCATCTAAATTAGTTTAATTAATAATGTTATCCTACCCATAAATTTTAAGCATAAAAATAAACTTTTTCTTAAAGTGGGTTTTAACACAATACATGCATTAAGGATAAAAATTATTTTCCTTACACAAAAAAATATTAATAATAATATTAAATTCAATTTTTTAATATATAGGTTAAAATTATTAAATATTTTTCATTTTATATCTAATCAATAAAAGATAATTACATATATAAAGATTTGTTACCATGGAAAAAATAGTAAAGTGAAAAAATATATAAGTAAATGAATTAATAAATGATTATATGATTTGCGAAAATGAATTGTTGAGGTTTTATTGACCTTAACACATACCTGAGAACATTATTAAATTTTATTTATTATTCTAGAAATTTTAAATATGTTCTCAACTTATATTAGTTGAAATTTTTAATAAAATCCCATAATCTCCACTTATAATATGGGCCTCTCTCCACCCCTTGAAGATCACACAATATATTTGTTTTCCTCTCGTAACATAAACCTTTTTCATTACCTAATAATAACATTCCATTTAATTATGCCTCTTCTCATAATATATTAGACAAACACCTCCATTATCAATGATTATTCCTTAATATGACACTAGTTTTCAATGTGAGAAATATTTTCTGAACCTATATTATTATAATTAATAATTTTCTAAATGTATTTTTTTAATTAAAATATAATAAAATATTATTTGTTTTTATAATAAATTTTATTAATATAATTTAATAATTATTGACAACCTTCCCCTATTATGATTGTGAAAATAAAAATTTCCATTGGTGTGTTGCACAGTACCCCACATTTATAGAGCAAAATATTTCTTTTTTTAGAACAACCTGTAATTAATGATTATAAGGATTAAATTTTTGAGAAATTTTTTATATGTAAAATTATTAGGCATTTAAAAATTATAATACACTTTAATTACATCTCATTCAATGATAATGGAAAAACATTACCCTTACATTATGCGCACTACGACCTCCACACAACAACATATCATGTTTTACAACTAGTTTCTTTCTAATTTTAAAAAATATTTTTAAACATGATTCATAAACATAAAATTATTAAAAAAATATTATTTAATTAATATTAGTATACTAAAATAAACCATTTTCATAATCATAATCATCTAATAATTATGGTATGATCATGTTTGTGTTTTTATAACAACCTACTAGAACCATACTATAAAAATAATTTCTTGGATTCCTATGAGAAATTATTAATTAATAATATAATATATAAATAACTACCTATTAATTTTATTTTGATTATTTAATTCTAGTAGTAATTTTAAACACATTAAATATGATTCCATATTATTCTTATTAAATGTCACAGAAACCTTCTTGTTTCAAATTTCATCTAAAAAGACCATATGTAAAAGAATTATAGAATCAAATTATAAAATTATAAAATATCATGTAATATTTTTTCCAATACCTTGTATGATTTGTTATTAATTTAATTTGTGAATGGAATGAAACACAATGTCGATATTACATTACATGTTCAAAATGATTATGATTTCTTATATAAAATATGGAAAATAGATTTTAACTAAATAATATACATAAATATAGAAATTATAAATAAAATATATAAATGGTTTTAAGTATAAATAAAATTATGAAAAATGTTAATTATATAGTTATTATAGTTATACAGGAGACTCATGTTGCTTCATGGGAGATAAAAACTAAATTAAGGTACTCTATTACCAAATTTAAATTTCTATGATATATTTTATATACTTCACAATGATATATTAACTATTTTTTTATTAATACGTCATTAATTTATATTACTATATTAATTTAATTCATATTTTTATATCCATATATTTTTCTCTATAGTTATTTTATTCATTTTGAATGATGTAGAAAAAATTGGTTGGTTTTTATGAACTCAATTCTCTTAATTGGGTTACAATTCTTCTTCTTAAAATATTTTTTCCATGATTTGTTGTTTCCATCCTATGTTATTATTTCATGGTACATTATATTTATTTCATTGAATAATTAAACTTTTTATTCAAATTCCCATCTTTGGATTTTTTTCCCCATGTAGATGTATAGTATTGTTAGGAAAAATTATGATCTTCTTTAAGGATGGTTTCATCTTTAATTTGAATATTATACTTACCAACTATTTTCTGATTTATATATGGAAACATATTTATTTTTATGGACTTTTAATCACTATATTTCCTTTCTCCTCCTTTGAAAATTACTTTTTATTACTACTTTCACAATTTGGGTTTTCAGTATAGGAATTTCAAAATATTACAAAGGTATTATTTTCAAAATAATTTATTTAAGTTCCACTCTATGTTTATTTTGAAATCATTTATTTCATTTCATTATCATATTAGTGAATTATGTTTATAAAATTATTTTCTGTCTAAATATTTCACATCATATTTTTTAAACCATTATGTTTTTTTAATGATCTATTATTGACTATCCATTTTGACAATAATTTTTTTTAGAAAAATTACTTCACATTTTTTAATTATTTATGTATTTCTAATGGATTAATAATTGAGATTTATATATATAAATAATTCAGTTCTTTCAATTTCTCAGAAGTAACTTTTGTAAAATTTACTTTTGAATGTCCCTATATGTAACAGCATGAGATTTTTTTAGTTTGTTTTCAAATATATTTTATATTTTGATATTTTACATTACATGAAACACTGAGTTTATATTATGTTACATTAAATAATAAGTTTTTTATTATGTTACACATAATTCTAATTTTATCATGAGTTACACAATGTACTATGTTTAAAATTTCGCTCCAATAAATTTTGATATTAGATTGCGTTACCCGAAAGCAAGTGTATAAACAAAAAATTACATACTGTTTAAATATTATTATTTAAAATGATAGTTTTCAAATAGATTTGGGAAAGGTGGGTATGAATAGTATTAAATTAAATATGAAAATATTTTTTACAAATGTTTATTTATTTAATTTTTTTTTCAATTTATTAAAAACGACAAAAAACACCTTTTTCAATAAAAGGATATATTTTTCTTAAAAATTATTTATTACGTAGAAAAATGTGATTCATATAAATAAATTAACCAAATAAATATTGATATATAATTTTAATGAAATATATATTTTATGTATTCGGTCAAATTTTTAATATTCATCTTATATATTTTCTATAAAAGTGGTAATAAGAACTCCACTTTTTTATTACAAATTGAATTATTTCTAAAAAACCATTTTGTCACCATTTATGACATATAGATATTAAAAATAAAATTTCACAGATTTAGAAAATGAAATTTATAAAATAAAAAAATTGAAATAATAATGTAAAATTTTTATTAGGGTGATATTTTTAGATATTAATGAGAAGTTTCATTTTTTGATTAATAGTGAAGAAAACGGAATTATAATTGAAATATCTATTTTCATTTAGGTTTTTATAAAGTTAAATTACATTTTATATTTTTTTTAAATATTATTTTGTTCAATTATATATTTAAATCTAATTTAGTAAATTTCAATAAATTTTATTTTAATATTGAATATCAAATCCTTTTAAAAATTTTGTCTTTTTTCATCAAAAACTGTCTTTCTCAAAACATCTATTAGATTACATTTAAATTAATTTTCTCCATTTATATGAATTAAAATTGGATATATTAATTCAATATTATTAGTAGATATATTTATTAAATTTTATTAAGTCCAACATAAAATTTTGAAAAAAGTAAATAGTGTGATAAATTAGAATTAGATACAATGATTAGGGTAATATAAGACTACTTAGTAATAACGTGTAGAATATAAGGGGTATAAATGTCCCAAGAAAGTCAAAACTAATTTTATGGGAATCATTTTACCATATACTTTATATTTTCAAGGTTTTTTTACTATGGGAGACTTTACATTGAAAAGACATGGGTGGTATTCTATCTTTTCAAAAAAAAATACAAAAGGGAAAACCACCTTAATTATAAAAATCCACCCACTCTCACCCTCTCTTGACACATTTAATCCCATTTTTTTGTCCGATAACATCTCATATCAGTCATAAATATCTAGTAACTCATCCTGTAACATCCCAGGTAAATAAAGAGTAATACATTTTAATAATTATTAATATTTATGAATTAAATTTATTTTTACTTTAAAGGGGATTTAGGTTCAATGGTGTACCCGACATGAAACAATGGGTTTCTTTGAAATCTTATATTTCCCACAATGATGAGTCATAATGAAAAATAATAATATTATATTATTTTACATTGTAGTTGTAACAGCCCGAGATTTTATGAAAAATATTCTTTTTTTTCTAATGTCTTGTGTTATACGCAAAACTAAAAGGAGCTTGCACAACACGCATCCTTGACTTTCCTTGCATTACACGCAATCGCAACCTTCCTCGATAGCGTGTGTGGTACGTAATACTGAGTTTCACGAAACAATGATATGCTATTAAAATATTATTAAAACTAGCCGTTATGAATAGTAATAACCACTTTTTAAATTTTAGAAATTTTAAAATGGACTTCATTTTTGGATTCGGAGTATCGAATTTATCCTAAGGTGAAATTTTGGTACTTTTCGGATAACTTTCATATTCTGATGAATAGTGAAAATTACTAAATTATAATTAAAAACAACTTTTTTAATCGAAATAATTAATAGTGATAAATCATTAATTTGAGTGGTTTAAAAGTATATTTAGAATATATTTTTACAATTTAATACAATGTTGGTCATTGGATGTAATTTCACATTTAAACTAGACATAAACAAGTGTCAATCTTTTGATAGATATTGTTTCTTAAAAACACGCTATTTGATTTAACAACGGGATTTAATTATAAAATTAATTAATGCAACTTTTATGTAATGAATTTGGTAAAATAGACTTCATTTTTGAATTTGGAATATGAAATATAGCTTGGGATGAAATTTTGGCACTGTTCTGAAAAACATCAATTTTTGATGAATAGTGAAACTACTAAGTGGTAGTTAAAAAAACTGAATTTTTCATAAAACATAATTTTACCGCTTCTGTGAATGGAATTTCAAAAATCCGAGAGAGACGGTTGATGTCAGTAAGTAAAATGTGGTTCAATGAGATGAAAATAATTTTTGGTGAATAGTAACTTTTTACTTTTTTTTACCGCGGTTAATAGTAAATATGGTAACTAAGGGTAAATATGATATTAATATTACCCTAACACATGTCCTAATTCTATTGGACAAGTGTAATTCGACCAAAAACAAACTTAGGAATAAAATATGACCATTTAGGCCCACATGGATTAGATTAGGACATTTATTATTAATTTATTTAAAGAAGGGTTAAAATAGTTAAAATCAAAATTTAATAAGTAAATCATTTTTAATATGGGGTTATACATAAGATAAATTCGATTGTAAATATTCATTAGAAAGATAAAAAGATTTACTACATGATGGTATTTTATTTGTTATTTTAGACATCAAATAATTTAATTTATTTATGACACAATGATGATGCAGTAATTATCTTATTAATGAAATATTGACATAATTGATGTTATAAACACCAAAATAAATATAATTTGAGACTTTTTAAGAATTAAACTAATTTTCTAGGTTACTATGATATATTAGTATTGATTTAATCAACTTGGTTTGAACATATAATTCTGTTATGACTTTCACAAAAATCATATATCAAATAGTGTCAAAATTGACACAAAATAGTTTTTAAATCAAATATTATATTATTAATTGTTATTTTATTCCTAAAAATCTAAGGTTCGGCCAAATGACTTATATAAGGATATATATTTTAATAATAAACAATTTGGGGTTCGTTTGGCATGTTATAGTAAGTGTATTAACCATATAGTGAAAGAAAACAAAAAGACACGGTAAAAGTTAAATTATTTAACTTAGAGTTAAATCTAATTGATAAGGTTAAAATAATAACCTAAACTTGTCTAAATACTATTGGTTGATAGGATTTCGACCCATACCCACTTTATCTTCGAAATAAGACCCTTTGGAACCATTATAAACCGATTTTGACTTTAAAATAAAATAATATTTTGAGGTATTCCTAAGGTGCCCCTCTCCTCCCTTATAAAAGGACACCTCCTCTCCCTCCTCCTCACACCAATTTTAGCACTCAAGCTCGGCCAACCCCTGCCAAAATCTCTTCTCCACTTCCCTAAAAACATCCTAGAGGTTCTGGTCTTCCTCAAAGACCAATTTTAGTTCCCTAAGAGGAGGTCTCAAAGAGGCACTTCAAAGAAGAGGTAATTACCGTTACCAATTCTTTCATCTTTATTTCTTCTTCCACTTCTTCTTCTTAGGTTGTTTCATTATGAAGTAATAACATCAGTATCACTCATATACTGATATGTTATTATAATTATGAAACAACCCTATTTCACCATCTATCCATCCTACGGAAAAAGAAATCACCGCGCGTGCGTACGTACGGAATACCGTCTCCACGCCGTGGTGTAATCTATTTTCCACCACCACCTTACATGGATGGGTATAATGGTGTAAAGCATAACTATACATAGTTATTACAACATCATATTGATTCTGATATATTGTATGATCCACTCCAATTCAATTCAATATTTATAGAAATGATATCATCGCTCGTGCGTACGTACGGACTACCGTCTCCACGACGCGATGAGATTCATTCTCCATGTTAACCATTTAAGAATGATTATAATGTATATATAAGAAATAATAATGAAATATATGACATTATAAAGCTACTGGATTTATGTATATATATACATATGTATGTCATCTACTTACTTCCATTTCAGGACAATAAGGAATTGAAAACAGCGTTCATGCGTACGTACGGACTACCGTCTCCATGAACGGTGTTTTTCATTTTACTTATCTACCTATTATATATATATATATACTGAATAGATATGATATATAAATCATATTTTATATTCTGGAAGTGAGTAAATCATGATATAAGTAATAATGATGTCAAGAACAACAAGTCAAAACACCTACGATAAATGAAACGATTTTACCCAAAACGCTTCTTTAACATGGAATTTACAAAAGAACGGGTAATATAATGTCATAAGTGAACCATATATGATATCATAACAATTAATATGATTCTGTAATAAGTCAATAACATGATTTAAATCATTATACAGGAGGTTTGGACACTTACAAAGCAAGTCGGACCTAAGGTAAGGGAAAATATCACATTCACATTTTTATCCGAGATTGTTTATTCGTAAGTATTTATTGGGGTGTATTTTATCATCCACATCCATGTTTCCTCAATATGTAATATTATTTCAATCCAACTACAATAGTTTAAATCCAATTTTACCCTTTGGTGAGTTTTTAGTAAAAAAATATGAAAGGAATCTTTTGACGTTTTTCATACGAGGTGCTTTTTGACTTTTCCGACAAAAGTATGAAGAATGTTTTTTTAACTTATACGGCATGAATGGATTTCTAAAACATTATTTCCAAGAAGTTTCCTTTACAAGTTTTTAAGTTTATTTTTAATCAACTTCTTTTATTTTATAATTGTACGACATGTTAAGAAAGGAACAGTATTTTTGAAGCAGAAAGGATATTTTCCTCAAGAATGAAGTTCATGTATTTTATCAAAATTATTTTCCGTCTAAGATAATAAAAGGGTTCTGTTTTTATCCCTATTATTACATTGGTTTGATTATGTTGTGATGGAAATATTTTTTATGAATTCCTTTTTCTTATATGAATTGATTTATGAAGTCATGATGTTTCAAGAATCCCATTTTTGTTACATGTGTTATGCGATGATGTATGATTATGTGGCACACATAAGAAAGGATTCATTATAAGATGGGTGGTACCTATATCTCCCTCCAATGCATTGGGTAAAGATTTTATATCTCATGAGATAGACAGGGCTGGAACGGTAGGTTATACCGGTTCAGTGAAACAGGAATGAAACGAGGGTTACTCGATTCAGAAAAGGAACATTGTCCACTAAGATAGTCTTGGCAATGAGTCTTGAATAACAAGAAATGATTTTCCAAGATTATGTGTGCATGCCACAAAGTTTCAAGTTTTATGTTATGATTATGGGGATCTCATTTTCACTTCTATGATTTATCCCATGTTATGATATTATGAGCTCTTTTGCAGGTTAAGATTTCCAAAAGCTATGTTCTTATGTATATGATGTGATTGATATTTCTTTTGTTTACCCTTACTGAGCATTTGAGCTCACCCTTTTATGTTTTCTTTTCCCCAGGATATAAAGAAAGGTTTTTAGGTAAAAAAAAGGGAATATCTTTATGGGAGATATTGAAGATCTTTCACCACGATTAGAAGATTACGTTCCGAGTTTCCAAAGACACTAAACTATTACGATCCTTGTGTGTGTGTTTTTGTTATGTACTAAGTATTCCGCAAAATTAATGTAATGTCCATGTACGATAAGCTTAGGGTCTCTACAGTAGTTAACGCCTATCCATTGTATCGGTGGGAATTCGCAGAACTAACTACAAAATGATTATAAATGTTTGTTAAATTTTTTTACATTTATCCAATAAAAGTTAGATGCTTAAAATGTGAATGAATCTAATTTTAAGTATAAATTGTCTAATATTATTTAAAAGGACGATTTATCGCCATATGATGGAGAACCCTCTTTCAATCTAGTTTTGGCCACTTTTATAATTTTTATTTGAGAAAATAAAATTCTTATTTAGAATTTGGACATCAAAATTAATTTTGGGTAAATTTTTTTGTAAAACTCATTTTCCTAATGAATTTTGAAAAATATTGTATTTTAATACAAAACTGACTTTTAATATGATTTATTTATATTGTTTGATTATCTTTATATATGGTTATAAAGTGTTATTAGATTTCACTTTTACCATTTAATCCAATTTTGGTTATTGGATGTAATCTCACTTTGAAATTGGACATAAACAAGTGTCAATCTTTTGATAGTTATTATTTCTTAAAAACAGTCTTTTGTTTTGACAATAAGAAATAATTTTAAATTAATTAATCCAACATTAATTTTTTTAATTAGGTAAAATAGACATCATTTCTGAATTCATAATATAAAATATAGCTTAGGATGATTTTTTGTATTCTTCTGAAAAAAATCAATTTTTGATGATTAGTGAAAACACTAAGTAGAATTATAAAAAAATAACGTTCTCATTTAAATAATATTTTACCGGTTTTGTGAATTGAATTCAAAAAATCTGACATAGATAGATATTATTAGTAAGTAATTTTTTTTCAATATTCTGAAAATATTTTTTATTGAATAGTTACTTTTGACTTTTATTTACCATGGTTAAAGGTAAATATGGTAATTCAAGGTAAAAATAATATAATAATAATAATAATAATAATTTACCTTTACATGTGTCCTAATCTTATTGGTTGATAAATTTCAGACAATGGGCGTCCTTGAGTTGATTTTGGGACCCCATACAGCCACTTAAAAGTGATAATGACACTTTATATTAATTAATTTAAAGTAAATACAAAAATGAAATAAACATACATGTTTTAGTATATAAATTTTTACATGGGGTTATATAAGTTATCATTTCAACTATAAATATTCATTGGAAATCTAAAAATATTTCATTCTTTATGGTATTTTATTTATAATTTTTAGATATCAGATAAGTAAAATTATTTATGACTCAATAAGAATGCAGTGTTTACTTCATTAATGAATAATTTAAATAAATAAGATTATGAAGATTAAAATAATATCCAAAACTATTACAATTCTTGTTGGGTTATATTATTTCGAACATGATTCATCTTATCTTCTAATTTAATGAGTTCTAGACCTTTAAAAACTGATAATCATTAAATAATAAAATAATAACATTCCTAAAGATCCACTCCCCCCTTATAAAAATTCCTCACCTCTAGCCCATTACTCAAACCTGTCAATCCCATTTTATCATCCTAAATCTACTCAATTAAGCACCATGTATCTCTATCTTCCACCTAGAAGCATTACCTTTGACATAAGGCCCTTCAAGAAATAATTTTGGTTCAATCCAAAGGGAGTTACTCGATTTAAAGGTAACATCTTCTCTTAAGTTGTTTTGTTTTAGTTTCCTTCACCAACCCCCTAAACTCTTTTTATTCCATTATTTTATATAAACACCAGTATCCTAAATATACTAGGTTTTTTATGAGAGAGATTCGAACTACACTTGCACACACCTCCATCTAATGGGTACTTCACAAAACGATGATTGTTCCATTATCTACAACAAATTCTCAAAGTGACCATTATCACGGAACTGTATTTATATGTGATATATATTCTATTTATATTATCTTTATGCTTCTCTATTTTTCATTTATAACATACCATTATGGTTTCCATTATGGGTAAACGCGATAATTTCATTTGAGGATGTGTGGACTACCGCTCCCTTAAAGTGATATGACTCATTCATGCCATACGTGGAACGTATTAATGATGGAGTTACTAAAATTATATATATGATATTATAAAATAATTATAGTATAAATATATATCATTTTGTATTCATTCAATTAAATATTAAAGATAAATGAATGTAGCATTCATGCGTACGTACAATCTACCGTCTCCATGAACAGTTCATTTCATTTCATACAACCAAATGTTATATACTATTATAAATACATATATATACTTGATATTTATGATATATATGATATCTAATTCATTAATATCACTCTGAAGATAATCTAATTTTTACCAAATGGACAATTTATAATTATAACATGTTCATTTTTAACTATGTTTCAAAACATCGACACAATGTCCAATATAAACTCAAACAATTAACTAATCGTTATAGCAAGGTAATAAGTGATATTAAAGGGATAATAAACATCATATAAGTTCTCAAGAAAGTAGAAATTAACTTAATATTACTATTCAGGATATTAAAGAATAAACAGATCAAATCGTACACGAGGTAAGGTACTTCATCTCAATCTCCTTTCATTGAGGAATGTTTTGATAATATAAACCTCTTTATTGTATTAGTTGTATAATAAACCCCATTGACATTTAATTTCATTAAAATGGAATCCTTTTTCCACAAATCATTTTACTAAATGACAAATGGAATGTTTTTATCATTTGTGACGACAATGATCTCTTCGTTGTGGTAATTGTTAGTTTTATTCCTCAATAAGACTTAATGATTTTAAAATGAAAAAGAAATACCTTATTCGGTTTTTTGGCTGATTTTGGTAATGAAAATGTTTTTTAAAATCAATTTATATTTCAATATGTTTAAATAGTTTAATCTTAATACAAATGAATTTTTTTTAGTGAAATATTTATATTTTCAATATTATATGCGTTGCGATTTTATAATGGTACTTAGACATTTGAAGGGTGGTTACATAGTAAACCAAATGATAGGTGGTGTCGTGATAAACCCAGAAGGGTGGTTATATTATATCCTCCAATGCATTGGGTGTGGAAGTCAGCCATATGGCTATTCTATTTAGTGATATGTGTGGAAGTTGACTGAATGGTTATTCTATTTAAGTATGTTTATGTCCCAAGTTACCTTTATATGTTTTTTATTCTTTATATGGGTTTTATTGAAGTCTTTTGGTTAAAAAAGGGTAAGAAGTCATATTTTATTCATTGATGATTATTTACTACTTTATAAAGGTTACAAGTATTACTTATGATATGGTATTCATGGTTTACATGTTGTTTAGAAAAACTATGAGTTTTCCTTTACAGAACTTTTTATGCTCATCCCAGGTTTTTGAAATGTTTTTAAAAGAACATAAAGATTAATAGGGTCATGGATGGGATCAAGGAAAATTCACGTTATCCAAAACATGTAGCTAGACAATACTCTTTTTTAAAGAGTTTTTATTTTATAAAAAAATTGACACTGAGTAGAAGTGTCTACATGTAATATTCAAGTTTTTGTTCTTATGTTATGACCTAATTATCTAAATCTATAAACTTGAAATGAAGCACAATGTGAATTATTAACATAATTCAATATTATGTAATGTTTAAGGTTGGGTAATTATAGTTTGTATTAGAGGTTTGTTTATACATGTTTAAAAGTTAAGATATTTTTAAATTAATATCCAAAAATTATTTTTAATTTATGGAAATATAGAAATGATATAGAATTTACAGATTACCATATTTCTTCACCTAAGATATTTCTATGTTGAGAATGGTTGTTCATAGAGAAAATGGGACAGATATGCTGGGAAGGTATACAATGGGAAGTGATCTTACAAATCAACATCCTGAGATGGTCCAAATTTGAATTGAACAGTTTGTTGGGGTGATGGATCAGTTGACTAAGGTGATAAATAGTGGTTGTTTTTATAGATGATATTTTTGTGTATACTAAAATCTAAGAGGAACATGAAAGTTTCTTAAGGATTGTATTGAAAACCTTAAATGAAAAGAAACGGTATGTTAAATTCCGCAAATGTGGGTTTTGGTTATAAAAATTTCATTACATGGTGAAATTGTCTCAAAAATGGCATAACAGTTGATCCAGTTAAAAAAAATTTGTTGAAGAATGGCCATGATCTACCAATATTACATAGATCCATAATTGTTTTGGATTGGAAGCTTATTACCAGAGGATGGTTCATAATTTCACACAGTTATCCAGTCCAATGACTAAGTTAACTCAAAAACATGTTAATTTAATTTGGACAAAAGAATATGATGATTGTTTTCATGAATTTAAAAGAATATTGGTGAAAGCTGTAGTTTTGGCATGAACATACAAAGATGGTGAATTTGTTAACTATAGTGATGCTTCAATAAAAGGGATTGATTGTGTCCTTATGTAAAATGATCAGGTAATTTCTTATGCTTCACGTCAGTTGAAATCTCATGAGGTAAATTACCCTACACACATGATTTGGAATTAGTTGTTGTTGTTTTTTCTTATAAATTTTGGAGGAATCATTTTTATGTAGTAAAATTTGAAATATAATCTTACCACCAAATATTGAAGTATATATTCACTCAGAAATAATTAAACATGAGACTATGGAGATGGTTGGAATTAATCATGTATTATGCTTACATGATTCATTACCATATAGGGAAACCAAATAATGTGGAAGATGCTTTGAGTAAAAAAGGTATTTATTCATTTACGTTATTACATTTGGATTAATATTCTTTCATTAAGGACTTGATAAAATTTGGAATAGAAGTTGTTAGTGTAAGAAATTCCACTATTTTGTTTCAGGTGTCAGTGAAATCACCTCTATGAGATAGAATTTAGAATGTGAAGAAGGAAGATACTGAGTTATAGAAAAAGGTATATTTAGTTCATAAGGGTATGTTGCCTGAATTTTACATTGATAAAGATTATGTTTTGAGGTTTGGTAAGAGATTATTTATTCCTTGTGATTCCCAGTTGAACAAAGAATTATTGTGTGAAGCTCATAGTTCTATGTATCCAGTTCATCGTAGAAGTACTAATATGTACATAGATCATTGGGAGTATTACTGGTGGGACGAAATGATGAGAGATATTGTAAACTTTAGCGTGAAGTGTTTGAATTGTCAACCAGTTAATGCATAGTAGTTGTTCCCGAAATGGATGATTCAGTATTTACTAGTTCCAATGTGGAAATGGGAAAATATATCCATGGACTTTGTTGTGGGATTACCAAATATATCTCAATGTAATAATGTAATCTGGGTTTTATTGATCAATTGACTAAATCTACTAATTTTTTTCCTATTCTATATACATTGTCTCTAGATCAAAATTCTTTGTTGTATGTTCAAGAGATAGTTAGGTTGCATGGATTTCCCCTCTTCATTGTATCTGATAATGATCACATGTGTACTTATATCTTTTTGAAGGGCCTTCATAAGTTTTTGGGTACTGAATTAAATTTTAGTACAACTTTTCCTATACAATCTGACAGGAAGTCAGAAGGAACATTAAAGAAATTTAAATATATGTTATGTTCTTATTCAATAAATTACCATGGAATTTTGGACCAACATCTTTCTTTGGTTGAATTTTCTTATAATAACTATTTTCATTCCAGTATACAGATGTCTCAATTTGAGGCATTATATGGGATGTGGTGTCGAACTCCAGCTTTTGGATATCAAGTAGTTGAGTGGAAGCAGATGGGACTATAATTGGTAGAAGAGATGGAAAAAATGTTCAGTTGATTCAGAATCACATGAGAACAACTTAGAGCTGGAAGAACGGTTATGTGGATAACTGGAGGATGGATCTTTCATTCAAGGTCGGTGATCATGTCTTTCTCAAAGTTTCTCCATGGAAAAGTGTGATGTGTTTGGAAAGAAGGGAATGATGAGTCCAAGGTTTATTAGACCCTATGAAATCCTAGAGAATGTTGGATTAGAAGCCTATAGAGTATATTTAACTCCATGTTTATCCTAGGTACAAAATGTTTTTCATGTTTCAATATTGAGAAATAATATGCTAGATTCATCTCATTTTTTGAGCCTAGAGGTAGTTCATTTGGAAGAGAATCTATATTATGATGAACAACCATTCCAGATTCTTGACCGAGGAGTAAAAGTGTTACGGAATAAGGTAATTAATCATGTTAAAGTTTTATGGAAAACCCATGTTTTTGAAGAGGCAACATGGGAATCTGAAAATTCGATGAGAGATAAATACCCCCACTTATTTGATAAGTGAATAAAAATTACGATGATGCAATTTCTGAAAGGGGGAAGGATGTAACATCTCAGGTAAATAAAGGGTAAGACATTTTCATAATTATTAATATTTGTGAATTAAATATTAATTTTACATTAAAGGGAATGCTTTGTTTGATGGCATACCTGACAAGAAATAATGGGTTTCATTGAAATCTTATATTTCACACAATGTTGAGTCATACTGAAAAATAAAAATATAATATTATTTTAAATGGTAGTTAATGCCTTGACATTATATTAGAAGGAATTTACAGAACTAACTACAATATAATTATATATATTTTTTAATTTTTTTATATTTATCAAATAAAATTTAGAGGCTTAAAAAGTGAATGAATCTAATTTTAAGCCCAAATAGTCTAATATTTTTTAAATGGTTGATTTACCACCTTTTGATGGAGAACCATCCTTATATCTAGTTTAATCACTTTTATATGTTGAATTTGACAATGTAAAATTCTTCTTTATAATCGGGACATCAAAATTTACATTGGGTAAATTTTCGGAATTTTTCTGATAAAATTCATTTTTAATGAATAGTGACAAATACTGTATTTTAATTCAAAACTATGTTTCAATATAATTTATCTATATGGATATATTATCATTTTAATTTATTTTAATATTTAATTATACTATATTTTTACCATTTAATCCATTTTTGGTTATTGGAAGTAATTTCACATTAAAATTCGACATAAACAAGTGTCGATCTTTTGATAGTTATTGTTTCTTAAAAACACTATTTTGTTTTGAAAACAGTAATTAATATTAAATTAATTAATATTCTATGTTTTAAATTAATTAAAATAGACATAATTTTTCAATTATGAATATAAAATATAGATTAGGCATACTATTTGGTATTTTTCTGAAAAAACATAAATTTATGATGAATAGTGAAAACAATGAGTAGTAGTTAAAAACTTACTTTTTCATTTAAATGAACTTTTACTACTTATTTCAATTGAATTTTGAAAATCCAACATTCATTGTTGTTATTAATAAGTAAAATTTGGTGCCATGTTAAGAAAATAATTTTTGGTGAATAGTAACTTTTGACTTAATTACTGCAGTTAAAGATAAATAAATTAATTCAAGGTAAAAATATTATTATTATAATATTAATTTACCATAACATGTGCCCAAATACTATTGATTGATAAAATTCCGACCATTTGAATTCTTGGGTTGATTTCGGGACCCTATGGAGTCACTTAAGAGTGATAATGACACTTTATATTAATTAATATAAAGTAAAGACAAAAATGACATAAACATACATCTTTTAGTAAATCAATTTTTACATGGGGTTATATAAGTTATATCCTCGAACATAAATATTCATTATAAATATAAAAATATTTACTATATCAAGGTATCTTATTTATAATTTTTTTACATCAAATAAATATAATTATTTATGACACAATAAGGAAGCAATGTTTACATCATTAAAGAATGATTTAAATAAATAAGATTTTAAAGATTAAAATAATATCCAAAAGTTGTCCAATTATAATTGGATAATTTTATTTTGAAACTTAGTAATCTTTTCTTCTAATTTAATGAGTTTTGGACCTTTATTAACACATATTTGTATATAATAAAATAATATTTTTAAACATTCCTATAGAGCCCCTCCCCCTTATAAAGGCTCATAACCACTAAACCATTACTCACACCTCTCAAGCCACTTGGATCATCAAAACACTACCCAATTAAGCTACATACATCCCTCTCTTCAACCTAGAAGCCTTACCTTAGGCAAAATGCACTTCAATAAATCCTTTTGGTTCTGACCAAAGGGTGTTACCCGATTTAAATGTACTGTCTTCTCTTATGTTCATTTGTTTTATTTTCCTTCTCTAACCCCCAAAATATCTTTTTATACCTTTATTTTATATAAAAACTGGTATCCTAAATATACTAGGTTGTAGTTATGATAAATATTCTAAATACACTTATACACACCTCCATCTAATGGGTAAATAACGTACTGTTTCTGTGGACGGTGAACTACAGCCTCCCGAAATGATGATTGATCAATTATCTCCAACCACCACTCATTGTGGCCATTATGATGACATTTTATTTATATATGATATATATTATATTTATATTGTCTCTATTATTCTGTATTTTTCATTTATATCATACCTTTATGGTTTCAATTATGGGTAAACATGATAATTTCATTTGAGAAAATGCGGACTACCACCCCCTCAATGTTATATGACTCATTCATGCCATACATTAAACATTTAAAGGATAGAGTTACTGAAATTCTATAAATGATATTATAATGGAATTATAATATACCTATGTATCATTTATTTTTCATTCCATTAAATATGAAGTAGAAATGAATGTAGCGTTCAAGCGTACGTACGTCTTACTGTCTCCATGAACATAGCATTTCATTTCTTACCTCAAAATATTATGTACTATTATAAATACATATATATACTGGATAAATATGATATCTAAATATGGAATATCATTATGAAGGTAATTCAATTTTTACCACATGGACAATTTATAATTATAACAAGTTCATTTCTATGTCAGGTTCTAAACATCGAAAAAATATTCGATATAAACTAAAATAATTAACTAATTATTATATCTAGGTAATAAGTGATATAAAAGGAATAATAAAATTGAAATAGGTTCTTATGCAAGAAAAAATTAACATAAATTTTTTATTTAGGAGATTAAATAAGGAACAGGTCAAGTCAGACATGAGGTAAGGGACTTCGTCTCAATCTCCTTTCATTGAGACATGTTTTGATAATATACACCTTTTTCTTTTATACGGTATATAATAAACCCCTTTGACTTTTAATTTCATTAAAATCGTATATTTTTTCTATTAAAAAGTTTAAAAAATTAAAAAAGGAATGTTTGTATCATTTTTCATGACAATGACCTCTCTGCCACTGTAATCATTTGTTGGCATCCACTATATGCCATTATGTTAAAAAATAACCCTTGTTCTGTTTTTTGGGTGTCTTGGTATTGAAAATGGGTTTTTAAATTGATTTATTATTTAAATATCTAGAAATGATTTATTTTGAATGAAAATAAAATTTTATTAGTGAAGTATTTATATTTTCAATATTTTATGTTTCACGATTTTATAACGGTACTTTTACAATTGACAGGTGGTTATGTGATAAACCAAATGACAGGTGGTGTTGTGATAAACCAAGATGGGTGCTTATGTTATAACCTCAATTGTATGGGGTATGGAAGTCAGTCGTATGGCTATTCCATTTAGTGATTTGTGTGTAATTCGATCGTATGGTTATTTCATTTTTGTATGTTTATGTCCCATGTTACCATTATATGTTATATATTCTTTCTATGGGTTTTATGGAAATAGTTTGTTTAAAAAAGGGTAAGAAATGATAATTGATTCAGTGTAGAGTATTTACTAGTTTATTAAGGTGAAAAGTATTACTCATGGTAATGTATTCATGGTTTACTTGTTGTTTGGAAAAAATAACAATTTTCATTCTTTGTGTATCCCTTCCTGATATTTTTATGCTTATCCTATGTTTTTGAAATGTTTTTCACAAGACATAAAGTGGTATAGGGTCAATGATGGTATCAATGAATACTAATGTTGTCTAAAACAGGGAACAATACATGAATATTTTTGTATGATTTTATATTGTATAAAAAAATGGATACTTAGTAAGAGTGTCCACATGTAATATTCAAGTTGTTATGCTTATATTATGACCTAATTCTCTAAACCTCTAAACCTGAAAATATCCTCAATGTGAATTATTAACATAATTAAATATTATTTAATTTGTAAGGCTGGGTCTTTATACATCCTATATTCCATATTTCGGGAATAAATCCATCCAATGATGGCCTTTAGTGTAAACAATAAGTTTATGTCTGAAGAAGAGTTAACATCCATCAAAAATGTTTTTCCTTTATTACTTCCTCAAAAACCATTAATTAATTTCTATATAATTATTATATAATTACAAACATATCTTAAAAATACTTATTTGTTGTTATATTATGGGAATGATGGAAAACCACAAACACTTCCACCATATGGGTTATGAAATAATCATTCTTTTTTTTTTGAGGACTACCACCTCATGAACCTAAGTCATTAGATTTACCATTTCCACCTATCATGGATGGCCATAATGATATAAATAATTCTTATATATGAAACTAAGGATTTTTTTATTATTTATTTTTTATATCATATATATGTTAATGCTATATATTTTTTGGACTATGATATCTTTTTTCATGTGTGACAGACTACGACCTTGCAAAACGATGTGATTCATTCACACAGTACGTGAAATGTATTAAGTATTTTTTTAATAAAATTTTGTGATATATATGAAATAAATATTATTACATAATGATAATATAATTCATTTACTTTATTTCTTTCAATCCAATATGACAATGAAATCAGTGTTTAGGCATATGTATGACCTACCGTCTCCATGAATTGGGTAATTCCTATCAATAATTATATATCATGAATTATTATAAATAAATATAAAATTAATATATGTGATATTTATATAATTTTAATAATTATTTATATTTTTTATCAATGATTAAATTAAGAGGAAAACAGAATATAAAATCAAAACATATACGGAAAAAATCGGTTTTTATCCAAAATAGAACATAAACATAGAATTTTTAATAAAAGGGTAATAAAATTTCATAATCAAATCATATATGAGATTATTTATATGAATATGTTTCATTATGAGACTTATAATAACATTGTATTTACTATATAATAGTCTGGAACATGTATAAAGGATTTCAAGACTTATGGTAAGGGATTTCCTTCATACTTTTTACTTTTGGGCGACACATTCTATATTTACTATCTATTTCTTATATTTAGTTTATATATATTCCATTTATTTATTTTATGTTTGTTATTCTAAATGTTTTTTCTAATTAAATATATATTTGATTATCATTCATTCATGCAGTTTTTGGTTCAAGAGTCACCAAATCAGTACGGGATATTTATCTCCATTTTGCATATCTGAGCCCTATGTTATGATATGAATCTATATTATTTCAGGAGTTGTATATATAGAACCTATAAAATTTAATGTGATTAAATTATCTATAATCATGATTTTTTAAATTCTATTTTTTATTACATTAAATTTATTATGATTAAAGGTTATCAAAGAGGTAATAATTTAATTTTACAATCTCATTTTTTTCAGGATGGTTTTTTATTATTCATACAACGATTAAATATTATGATATATATCTAAATAAATATAATTAATTTTATTACTATATTTTTATTCATGATATATTCAAGTAATGTTACGTTTTTCCCACTTATTGGTACTTACAATAATTAAGAAATTTTTCTTTAGAAAATCTAACCTTATTTTCCTCTTCGTTCGGAAATCTGTTTTATTCAAAAAAAATCATAAAAATATTTCAAAAACGTTTCTAATGTTTATATTAATCTCATTTTTAAGGAAAAGGATTTTAGATAAATTTTTATGTCATAAAATTTTATTTAAATGTTTTTAAAATATTCTATTATATGTTTTCATGGTTATTTTTAATGGAAGAGTATTTCCAAATGTTTTAGGTTTTAAAAATATTTCTCAAACAAGAAATGATATGTTTCATAGTAATTATTTTAAATTATTATTAAAATATTCATTTAAAATTTTTCTAGGCTATTTTTAAATAAATCAATCTTCATAATAGCTTTCATTTCAAAAAATATATTCAAAGAAAATTTGTTCCCTCGTGAAATTCACCATGTAGTCATTCAAAATAATTTTCCATATAATAAGAAATTATTTACTTTACTTATGCTTTAATTGGGATATGATCAATGGATACTATTATTATTATTTATCATAATGGTTTAAGTTTTTAGGACATGTTTCTTATGAAAATATCTACTTTTCAGGGGTTTTTCTATGATTAAATTATTAGGAAACATGTATCTATTCTATAGATTATGGTATGAAGAAATGTTTATGATACCCATTTCATTTAATGGGTTACGACACGATGAATGTTAATGACTTTTTGGAACAAATAAATTTTGGTTCCATTACGATATAGGTGGGACCTATATATCCATCAAGTTCATTACATAAAGATTTATATATCTCCTGATATAGATATAGATGGAAAAGGGAGTGAACCTTGTACAGTTTGAAATAGAATCCACTAGGGATGATGGTTGGTCTCACCTAGGAGAAATACTCACATATTTGTGAACCAGATTACATTTTCAAGATGTTATGTGTGAACTTGATTACATGTTGGAAATGTTATTTATAAACTTGATTATATGTTCAAAATGTTATTCCTGGACCTGGTTTCATGTCAATATGTTTATGATATGGCTGTATTTAATGTCCTTAACTTAATGATGGATCTTGTATCTATTTTCACATGTCCCCAATGTTGTAAGATTATGTTCATGACACAATTCAATGTGTGAGCTCAATTTTATTATCTTATGACTCACATTTTTTGATATCCTTATGATTCATGCCTTATGAACTTCATATCATTATTCCATGATTCATATTTATGATCCTTGATATGTAGGGTATGGTTTTTCAATTTTATAATCTTTTTATCATACCCTTATTCTTATGTCATCAATACGTATCTTTATTATTTACCCTTATTGAGCATTTTATATCACCATTTATTATGAATACATTTTACATGTTTAAAATTATAGTTTTAAATATGGTATTCATGTGAGGATTACTAGTGGGGGTATATTTTTTGGAGATATTGAAGATATTTCACCAAATTAGAATATTGGGTTTTTAGGTTTCCAAAGGCACTATGGTTTTATGGTCTTTGATCATGTGTTTATGTAATGTAATAAATATTCATAAAAATAGATGAAATATCCATGTATTATAATACTAGGTCATCGTAGTCAGAATCAAAGGAATGGTTTAGTTAAACTTTGGAAACTAGGATGAGAAAAATATAGTATGATCCATGGGGATAATTATATATATATGTCTAAGATTAGTTAATATTTATTAAATTGGGATAGAATTTTTTTAAAATACTGAGAAATTGGTTTCTAAGAAATTACATCCCATTATGGATACTATAAGTTGATGTGGATCTGGCAAAATTGTATATAAGGGTATAATCCCTGAAAACATAATATTGAGAAAGACTCAATTTGGAAATGCTGCACAATAATGGGCCTCACTACACACCTGGTTTGACACTTACGAGGCATATTATATGTAAATTCACAAACTCGTTATGAACTATCATGAAGGATATAAGTATATGAAGAATATAAATTACCTAGAATAATCATAATGTATCATAGATTAAAAATATGGTTTCTTGATTGAGAACTCTTAAACTATTTTTCAGACTATGTGACATAGCATTATTATTCATTGTTCTCACACTATGAATTTAGGTCTTAGTCAATAGATGAAACTGATGGAACTATATTAATGTGGAATACAATAAAGAATAACATTTTTATCCTCCTAATAATTTAAATGATATGTGATAATTAATAGAAAACAACATTGTTTTCATAGTAAACTTCATCAAGATATGAATCATCAGGAAAATAAAAATTATATGAACAATGGAAAAATATTATATTATGTCCCTTATGAGGCATTGGAATCATTTTTAAATGGTTCCACTGATCTATTAGTTTCTGAGCAATGGATCATTACCATTTAGAAAATTTTTTCCACTCTCCAACAATTAAAGCATGAAAAAATTACTATGGATATCTACCATTTAGGTAGTTGGGATAATCGTTGGTGGAATCTTATTAAGAATTCAAGGAAATGATATTAAATTTAATCTATGAAGTGGGATGAGTCTAAATTCTTTTTATTAAGTAAGTTCATTCCATTTATTCTTTAGAAAAAATGGGGAGGGATTTAGTTGATCTTAAATATAAGGATGGTGGATTTTTCAGTTCTAATGATGAAAATTTTACAAGAAATACTAGGTACACTAAAGTAATTATAATTTATCATAAAATGATGTTTGATTAATTCTTCAGTGTTGTAAATCCAAATTTCTCAAGGGTGATATCCATAAGGGACATTAGATGATATGAATAAATAATTAGATGTTCACTAAAAGTGTAAAGGATAGTTTGAAAGCTTATTCTTTTTAGTCATAAGAATAATAAAATATGGTTCTATAGAAAATTCACTGATATGTAACATGGATGGAAGAAAAATTATGATACTAATACTTTATAAAAATGTGTGAAGAAGAAAATATGTGATTTTATAAAAGGAATAAGAAGGTGATTCATGTTTGGAAAGACTGTACATAAATAAAATTAATGATAAACTAATGTGAAAAGTCCAATAAAAGGAATAACTATAGATAGATAAATAGAATACACCACCAACAATTCAGGGTTTCATGTGTAAGGAATTCATGCATTATAAAAAAATGCATCAATCTAATGTCTAATTTCTATGATAATAAATAACATCCTCTAAAGAGAATTTATAAAGGGAAATCGTATGAGATCATAATGGATGAATGGAATCATGATAACGTGGAATCACTTATCATCCTATCTTTCATTATGAATTATATATATGATTTTGTATGAATTATCCCAATAAAAATATACATTTTCTTAATTCGGTGAAATTTCATGTGATTATATACCTCTATATGGATTATAGAATAATAAAAATTTAATTTATATTAACATTGTTCAAGGATGAACCCAAGATTTTCATGATTTTTGGTATAAGATTATATATTATATATGGAATAAATAGGAGTTAACTTTTGGATGAGATTATATATCCATGTATGATTAACATAATAATTTTGGATAAAATCACTAGTTTATGATTTTATGGTTGATAATAAGTTCAATGAAATTATAACCTCTTTTGATCATTCATGTGATATTAGTTTATCATAAATTAATGATATTTTAAGTGACATTTAAGTTAAAACCACTCTTTTGTTTTTTTGTATGTTTTAGTGATAATATTATATAAGGAGGAGTGAATTTACAATTTTTTGGAAAAAATATTAATTGTATTGGTAAACATTAGTATTTATTTTATATTTTATATTTAGGTAATTATTGGTTTAAATCGACCAACTTACAAATTCCCCACTCTTCATCACTTTAAATGAATAATTCTCTTTGGATATGCTTACCAGAATTTACATTAATGAAGTCGTTTAATTTCATGGAGTACAATAGTAAATATTATCTAGTAAATATTTGATGTTCACCTCAATGTTTTTGTGTTGTATTTATCAATATCATGATATAGAGTAGAGTTTCATCATTCCAAGAATAATTCAAACCCCATAGGAAATGCTTTGATATTATTCAATAGATTTCAATAGTTGTTAGGATCAAGAAATTACTCAATTTTAATTTTCATATATTAATACCATTCACATAATAATTCTTATGGCTCTTTAAAATCCTTATATAGAAGTATGTGTAGATCTCCAATGTACAAAAATGATGTTTCAAAAATAAAGAAATCATGACATAAGAAAACTGATGAGATGAGAGAGAAGGAATATATAAAGTTAAAAAATATGTTATTCTGATAAAAATTGATGGAATATAGGATTTTAAGGTTGTTACAATATCATTCTATGATTTTTATCTATGGATGAATGTAGGGAAAACTAATACCAATGTACATCAGGACCATCAAGATACATATCGTATGAAGAGCGTAGTTTGTCATTCGGAACACCCAACAGACCACTCATAGGTTCAAGACGTGTTCCATGTAAAAATACCAAGGTATAAAATTGTTGATTCATCACATGTAATGAACTCATAGGTCCCACCATTTGAGCATGAGGTTTATTTTGATGAAGGACTTGAATAGATTTTTTTTGAATATAGAATGTTCTATGAAATGAGACCAATCACCTTTTCAAAGTTTTGTGAAAAAACCACTATCTTATGGAAGAATAATGGGAACATGAGGATGTAATGAGACAAAATTTTAATTATATTTTTCTACCAAATTAGAAATTTTCAATGGATAATTTCATTTTTTGTGTGGTAGAATGTATAACCCCAGGTTTTCAAGATTTTTTTAAAATATGTATAATCCTTTTATAATTTATGTTAAATAGAACACTGTGTTTATCTTGAGTTACATGAAATAATAAGTCAATAAGGTTTTACACACTATTATATTTTTATCTTTTATTACACTTAATACAATTTTTAACCTTTCTTACATATAATTCTAAGATTAGATTTCGTTACAAGAAACACCGAGTTTAATCCAAACATGACATACTATTTAAATATTATTCTTTAATATAATAGTTATCAACTAGTTGTTAGAATCGTGGATAAGAATAGGATTAAATAAATTATGAAAATATGGTTTTCCCAGGTTTATATAATGAATTTTTTTTGTGGAAAATTAATTTCAAATGAACATAAAACCCATTTGAAGTTAAAAAGAAATCATTTTATCAAAAAACAATTTTTATGTGCAATAGTGTGCTTTATGTCAATAAATTTTTGAAACCAAATTTGGATAAATATTTTAATGATTTTTAGATATTATATATTTAATAAAAAATTTAACATTCATATTATATATTTTCTAGATAATAGATAATAATAAATACAATTTTACTCGTAGAAATCAATTTAAATAAGCACTTTTGTGGTATTTTTATAGTTCCTTGATTATAAAAATATTTATTACCCATCTAGAAAATTAATTTTATAAAAAATATATATTTTTCTGGAATTGTAATATCAATATTAATTAATGGAGAAATTGTTTGATTTTTTATGAAAATTATCATTATTTGATGAATAATGAATGATATGGAATTTTTATTGAAATCTTCATTTTTTACATTTATGTAAAATGGTAAATATTGTTTTAAATTTATTTTAAAGTGTATTTAGAAAAATTATAAATAATTCAATTAAATTTAGCTCATTTTAATCAATTTCATATTGAATTTGAATATAAAAAATTCTTAAATGCCAGATATTTTTCTATTTAATACCCCGCTTTCTCAGCATAAACAAGAGATAAATTTTAAATTAATTTTTACCACATCTATAAATTTAATTTGGTAAAATTGATTATATATTTGTAATAATAATGATCATAATTTTGAATAACATCGACTTAATTTTTTACCATAAATATTAATGATAGAAATTAAAATTAATAACAATGATTAAGTTAATAACAATATTATATAGTTAAAGATAGAATATAAGTTGTAAAAATGACCCAAAATGTTACACCCCATGTTTTTATGGACCATTTTTTCAAATAAATTAATTTTCATTAATGTATTGCATTACACTAATTCAAAAATTCCATTCACAAGAAACACACACTCACTATACGTTATATGAAAAAATTACTTGAAATACATTACACATAATAAAAAATCTACATACATTACACACAACACCAACTTGGTGTACATTACACGCAACACCGACTGGGCGTATGTTACATGCAACATTGATGCCTATATAAAGAATCATTTTACTCTTATAATTATTTAAACTATATACATATAATTAATCCATTAAATTGAGTAATATTAATACTAATAAATACTTTTAAAATACTTTTATAATGTTTTAATAGATATAAAATATAATGTTAATGAAGGATATAATTGTTGGTAAGTCATTATTTGTTTAAAAATATTATTTTATCAAACAAACTACTTTGAATGAATTTCATTGAAAAATAATAAAATTAACCTGAGACACATTTAATAATATCATTTTATAAAATAAAGATCAATTTGGAATTTATAATGACGAAATTATCTTAGGGATAATTTTTGGGATTTTTTGGGAAACATAATTTTTTGACGAATAGTGAAAGATACTAAATTTTGACTCAAATCTACCTTATCAGATAATTTATTTTTAAGGATGAATTATATTTTAAAATGGTTTAAAAATATAAATAGATAACAATTTTATCAATTAATATAATTTTGGTCATTGAGATCAATATCACATTGAACTTTGGTATAAAAACATAACAAACTTTTGAATGTTTTTACATTAAAAACTCGTATTGTCGACCAGACTACGATATTAAATATAAATATATTTCCTCATCTTATAATACTGGAATTTTGAATAATTTATTCCATATTTTTAATAATTATAATATTTAATTTATAATAATTTAAACATTGTTTTTTGACCTAAATGATTAGTGATTCTAATTAAAATTAATCACATCTATTAAATCTTAACTAACTACTAAACAATAAATTTAAATCCAAAAACAACTTATAAATTTTTCCAAAATCCATTTTATTTCCATATTTCAAACCAATCTACCCTTTTATCTAATATTGTCAATTATTGGATCAATTTTACATGTGAAAAATGTGCAGGAAATTCCTATTTAAAATATTATCAGAGTGCCACTACTCCTTGACTATAAAAATGCCTCCTCTCCTTCACATATTTAATCCTATCAAAACACATATGTTTTACCAATATAATCTAAAATATCCAACCAAAAATCATCCCTTCTTCATGTAATTCTCTATTTGAGCATAATTTCTTCTTAGGATGATTTTTGGTGTATACCAAATGTAGTTACCTGATTAAGAGGTAACACCCTCCTGCACACTTTATTCTTTTATTTTCTTTATCCACTCCCTCAATTCTTCTTATTAAATTTTTATACATTATCAAAATTACCATAAATATGATTATATTCCTTTATGATAAGTTTCTCACCTACACTTACAAACCCTTGTATCTAATGGCTAATGAACATATTGTTTATGTGTATGATGAACTACCATCTCAAAAAACGATGATTGTTCATTCTTCCTATACCACCAATCATGGAAGACATTAAAATGGAAATTATATTTATATATAAAATATTTGACATTTTTAATTATTTAAACTTATTTTATCATCTTACCATATATATATTTGTATATTACTTTTTGGGTAAATAAGATAATTATTTTGAGTAAGTGTGAACTATCACCCACTCAAACCGATGTGATTTGTTCACACACTGCACAGAATATATTAAGGATGGGTTTAATGAAATTATATGATATATATGATATATTATTTCTACTGGAATAATTATATATACATATTTTTCATTTATGTTCTTTCTTTCAATACGACAACTAAAAAGAAACAATGTTCATGTGTACGTACAACCTATTGCCTCAATAAAAATTGAATTACATTTCATACTTATATATTATATAAATTTTTATAATAAAAATATAATAAATTTATATTATATTTATATCATGGTTTACGTTTTTTCAATCATTATTTATGTATAAGTACCAAAGATATAACAAATTAAGTCAAATACGTAGAACAAATCAGATATTGCCTGAAGTAAAACCATAACATAGAATTGTTAACAAGAGGGTAATATATTTTTAAAATAAAATTATATATGCTTTTCTATAAAATAATATTATTATTTAAAATAAGTATAATAAACTTACATTTATTATACAGTATGTTTTTATGAGTATAATGAGAGTCAAGACACAAGTTAAGTTGATTTTATCTCACTTTTTATATCCATGAGATACATGCTATGTTCACCACTCATTAATTTTTTTTCTGTTTATAATAACCATTACTGTATTTTATATATAATATTATTAAATTTATGGGTTATTTAAAATCCATTTTATTATATTTATTTCCTAGGGTTTAATTTTCAAAAGTTACCAAATGGGTAAAAAAAATTTGTCTCAATTTTTGTTCTTTGAGAATAATGTTTTGTTATGTACCTAAATAATTTTTTGAAATGTATATACTACCATTTTATCTGTAATATTGTGAATAATTCGTTATTTATATTTTATGATTGATTTAATTTCCTTTACTTACATGTGGAGTATGATCTCGTGATATTAAGTGAAAAGTGTTTATTGAAACAATCTCATTTCTTTTTGAGATTATTAATGATTAAGACTATTTGATGAAATCTTATGATCCATATCTCAATAAAATTCATTCTTTTACTTATCCTCTTTTTATTCCAGATATATCCATTTATTTTTAAAATTCGTCCACACTTTGGTACTTAAGATAATAAATTAATTTTTTAAGAAAATACGACCATATTTATCTCTTCGGTCAGAAATATATTTTATATAAAAATCATGTTTAAAAAAATTAAAATTATATTTAAAGATAATTTTCCAAGAAACATTATTTAAAAATGATTTACTATTTTCAAATATTCTTATATATATTTTCAAACTTATTTTCAAATAAAAATAATTTAAAAAGGATTTATTTTTTAAAAACTATTTTTCAATGATGAACATATATTTTACCCAACAAATTTTTTTGAATGATATTTCAAATTTATTTATCATATAAGATAACATCTTTTGGTGTTACTCATGAATTTATAGGTAAATTATTAATTTTATTCCATTCATATTCTTTCTCTGAATTGATTATGATTTTCTGGCATGATGTTCATGAAACCTATTTCCCTTTCATGGGATATATACACTTGAAATTTTATTCTTTTAATGGGTTATATTTATGATGAAATTATTATTAAGAATGTATTTTTCAATAGATAATGATATGATTAAATTTTTATAATACCCATTTAATTTCATGGGTTAGGGAATTATTATTTATGATATTATGGAATATATATGTATTTTTTTTATTATGAGATTGGTGGGGCCTATATCTCCCTTTAATGAATTAGATAAAGATTTATATCTAATGAGATATAAATTGTTAAAACTTGAAATGAACTATGTTCAGTATTATATGGCTAAAATGAGAAATGAACTCTGTTAAGTATTATAAGGATGGATAGAGGAGTAAACTCAGTTCCACAATACTGGGATAGAATGGGGTGTGATCTTGGTTCACTAAAGGCCTTTTTCTACTAGAATGGTATTTGAAACAATGCCTTGAAGACTTTGGAAATCATTATATGTGCTTATATTTCTTCAATAAATTCTTTTTTTATAGTGTTATTATTTTATAGATTATGTTCTTTATTTCCTTATGATTCATGTCTTATGAACTATTAATATTTCAGTCATGATTCAATTTTATTATCTTTGATATGTGGGGTATGATCATCTAGTTTCATTATCAATTTCTCATGCACTTAGTCTCAAGATTATACTTATTTATATTCCTTAATTACTCTTACTGAGAATAGGATCTCACCCATTTTTTGGATTTCTTCCCCCAGGATATGAAGATATGTATTATGTCATATGTGTCTAAGAAGAGTTTTAGTAAAAAATAACTAAGTGAGAGATTATATAGCTTATTTAAGTACCAATGATTATGTTTCCATGATTCCAAAAAAACTGGACTAGTGCATTCTTTAAGAGTCTATTTGTATAATGTTTTATGAATTATAAAAATGTATTTCTATGTTAATGGATGTAAAGTAAGGGTCACTATAGCTGGAATGAGCGAAAATATTTATTTATCCTATGCAATCTAGTATGGAAAAACCTTATTTAAACCCTAAATAAATATCTTTGTATAAGAATAAGAAAATGGAAAAGTATAGGAAAATGTCTTGGAATTTTGGTAGAGGATAGAGTGAGTGGTTTCCAAGAAATACATCCATGTCTAGATAATACATGTTTATGTGGATATAAAAAATATATAAATAGAGGTAACCACTCCAACAATATGTCTCATGCCTAACTCTAGATAATCTAGTACTGGAAAATAGACCTTACTACACACTTGGGTTTACATGCCCAGGTTATAAAGGTATTTATTATATTTGATGTGTTTAAGGATGATGATAGTCATGTAGAACCTAGAAGGATGTGATGTATCTCATATATGTAAAAAATTTATGTTTCCATGTTTCCAAATGGTCTAGATTCGTACGGTATTTAGGTATTTTTTTGTATATTTTTTCAGTATTTTTAAGAAGTTATGTTATTTTTATATAGAAATGTTAGGGTCTCTATTGTTGGTATTAGAAAAAATATTTAGTTATCCTTTGGATGCTAAGATGAAATCCCAAAGTGAGAACCTTAATTAAATGTATAAGGAAGAGTATTTGGATAAGGAAAATAATAAGAAAATGTCTTGGAATTTTGGTAAATGATATAGTGAATAGTTTCATAAAAATACATACCATTATAGATACTCCAAGATTATGTGTCCCTATAATAGATGTATATAGTGGTAAAAACTCCAAAAATATGTCTTGTTCATCACTCTGTGAAATCTAAAACACAATAAATGGCCTTGTTGCACACCTAGAGTGGCACTCCCATAAGATATTCTTTTGTAATTCACAAACTCTTCATGAACCATCATGAATGATTTAAATATAGTTTGTCTGGAAATAACCTAGGATAAACCAAAGGTGTCATAGATTAAGAAATTAATCATAAATTAGACATCCCATAGGTGAGTTTTCCGGGTTATGTGATTCCTTATGAAGATAATTTTTTCTTACTCTATAGTTTTTTGTTACTCAATGGTGGGAACCTGAAGGAACCACATTAATGAGGAGTGTGATGCACAACATAATAATTTTCCTCCTAAGAAACCAAATTCTATTGTATATGGAAGGGAAAATATTTTTTCTATGACCAAAAAATATTTCTTATGTTATTAATCATTGTAGAATTATCAATGAGAAAATTTGAGAACAACATTCTGTAGAGTCCTTCATGAGTAAATTTCTAGCTTCTTTCATAGGGTCAATAAATCCACTCGTTGATGAATAATGGATTGGTACCAATGAAATTATATTTTCCATCCCTTGGTATTTCGAACATGATAAGTATATCCCAGATAATTATCGTTTAGAAGGTGAAGTAGACTAGTGGTGGAATTTAATTTAAAATCAGAAGAATCATAATGAAATTGAATCCATATAATGGGGAGAGTTTGAGATCTTATTTTTCAATAAGTTATATTCTTGGATTTTTTGTACCAAGTTTAAAAAAGAATTACATGATTTGAAGAAAATTGATGATGAATCTATTGGTACCTATGAAGAAATTTTCCTGATAATTGCAAGGCATACTTTAGTAATTATCATCCAAACTGAATGTGAAGTTGATAGGTTATTTAGTTTCATAATGACATGTCACAAAATCAAATTGGTAATAATATATTTTAGTAGGTATGGAGAGAATTTTAATTTTACAACCATGATTGAAAGGAAAGATGATTCATGTATCATCCTTAGGGTTTTGATTAGAGAAGGAATATGGGGATAAATGAGAACATTAAAAACCAAGGAGAAAGGAATAAAAGTTTTCTATTATGAATAAAATATGGGAAGAATGGTGGATGGATTTTTATTAAAGGGGTATATTAAATTTTTTTAGTGTATAAAGGAAGCTCAATAAGAAATTTATTATCGAATTTAATGGGAGAAGTTAGGTAAAAATGAAAATGGATAAAAATAAATACATAATGAAGCTCCTATAATTCAATTATAAAAGTGTGAGGAGAATGAGTATTTTACTAACCACTTCCAAAACCAAAGGGATGGTGATGATGATCAACATCTACTACCTCTTAAGTCAAGGGAAAAGGAGAATTATCATGAAATCTCTATTTCTGATGAGGGGTGTGATAATGACGTGATGGAAGGTACACTAACCATATACTCTTGAACTAATAATTTCATATTTGATTCTGGATCTACCAAATCTTTCATATAAAAATAATTTTCTAAGGGTATCTAGATTCCACAAAAACAATTAGATTTGAAATTAATAGTGAACACCCATAATGGTATATGATTACATCCCATGTCTATAAATCCTTTATTGTTGAAAATTGGGGGTATGTGCTTCCAGAAAATCTTGAGCTTCTTCCTTTTGCTGTATTTGATGTCATCTTATGAATGAATTGTATTTATCTGCATAAATCCCTCATCAATTTTTAAGGAAAGAATGTTATGTTTAATATTCTAATCTCTTCTATGATCATCCATAAATTTGAATATAATAATCGACCTCTTATAGAGGATACATTCAGTGTGTGGTTCTTAATTACAATTCAAAATGGTTGTTTATTTCAAATAATTGTGTAGAAATTCAACATCGATTATATGACTGTGGTTCAATAATTTTTTGATGTATTTATAGAATATTTTCCCAATCCTCCACTAAAATTTGATGTTGTATTCTCTATAAAACTCATACCTTGTTTCAATCCAATTTTAAATACCTTATATAGAATGACCCCAATTAAGTTATAGGAATTGAAGAAAAAACTACATCAAAACCATGATAAGGGATTCACTCAGCCAATTTTTTTTCCTTAGGTTGCACCCATTATTTTTGTGATAAATAAATTTGGATAAATTCGACTCTAAAATTAATATATTGTGTTTAACAAGATCACAATCAAGAATATGTATCATATTCCCCATATTGATGAATTGTTTGATCAACTTTTTGGAGATCAATACATTTCAAATATTCACCTTAGTTATGGATATCATTAATGGAGGGTCATGAAGGATTATATACCTAAGATGGAATTTTTTACAATGAATGGACACTATTAAAATATTGTGATGAATTTTGGTCTTTCTAATTCTCGTACTACCTTTATCGATTTAATGAATATGGTCATTAGAAATTAAATAAATCTATTTGTGGTAGTCTTTATAGATGATATTATTATCATTTCAAAGAGTATGTAATATCATGAAGATCACTTGATAATTTTTCTAAAGACTCTATGGAAGTATAATGTATATGAAAAAATTACAAATTTTTAATTTTGGGGGAATTGTTTCACATAATCTCAAGAGATATTATAACAGTAGATCCATAAAAGATGGATTCTATTGAGTGATGGAAAAGACCATCCATGATGACTATGATACATTTATTTATTATTTTTATTTGATATTATCGATGGTTTGTGGATAATTTCTCAATATTGTCCAATAAAATGACCACATTAAACAAGAAGGGTTTGAAGTTCTTCTTGATAGATGAATGTGTGAAATATTTCAGGGAACAGAGGAAAAGGATACTCCTTGAACTTTTTCTTACATAATCCTAAAATGTGGAAGTGTTTCTAAAATATATAAATCCTTCCAAGAAGGGATTGGGATGAATTATTATGCATTAATAGATGGTTATCACTTATGTTTTGTGGAAAATGAGGATTCATGAGAAATATTACCCAACTCATTATTAAGAGTTAGACGTAATAATTTTTAATTAAGGATATGGGGGAATTATATTTATGAAAAAAGTGTGATATATATAATGATCATAAAATTATTAAATATATATTCACACAAAAGGAGTTGAACATGCACTAGGTAAAATTTATAGAGTTGATAAATGATTATGACTACTCAATACATTACCACCCTCGGAAACTCAATAGGGTAGCCAATTCTTTGAGTTGGAAGGATCATGCTAGCTTATCCATGATGAGAATCACAATAAATCCAATATTTCTATATTTGAAAACGGATGGATCTAGAAATCATGAAGTAAGGGGGAAAGACTTATATTTCTAAAATAAATGTTCGATACTCTATTTATTTGAAGCAAAAGGTGGCATAGAAGGATGATGTAGGCCATAATAGAAAGTAAGAAATGTTCTTGAATTTAACCTTTATTAGGATGGAATGATAAGGTTCATGAACTAATTATCTATTCCTTCCATTCCCAATTTAGTGAAAGTGATATGAGAAGAAACTTGTAGTTCATAATTGTATATTCATCCTATAAGTATGATAATGTATAGGGACCTGAACAAATACTTCTAGTGGGATGGTATGAAGAGAGACATTATAGATATTTAATCTTAGTGTTGGGTATGCTAACAAATTAAGGATGAAAGACCAAATTCTAATGGATGATTCATCAATTACCCATACCGGAATTGAAATAGGAAAACATCACTATGGAGTTTCTTGTCAAACTAATCAAAAAATAATTTAGGTTTAATTCTATATAGGTGGTAGTCCATATATTTACTCTATTATTAAACATTATCTCTATCAAATAATACTTCTCTCTAGTTGCATGGATTACCACATTCCAATGTATCAAATCAAGATCCAAGGTTAAACTCATTGTTATGGAAAATTATTCAGTATGAACTTCATATAGAGTCGAGTTTCTAGAAATTTATCATTCATAGATAGATGGTCAGTCTGAATGAAAAATTTAAACCCTCACAAATATGTAGAGATCATGTTCTATGTATTTTAATGGTGGTTGGGATCACCACATTCCTCTTGTTGAGTTTTCTTACAAAATAGAATTCCCCCAAGAATTAATATGTAATATATATAAATACCTATATGGGAAGAAATGTAAATATCCCATGTGCTCAGATGTGGTTGGATAAATAAAGATATTATGACCTTATATCATTGAATAAATGGTCGAGAGGGATAGAACCATTCAGTATCATATCAAGGCATCTAAAAGTTAACAGAAAAGATATACTAAAAATCAGGGACAATATATAGAAATTGAAATTTGTGAAGAGTGTTTTCTGTGAATATCAACCTAAAATAAGGTTATGAGATTCTGTAAGAAAGGGAAACCAATCCCCAGGTATATCAGTCCCTTAGATATTATTTACAATATCAAGAAAGTATCTTATTTCTTGGAACATTCTCCATATCTCACTTAAGTCAATGATGTGTTACATGTACCTCTCTTAATGAAGTATATACCTGAACCTTCACATGTACTGAAGTCAGAGGTCGTATAGCTAGAGTATGATCTTTTTTATTAGGAAAAAACCAATTGAAATTCTAGATCATATAGAGAAATTTATACAAAACAAGACCACCCACCTGATCAATGTTTTTTGGAAAAATATCAAGTTAGAAGAAGCTATATGGGAACTTGGGGGTAATATGTAGTAGAATTTTCCAAATTTTTATCTAAATGATGAACTTCAATTGGAAAATTAATTTTAAGGGGTATATAATCTAACCCGCCAAGTTTTTATTAACATTTGTTTAATAAATAAATTTTCATTGATGTCTTTCATTGAATTAACTCAAGCATTCCTTTCACATGAACCACTAACTCTGTATACGATGCACAAAAAACAACTTAGAGTATGTTACATGAAATACTGACCCATGATACATTTCCTGCAACATCGACTTGGAATACATTACATGAAACACTGAAATGGCGTACGTTATACACAACACTGATGTTTCTATGAAACATAATTTAACTATTATAATTATTTAAACAAGATAATTATAACTATACTATTAAAATTATTATTATAAATAGTAATAACTCATTTAAAAACATTTTTTACAATGGAATTATTTAAATATTACATATTTATAAAGAAGGATATACTTTTTGCTAATGTCCTTATATTTTTAAAAAAACTATTTTCTCAAATGAACGACTTTTAATGTACTTGAATGAAAAATATTTATATTAAATATAGATACATTATTAAATTTTATTTTATAAAATAAAATCAAATTTTCTATTATATATTTTGAAATTTGATTAGGGTGACTTTATTTGGTATTTTTCTGAGAAACGTCATTTTGTTGATGAATAGTGAAAGATACCAAAGTTTAATTCCAACTTGCCTTGTAATCTAGTTTATTTATAATGATAAATTATATTTTAAATTGTTTTAAAATTATAATAAGATTATATTTTTATCAATTAAATCAATTAAGGTCATTGAGATCAATTTCTGTTTCAAATTGGGTGTACAATCATAGAAATTTTTTTAATGTTTTTACTTTAAAAACCACATTGTTGACCCAACCGAGAAATTAATTTTAAATAAATTTGTCACACATTTATGATTAAAATTTGGAAAATTTTAGTCTACATTTGGAATAAAAAAATAATTTTTAATTTATAAATAGTTCAACTTAGTTGTCAACTAAAATTATAAGTGAATGTAATAAAAATAAATTAAATCAAATAATAATTAACATAGGACTAAACTTTAAATTTATGACCCAAAAAGACCATGAAACATTTCCAAGATCATTTTTATGATCATATTTTCCCCTATCATCCCATTAATCTAATTTTGGTCTATTATTGGAAAAAATTGATATTTGGGAAACATGTATTGAATTCTTTTTTCAAAATTTTATAAAAGTGCTAATCCTCATCCGCTATAAAAAGGCCTCCTCTCTCCCACATCTTTACAACCATAAAACATAAAATTTTTGTAAAATATCTACTAAAATATCCTAAAAATATTATATTCCACCACAAATCCTTCCTTTATTCAGAAATACTTCCAAGAAATCCCTTTGGTGAACACCAAAAGGAGTTACCAGGTTAAGAGGTAACATCATCTCTCAAACTCATTTCATTCATTTTCATTATCCACTACTTAATTAATCATAATTAATTACTGTAAAAAACATGTATCTTAAATATAATGATATTTGGTTATTATATGGTTTTTAACTACACTTAAAAAAACCTACATCTAATTGGCAAGGAACATACTTTTTATGTGTACAATGATTTACATTCTAACAAAATGTTGATTATTCATTATTCCATTTCTACCTCTCAAGGTGAGAATTATGAATGAAAATATATTTATAAATATGTAATATAAAAGATATTTATTATTTATTTTGGATTATTTAATCATTTTACTACATATATATTTCTAACTTCCATTTGGTGTAAATATAATAATTTCTTTTAAGGAGGTGTGAAATATCACCCCCTCAACGCGATGTGATTCATTCACATGCTACATAGAAAGTATTAAGCATGGGATGAATAAAATTAAATGATATATATGCTATAATAATTATATTTTAATTAAGATATATATACATATATATTCATATATTTCATTTATTATTTTTTAAAGGTTGGAGCTGAAGCCTCAATTTATAATTTAAAGCAAAGACATCTTTAAGACTGGGTAGAGGGAGACCCATTACATAGCCCAAATTCCCAAGGCCAATTGGCCTAAATACAAAGCTTGAAAGCCCATTATTCGGCCCAAAGAAACCCTATGTGAATATTAATACTATAGTACCCATGCTACTATAGTCCCCGCTACAGTCCATCCACCACTACAGTCCCTGCTATAGTTCATCTGCCGTTATAGTTTCATCGTTGCTATAGTTCCACTGTTGCTACTGTTCTGCACAGTACTCCTATAGTGCCCACAAATTTGTCTCTACCCATATTTGATCCTGGATCTTTTTTATGCGAAGCAGAAGCGTATACCACTTGTGTACAGGCTTTTTGGCTTTATTTATGTTGTTTCTTTCAATAATCCTATTAAATATATATAATTTTTATGCATTCGTACAACCTACTAACATTATGAGTGGTGTATTCCAATTCATAGTTTTATATTATATAGATTATTAAAATATAAATTTACTAAATATAAATTATATTTATATATTTTTTTACATTATTGAAACAATGATATATGTATAAGAACAAAATATATAACAAATTAAGACACATATGAAGGACAAAGAGGATATTACCTGAAGTAAAACCATAACATATAACTGTTAAAAAGAGGCTAATATAAGGTTATAAAAAATATGGTATTAGATATAAGAATATTCTTATAAAAATATATATAATAAACTTACATTTATCTTATAAGAAGCTTGTATGAGTGTCAAGAGAGTCAACACAAAAGGTATTTGGATTTCATATCACTTTTCATTTCCATGAGATACATGACATGTTCACCACTATTTCATTTTTCGTGGTATATATACTTCCAATGAAGGTATTATATGAATAATATTCCTAAATTTATGTGAATATACTTATCTATTTTATTATATTTCTTTCATGGGGTTTATGTTTCAAAAGTAACCATATCATTAAAATAGTTTTTTCTCAATTTTCCTACCCTGATACTCATGTTTTGTTGTGCACTTAAATTAATTTTATAGTTTTATATAATTCAATTTTACATGTTATATCATGAATAATTTGTTCATGTTATTTTAAGATTCATGAACTTTTATTTTCATACATGGAGAGTATGATCCAATGTTACCAATTTATTAGAGTTTATGGAAATAGTCTCCTCGCTTTTCAAGATTGTTAATGATTATTCCTATTTGTTGAAATATTATAATCCATATAACCATAAAACATTTGAGTTTCCTTATCCTATATTTATTTAAGATATATCCATTTATTAGTACCATTTTTCTATTGTTCTATACTTTATATAATTATAAATTTTTTTAATATTATCTAACTGTATTTTTCTCTTCGGTCTGAAATTTATTTTATTTAAACACCCATGTTTTCATTAATGTTTACAAAACAAAGTTCAAATGATCCTTCAAAATAATTTTCAAGGAAAACATATTAAAATTTTTTTAATTGTTTTTAATGCTTATGTTATTTTATTTTAAAAAGATTATCAATGAAAAAGTATTTGAAATGGTTTTATGTTTTAAAAAACCCTTTTCAATTAAAAGTGATTATTTTCCTCAATATTTTTTTAATACTTATTTAGAAATTGGTTACCATATAAGATAACATAGTTTAGTGTTACTCATCCATTTCTCTATAATTTATTGAATGTTTCCATTCATATTATCTCTCTAATTGGATTATGTTTCGATGGGATGATGTTTATGAAACCTATTTCTCTTCAATGAGTGATATTAGTTTGAAACCCACTTCATTCCAATGGTTTTATTTATGATGAAATGATTATGATTCCTATATATTCCATAGTTTATGATATTATTACATGTTATTAATACCAATTTCATTTCATGGGTTATGTTATGTATTTAATGATCATGTAGAATATGTTTTTATGAATTAGTTATAAGGTAGGTGGGACCTATTTCTCCCTCTATTGAATTGGGTATAGATTTATATGGCATGATATAGACATGGATGGAATGATAAATGAAATCAGGTTAGTATTACATGTTTGGATAGGGAAATGAACTTATATTCGTATTATAGGACTAGAATGAGGAGTAAACTCACTTCATTATTACAGGGTTGGAACTGGGAGTGAATCATGTTCATTAAAAGACATTGACCACTACTATTGTCTTGAAAACAATTCCTTCAATAATATATAAATAATTATATATTCTTATGTGCCTTCCACAATTCTATGTTATATTCCAATGGTATGATTCCATGGATTATGTTCTTTATTTATTTATTATTCATGTCTTATGAACTATGAATCTTTATGAAATTATTATTGTTTATGATCGTCAATATGTAGGTTATGATATTCTATTCTCATGATCATGTTCTTATACCCATATTCTCATGATTATGATTAATTATCTCCCTTGTTAACCCTTACTGAATATCTAAGCTCACCTCTTTTTATGTTTTCTTCCCCCATGATATGAATATATATACTATGATTGATGTGTCTATAATTGTCTCCAGTCAATAATAACCTTATGGTAGATGATGTATCTCTTTTATGTACCAGTGTTTATGGTTACATGGTTCCAAAGTCACTAGAGTAGTATGTTTTTTGGGATTTTTTTATATTTTTTTAAGTATTTCTAAATAGTTTTGTTATGTTAATGTATAAAAAGTAAGGTTTTTTATACAAAAAATCCCAAAACCCATTAGATGTCCATATTTTAACCTTATCCCTTATAGGCTCGATAGTTTTCCATTATGGGTTGCACTTGACATAGAAAATATGTTGTTCAAATTATCTCTTTCTAAAAAATTATAAGTGTTCCACTCACCTCCCTTATAAAATGCCACCCACTCTCACCCTCTCCTCACGCCATCAAAACCAATTGGTTTGGCCAATGTTGACTAAATAACTCCTAAAATTCCCTAATATTATCAAATTTTCCGTCCACTTTTTGTAAATCCAACCAAGGATGGCCTTTGGTGAAAACCATAACACTAGAATAAAGTTAAATCTTCATGGAAGGTGGTTTTGGGTAACCCCCAGTTATCAATCACTATTGACCATAATAGTGTCCTTCATTTGGTAGTCTCTATAATTAATAGCACTCTATCCTCAAATTTATTCACAATCCCTAACATTAACCCTCTTGTGACACTATGACCTCGTTCAACCCCACCCCCTCTCCCGCCTTCACACATCACCACCCTCTAGCCCACCGTTATCGATCCATCATGGCCTTGTCGCACCCCCGCCCCCTATCGAGCCCTCCTACCACCATTGATCCCTCACAGACTTATCGATCCATGTTTGAGTCATTATCATCAAACCCCACAGTCAAGCCCTCTTACCCCATCAAGTCCCTATAGTCTAACCATTACTGAGCCCCCGATTATGCTTGCTCATGGATCCCCAATCTCATCACCCCCTTTTACCCATGGTCGAGTCCCCTCCAAGTGAATATGTTTCTAAAATCAATTTATCTTCAAAATTAAATCTTTCAATTGAGTTGAATGAAATATTAAAAAGAAGATTTAAAAATTACTAGTGGTTTATTTTGTTTTGTGGTTCACCTCTTTTTAGCATTTAAGAGAATTTGAAATAGAATTATATCTACAAATATTATCTTTGAACCCTTTAAAGCATTCAAATGCACATATAATCACATTTTGAAATAATCAAAAAATTGTATGTGATATTTTGAACACTCATGATCAAATCTAGTATCTTCACATTTTTTATTCATATTAAGTAATATTTCTGTTAACGATGTATTTTTATCTTCTATAGTTAATTAAATTTTGATATTCTATATTATATTAGGAAGATAATCTTCTAATAGTTATTTATGTTGAATCATTCACTATTTTACTATTTCTGATGTTTTAAACACTAATTAATATCAATTTCACCACCATATTTTTATCCTATTCAAAAGTAGTATTCTAAAAATGACACATTTTTAATAAGATATCATATGAAGTATATCTTACATATTATAGTATCTTTCACTAATGTTGTATCTTATATTATTCTCATTATATTCACTATTTAGGTATCATAATTCTTTAATCTTCTTACAAAGATATTTTATATTATGTGTTTTATATCTTATACACTGGTTGGGTATATTAAGGAATTAGACGTTGATAGGAAATTTTTTATCCTACGTAATAGGATTCATATAAATTCACATTTTATAATACATAGATATACCATACAATGTGAAAATCGTTTATAACATTGTTATATTTTTTACCTTCACGCATATTATCCAAAAAAAAATCATGAACTTTATAAATCTTTAACACTACAAAGCAGTTAACATCAACTATATTATAACCTTCCAATATGATATATAGTATATCATACATTTTATTAATTTTTTTCCCCATAAATTAAGGAACCATATAAAGAATTTTAGTACCTTATAAATCTTTTTCTAACCATATAGAGTCATGCATGAACCTTACATACATGTGTATGAATAGTATATCAGTTGTTTTCTCAACCCTACAGGATCTAACACATAGCTATATTTGGAACCAATGCAATACTTCCAAACTTCCTCAAACCATCATAGAATATTTTATAATAATCCTAAGTAATTATATGTATCATAAAATCATTATAGATAATCATATAAATAGACTTCATTATATAATACAACACCATTAACACATTATGGTCCATGGATTATTTCTCTACATTTCCTGCCATCCTCTTCTTATTTTAACTTCGGGGTTAAAAACTAATCATAATCCCACATATTCATACTTCCCTAAAATGTGGTGGAAAACATATTTCATACTTTTTGGAACATTTATTTTATATGATAACCATTTAAAAAAAATTGCAAGGGATTCTACTTAAATATATTCATATGAGTATTTAAGAAGAAGAAAAATTATTTTCTTTACCCAAAATGTTTAGTAATCAACTTTCCTTTGCTGGATGATTTCTCACAACATCACCCATTTTCAACACACAGTGACTTTTATAACATTTAATTTCTTATAAAATCTTAATTAACAACAAATAAAAACCATAATACAATGGAAATTCATATTCTTCTATAAATTATATAATGGAATAATATAATACAAATCCTATTTTGGAAAAAAATTGACTTTTTTGTGAAGTAGTAGTTATTAATAATCGACCTATTGAAGATTAATAATTTTTTATTTGTTTTAAAAGTTTTATTGACACCATTACCTATAGAAGTATTCTTTTAAATGAGATATTGTTATTAGATATATCATTAACATTCTTTCTGTTGAATTTTCTACACTTCTTCACTCACCTATTAATTTGTATGGTTTTTATCTCATTAAATGGTATCCATTAATTTATGTTCCATCAAAAAAATTATTTGTTTCTTCGTTTAGGATTTTATTTATTTTGATAAATAGTTTTGAATATATTGTAATTACCTATGGGGTCTAAAATTATCCATGGATTTAACGTGTTAAATAGAAATTATAGAATCCACTGTGAGATTAGTAAGGGAGTTGAAAATGGGTTTGTGTCATATAATTTTAGTCATTTAACTAATATCTAACATTATTATTATTATATTTTTTGTCACATATAATATTTATAAAATAATGGAAATGCGGGTTGTTGTGGAGTGTGAAGTTTGATTAATAAATTAACAGAATAAATAATTTCAATCTAAAAAAATATTATTGATGAAGTAAATGATTTGAAACTCTAAATGGTCATCTCGTTAATTAATATTATTTAAATTATTTCAAATTATATATTCAGTACCACCTCCTTGATTACCACATATTTTTATATTTTACGAATTAATGAATGTGGAAAATGATCCTACATGTATTAATCCCTACATACTAGATGATAAGAATTTTGTATAACAAATAATAGCCAAATTCATTCCTTTTAAGGAAAATGATATGATAAATACCGGGGGGAGAATCAAAAAATAAAGGAGTGACAACCTGCCTACTTGAACCCTTACAAGCTACTACAACACCATGAAATTAATGACAAAAATAAATAAATTCAAGAAAGGGAATTGGGATCCATGGATACTCCAAAATAAATATCCTCAATAAGTATTTAATCACCATTAGCTTAAATAATCATGGTTTGAAAGAAGAAAAAATATTTGTTTTTGATGATCCATCCCATCTCACCCTTAAAAAATTTTAAATTATTTCCATTTTCTCTTCTCCTTTGTCTATGGGTTTCTAATTTTATTTTTTTTCATTTTATGTTAATGATTTATAAATTAATAGTTTTTTTTAATTAGGGTCCAAACCTTGTATTATACGGTGTAATATATCTGATACCCAAATATATTATTTGAAATACATAATTTAATGATGGATAAATTTTTAGTTTGGGCTTAGCTACCAAGACAATTCTAGGATACCTTTCTCTATTTGACTATTTGGTGAAAATATAATTTTATAGTGATATAAATTTTAGAAAATTTGTTTTTATTTAAATTAAATCATCACTAAAAATCATAAATTCATTTTATTGGTATTGAATATGATATTTTTGGAGTTTCAAAGGTATTTTTTGGTAGTCCACATGTATGTATGAGTGAATTTTTTATTTTACGTTATATAGTGTGGTAAAAATTTTCATGTGATATTATAATTCCAAAAGTATAAATACTTTATAAATATTATATAAATTTTTAAAATACATCATTATTAACAAATGTGAGAGTAAGTGATGGAAACCAAATTACATCGGTTGGTGAGGCGGTAACTTTCCATACACATAATTTAAGGTTTGGTTTCCCATTTGATGGAGGAGGAGATTAATATACGTTATTCTATTAAAATAATAAAATCTTATAATATATAGGTTAAATTTATTATTATTTTATAATATTATTTGAATAATTTAATGTGTTAGAAGAATAAATTAAATGTCAATAGATGTTTAATAATTATACATCTTCTTTGATGAACCTCTTAAGGCTTATGCGTAATGTCTTACTATGAGGGTTTCTTAATAATAAAGGACTCTAGTTCTAGGGGTGTAATTAAATAATATATATGTGTAGGTATTGGTTAAACAAAATGGTTCTAGATATTGTATTTAAGGGGGGAATGCGGTCATTTTATAAATGGGGGAGGATGCCTTCTTGGGATTTACATAGAAATTTCTAAAAAGAATTAAAAAATGGTAATTTAATTACAATAAAATACTATGAAATTAACTTAAATTTAAATTAATTAAATTATAATATCAAAACATGATTTTATAATAGGATTAATAATTTTTTTATTTAAAAAATTACCCATATATTTTTTAACCCCTACTAAACACGTTTTTCCATAACCATGGTAATTAAATTTTGCTTTTTATTATAATTAAAATAGAAAAAAATTAAGTCAAAATTTTTATATAAGTTGAATAATTATTATTCAGAAAAATTAATCAATTTTACCACATCAAATTCACATAGGTGGTATAATTTTATTTAAAATGGATTCGACATATTTGGAAAGAAATTAGTATTCCAATGAAAATGGTTTCTAAATAATAGATAGTTTTAATATCAACATTTGAACTAAAATTATTTATAGTAAACTAAATTTTAGTAGTATTATTTTTATTGAACTTATTATTAATTTAAATAAATTTTTTAAAAAAATTAACACGTAAGTTCTTTAAAAGAAAAGACAATTTTTAATTAAAATTAGTATTTTTCTATATTTGTGCAATAATTAATCTTTTTTGGAACATTTTAAAAAATTCAATATAAAATTATTTGGATACATTGATTCAAGAAAATTAAATTCATTTTAACTAATAGAAGTTCTAAAATATAAAATAAAATTATTACATGTTCACAAAAATATAATGACACTTATTTTTTGAGAAAATGCATTTTTGAAGAATAAAAAGAATGTATTACAAATTATTTAGATATTTAAAAATATATTGTTTTTCTAAAAAAATATTTAATTTTTAAATATAATGTTTTCCTAATTATACCATATAATTTAATGACTAGGTTATAATGGTGATGTTCAACTAATAAAATTTATTTTATATTATATTTCATTGAAATAAGATGTTGCATGTAATGCATGAAATATAAAAAATAAAATTTATTTGGAAAAAATCCACTAAATCATAGGGTGTTATGGTTTTCTATCCAACCTTGTTATTACCTATAGAGTTTGGTTGGGACATCAATATATATTTTAAGAGATTAAATGATGCCTCCCTGAGTAATAGAACTGTGATAGGGTGATGTGGAATGGTAACAGGTCAATGGGTAGGAATGAGAGTTTGGGGTAATGTCATATGTAGTTGGACAAAATAGAATTGTTTATATATAGTTTCATTTGTGATGGAGTAAAATAAACTATCATAAACACATACTTATATACTAGATTTGATACAAAAATTATATTCATAGACATGACTATCCAAACATTACATAAAATATTAAAAATAATACATTACATACATTTATAAAAAAAATTATGTTAAGAGATTTAAAACATGGGGAAACAATAATAACTAACAAAAAATGATCCTTATATAAAATTGGCATATTTTAAACTATATGAGAATCTAAATAATCAATAAAAAGGGTTCAACATATCCAAAAAAACTTCTACATATATTATTCCCTTAAACATATCATGTGTACTACTTGTCTTAATAATATATTGAAATAAAAACATAATAATGGTTAAGTTCAAATTCTCAGTAAGGGAACACATATAACTAGTATCATCATGGAATAGACATGGAATAATAATTGTAAAAGTAAAAAATTATTCATCATAATTCTAAAATAAATAGAAACTATGATCTAAATATATCAATGGATATTAATGAAAATAATTATATTTAATGAATAAAAAAAACTTCCTTAGTGAAAAAATGAATAATGGTAGACATATAAGTGCATTTCATTTTCTAGGACACCATGAAAATTGACATCTTGATCTAATAGTCAAAGAAATAAATATTTTGGGGTAGTTAAACACAGAAATATGCAAACTATTTTAACTCATGATACCTCCCAAAACGTTGATGGAATATATATTAACGGGTCCCAATGGTCACTTGTTTAAGTCTAATACATTAATCATATAACAAAATGAATAAAAAATACATAATAAATATAGACAATATCCATCTTTATCTAAATAAAAATATACATAACACTGATACATTTCTCTATGATAATAAAAAGGATAACATGGTCATCACACTTCCATAAAAAAAGGTTGTTAATTAAACAATACAAATTAAACTTCCCAAAGTTACCAATAAATATCAATTTTGATATGAAAAATATAAGGATGCGAAATAGTTCTCTAATCAATAAATAAAACAAATTTCTATATAATAATACCTTATTCTAAAAATATAGAGTTAATATATATATATATATATAGTTCTACCACTATTTTCTCTGGTTAATTGATGTATAAAATAAATATTAATACCCTTAAATCAATGGAATGTAAAATAGTTTAGACATAATATAATGTCATTGGATGAAATGTTATGTCTTATTATGATGAATGGTTTTGAAATAAAAATGTAGTGTTACATAATTCTTCCAAACAGAATGAAAATTTCATATGAAATATTGTCAAATTAGTGGGTGGTTTCAAAAAAACATGTATCCAATGTAAAAAAAGTAGACTCATAAGGATGTTTATATAAATGAAAACATCCTTGAAAAATAATTCTTTGAATGTTAAAACAAAATAACTGATCAAGAATCAATTTTTTTGATACGTCAAGTTACAATTACCAGATTATTATTATATATTTTTTTAGAGATTAAATCACATGTCAAAAATCCCATGAGTGATTTTTTTTTAATGAAAAATAAATGGAAAATTAATGAGTAATTCTAACTGATCGTATAGAAATAATTTTTGAAACTAACATAAAATAAAAAATTACCTACAAAATTAAAATTTTACCTTTAGAAAGGTAAAGTGAAACATTATTAAAAGGTTTACTTTTAATATTAATATTCAATAATGGATCCTTTAAAATAACATATATATTTTTATTGTAAATGTAGAGCCTAATAAAAAAATTATTCTAAAAGGATCCATTTTTATACTTTGAAATTAACTTTCCTGAAAAACCATTTTAAAAAAATATTAAAAAAATTTATTTGTATTAAAATATTATTTTAATAAAGTGGATGATAATATAAAATATAATAAAATATTTGGGTGGTAGAATATAATAATTGAAGAAAAATGGTCTATAGAAAGAATTATATTTGAAAGAAAAAAGATTTGAGACAATAATATCACTTATGGGAAACATATTCCATGAAGAAGAAATCATTTTAATAGGGTTCTATGAAGAAATAATACACACAATTATAGAAAAAAACAATATAATAAAATTTAAAAGATTATGCCTATTATATGTAATAAGATCAAAACAATGACCATAACTAATGAATGAGATTTGGGTTACTAAAAACCTTTATGAATGGGTTATCAATTTATTCAAAGAAAAATTGAATAAAATGACATGATATTTCTTAATATACACTATGAGGTAAATGTAAATGATGTATTAATTGTTCATATGATACAAAATAAATATAACACTGTATAATGACATCATAGTGCATTTGGGAGCATAACCGAGTGGTAAAGGTGCCTTGTAATCTTGTATTGGGTCTATGTTTAAATATGGGTGGGAGATAATTTCAATAGGAAAGTTGGGATGTAGACATGATGGATGATGGATGAAAAAGATAGGTGGTGATGTAGGCATGACATCGAGCTAGTGATTTAGAGAGTATAATGTAGGCATAACGCTGTACTGGGTCTTCAGGCTTATTTTTGTGCATTTGCGCTCTGTATTTGGCTTCATTCACACTGGGCCTTCGGTCCTTGTACTGAATAAATAAGGTTTCATGGGTTGAATATCCCTCAGGGGGGATATGACATACCTTTCTAGATTGTGTGTGTGGTTTGTGTGTTTAATGTAATTTTACCCCCAAGAACATAATATATATATATATATATAATGTAAACATATATAATAAAATTCAATATATTTTAATGAATCTAAATTGATACAATGAATACCAATACAACCTTAGAGAAATTCATGTCAAAAAACCATTGAAGGATATGTTTTCCAATGAAACATTAAAGATCATAATAATTAATTACATCATGGTATAAAAGGACAATGGTGATTTAAATAAACCATTCTATTGAAATAGTTGTGCATAATAAGATACATGTCTCAGGGATAGATAATTTTGGATAAGAAACGTGTATGGTTTGAGTAAAATTTTAATCAAATATTATTGATATATATGGCCTATAATTGAATATAATATATAATTATTATGAGATTATTCAGGATATTTTATATTAAATTGGTAGTATGAAAAACATATAAATTAAATTTTGTTTATAATACAAAACATTTCACAAAGAGATTAACTTTAGTTAAAACCCATTATTGTGATCTAGATTCATTCTATTCATATATTTAACATTACTAATAATTGTATTAAGTGTATTAAATTCCTTATTAGGAACATTATTCAACTATATTTCATTTAATATACAATGTTTCTTATAATATTCTATTTATTTATTAAATTGTTTTATCATTTGTTTGTATGAATGTTTAATCAGTGTTAGAATATTTTGGTGATTTTACTGATTGAATATGAAATTTTAAAAATAAGTTAAATAAATAACATAACAAATACACAAATAAAAAACAATATTTAATTTCATATTAAATTACTAAAATATTATAATTTTTGTTCACATAGTCGTACATGATATTTTTGTTTAATATTATTCAAGTAGGTGGTTAAAACAACCCAAACCTAGACACGCTATATTTGGATGGGTGTGTATGGTAATGGAAGTGTGTAAGATCATAATTATAGGGTAATAATTACATAATTTAAATTTCTTAATTCATTTATTCATTTTTTATGTATTTTATTTAATGAAATTAGATCAAGTTGGTGAATTAAAAACATTAATTCATAGAGGTGGTAGTCTCCATAATACATGATTATCATTCTTTTAATTTTATAAGTGGATGGAATAGAAGAAATAATGGTTGTTAAAATAATATAATACAATATAAATCAAATAATGATGAAAAAATTATCATATTAAAATGTTAAGTTCATTTTTGGAATATAAATATTTAGAAAAAATGATAATGTTTATGTAATACTCACTTTGGGACATTTAACTTTCAATTCTAAGCGTCCTTTGAAAATAAGGTATCCAGAAATGTAATTGATATCATGTCATTATGGAATTCATATAGGATTATAATATGTTAAAAATGAAACATTTCATGTGGGTATTCAAAAGAATATGTTTGTCATTAATGGGTTTAAGAACACCCTTCAATAAGTTAAAAAGGGGCACTTTCTTGAATACCCTTTACTTTTCAATGACATAATTATACTAGTTTAGGCTCAAAGACTATAAATATTATAAATAAAATATTTTTTAGTGAATTTAGGTTACTAATTCCAAAAAAATGTATTTTTAGACATTTTTTAAAAATGTTTGAGGTCATTTTTTGTTCGGTTTTTAATTTTACCTTTTTTTATTTATTTTTTACTATTTTGTATCATTATAAATTATTTTTTACTAAAAATATAAAATAACACATATGATAAAATTAATAAGAACCTAAAATAAAATTTTGAATGTTCTAGTTTCTTTAGACTATAAGTAAATTTATTTCATTCATAAAAATATTTTATGTTTAGAGTTCTACTGAATTATGTCCTAACTCTTACATTAAAGACCTAAATATTATAAAGTAGGCACATCTAGATAGTATCTATTTTCCCCACAATATAAAAAAATTAATGTGAAAGTTTTTATTTAAATTATTATTATTCCTTAATTTCATAATAATTTTTTCATTCATAATACTCATCCTTAATCCTTGTGAAAAACATCTCAAAGGATATTTGGTCCCAAAAATTTCTTTAAGGGATATAAAAGAAAGAAGACAGACAGCCTAATGGAAAACATAAAAATCCATAAAAATTTAAATTAATCTAAATATTATTTCATCATATGAGATAAATTATTTCCACCTAAGAAACACATATATTTGTATCAAATAAAATAGTTAAATCTCATAAATAAGAAATAGAAACCCTTGTTGGACACTTTGAGCAACATATTCATGTCTTATATAAACTTGTGTCTAAAATAAATTTTGAATAGATAAATATATTGGCTTAATAAACCTAGTAAACTACATATAATTACATATATATATATATCAACATATGAAAAGGAAAATTACTTATTTAATTAGAGATCTTTATTAGTGTAACATACCAAGTATGTAATGAATAATATATATTTTTAGCTATGTCTATTAATGAATTAGATATTGTTTTAGAGGCTTAAAATGAAAATAAATCCAATCTTAAGCATGGAATACAGTAATATTGTTTAAAGGATTGTTTTACTGCCTTTTGATGGAAAACCATTTTTAAATCTATATTTTGAAAATTTTATAAGCTATGTTTGTCAAAATAAACTTATTCTTTATGATTGGGACTTCAAAATTTACTTTGTTTGAATTTTTGGTATTTTTCTGACAATGTTCATTTTTTTATGAATAGTGAAAAATATTGTATTTTACATCAGAACTGCTTTTTAATCTACTTTATTTATATGATTATATTATCTTTTGAATTGGTGTTAAAGTTAAATTAGAATATATTTTTACCATTTAATCCAATGTTGGTCATTAGGATTAATTTCACTTTGAATTGGGCATAAACTAATGCCAAACTTTTCATAGATATTGTTTAAAAAAACCCGCTATTTGTTTTGACAACGGGAATTATTTTTAAATCAATTATTGAAATTTTTGTGTTTTTAATTTGGTAAAATTGATTATATATTTGTAATCAGAAGGTTCAAATTATGTAATCAAGACTCTTTTGTTTTTGGACATTATAAATAGTAACGACGGTAATTATCTTTAATTATCTTGATTAATGAGTAATCAGGTAGTTAAGGATAATAAAATGATATCAAAATAATACAAAAAGACCACAACATTTGTCATAAGGATAATGGTTGTCTCATGGACGACCAGGGGATGCATTGTTCCAAACTTGGGGGCCCCATGGAATCACTTTTGTGAGAAAGTGACTTTTTATCTTTTTATTTTTAAAGAATGTTAAATGTGACAAAGAATGTATCACCTAAGGAAAATATTTTTAATTTTGTCTAAATAAATGATCTTTTGGACTATAAATATTTATTATAAATCTAAAAAGATTTCTTACATCATGATTTTTTTTATAATTTTTAGACATTAAATTTATTAAATTATGTATGACATCATGATGATGCAGCGATTACCTCATTAATAATGGATTTAAATAAAATGAAATGATAATGTAAAATCTATGACCTACACATGTCCAAAACCTATTGGCTGGGTGGATTTCGAACCCTTATCACCTTACCCTATTATTAAATCAATGTGGGACCTTTTGAATTCGAAAATCATTTCCAAATAATGTAACATTTCTTTACTTTCCAAGAGTGTCCCTCCTCTCCTCTTATAAAAGGCCCCCACCTCTACCTCCTTACCCACACTCCCAAAGCCTTTGGCTCGGCCAACACCTACCCATTTTGTCTCTCCACATCCCTGTATTACTCCTTGAAGCCTCACATCGGGCAGAAGTCTTCCCAAGGAAGCCTTTGAGCTCAAACCAAAGAGAGTTACACAATTTTAAGGTAATGTCTTCACTTGAGTCCTTTTGTTTTATTTTGCTTCTCCAACACCCTAAACTCTTTTTATTCGTTTATTTTCTAACAAATGCAGTATATTCAATATACAATGATGTTTTTATAAGAAGGATTCGAGCTACACTTACACACACCTACATCTAATGGTTAAGGGGCATACTTTTTCTGTGGGTGGTGAATTTATGCCTCTCGAAACGATGATTGTTCAACATTTTTTTAACACCTTAAAAGGTGGAAATTAAGATGTAACTATATTTATATATGATATATAATATGTTTATGTTTTCCTTAAGCTTTTTTATTTTTCATTTTGGGCATACCTTTATGGTTTCCATTATGGGTAAACGCGATGTCATCATTTAAGGAAGTGTGAACTACCGCCCCCTCAAAGTGATTTGATTCGTTAAATACCATATGTGGGACGTATAAAGGATGGAACTATGATATTATATATGATATTATACTGGAATTATAATATACCTTTATATCATTATGATTCCATTCTATAAAATACGAAATAGAAATGAAAGTAGCGTTCATGCGTACGTACGGCTTACCGTCTCCCTGAACGGTGCATGTCATTTCTTACCTCTAAATGATTATGTAATATAATAAATGCATGTATATACTGGATATATATGATATATACATCATTATTATAATTCTGGATGAAATGGATATATGAACAAATTGTAATTATAAAGGGTTTATTTTTGACTCAAGTACTAATGATCGTTAAAACGACCATTATTAACTTAAATAATTACATAGTGTTCATGACATGGAAATAAGTGATATAAAAGGAATAATGAACTTGAAAAATGTTCTTAAGAAAGAAGAAATTATCTCAAGTTTATTATTCACGACATTAAAGAACGATCGAGTCATGTCGGACCCGAAATATGGGACTTCGTCTCAGTCTCCTTTCATTGAGCCATATTTTGTTTTATACACAACCTTATTTTATACGGTGTATAAAACCCTTTGACTTTTACGTTTATTCAAAAGGAATCTTTTTTATACAAATCGTTTACTAAATGACAAAAGGGTATTTTTTTTGTCGTATGTATGCGACGACAACGACTTCTCCGCCGCCGTGACCATTATTTGAGTTTCGGCTTCCTCTACAAGCCATACCTTTTTTTAAAAGAAAAATAAATACCATGTTTTACTTTTCTGTTGTTTTGGTATTGAAAATGGTTTTCATAATGTTTTTATATCAATGTGTTGTATTGATATCTTGTGATTGAAAGGTGGAAATGTTATGTTTTCTTTGTGCATGTTTCATGTGATACGATTATTTTGAGGTTCTTGGGCATTATTATGAAGAAGGGTGGTTCCGTGATAAACTAAGGGCGGGTGAGCTCGATATAGCTCTCCAATGCATTGGTTAACGCGAAGGAGTGAAACGTTAAAGTTTCTATGAAGATATTTAGGGAATAAACTGTGATGGGTATTCCAAAGGTAACCAAGAGGGTTACTCCCTACGTAAAAATGTTATGAATGCCTCAAGTTACCTTTATGTCTTATGATTTCTATGATTTATTCATGATTTGATGAGGTGTGTTAATGTGCTTATGTTTTATGGGTAAAGTATGATTTCATTCTTATGTATATATATACCCATGTTTCCTTTCCATATTTTTATATCCCTTACTGAGCTTTTTATGATCATCCCAAGTTTTTTGAAATGTTTTTCATAGGTCAATGGAAAGGTACATGATATGATGATAGTGTCAAGGAAGTGTCAAGAAAGAATCCATGTTTTATTTTAAATATGTTTCCATTGATGGGAAAGAAGAATACTATCTTTATGTAACCACTTTGTTTATATGTGGAATGTAATACAAGATTTATGATCTAATTCTCTAAAACTCTAAACCAAAAAAGATCCTCAATGTGTAATCTTGTAATAACTCAAGATTAAGTAAGGTTTAAGGCTGGGGCCTTATAGTTGGTATCAGAGGTTGGTTTAGATAACTTTAGGAGTTATAATTCTATTAAATGATTATCCAAAAATATTTTTTTTTATGGTCAAATTGAAGTGAAATAGTATTTGAAGATTACCATGTTACTTCATCTAAGACATGTTTGTTCAAAATGGTTTTCCGCAGAGGAAACAGGGAAGCAGTGTTAGGAAGGCATACAGAAGGAAATAACCTTCTGATTCAGCATCCTGAGATGGTCGGAATTGGAACTGAACAGTTTGTTGCAGTAATGGCGCAATTTACTCAAGCGATAAATGGTGGTGGTATCCATGCACGAGATCAGCCAGATCAACCACAGAGGAACATGTTAGTGGTGGAACATTTCATGAGGCAACATTCCCCATCATTCAGAGGATCATTTGACCCTATGCTAGCTGAAGGGTGGATTAAAGCACTGGAGAAGATTTTCGATGTCATGGGGTGTTCCGACAATCAAAAGGTTAGTCTTGCTATTTACAGTTTGGAGGGTGAAGTAGATCAATGGTGGTCGATGGTTAAAAATATCATGGACGCTGATGAGATTGATGCTCTCGACTGGGATGAATTCAAAGGTATGTTTCTTGAAAAGTATTTTCCTAGGGCCGTTCAACTTAGAATGGAAAAAAATTCTTTGAATTGAGGCAAGAAGAAGACTCAGTGGCTACCTATGAAGAAAGGTTCACTCGATTGGCAAGGTATGCTCCAAATTTTATCCGAGACCTTGATAGTAAAATCAAGCGTTTTTACACAGGATTAAAGCCAAAATATCGAAGAGCATTAGATTCTCGTGAGTTTAAATGTCATGAAAAGCTTGTTCGATGTGCTGAGAAGGTGGAAATGGAGTTTTCCGATGATCAAGTGTTCTATAACAACCAGCAGAAGAAGAGACCAAGGTGGCAAGAGAAAGGGAAGAAATCTTCAAAAAAGTCTGATGGTAATAAATCTAAGTTTCCAGTTTGTGATAAATGTGGAAAAAGGCATACTAGGGAATGTCTTCTGAATTCTGCAAAGTGCTACTGATGTGGTAAGATGGGACATAAGGCTCGTGATTGCAATGAAAAAGATAAAGGTTAAGGTAAGACCAAATTTTATTTACAGTTAGTGAAATGTTTTAAGTGCAATGAGATGGTTCACTATGAAAACGAGTGTCCGAAAAAGAGCTTGAGTGATGGTAGCAGTTAGAGTACAATCAGAAAGGGGTGGTGAAATCCTTTGCAACTACTTTAGCAGATGTCGGGCCATCAAATGAAGTTGTATCAGGTACATTGTTTGTTTTTTCAGATTATGCCAGTGTGTTGTTTGATTCAGGGTCCACACATTCATTCATCTCTGAAACCTTTTCTAGTAAAATGGGAATACCATCTCAAGAAATGACTCCAGAACTTTTGGTAAAAACACCTGGGGGAAATGTTGAGGCAAAAATAATTTATAAGAATATTCATATCCTTATCTTAGGAAAGAACCTACTTGCATACCTTATTGTTCTACCTCTAGTAGAGTTTGATGTTATCCTGGGTATGGATTGGCTCTCTATTTACCATGCTAAGATTGACTGTAGAGTTAAAGAAGTTTCATTTCAGAAAGACTTTCAGTTTTTTCACAATAATGAACCCTTACTATTGATAACTTATAAAGAGGCCAAGAAACTTGTAAAAGATCGAAATGAATATTACCTTGCACACATTGTTGAAAATAAGGGAACTGTTCAGATTAATGATGTGCCAGTAGTAAATGAGTATCCTGATGTTTTTCCTGATGAGTTTCCTGGAATAATACCAGATCTAGAAGTTGAGTTTACTGTTGACTTAGTTCCTGATTCTAAGCCAATTTCAAAACCCCCTTATCGAATGGCTCAAATTGAACTTTTAGAGTTGAAGGAGCAATTTCATGATTTATTAGAGAAAGGTTTCATTCGACCTAGAACGTCACCATGGGGTGCTCTTGTTTTATTTGTTAAAAAGAAAGATGGTTCAATGAGACTTTGCATTGATTATAGAGCCTTGAATAACATCACTGTTAAGAACAAATATCCTTTGCCTCATATCGATGATTTGTTTGATCAGCTCCAGGGAGCTCAGTATTTTTCAAATATTGACTTAAGATCGGGGTACCATCAGCTGAAGGTAAAGGAAGCAGATGTTCCGAAGACCACGTTCCGTACAAGATATGGCCATTATGAATTTGTAATAATTCCTTTTGGGATAACCAATGCACCTGCTGTATTCATGGAATTAATGAATATAATTTTTCATGAGTTCTTCGATAAATTTGTGGTGGTTTTCATTGATGATATTTTGGTGTTTTCTAAAATTAAAGAGGAACATGAAAGACATTTAAGGGTTATCTTGCAAACCTTAAAACAAAAGAAAATGTATGGAAAATTCAGCAAGTGTGAGTTTTGGTTGCAACAAATTTCATTCCTTAGTCACATTGTTTCTAAAGATGGGATAATTGTTGATCCTGCAAAAACAAAAGTGGTGGAAGACTGGCCAAGACCCACAAATGTAACTGAGATTTGTAGCTTCCTTGGTTTGGCAGGCTATTACCGAAGGTTTGTTAGAAATTTTTCACGGTTATCTAGTCCAATGACTAAGCTAACTTGGAAGGGTGTTAAGTTTATCTGGACAAAAGAATGTGATGATTGTTTTCAGGAATTGAAAAAAAGTTTGGTGAATGCTTCAGTTTTGGCACTACCTTCCAGGAATGGTGAGTTTGTTATCTACAGTGATGCTTCATTGAAAGGACCTGGTTGCGTCCTATTGCAGAATGATCAGTTAATTTCTTATGCTTCATGACAGTTGAAAACTCATGAAGTAAATTACCCTACACATGATTTGGAATTATCTGCTGTTGTTTTCGCTTTAAAAATTTGGAGGCATCATTTGTATGGAGTAAAGTGTGAAATATATACTGATTATAAAATTTTAAAGTATATATTCACTCAAAAAGAGTTAAACACGAGACAGAGGAGATGGCTGGAATTAATCAAGGGTTATGATTGTACAATTCATTACCATCCGGGAAAAGCAAATAAAGTGGCTGATGCTTTGAGTCGAAAAAGTAATGCTTCATTAGAAATGTTGAATTTGGAACGTGATCCTTTGGTTAAGGATTTTATGAACTTTGGCATAGAAGTTGTTGGTGCAGGAAGTTTTTCTGTTTTGTTTCAGGTATCAGTGAGATCATCTCTACCAGACAGAATCAAGCAAGCACAGAAGCAAGACAGTGAGTTGCAGAAAAAGGTAGTGTTGGTTCAGATGGGTAAGTTGCCTGAATTCAACATTGATAATGATTGTGTTTTGAGATTTGGTAAATGATTGTGTGTGCCTTGTGATTTACATTTGAAGAGAGAGTTGTTATGTGAAGCTCATAGTTCTCCATTTTCAGTTCATCCTGGCAGTACTAAGATGTACAGAGATCTGCGGGAGTATTACTGGTGGGATGGAATGAAAAGAGATATTGCTGATTTTACTATGAAGTGTTTGAAATGTCAACAGGTTAAAGCAGAGCGGCAGTTACCAAAAGGGATGCTTCAGCCTTTACAAGTGCCAGAGTGGATGTGGGATAATATATCTGTGGACTTTGTTGTGGGATTACCGAAGACATCTCGAGGTAATAATGCAATTTGGGTTATTGTTGATCGCTTGACTAAATCTGCTCATTTCCATGCTATACGAGATACTTTTTCCCTAGATCATCTTTTCCATTTGTATCTTAAAGAGATAGTCAGGTTACATGGTGTTCCCCTCTCCATTGTATCTGATCGTGATCCCAAGCTCACTTCTAACTTTTGGAAAGGCCTTCAGAAGTCGTTGGGTACTGAATTAAATTTTAGTACAACATTTCATCCTCAATCAAAAGGGCAGTCAGAACGAACAATTCAGACCTTGGAGGATATGCTACGATCTTGTTCGATGGATTATCAGGGAAGTTGGGGCCAACATCTTTCTTTGGATGAATTTTTATATAATAACAGCTTTCATTCCAATATACAGATGGCACTATTTCAGGCATTACATGGGAAGCGGTGTCGAACACCATCTTTCTGGGATAAAGTGGGTGAAAGGAAGTTGATGGGCCCAGAATTGGTAGAAGAGATGGCAGAAAAAGTTCATCTGATTTAGAAACACATGAAAACAGCTCAGAGTAGGCAGAAGAGTTATGCAGACAATAGGAGGAAGGATCTAACTTTAGAGGTAGGTGATCATGTTATTCTCAAAGTCTCACCATGGAAAAGTGTGATGAGATTTGGTAAGAAAAGAAAGCTGAGTCCAAGTTTCATTAGACCATATGAAATTTTGGAGAGAGTTAGATCAGTTGCATAGCTAGTGGCTTTACCTCGGAGTTTATCTCAGGTACATAATGTTTTTCACGTTTCGATGTTGAGAAAGTATATGCCAGATCCATCTAATGTTTTGAGTCCAGAGGTAGCTCAGCTGGAAGAGAACCTAAATTATGAGGAACAACCGGTCTAGATTCTTGACCATAGGGAGAAAGTGTTACGAAATAAGGTGATTAATCGGGTAAAGGTTTTGTGGGAGAACCACATGATGGAAGAGGCAACATGGGAATCTGAAAATGCAATGAGGGAGAAGTACCCCCATTTATTCGATATGTAAATAAATTTCAGGGACGCAATTTTCTAATGGGGGGGGGGAAGGATGTAACATCCCAAGTAAGTAATGAATAATAGATATTTTTAACTATGTCTATTAATGAATTAGATAGTGTTTTAGAGGCTTAAAATGAAAATAAATCCAATCTTAAGCATGGAATACACTAATATTTTTTAAAGGATTGTTTTACTGCCTTTTGATGGAAACCCATTTTTAAATCTATATTTTGAAAATTTTATAAGCTATTTTTGTCAAAATAAGCTTATTGTTTATGATTGGGACATAAAAATTTACTTTGTGTGAGTTTTTGGAATTTTTCTGACAATGTTTATTTTTTATGAATAGTGAAAAATACTGTATTTTACATCAAAACTGCTTTTTAATCTACTTTATTTATATGATTATATTATCTTTTGAATTGATTTTAAAGTTAAACTAGAATATATTTTTATTATTTAATCCAGTGGTGGTCATTAGGATTAATTTTACTTTGGAATTGGGCTTAAACTAATGCCAAACGTTTCATAGATATTGTTTCAAAAAAAAACCCGCTATTTGTTTTGACAACGGGAATTATTTTTAAATCAATTATTGCAATTTATGTGTTTGGAATTTGGTAAAATGGATTAAATATTTGGAATCAGAAGGTCCAAATTATGTAATCATGAATCTTTTGTTTTTGGACATTATGAATATTAACGACGGTAATTATCTTTAATTATCTTGATTAATGAGTAATCACGTAGTTAAGGATAATAAAATGATATCATAATAATACAAAGAGACCACAACATGTGTCCTAAGGCTACCTTTTGTCTAATTTCCGACTATGGGATGCCTTGTGCCAAACTTCGGGGCCCCATGGAATCACTTTTGTGAGAAAGTGACTTTTTATCTTTTTATTTTTAAAGAATGTTAAATGTGACAAAGAATGTATCATCTAAGTACAATATTTTTAATTTTGTCTACATAAATGATATTTTAGACTATAAATATTAATTATATAGATAAAAAGATTTCCTAAATCATGATATTTTTTTATAATTTTTCGACATTAAATTTATTAAATTATTTATGACATCATAATGATGCAGCGATTACCTCATTAATATAGGATTTAAATAAAATGAAATTATAATGTAACATCTATGACCTACACATGTCCAAAACCTATTATATGGGTGGATTTTGAACCCTTATCACCTTACCCTCCAATTATATCAATATGGGACCTTTTGAATCCGAAAATCATTTCCAAATAAAGTAACATTTCTTTACTTTCCAAAAGTGCCCCTCCTCTCCTCTTATAAAAGGCCCCCACCTCTACCTCTTTACCCACACTCCAAAAGCCTTTGGCTCGGCCAACCCCTGCCCATTTTGTCTCTCCACATCCCTCTCTTACTCCTTGAACCCTCACTTTGGGCAGAAGTATACCCAAGGAAGCCTTTGAGCTCAAACCAAAGGGAGTTACCCGATTTTAAGGTAATGTCTTCACTTGAGTCCTTTTGTTTTATTTTGCTTCGCCAACCCCCTAAAAACTTTCTATTAATTTCTTTTGTAACAACTCCTGTATCTTCAATATACTAGTATTTTTTTATAAGAAGGATTCGAGCTACACATACACACACCTACATCTAATGGTTAAAGGACATACTGTTTCCGTGGATGGTGAATTTATGCCTCCCAAAATGATGATTGTTAAACATTGTTTTAACACCTTCAAAGGTGGACATTAAGATGTCACTATATTTATATATGATATATAATATGTTTATGTTTTCATTAATCTTCTGTATTTTTCATTTTGGGCATACCTTTATGGTTTCCATTATGGGTAAACACGATATCTTCATTTAAGGAAGTGCGGACTACCGCCCCCTCAAAGTGATCTGATTCGTTAAATACCATATATGGGATGTATAAAGGATGTAACTATGATATTATATATGATATTATACTGGAATTATATTATACCTTTTATCATTATGATTCAATTCTATAAAATATGAAATAGAAATGAATGTAGCGTTTATGCGTACGTACGGCTTACCGTCTCCATGAACGGTGCATTTCATTTCTTAACTCTAAATGATTATGTAACACTATAAATGAATGTATATACTGGATATATATGATATATACATCATTATTATAATTCTGGATAAAATGGATACATGAATAATTTGTAATTATAAAGGGTTTATTTTTGAATCAAGTACCAATGATCATTAAAACGACCGTTATTAACTTAAATAATTACACAGTGTTAATGACATGGAAATAGGTGATATAAAATGAATAATGAACATGAAAAAGGTTCTTATGAAAGAAGAAATTAACTCAAGTTTATTATTCAAGACATTAATGAATGATCGAGTCATGTCGGACCCGAGGTATGGGACTTCGTCTCCATCTCCTTTCATTGAGGCATATTTTGTTTTATACACAACCTCTTTTATACGGTGTATAAACCCCTTTCACTTTTACATTTATTAAAAAGGAATATTTTTTATACAAATCATTTACTAAATGACAAAAGGGAATGTTTTTGTCGTACGTATGCGGCGACAATGACTTCTCTGCCGTCGTAACCATTATTTCAGTTTCGACTTCCTCTACAAGCCATACATTTTTTTAAAAGAAAAATAAATACCATGTTTTACTTTTCTTTTCTTTTGGTATTGAAAATGGTTTTCATAATGATTTTATATCAATGTGTTGTATTGATATCTTGAGATTGAAAGGTGGAGTTGTTATGTTTCCTTTATGCATGTTTTATGTGATACGATTATGTTGAGGTTCTTGGGCATTATTATGAAGACGGGTGGTTCCGTGATAAACTAAGGGTGGGTGAGCCTGATATAGCTCTCCAATGCATTGGGAAACACGAAGGAGTGAAACGTTTAGGTTTCTCTGAAGAGATTTAGGGAATATACTGTGATGGGTAATCCAAACGTAACCAAGAGGGTTACTCCCTACGTAAGAATGTTATGAATGCCTGATGTTACCTTTATGTCTTATGATTTCTATGATTTCTTCATGATTTGATGAGGTATGTTAAAGTGCTTATGTTTTATGGGTAAAGTATGATTTCATTCTTATGTATATATGTACCCATGTTTACTTTCCATATTTTTATATCCCTTACTGGGCTTTTTATGCTCATCCCATGTTTTTTGAAATGTTGTTCACAGGTCAAAGGAAAGGTACATGATATGATGATAGTGTCAAAGAAGTGTCAAGAAAGAATCCATGTTTTATTTTAAATATGTTTCCATTGATGGGAAAGAAGAATACTATCTTTATGTAACCACTTTGTTTATATGTGGAATGTAATGCAAGTTTTATGATCTAGTTGTCTAAAACTCTAAACCTGAAAAGATCCTCAATGTGTAATCTTGTAATAACTCAAGATTAAGTAAGGTTTAAGGCTGGGGCCTTATAATTAGGCTCACCAATTCATATAGAATATATTGGGACCACGCATTCATAAATGTTGTGTTGAGATAAACCATTCTTAGAAGTTGTTATGGTATCACCGAACGACGTATATAATGGTAATTTACGGTATAATGAATAAAAATTTAATATTTTACTTTTTCATCTTAAAATAGTTTAGAAACTCATTTTCCCTATACATAAATACTTTTAAAATATCGAAATACTCATTCTCTTTAAAACCATATTTTCAAAACTAAAATACCCAGAAAAAATAAAATAATGGTTTATATCTTAATAGAACATGAAATAATGTAAAGTAATTTAGAAATAAAATAATGGTTATAGTGGAACAAAATTATTTTTATGTTGTATATGATATAATATAATATTCCTTGTAAATTTTAAAATGAATGTTAGAATGTTCTGTATAAAATACATAAACAGGTTCATTTAGAAATATTTTAAAATAAATCATAAATATAAATTAAATGAAAAATATATTTAATTTTTTCTATATAAATACATCCATAAATTATTATTAATAATATGGACATCAAATAAAATAATTTATAAATTAAATCATTAAAACACATAAAATAAGGTTTTAAGTTAAAGTGTTTGTTACCTCAATTACAAATAATCACAAACATTATTTATCTTAATGGATAATAATAATATATAAATTATTATGTTTATTAATAAACTCTATCATTTTTTATTCCATTTACATTTTATATTACCTTGTTTTATTCAACGAACTAAACTTTGTTTTGAGTTTTTTACAATATTTTGTTCATTTGTTCAAAATGACTTGGGTATGTTCACTACTGTGAAAGAGATCATTATTGCATCATCTCTAAAATATTTATAATGAAATATTTATCATTTTTATAGATTTATTAAACATTTATAATATGATGTTAATGGTGGTTATAAAAAATAAATGATATTACATTCTTATAAATGGTACACCATATGTACGGATTCGTATCATTTCCATTTTCCAAAATCATGAAAAAAAAGAAAGAATCATTTTATTATTATAGATTAATGATTATATCCTAATTATAGAATTATTTCATTAATTATTCTTATTTATTGTATCCATTTGATTTGGACATGAAAAAAATATTGAATCAGTTCCGGGAAGTGGTAATCCTCCTATAAGAACGAATGACATTATAGTTTTCTAATAGATTAAAAGGTAATAAATTATATTATATATTTCAATTTAGGGGTTAAAAATATTTAATTTATTTTTTTATATACATTATATATATAATTATAACTATTCTATAGTGGTGGTTATTGAAAATTAATAACATTGATTTGGATAGTAGTAGTCCACTATACCTAAGAATGACTATTCCATTTCCCATTAGATGGACGGACAAATCGATATAGGTTATTCCATAAAAAAATAATATATCAGTATATAGAATATAATAATTTTATTATTTCAAAAATTTTGAATAATATTTGAATTATGAAGAATAAAAAATCAAATGGAAATGCTCAGTTGAGAATTATAACCTATCCTCAGAAAACCACTTTAGATTTATACCTAAAGACCTCTAGGTAGGTTATAAGAACATTCCAAGGAATATGAGATTTGGGGACGGATTTTAATAAGGTACATGATAGGTATTATATAATATATTTATCAAAATTTCAGAGAAATAGGGAATTTGACGTGCCCTTTTATAAGTGACAGGTGGGACAGTCTTGGAATTTCTTAAAATATTCAAATAATCTAAATTAATTTTCCTAAAAAAAATCCTCTAAAAATATATAATTTTATAATAACATGAGTATGGGTCTAAATACACTCATAAAATATTTTTTACAATTTTTTTTTATTTTTTACCCTTATCTTTCTTCCCCCCCCCCCCACCATAACCCTTTTAACAATTACCGTGATATCTTAATTTTTAAACTTTAAGGGTCAATAATGTTTCTATAAATGTTAACTATACCGATAAAAGGACTACAGGTTATATTTCCATCCATATTACATAAATATTTCAATTATTATGATTTTTAGTAATTCTAAATCATTTAATAAAACATGATTTATTATAAAATGTCATTAATATCATTTTTGGAACTATTCAACTAATTTGACATCGAAAACAAAATGATAATAGTGGAGTTAAAATATAATATAATAAAACATATCTAATATGTTTTTTTCTTTATAAAATTCATTGGACAATTTCATGCACAAAAATATTCTTACTTTTAGGGTTTCTAAAATGAAATATTTACTGCTTTCAGAAGCTCCAAGTCAACATTGTACAAAATCTTAATGTAATTATTTATGCAGTAAAACCTAAAAATAAAATAACAAGAAATTTTTTATTAATATTTAAAATAACCATTTATATCATAATATAAGTTATTTTAATCACTATATAAAAAATTATAAATATTAAAATCAAGAGAGTGAAACATTGACTATATCATTTACTTAATTGTTAAAAAGGTAAATATAAAATATATATAGAATGAAACTATAAAATATTAGATTTTGGGATAATTATGGAAGAAATAAAATCATATAATGATCTAAATGAATTTTTTATAATGAATTTTAAACCTTGTGACTTTTTGTAACCTTATTTAAACAATTTTACCTTTAACTTGGTTACAAAAATTTAATATATTTATTATTCACGAGGAAGTAAAATAAAAGGGACTTACTTACCAAATATAGATATCCTAATTAAAACTATGAATTTTATTTTTTATGATCCAATTAATATAATTTGAGGAATAATGTTTAAAATTAATCCTACGAAATCTAATGCATAATAGTTTTTCAGAAATATTCCTTTTAATTATAAAAATGTATATATAGAAACATCAGGTATAAAATTTATATAAAAGTCTATAAATTTATTTTTTTTAATAAAATTAAGGCAATTAATTTTAAAAAATACTAAAAAAACATAATTTTACTTCGTAAATAATTGAAATTATAATATTATTCTTAAAATTCAATATTTTTCACTACTCATTTAAAATTCATATTTTTCCTAAAATTATAAAAAATTAATATTATAATTATTTTCACCTGTTGAATTTAAAAAAATATTCAATCATATAAAATAAAAATTCCACAATTTCAAAATAATAATTTTATATATAAATAATAATTAATGAAAGCCCAATTTTTGGAGAAATAAATCATTGTTCCTTCCCATAGAAAAATTATCTAGTATTAATATTAATCTATAAAATTTAATTAACGAATTAGTGAAATTGATTTATCATAAATAACATGGGTTGTTAAAAAAATTGAAAATAAACTAAATTTAATAACCATTGAATCTAATTAAAAATGTATATAAATGAAATTTGACATGTTAATGTAACTATTTTATATATTAAAAAACTAATTTTTGTAGTAAAATTTTATTTTAAACATTATGTTTTCTTACTATTATTTACCATTCGTTACAATTTAACTATATGTAAATATAATTATAAATGTGGATAAATTTAGTATTTCATTCATCAATTAAAATATATTAATTTAATTTATAAGATGACAATTGCACGATATAAATAGAAAAATTCTTTCAAAATCAGGATCCTAAAAATATCATGATCTTTATCGTTAATATTACTAATCATATTTTTATTCTAAAAACTGAAATTGACATTACTACATAATATTTTAATTTATTTCCAAATTTAAAATTCCATTTTTTAATCTTTAATTTCATTATGAGAGTAGAATAAATTTTTAATATAAGAAAATAAACCCAATTTTTAGAATTAAATATTACTATTGATTCCAAATGATATATATGGGTTTTATAAAAACAAAATAGTAATTTTAAATAATTTAATTTAAATTTAATTTTATATCTTTATTTGGATATGTTTCAAAAACATTTATGTCATTCTAGTATTTTGATAATTTCATGAAAGAGTCAATTTTTAAAAATATATATATTTCAAAATTAAACTAAAAACCAATGAATTCATTAGAACCATAAAATTAATCTTAAGATAATATCATTATTCAAATTAAAAAATATATACTTCATTTTTTAAAATTAATTATTCAAATTTTATAAATTCAATCTTTGATTAAAATCATAAAATATAATGATAACATGATTTTATTAGAAAATGAAAATTTCAAATATTAACTATTATTATTCTTATATCGTATCATTTTACAACTAAATTTGTGTTATCCATGTAATAAAATAAATAAACATTTAACATCAATTATTATATTTTCATGGAAATTGGTAATCATATTTCATAAAAATGTAATTTTTAGAGAAATTATTTTCTAAAAAACAAATGAACTTATAATTCAATTTATGTAAACTAATTGAATTTTATTCATACTAAAATAATCCATCATTTTATTTCATTAAAACATCAAAATATGGTTTCTCATATTCATTTAGAAAAATTAAAATTTTGTGTTTTAATTAACATATTAAAATATTTATATTTTATCTAAATATATCATGATTTCATTTATCATCTATATTGAGTTTAGTTATTGATATTATAGACATTTAATTATTTAAAAGAAATTTTATATTAAAATATATAAGTGAAACATTCTTGATCCATTAAATATAATTTTTCCACTAAAATTTTATTTTTACTCAATGATGTATATTGTCTAGGGTATTGTTATGGAATCCAAATTTGTTATTACATAACTTTTCATTCTATGGTATAAATAGGGGATATTTTAATGTTTTGGTTGTTGGTAATAAGTCATAGAATACATAAAAACATAAAGCATTTTAAAAATTGAACATGAAAGAAGATTAATGGGTTCAACCTCAGTTACTTTTACTGCATCTCATATCCAAGGGATATACATCAAAGGAAAGGATGCACATGAATCCAAGTAATAGAATAAGGAAAGAGAAAAAATTCATGTGAAACTGATCCATATCAATAAGAACATTAGGAATTACAATAAGGAATGAACAAGGTCCATTACATAATAATAATAAGATCATGAGTAATAACATGGAAATTTGGGTACAACATATTAATGATACATTCATAATAATATTACCATGTTTTATCACCAATGTTTCATATATCAAAATGTCCAATGTCCTTCACCAGGGTTTTGTAATACATGTCATCTCTATTGATTAAATTCTTTATTAAATTCATTGGAACACTTTCAAGGTGCACCCTTCATGTTTGTTATTTTCAAGTGATACAGACAAGTCACAATAAATAATTTTATTAATAATTTGTGGAGAATAAAGAATTTTTTCTTGTTAATATCTTAGAACACAAATTATTTTAAAGACATGATTATTATGTCATTTTTAACCCATGAAATTAAATGTGGGTTTAATATATGTAAATAGAAAATTAAAAAATTTATTTTCAATTATATTTGAATACTAATAGAAAAAAGTAAACCATGATTAGGTATTCAAATAAGAATGAATAAATAATTCCTCCTGAAATATTAGAAGATTTGAAAAATAAATATGGAAACATGAGGAGTATAAAACATGGTTTTAGAAAATGGTAAAATGAGAGGGTAAAAGGATATCCTATTTATAATAAGATATTTTTATAATAACACAAAAATATAATATGGAAATAATAACATAGTTTGTAAATTTGAAGACATGCCATATGAAAAGTGAACATGAATTGAAAAGGAAGTGGAGATTTCCCTTACCATGGAGAGTTGATTCAAAAATATGAGGATGGAATCGTGGGGGATTGGGGAACATTAAGGGGACTCATTAGGATAAAAAACTATCACAACGTCATGGGGGTGGATTGGGATTGAAGGGTAATTTTAAAATGGTAATGTATTTCTAGAAAAAGTGGGGGAATTGTTTTATAAGTTCCAAAAATTTGTCTTTGAAATCTAGGATGATTAAAATGAAAAAACATTTGCATAAACATGGTTTTTCTCATGGTTTTGGATATTTGTTTCACCTTTTTTTATATTTTAATCCATCAGAACTGAACACAATTTTTAATACATTTTTTGGGATAGAAAATAAAATATGGCACAAAGTAATGCTTAAAAAAACATAAATTTTAATTTTTATACTTTTGGAGGTCACTTATATTATAACAAATTGATTAAAATCTATTATAATATTTAATAATATTGAAATTATATTTTTTAGTTCTTGGTTTGTTTTTTAATTAAATAAAAAATCATTATGACATGAACATGAAGTCAAAAAATATATTGAAAACCTAAAACATTAATTTGTTACTATTCATGAAATAATAAAATATTTTATAAAATAATCATAAAATAACCCCATGTTAATTTGGACATGCTAATTTCAAATATAATGTTTTTTTAAATAAATTTTTCAATATCATAATTTTAACTTTTATATATAAAAATAGATATTTATTTTAAAAATAGTAGTTATAGAGGCATATGTAAATTTATGACACTTATATAAAATTTCCTAGTCCATTTTAAAATTATTTTATAATTTACATTTATGTGAGAGTTCTTAAATAGACAATTTAATTAAAACAAATATTATTAAATGTACTAAATTTTATTATAACGAATTATATATTTTCAATAAAAATTATGTTTTATTTGAATCAGAAAATAAATCTATCAAATTTATCTCAATTGAACATAAATTTTGCTAACAAAAACTATTCATGAAATGAAATTTATAGAATAAAAATTTAATTTGTGAAAATAAAATTATAATTTAATTAAATATGGCCAAGACATGTAACCCTTTATTACACCCCCATACACTGTATGGGTAAGGTTTTTGATAGTGGTAGTTTAATAGGTTCACTCAGTTAACATCGACTAAGTGGTAATCTCCACTAATTTGAAATTATCCCAAATGAGATTTAATTCATCCTTTACTTTCTTAATATTATCTATGTGTTGGTCAAGGTTCATGCACATCGATGCTACCTCCCTCCCATGTTCGGAAAAATGGGCTTCAAAAGACCCAAATCTATGAATTCAATCTATTGGTTTTCCTTTCCATAATTATCATCCTTTGTCATTACTACTTATAAAAAATTATAATGGTAAAATTCTCAGTCTAGTGTATTGTTTTAAAAGTTATATCGAACAATTTTCATATTTTACCACAGGTCATATAATGGTTAAATCCAAACATTCACATTTCCTATTATACACTACCAATAACACTTCATTATTTTATTCGAAATTCACTATAATTTATCCCTAAAGTTATATCATTATTTATTAAGATTATGATTGGATTACTAATATTTTATTTTATTTCTATATAATTTTTGGTATGGGAGATGAGTCTAGAAGACTAGATTTATCCATACCTTTCTATTTAAGCTATTTTATTTTATATTTTTTTCAGTTTTAATGTTTGTCATTTTAATTTCATTCATATCTGAAACATTTAATGATCATTGTTAAAGAGATAATATTTTATTGGTTTCTATTTATTTTTTATGTGTAAAATATTATATAATATGTATCAAGCATTTATTTAGGAAAAAATATCATTAAAATGTCTTGGTCATTATATCCCCCATTAAGAAATTTTGTCCCAACAAATTCTACTCATTCTCATGGATGAGAAAAGGTGTCAGTACTTTTGTCTCATTTTATCCTTTGGTTCTCATAATGAGTCTTTATACTTATCTTTCCTCCAGAACACATTGACTAGGTTGGTATTCTAGTTTCATTGAATATTGTATTTATGTTCTAGGATCTCAACTGGTTTCTCCTTATAAGAGAGGTCATGTTCTTATTATACCACCTCTAGATTCAGTACTTAAAAAAGTCATGTATGTACTTCCTAAATATAGATTTGTGGAATACATCATGAAATTGAGAAATATTTAGTGGAGGTTTGAGCCAATGGTATATTGATAATATTTGGTTTAGTATTTCAATTTGGATAATGTATCTAGGGATAATCTTCCCTTTTTTTCAAATCACATAACTCACATCCATGTTGATATCTAAAAGAAAAAATTTCTCCATTGTCAAATTGAAAGTTTCATTATTGATAGTTATCTTAAATCTTCTACCAACTATGATATGTATTCATATGTTATTAGATATCATGATTCTTTTCTATCATCTCTTGCACCAGATCAGGTCCATGTATATTTTTCTCAACAAATTCATCCCAAAATGATGTATTTATACATTACTTCCCTTATAGAGTTTCAAATAGTTCTATTGGAAAACATGAGTTTTATTTATTTCATGAGATCTCAACTAATGAGATTTATTTTTCCCATAAACCTTTAAATTCAATTGATCATGTTCTCATCATGTCCTCAAGTGTCTAAAAATTATCTATGTGGTCTTGTATTTCAAAGGGGATAATGTATCTTGGGATAAACTTCCCTTTCATTCCAAATCATATAACTCACATCCATGATGACGTTTGAGGGAAATTTTTTTCTCCAACATCGAATTTAAATTATCTTTATTGATAGTTATCATAAATATTCTACCAAAATTGAGAATATTTCATATTTTATTGGATGGAATTATCCTTTTTTGTAATCTCTTGCACAAGATCTGGACCAAGTAGCTTTTTCTTGCGAAATCCATCCCAAAATAATGGAGTTTTACATCGCTTCCCATATAGAGTTTGAAATGGTCCTATTTGAATAATTGGGTTGTATTTAGTTCATGAGAACTCAACTAATGGGATTTATTGATCCCATCGGCCATAAAATTCCATTGAGCGCATTCTCATCATGTCCCCAAGTTTTTAAGAATTTATTTCATATTGGACATCAATGTGTGGTTGATATACCATACTGAAAATCAGTTTAGTATGTATATCTTGTTTAAGACTACTCCAAAATTTATATTTAATCCTTGGATCATGATCATAAACAATATAATGTGGCACCCCATGGAGACTCACGACATCTTTTATATATATCCTAGAAAGTTTGTGAAGAGTTAAATCTTACTAAACAGTGATGAAATGGGAATTATTAGTTATTCAATCCACTATAAAACATATCACATTGTTTACATTAAATATTCATGGTAGAATAGTGATTATGTCCACAGTGATATTGTCCCACATCCATGTAGGAATGGGTAGTGGATGCAATACCTATTTAAGAAGTTTTCTCTCTGCCTACACTTCTTGATACTCTAATAAAATTATAATGTAGTTGAGAATACACCATTTTATATTATCCAAACAATAATGATACAAAAGTCCCTTATACAGTTTAGTTCTTCTAGGGAGTATAGAGAATGTAGAGCTATAAGCTTAATCCATCATAAAATTCATTATATTTGCGATAGATGGAACACATATCCTTGAATGAAATTTTAATAAAACTTATTTATCAATATTAATATTGGGAAACGTCTCATTATTCCAAACCACTATCTTATTTTATAACAATGGATATTATATTTGATATTTTTTTATATTTTATAGTAATGATTGGTTAGAAATAATTTGTGAAAGGGTTGATGATATCCCTTCAATTAGGATTCCCTTATATAATTTTTCTAGTTCTGTAATTAATGGATATCCTTAAATCCACATCATTTCCATCACCACATTATCTGTCCTACATAATTCCTTAGTAATATTTTTTGTCATCTAGGGTGATAATGAAATGAACATTCATAGTATTTAATAATTTCCAACCATTTCCTTTGTCTCGTGTTTAATTAATATTTCATGAAAAATATACTTCATACATTATTTTTCAATGTGTATATCACAATTCTCGGCATGAAAATAGTTCTTCCATGTTTTAAGGTAAAACATAACATCTAAAAACACCATTTCATTTGTAGGATAATTCTTTTCATGAGTCTTTAATTATCGATATAAATATGTAATCACCATTTAATTTTATATGAGGATGCACATAAGTCCTTTTATAAATGCTTCACTATAAATAATGAGTATGTATATGATATAGGTTAGATTTAACACAAGGGTGATAACAAATCAATTTTTTAATTCATGTAATCCTTCTTTTTACTCATTTTTCAGATGAAATTATACACTTCTTGAGTTATCATGGTTAGTGGATTATAATGTCATGAATTTGTTTCAAAAACCTTCAATAATTTTATGATAAAACAAGAAAACTATGAATCTTAGTTACTATTTTAAGATGATCCCACTCCTCTAGAAAAACATTTCCTAGGAGGGTCAACTAAGATACCATCATTGGTCAAAATTTTCCCCAAGAACGAAACTTTTTTAACCAAAATTCATATTATCTAAATTTTCAAATAGCTTCTTCTTCCATGGTGTTTTAAAAACTACCTTGAGATAATCCTGATGCCCCTCATTAATTTTTTAATATATAAAAATATCATCTCTAAAAACTACCAAGAATTTGTATTATTATTACTTAAATACTCTATTCACCAAATCCATAAATATATCAAGATCATTACTTAATCTGAAGGGTATTACAAGAAACTCATAATGACTATATCTTGTTCAAAATGTACTCTTTATAATATCTTCTTTCTTCACCCTCAATTGATGATACCAATATCAGAGGTCAATCTTTGATAATAATTGAGCCCCATAAAGTTGGTGATATAAATTATCCGTCCTTGGGAGAGGGAACTTGTTCTTCATTTTGAACCCTTTATGTTCTCTATACTCAATGAATAGCTACATTGATTCATCCATCATCATTAAAAATATAATAGGTTCTCCAAAGGAGACACCCTTGTTCATAAAAATCCATACCCCAAAAAATATTGATTTTTTTCATTAATTACACTAAATCCATATTTTTCATTATATAAATAGACGTTGATATAAGCTTGGATTTAGGTATGATTTCAATGGAGATCTCTACCTCACATTCTAGGGGAGGTCCAAGAAAATATTCTAGAAATACATAAATGTATTTATAAATTGTGGGGAAATTATCTATCTTTATAATTTAATTTCCTTCTCTCTATTCATAGATCATCTCCATAAATAATTATATGGGATTTTATTCTCGGCAAATCTTAGGTTCCGATATCACCCCTTAAAAAATGAATATAGTTTTTCCTTTCAAGAATACTAAAATTTCTATTCATTTTATGTTGATATTATAATTATACTATGATAGACTTTATATCTCTTGTATAGTGTTGACTTCCCCTGTGGGAATGACTACTTTATTTCCAACATTTTCATTCTATCAAAAGTCAATACTATAGTTTCTATACACTTTTGATGCTAGGATAGTCACTCGAGGATTCTTGATAGATAACTCTAATTATAGAAATATAGGGATCGATACTATCTTATTTTTAAGCATGGATAATCTATAAGATTGTGTATAACCAAAAACATAGTACTTATTAGCTATGAGAGCACAATTAGTGTACCTCCTACCACATCATTTAAAACCTATACTTCATTTATCGTGATAGAAAATGTCTGACCATTTTCCCTTTTCCAATTATATGTTTGATGGATTCCCTCAATAATCTTAAAATTTTAAAAATGGTTGGAAAAGTTCATCAAGGTGTCCACACATGTTTTATTGAACTTTCAGTTGGGCTTGCAATATATTCCCTTTGTTGTCAGTATTTTGATGTTGAGGAATCACCTCACCATGATAGTGAGCTATATTCTTTACTTTTATAAATTTTTTGTACCATCCAATTGCAATAAATAATTTCCTCGAATTATTCATACCTAATTTTTTTCACCTGCGATATGGAGAATTCTTTCCTACACATCCACGATCAAAATTATTCCCCATGTTTGGTTTCATTTATCTCTTATTTTCAATCGTCATATTTTACCACAGCATCAATCCAAACTCCAAATCGACCATTATAATGCTTTGAAATATCTTTACATATATTTTTTACTCTACATTTTATAAGTCCCTATAAAGATAGGCCCTTATTCCACTGCTAAATCTATCAACCATTCCCATAATATCTATTAAAATATTAGAGGTCCATTGAGAATGTATTATAATGTTCATCTCATTGCTTCCCAATAATTCATTTTCCTTATACTTTTGTTCTGGGAATTTCTTCTCCATTGTTTTGATTGAATGGGGAAAATATATATTGATAAATATCACCATGAACTATTCCTAATCCATATAATAAATCATCGTTTATGGTTTCTTATTTTTAATTTTTTTGGACCACTAATCACCTTATCAATCTAAATGGATGCCAGGGATACATTATCATTATCCAATGAATAGAGTATAGAAATGATCTATTATATAGAGCATATCATTTTTTTAGAATTTAATAGGTCTATAGACCCACTAAAAAATGGAGATAGTTGATGTATGAAGGACTCAATGGATTTTTTTATCAATTTTTGGTGTCTCTAGTTTCTCATCATGATTCATGTTCTTATTCATAACTCTAGATTGTTTATTTTTCATCATTATATTGTTTTCCAATTACAATTTCTTATTAACACTATCAATGCATCATCTATTACACTCATCATCTATGTTGTTTCTCTTATTTCACTCTATATTTTTATAAAAGAAGAAAACATTAGTGAGAAACGATATACTTTTAAGAAAACTATAATTCCAAAGGGATTTTATTTCATAAAACATCATTCTTTGATATGTTATTAATCATCTCAAATAAAAATTATATTTTCAATGTATCCTTTTTAATGGTTAATAAGATATTTGTGATTAGACTATCATATCCCCCTGGGAGTGTCACACTGGGTTTTTTTCAAGGTCCATTGTCATGAAAAACACCATGATCGAGTCTAGTTCAATTTGGTGTTTTCATATGTTACCCCTGGGTTAGTCTATAGAAGAACCACATCAAATTTTTGTATCCATAAAGGTATTTATTTGTTTGGAATAAATTACTTAATACATACCAATATAGTTTGTTGTTTTCAAATATTTATAATTTTCCCTATGTTTCTTCAGAATGTTTTGATGTTTTAATTTCAAAAAATAACTAAACAATTATTTGATACCAATTATGGAATCCTATCTTTTTATGAAATAACTTTTCATTCCATTATAAAAATAGGGAATATTTTAAGGATTATTTTCTTAGAAAAAAAGGTATATAATACATAAAAACATAAAATATTATTCTAAATCAACATGAATAAATATTCATTAGTTCTCCCTAAGTTACTTTTATGGCATCTCATGTTCAGGGGACATACATATAAGAAAATGGCTGAGCATGACTCCCTGTTATGGAATAAGAAAGGGAGAAAAAAATTTCATCATAAGACATATCAATAAGAACATTATTCATAAAAATATGTAATTAATAAGATTCATAAAATAATAATAATAATAACATGATTCATAACATGGAAATTTGGAAACAACATTTAATTGAGACATTTATAACAATATCACAAAGTTTTATCGCCATGGTGTTGTAAATAAAAATTACCAGGGTTATTCACCAAGGTATTATAAGAAATCTCTTATATAGAGAATAAATTATTTTCCCAAATCATTGGAGAACTGGTAGGTAAAAAACATCATATGTATTAATTTCATGTGAGTCATGTGGATAATAATGAATCATTTCACTAATTAACCTTGGATAATGACGAAAGGGTTTCTTATAAAAATATTGTCATACAAAAGAGCTAAAAGAAATGACCATTAAGCCACTATTAACACATGAAAGAAAATTTTGGATTCATTTATGTAAATACCCAAATAAAAAATATTAAATACAATTAAGTACCCACTGAAAATAAAAGAGTATGGGGTATTCCAATAAAAAGAAAAATATAATATATTATTTAAAAGGTAGAAATTAGATAAGTAAATTTGATAGCGTGATAGGTATAACAGATGGTTTTAGAAAGGTTAAAATAAATGGGAATAAGGGTATACCAATCATAAAAGAATATTTTTATATTAACGGTAAAATATATATTGTAAAAGAGATCTTATTTTGGAAATTATAATACATACCATATGAAAAGTGAACTTGAATGGAAAAGGGAAGTGGGGATTTCCCTTACCTTTAAATGTATTTCCTAAAACACGAGGTTGGAAACATAGAAGATTTATCCAAACTTAGAGGACTCCATGGGAGAAAAAATCACCTAAATTTTATGGAGTATGGAATGGGTTTGAAGGGGAATGATGTAATGGGTTGGTATTTATAGAAAAAGTGGAGGAATTTTCTTAATACTTTCCAAATAAATGTCTCAAAATCGAGGTTTTTGAAAATGAAACATCATTGGATTAACCATGGTTTTCCCATGGTTTTGAACATTTCAGTCACATTTTATGATGCTTTTATCTACTATAACTAAATACAATTCATTAATATTTCTTATTTCATGGAAATATAATGATTTCACAATTTACTATTTTTAAAAATAAAATTTTCTTTTTAGTCATTAGAAATTAAATTACTGTTCTAGAACATGATTAAAATAAAATAAAATAATTAATATTAATAAAATAAAACATTCTATTACATTTAATTGTTTTAATTATTTGTTATAAAATAATGACATGAATATGATCGCAAAAAAGATGCTGGAAACCTAAAACTATATTTTTTAGTATTCCCAAAAAATTATACTTTTGAAAATTATCATAAATTAAAACTAACATAATTTGGATACGATGATTCAAAATATAATTTTTATTTTATTATTATAATTTTCTAAATATGATACGTTTAACATTCAAATAAAATATCTTTATTTATATAAAAAAGGCATTTTTAATGCATAGTCAAATTTTAGGCACATATAATAAATTTCTTATACAATTATAGAATTTTTTATCATCTATATTTAGGCGAGAATGTTTTAAATTACTATATAATTAAAAAAAATTTAAGAATTGTCTTGTTTATTATAAATCATTAACAAATTTCAATAGAAGATTATTTTGATTTTTTTACCAAAAATCAATCAATATAATTCATCTCAATTAAACATATATATTATTAATAAAAACTATTCTTAAAATGGAATTTATGGAATAACTAATTTATTTATTCAATTAAAATGAAAATTTCTATAACTATGTCTTAGATATGAAACCATTTATTAAACTCTTATATACCATATGGGTATGGTGTACGATGGTGGTCGTTTCATGGGGTGGCTCAACTAGCATAAACTGAGTGGTAATATCCTCTAACATAAACATATCCTACATGTGATTTCATTCAATATGTACTTTTATAAGCATGTATTGGGCTTGTTCAAGGTAAAACCCTAGTGACACTACCTTCCTCCCATGTTTGAAAAAATGAGATTCAAACTGCACAATTGTACTAACTAAGGCCATCAATTATACTTTCTATACTAAATATTATTTTTTCCTCACTACTTATAAAAAATTAATTATAATCGTACAAGTATAAAGTCCTAGTATTAAACATTATACAATCATTAATTATGTAAATAATTAAAATTGATTATGTTTTCAGGTTTAGAGTTTTAGAAAATTAGGCTGTAAATATTACATTAAATATCAAAATATTACAAAGGAGACTCTTCTATTTTGTCCTATTTTTTCACAATAGTAAAACACCTTAGATAAAAAAAGAATTATTTTCCCTATATAAATATTCGTGAATACTTAAATTCTCTTACCCTTCCTTATACCCTATGAAAAAACATTTCAAAAACCTGGGATGAGCACAAAAAGTGTCACGACCCGTCCTCAGGGCCCGTGCCGTGACTACCCCATACCCGACATCCATAGGCCAGGGGCTGGCGACTATCACCAAAGGCATAAATCCCAATAATAAGGGGAGGCATTTCCTTTATGAAATGTAAACACACACAACCAGAGTACAAGCGGAAGGAAACACTAAGTAAACACTATATAACAAAAGATGTGCTAGAAAGTAAAGGGGCCAGAAATACAAGCCGAACAGTAACATACATGGTACAGACAAAATAGCAGGATGGTGTCAAGCAGCTCCTGGATCGTCCACTGCAGTTCTTACCTGAAGGGTAGGTACAGATGGCCAGCTCAGCTCTCCACGTCTGTCTATCACCTCCGGGTACTACCTTGTCATGAAGTCCACCTATGGGTACCGTCTCATCGTAAAGTCCACCTCCAGATACCGTCTAACTCTACAAGCCTCAACCATGATCAATGTTGTTCATCATCTGCATCCAACACAATGAGGTGTGGGCATAGCCCATGCAGGCGTGAGTATAACAATACTCATTAGTGACCTCGAGACCCACAAGGACTCACTAAAACTAACAAGGATAAACCACAATGAAATATCTCAACACATAACCATTACATAGATATATTCCCATACATATATCTATGTTATCAAGTAACCCATCTCATTCATGAGGTAAACACAAAGGTCATTGACTCAGCTCAAACCAGGATTTTCATTATTGAAACCAAAATTGATGGAGAAACTCCTCCTCTGTCTACTAGAGTGTCCCCTTCATGACTCTGATGTGCTACTCACTAACCTCAGACTACTGAGGTACTCCTCCTGTTGAGTACCATGAGTCTGTTGCCAAATACTGGGCGCTCCATCCACTGAGGGTCTACCGCCAAATACCGGGCGCTCTCCATCATAGCCTATATAGGTAATCCTCCTGTCAATTACCACGAGTCTGCTGCCAAATACCATGTGCTCCGTTCGCTGTGGTTTTGCCGCCAAATATTGGGTGCTCTTTCCATTGGGCTAACCGAATCACTACGAGTCGAATCAGTCAAGCAGTCGTCAGGTCTACAGCTACTCGGTCTCCGAACATTATACGGTCATCTCCGAGAGGGTCTGCTCCACAACTACTGGTTGTTACTTCCAAGTGTCACAAAGTCTCACGTATAATTATCATAAAGTACTTCCTCGTCATAGGGGTCTCAACTCAACAGAGGGCTTGTCAATCAGATGTCCGGTCTGTGAGTTATTTTCATTTCTATTCTAGGGGCCCGGAAGTATTGTGGGTACAATCTAACCAGTCCATACTCTAAATACATCCAAAAATCCGGGGAATTATTCCAAAAAAATCTTCTCATTAAGAGGAATTCAATAAAGTTGAAGGCACGTTAATCGGGTGTCCAGAGCTCAAGTTATAAGCATTTCCACTCCGAGGGCCCGGTTGGTTTTGAGTTCGAACAAACCAGGTCATACCCCAACTTCACCAAAACCTTAAGTTTAATATACCGAAACGATATTTTCGATCCAATTAATTCAAAGAAACTGACGGTGTGTCGATCAGAGGTCCGCAGCTCAAGATATGTCCATTTAACCGAAAACGGTCTGAAAATCGGGGGTTTGGGCCTGGTCTGACTCGGCCCAACACCCCCTGGGTTGGCCTGAACTGGGTCGACCCGACCCTGGTCCGGGTCTAACCAAGTCGAGCGTGGCCCGGCCCGGCGCTGGCGGCCCGGCCCGGCCAGCGCGGCCCGACCCACATGGCCCACGCAGATGGCCGCGTGGCTGGCCAACCAAGTGGGGTGGTTGCACCCAGTGGGGCCTACCCTAGCTACTGATTGGGAGGGTTACACCCCCCCTTGTTCTTCAAAATAGTCGACCGTTTTGGCCAGACCTTGGGTAACCGCGGGACCCTTTGGGTCCCGCCTCTTGATGGCACTGGCGGTCAGCACAGCCGGCCGCTCAACCGGATCTTCTGCGGCTTTGTTCAACCGGGGCTACGCGGCGGCGCCGCGCGCCTCCGCCGCAGCCCGTCCTGGCCGCGGTCCGACTCTACATCGCATGGTATGATGGTACCACACCTTTGCGGCGACCCGGAAATCATGCGCTGATGATTCGCTCGTGGTCAGCCCGACACCGACCGGTTCTTCATAGTCCACCTCCATCATCCACAAACAACAGACCACAGGGGAAGTGTCGGACCGTGTTCGTGCTGTCTGAGCCCTTCCTTGTCAAGATGGTATCATGCATCCAAAAGAAACTAAATAATCGAAGAACGATGTTGAACGATGTTAAAACTTGAATATAACAACCCCTATCTTGTAAAATGGCGTTAAACGATGGCGAGTCGTAGAAGACGAGCGTCGCGGAAGACTTGCGTCGTTCTGTCAACGTCAGGAAGGAAGGAGTTGAGGGTGGCGTCGGCATTCTTCGTTCCTCATTCTTCATTAGAGAAAGAGAAAAACTATCTAAGTGTTGGGTGTCATTCTTCGCTGCTAGCGTTCCACCGCTTGAAGAAGTCATCAAGAAATCCTTCTCCTAGCCTCCTTTAAATAAGAGTGGGAGGGTTCATTGTTGGCACACAAGTCATAAAAGGAGGATTTATAACAGAGGTCTCCACCCAATTAATCCGCTACGGTGGCGCATTAATATGGGGAGGAAGTCAAAAAGGGGGTTATTGGCCCGGGTGGTCCCCAGAGAAGAATATTCTCGAAAGAGAGGATATTTCCTTACTGGCCCCACCAATAATTAACCACAAAAAAGGAAAGGGGGTTGATAATTCTTGGATGGTCCCCTCATTAAAAAGGGAGGTTTCATCATCCTCAATTAACAGCGGGATTTAAACCTGGGGTCTCTCCTTCATAAATGAGGGGGAGTCAAGGAGTTAGGATTCCCCTCCCATTAATGGAAGGCCTCGCGTGGTTTCCACCACAATCAACCTCACATGGGAGGTTGAATCTCAGTGGGCCCCACCACCATATCCTCTTATGGGGGGTTAGGGTGTGGCAGTCCCACCACCAACTCCCATGTGGATCTTCTAACCACTTTATCCACACAACTTGTGTTTAACAAAATAAAATAAATTGTTCACTTATTTTATTTTATTAACCCACGTAAAACACCAAAAACAAACATTCAATGCTGATCGTCTGCAATCGAGGTGAGAGTCTACTTAATCGAAAACTCGCACTGCGAGTTCAACGGTGCCCCCAGATTTTAATTCTGAGCACCAGTTAAAAAGATAAAAAAACCCGTTCATTCCTTTACTAAACTTACCCGATCTAAACTTTATAGGTTGATTCCAGGCACACCGGGCCTCGAAATCAAGTGCCATCAAGAACCACAAACACATAAAATTCCAAAGAAATTCCGAAAAAAAATTCCTTAAAATTTCAAGGTCTTTACATTACTCCCAACTCTAGGCTTTACGTCCCCGTAAAGCTACAACGCAAACTAGGGAAACTAAATGAGGTACCGAGAACGCATCTGAGCCTCCTGCTCGCATGTGCTCTCCTAGTGGTTCCCGTGATGCCAACGAAAGCACACAAGAGAAATCGACCATCCTCGTAGGACCCGCTCTTGGTGATCCTCAACCTCTACTAGAACCCTATAAAGGTCACCCCGTCATCGATGCCCAGCTCCATGTGGTCGATGATGACATATAGGTCATGCACACATCTCATGAGCTGAGATATGTGGATGACCTCATGCATCAAGTGCATCTGAGGTGGAAAGGACATGCGGTAAGACACCTCACCCACTCTATGGAGTACTTGAGAAGGCCCGATGAAATGAGGAGATAACATGTTTCCCTAGCCAAAACTCCATAGACCCAGTTGAGATGAGACCTGTAAGAAGATGTGGTCACCACCCTCGAACTCCAGTGGTCTCGTCTCCTATCAGCATATGACTTCTATATGCTATGTTCAGTCTTTATCTTCACCTGGATGATCTGCACCTTCTATGTTATAGCATGAATCATATCTGGTTTTACACGTGATGACTCCATCACTACCCACAAATGTTATCTGAAACGTGGCCAGTTGCTGTCTCGTCCCTCCTATCAGTTGAATTCCTGATATCCTACTAAGAGTATCTGCTACAAATTTCCCCTCCCCATTTATATAAACTATCTCGAAGTCATAGTCCTGGAGGAATTCAATCCATCACTGATGTCTCAGGTTCATTTCCTTCTGAGAGAAGATATACCTACGACTATTGAGTTAGAGAGATCCTTAAACCGTTCACTCAACGAACAATGGGTGAAACTAGCCAATTGTAAGAACTCATATCCACCCTTAGTTTTCTACGTTCTTCAAGAGCTGCTGGGATTTCTCCTCGGCCAAAAAGTAAAATCTGGTTTCATCCCCTGGATGAACCATGTTCCTTGCTTAATATAGTCAATCCTGACATGAACGGTAAAATTCATGTCATGGATGACATCGTAAGGCCTCGATGCAACAACCAAGAGATCCAACCGTTACTCTTGCCTCTAGGGGTTGAGTCACACTGTCGGCATCATTGTGTAGTTACTAGGTATCCTCCAGTACGAATCTCACATGTGAGGGTCAGGTCAATAGTTTTAACCAAAACCTCTTATTATCAACCATACAAAAACGGACAGAAAAGTAAACATCACAGCGATAAGGGTCTTTAATTACTACAACTCATGTACAAGACACAAAGCAAACACAACAACAATAACACGGAAACTAGAAGCACCAAGAACAAAGGCCTCCATGCCTGGAACTATTCACGCCCTTGTCCACCTACTTTCGAAGCTCCATAGTCATATGCTTCAACTGCCTGATGTTGTGCTCTCCCTTGTCCACCCACTCTTTGCGGTCAGGGTGGACCTCCAAGTGGTAGTGGTGGAAACCCGTCAAAGCATCGTCCACCTCCATCTGCACGGCCAGCTCCTCTGCCTCTAATTCTTGCTCCTTGCAGTCCGCCTCGATCGAAACTCTTCCTCTACTACGGAGGTTTTTCATCTCTATGTTGATCGTCTGTACGATGGGTCGGACAGTCACGTTCCATGTGACCAAGCCCGCCGTAGGGGAAACACTGCCCGCTCATGGCACTACTGGCTCTGACTCCACTCCGGTTGCCCCGCACAACTGAACCTGAGTTGTACAGTCATCCACCGGTGGGTCTAGTCCTCTTGTAACCCTCTGTCGTTTGTCTACTTCCAGTTGTAGAAGACTCCGCTGCAAGTCGAATAGTGTTGGGTCCCGCTAATGGAGACTCCTCAGTAAGGAAACTCTCCACTAGAAGGGATTGCTCCAACACTCCTGTCTGCGTCAGAATTTTGTGAGAAACAACTGAATATCTAATCTCATGCTTGAGCCCCTGCTTGAAGGTCTGGGCCTGGAAGAACGGGTATCGTACCATATCTATAGAGTAGTGCAAGAGGTCTGTGAACCTCGCAAAGTACTGAGAAACACCCATGCTTCCCTGATGCATATGAAGTAGCTCCTATATCTGCACCTCTCAAAGGGTGGATGGTACAAACTCTGCCCAGAACAGGCTCTCTAATTCTTCTCATAGAAGTGCCCCCAAGTCATGCATCTGGAGCATCAGGATCTACCATATGCCTGCTGCTGCCTGAAAGAGGATGGCAACAAGGATCACCATGAAGTCTGATGGTGTACCTACTAGCCTAAAGACTCTCACCATAGCCTCCAGCCAATCCTTAGCTGCATGTGGTTCCATCTCTCCCCAGAACCTGGGTGGCCTCTGATGGTGGAACTCATGTAGTGCACTCAAGCGGCGTGCATCGCCTGCTACTGGGGCTAGTGGCATCGGTGGCCCAATAGGTGATAGTACCGTTGGTGCCTCCGCTAAAGACTCAACTGAAGGAGGTCCCTATACCGAGGCCTCGTCGCTCGGTGGGCTATCAGTATTTACAACTCTCGGGTCTCTAGCTAGTCGTCCATGGGGAGGCATCCTGGAAGAAACAGATGCGACACGGTCAAACGACATTACCTGGTGAGCTGACCTGGTTTGATCTGATATAAAAGAATCTTTTGAAAACACACACACAAACAGTCTTTTCGTGCACTGAGTCGGAAATCAGAAATCAGGGTCCTGGTGTATGGATACGTCGGCCGCTCGCACCAAGACTGGACTCCCTGAACTGAAAACCACACTTAGTACCCTTAACACTATTTCTTCATAGAAAGAAAATATCAGAATTCTATGTTCTGTCGTAGAACCTCCCTCTGATACCAATTGTCATGACCAATCCTCAGAGGCCATTCCGTGACTACCCCATGCCCTCCTTCCATAGTCAAGGGGTTGGTGACAAGCACCAAAGGTGTAAATATCAATAACAAGGGAAGGCACTTCCTTTATGAAACATAAACACACACAACCCGAGTACAATCAGAAGAAAACACTATGTAAACACTATATAACAAAAGATGTGTTGGAATGTAAAGGGTCCAGAAATACAAGCCCAACTGTAATGTACAAGGTACAGACAAAACAACAGGATGGTGTCAAGCTGCTCATGGATCATCCTCCGGAGTTCCTACCTGAAGGGTAGGTATAGATGGCCACTTTAGCTCTCCACATCCGTATGTCACCTCCGGGTATCGTCTCATCATGAGGTCCACCTCCGGGTACCATCTCATCATAAAGTCCACCTCTAGGTGCCATCCAGCTCTGCAAGCCTCAACCATGGTTAGTGTTGTCTGTCGTCTTCATCCAACACAATGAGGTGTGGGCATAGCCCGTGTAGGGGTGAGTATAATGATACTCAGTTGGGACCCTGAGACCCTCAAGGTATCACTAAAACCAATAAGGATAAACCACAATGAAAGATATCAACAGATAACCTTTACGTAGTTATATGCCCATACATATATTTAATTTATCAGGTAACCCATCTCAATTATGAGGTAAACACAAAGGTCATTGACTCAGCTCAAACCAAGATTTTCATTATCGAAACCACTACTGCTGGAGAAACTCTTCATCTGTCGAGTATAGTGGCCCTATCATGACTTCTAGGCACTACTGAATAACCTTAGACTGCTTAGGTACTCCTTCTATCGAGTATCGCGGGTCTGCTACCAAATATCAAGCGCTCCGTCCGCTGAGGGTCTGCCGCCAAATACTGGGTGCTCTCTCTAATAGCCTATAGAGGTACTCATCCTATTGAGTACCGCGGGTCTACTGTAAACTACAAGAAACCCCATCTGCCACAGTTCTGCTGCCAAATATTGGGTGCTCCATCCACTAGGCTAACTGAATCACTACGAGTCGAATCGGTCAAGCAGTCGTCAGATCTATAACTTCTCAGTCTCCGCACTCCGTATGCTCATCTTCGGGATGGTATTCTCCATGAGCTACTGGTCATTACTTACAAGTGTCACAAAGTCTCACGTAGATGTATCACAAAGGACCACCTCATCATAGTGGTCTCAACTCAACAGACGGTGCGTCAATTGGACGCCCAGTTTGTGGGTTATTCGCATTTCTGTTCCAGGGGCTTAGTTGGATTTCGGGTACAATCCAACACATCCATACTCCAACTATGTCCAAACCTAATGTTAAGTCTTCCAAAAGAACCTTATCATCATTATTAATCCAATAAAGTTAACAGCATGTCAATCAGACGTCCAGAGATCATGTTATACGCGTTTCCGCTCCAAGGGCCCGGTTGGTTTCGAGTTCGAACCAACCCAGACATACGCAAAATTCTAAGAAACTTTGTGTGTAATATACCGAAACAACCGTTCTGGTCCAAGGATTCATATGAAACTGACGGTGTGACAATCAGAGGTTTGTATCTCAACATATGTACATTTAACCGAAAATGGTCAGAAAATAGGGGGTCTGGGCCCGGTCCAACCCGGCCCAACAACCCTTGGGTTGGCCCGAACCAAGTCGACCAAACCTGGGTCCAGGTTCGGCCTAGTAGGGAGCGGCCCGGCCTGTTTGGCGTGGTCCAGCCTTGTGCAGGTGGCCCAGCCCGGCGCTGGCGGCCCGGAACAGCCGGCGCGGTCTAGCCTGGCCGACGTAGTCCGACCCAGCCGGCGCAGCCCGGCCCACATGGTCCATGTGGTTGGTCGCATGGCTGGCCGACAAGGCAGGATGGTGGTGCCAAGTGGGACTCGCCCTACCCACTGATTTGGGGGGGGGGGGGGGGTACACCCACCCCCCGGTGCTTCGAAACGGTCGGCCGTGTTGGCCGGCCCTTGGGTAACCGCGGGACCCTTCGGGTCCCGCCTATTGATGGCACCGGCGGCCGGCACAACCGGCCACACTACCAGATCTTCCACGGCCTTAGGTTGCAGCTTTGTTCAACCGGTGTCGTGCGACGGTGTGGCGCCCCTCCGCCGTAGCTCGCCCCCGCCGCCGCCCCTGTAGCTCCGGGTCGGCGTGACGACGTCACACCCTTCCGCCGTGGCCCGCCTCGGTCGCGGCTCCTATAGATCCGGCGTGGCGCGACGGCGCCGCACCCCTCTACCATGGCCTATCCTGGCCGCAGTCCGGCTCTACACCACGTGGGACGACTGTGTCGCACCATTTCGGTGACCCGACAATCTCGCACTGACGATCTGCTCATGGTCGGCCCAAGGCTAGCCGGTTCTTTGTAGTCTACCTCTATTGTCCACAAACAACAAACGAGAGGGGAAGGGTCAGACCGTGTTTGTATAGTCTGATCCCTTTCTCGTCAAGATTTTATCATGCGGCCAAAGAAAACTCAAGAATTGAATAACGATGATGAATGGTATTAAAACATGAACATAACAACCCCTACCTCACAAAACGGCGTTAAACGATGGTGAGTCGTGGAAGACCGTCATCACGGGAGACATGCGTCGTTCCATCAATGTCGGGAAGGATGGAGCTGAGGGTGGTTTCGACAATCTTTGTTCTTCTTTCTTCGTCATAGGAATAGGAAAACTCTCCAAGTGCTAGGTGTCATGCTTCACTACTAGCGTTCCACCGCTTGAAGAATCCATACAGGACTCCTTCCCTAGCCTCCTTTATATAGGAGTGGGAGGGTTCATCGTTGGCATGCAAGTCATAATAGGAGGATTTATGATAGAGGGCTCCACCAAATTAATCCACTACGGTGGCACATTAAAATGGGGAAGAAGTCAAAATGGGGGTTATTGTCCTGGGTGGTCCCCATAGAAGAATATCCTCCAAAGTGATGATATTTTATGGTGGGCCCCACCATTAATTAACCAAAAAAGGAATGGGGGTGGTTAATGCTTGGGTGGTTCCCGCATTAAAAATGGTGGTTTCATCCTCTTCAATTAAGAGGAAGATTTAAACCAAGAGGCTCTCCCTCATAAATGAGGGAGAGTCAAGGAGTTATGATTCCCCTCTTATTAATGGGAGGCCTTGTGTGGTTTCCACCACAATCAACCTCACATGGTAGGTTGGATCTCTGTGGGCCCCACCACCATAACCTCTCATAGGGGGTTAGGTTGTGGTGGTCCAACCACCAACTCCCAAGTAGAGATTATAACCACATTATCCACACGGCATGTGTTTAAAAAAATAAAATAAATTGTTTACTTATTTTATTTTAGTAACCCATGTAAAACCCCAAAAACTAACTTTCATACCCGATCATCTGACATCGAGGTGAAAGTCTTATAATGTGAAAACCCACACTGCGAGTTCAACGATGCCCTCATATTTCAATTCCGTGCATCGGTTCAAAAGATAGAAAAACTCGTTCGTTTGTTTATTGAATGTACCCGAGCTAAACTTCAGAAGTTGATTCTGGGCACACCGGGCCCCGGAATCAAGTGATGTCAGAAGCCAAAGACTCGTAAAATTCCAAATAAATTATGAAAAAAAATAATTTCCTTGAAATTTGTGAGTCTTTACAAAATGCTCTGTAAGGGTTATAAAATAAGGAAAAAAATATTTGTCCATTAATACATACAAATCAATGAAATCATACTTCTCAATCATAAAACATAATATCTTTAACATACCTCATGAAATTTTAAGATTTATTAATGTCACTTAGAAATAATAAATCATAATGGAAATTTATTCCATCCATAACATGCTTACATTGTTGCTTTCACAACTACGTAGGGAGTTACGTTTTGAATACCCATCACATTATATTCCCTAAATCTTTTAGGAGAAACATTAATTTTTACCTCCATCATGTTAACCAATGCATTGTAGTAATATCATGGGCTCACTGACCCTAGTTTTATAATGGAACCCCCTTTATATGTGAACAATTCCCAAGAACCATAACACATTCATAACACATAAAACAAGCATAAAGGATATTTAACATTTCTACATTGGAATAACAATATATCATTTCAATATAATGAAATAATATATGTTTTATAAAAACAATTATTAATAAAAAAATATATAAAAGGGTTTATAGTGTTTATTTTAGTTTCAAAAAAATTATGACTTGTTAAGGAAGACAAATATTAAATAATTCTTGTGGAGACAAAATGGTTGTTGTCACCGTGTACGTTAAAAAGAAAAATTCATTTTTCCATTTAGTAAAAATGCTTCATAAAACAAAATATTCTTTTTGAAAACAATTTAATGAAATTAAAATAAAATTGTATAATTATACACCATATAAAATAAGTTTATGTATAAAACAAAATATGCCTCAATTAAAGGATATTGAGATGAAGTCCCTTATAAAAATTCAGCATCCTAATGACATCACATTAAAATTATGAAAATGAGTTGATGGGAGATAAAAGGGTATCTCATCACTTGGACATAAAATGAAAAAAAATAAGTATATAGAAAAACACATTGAAATAGAAGAATATATATATTAATAGAAATAACCTAAAGAATCTTCTGACCAAAACAGGAGGGTGAATAGTTCTGTTACAAAGATCATTTTGCAAATAAAATAGATCAATTATGTGTATTCACTATAAATAAAAATAAATCAAGTATTAATAAGATATAGGATATGGAAATTTATTTCTCTTATAATCATATAACAACATAATCAAGAATCATAAGATCAACCCAAAGAATGGAAATTGGGTTAAGAAGTTCCCCTAACTTGTGTTCGACTTGTCTTGTTCATTATTTATCTCCATAAATAATAAACATAATTTAATTATAATTTCTTAAGAACATTTTTCATTTTTATTATTCATTTTTTATCAATTATTACCTTGCTACAAAAATCATGTAATTATTCAAGTTCATATCGGAATTTTTGTTGATGTTCGGTACTTGACTCAAAATGAACTTGCTATAATTACAAATTGTCCATGTGGTCAAAATTATATTACCTTAAGAATGATATTTATGATTTATATATCATATATATCTATTATATCTATTATATATTTATTTATAACAATCCATGTCATTTGGATATATGAAAATGAAATGCACCGTTAACGGAGACGGTAAGTCGTACATATGCATGAACGCTACATTCATTTATTTTTTTCATTTAATGGAAAGAAAACAAAATGATACATATGTATATTATAATTCCAGTAAAAATAATATTTTATATATGTTACATAATTTCATTAACATTATCCATTATAGGTTCAATGTATGGCATGAATGAGTTATATCACATTGAGGTGGTGGTAGTCTGCACTTCCTCAAATGAAATTATCATATTTACCCTTTATGAAAAGCATAAAGGTATTATATAAATGAAAAATACTGAAAAATAGAGACCATATAAATATATTATATATCATATATAAATACAGTGTCATCATACTTTCCACCATGAAATGTCGTACGGAAAAATCAATAAATCATTGTTTCATGAGCCAGTAGTTCACCGTCCACAGAAACTATGTGTTCTATATCAATTAGATGGAGGTGTGTGTAAGTGTATTTTGAATCCATATCATAAAAAACTTATTATATTGAAGATACTGGTGTTGTTATGTAATCAATAAAAAATAATAGATTAGGGGGTAAATAAGTAGAATAATGGAATGGAATTTTAGAGAAGACGCTACCTCTTAAAATGTGTAAATCTCTTTGATTTGAGCCAAAAAGATCACTTGAATTGCCTTATGACTATTGAATGTTTCTAGGAGGATTAGGGGGATGTTGGGGGATTCTGGGAGTAGAGTTTGGATGATCCATGGTACATGAGAGGTGTGTGTAATGGGTTTGATGTGGTGGCTTTTTATAAGATGGAGCAGGAGCTCTTTAGGAAAGATTGAAAGTATTATTTTAGTATAATTTTTTTATTCCATTTAAAAAGGTAAAAAACAAATTAAATTCGAAAATAAGATTAATACAAGTTGAATTAAAATCATCCAAATATAATTGTAAAGGTTTTGGCTTTTTTTAATCCTTATCTTTTTTATTTAACCCTTTTTTCTATTATCGTTCTATCACGAATTTAACACATTGACAATAAAAATAGTTACCAAAACATGTCAAATATCCAATTAAAGAGATAATAATGAAATTTTAGACTTATGATCACTATTTTACTAAATCTATGATTTTTTGGAATTTTATAATATTTTATAAAATATTTTATATTTTAAAATATGAATTATGTCAATTTTGACACGATTAATATCTTGACTTTTTTAAAAATCACTAAAAACATGATTGATTCAAAATAATAATAATTAATAAAAATATACCATATAAATATCATCCAAAAAATTCACGTGTGACAAAAAAATAAAAAAATTAACTTTATTTTATCATTTTTAATATCATTTATTTTAATCCTTTATTAATGAAACAGTATCTACTTCATCATTGTGTTATAATTAAATTTATTTATTTAATCTCTAAAATTTATGAATAAAATACCATGATTTATGAAATTTTTTAGCTTTATAATTACTATTTATGGTCAAAAATATCACTTACATAATTCCATATAAAATTTTTTTATTAAAAGATACATGTTTATGTTATATTTTTCCTACCATTAATTTAAAATTAATTAAATGCCAATTAGAAACACAATTGGATCCATGGGGTCAAAAAAATCAATAGAAGGATTCCCATGGGAACACATATCTCATCAAATAGGATTAAGACTTGTTTTTGGGTAATTTAATATTATTATAATATTAATTTTTACATTTATTTACTAGATTTACCCTTTAACCATAGTAAACAAAATATTTACTAAAGTTTTTATTCAAAATGTCTGAAAAAATACCTATTTACACAATTTTTATCAACTAACTAAAAATATGGAATTCATTTTTCCAAATTATTAACAAATAAGTTTCATAAATTAATTTAAAATTAATTCCAATTGTCAAAACCAAAAAATTTGTTTTTAAAAAGTAAAAAATACAAAAAGATTGACATGTGTTTATGTCCAATTTCAATGTTAAATTATTTCAAATGACCAACATTGGATTAATTGGTAAAAATATAATCCAATAAAAATTTAAACCGAATAAAAAACAATATAAACATATTAATAAATTAGATTAAAAGGCAGTTATGAATTAAAATGTAAATTTTTCGCAATTCATTAAAAAATGAACTTTATCAGAAAAATACCAAAATTTCATCCAACATAAGTTTTGTTGTCCCACTTCAAAAAAATAAAATTTTTTTTCAAAAAAAACATATAAATGTGGAAAAACTATATTTAAAAATGTTTCACCATTAAAAGGTGGTAAAATGACCTTTTAAAGAATATTATGGTATTTAATGCTTAAAATCAGATTAATTCTTATTTTAAGCCTCTATAATTTATTGGATAAATGTAAAAACATTTAAAAAACATGTTTAATCCTATTTAAGTTAGTTCTGGTCATTATTACTAATACAATGGATAAGTGTTAACTACCATTCAAAATAATAAAATTATTATATTATTTTTCAGTATAACTCAAAGTTGTGTGCAACCTAAGATTTCTGGGGAACTCATTGTTGCGTGTTGAGTACACTATTTGCAGAAACATCCCCTTTAGCATTAAATTAATATATTATTCATAAATACTAATAGATATGAAAATTTATCATTCTATAAATTTTTGTTTCGTTACATCCTTCCCCCTATTGGAAATTCTATCCTCACAATTTTAAAATTGGGCACGAAAATTTCATTGAATGCCCCACATCAAAAAAAGTTTCAACAAAACTATGACTCTAAAAGAAATAAATATAAGTAAAAATTCCACCCAAGATAACACATACTAGGATTCCCTGAAAATATAGATATGGAAGAGAAAACTGACCATCGATTTTTGAAGGAGAGTGATAGAAAACATGATCAGTAGAAAGTTACCCACCAAAAAACCACAAAATTGTGATGGGTTAAATGGTATTTGATTTCACAGTAGGAAGAGTAAATGGACAACCAATATGTTTTAATATCCTTTTCATAAATTCTAGGAATTTATTTAAGATATTGACTATGAACCTAAGTAAATATACTGGCTTTTCATGTAGACTTTCATCCTTTAACAAATTTCTATAGTAAACTCGTATGTTATTCCAATGATGAGTACACTAGATGAAATGGCCATTGCTGAAGCACTAGAATAAAATTTTAGAGAATCACATAATCCAAAAAAATGAACTATATATTTCCCCTATCTTTAGATATTAACTTAAACCGAAATGGTTAGTAAAAGATTATATAATCCCATGAAATGAATAATAATTTAATCTCTAAAATTAAACAAACAATACCCAAAGTTCATCAAAGACCCGTCCAAAAATTATTATCATTAAAATTATTCAAAACATTCCAAACAATGATTGAAAGATAAAATTTTGAACGATTTTATCACATATTCATCCATAATAAATATAAAAATTTATCTCCAAATAACATCAACTAATCTTAAAGTCGCATACTTAAAAGTATTTAACCTAATAATTTATTCTCTACGATAGGTTAATAATTTCTATAAATAACCCAAATAATCATATTTCCATAATAAAAACATAGGCTTTTCAAATTCAACCATTACTCCTCAAATGAAATCCCATAGTATTTTATTTTAATTAGGCATATAGTGGTCCCAGAAGCGCAAACGTCTTCCAAAAAACCATTATCACATAATAACCAAATTACATTCCAATACTAAGGATATACATTTTATGAAACATAATTTCACAAATAAACATATTCTTGATCTATAAAATAATTTAACTAAAAATAAAAAGAATAAGTTATACTGACCAGGGACATTACGTAGGCCAGTGGTAGTCAATGTGCCCTTATCGCCCTTTAGTTGTGGGTTTGATTCTTGTGGCCTTTCCAGACGTGATAGGGATTCACCCATATTATGGGTTTTCCTTTTTACAAAACCATATAATTTTTATAATATTCAAAAAAATTAGATAATTTCCTCAAAAATAACCATAACATATTTTAACCGCAAATGTCATCACATACTTCACATTTTCATCCCAAAAAGTAATAAACTATAACTTCCCCAAATTCAAGGAACATATAAAAAAATGGTTATTTATAACTATATACACAAAATAAAATATAATTATTAATCAAATATAATTTTCACATAAAAAACTACAAGGTTACTAATACAAGATAAAATTCTTCCAAAGTAATTCCATCAACAAAGAGCATTAGCTCTTTTAAACATTTCAACACCCAGATAACTAACATAACTCTAGAATTTCTAAAATGTAGCTATATTAATCATACATCATTTTTTTGATCCCTTAACAATTTTTTTCAACATATTCTATAATACTTTTTTTTACAACCGAAATCATGAATCCTAACATAAGATTAAATAATATTAAAATATCAGCTAAGAAATAATCCGTACCTTTCATATGTCATTGCCAGTTTCCTCATCCTTAATTAGAATGAAATTGGGAATTATTAAATATATATTTGAATGGTACTCTATATCCCATTCTTGAACCTTCATTATAGGAAAAAAATTTGTGTATTGACCATATACACCACATTTAAAACATTCAATTGATCCCTCTGAATAAACTTCATTACTTTTCCTAGAGCCAGTAGAATGCTTCCTTTTTCCACAGCATGTAATTGTTTTATAAGCTTCACTAACACATCTATAACATCTTCTCGTCCCTTTGGAGAATTTTTCTAGGTATTTATTTCTACATCCTTGACACATAGTTTTTAAAACATACATACCTTTATGATTATTACCTAAACTTCCACAGGGATTTGTTTCTTACATATATGATGCCTTACCAAAATCACTAAGGTTCAGGTGGTAAATCAGGACTCCAGATAGTTGGTTATGAATAACCACAGTATTTCTCATTATAGCTCCCATTTCATTTGGTTTCTCATTCTGATAACCAGCATAGTTTCCTTTACATCCATTGTTACTTTGATTCCTGCTAGATCCATCCATTTATTAAAACCAAAAAGGTAAGTGTTTGTATATCATTAATCAAATAATATACTATATTATAAAGAGGTTAAAAATATATATAATTATTAATGTTATATTAAACAAATTTAATTTATCTAAAATTACAATGACTCTTTCTAATATGATAACCACTTTGGTTAAATAAAACACGTCACTTATGCTCAAATAACACCCAAACCTCTAAAGTTATCTAAATAGACCATTGATACAAACAATAAGGTCTCATCCTTAATTATTATATATTAATAAATTAAGTTAATAATTCACATTGAAGATCTTTTCAGGTTTATAGTTTTACATAATTAGGCTGTAAATATTACATTACATCTCAAAAGTTTAATATTATACACTTATACTCAATACAATTCTCCACAATAATAACTTCGTAAATAAAACAAGAATTATTTTCTAAATATAAATATTCTTGAGTACTTCATTTCACTTTACCCTTAGTGTACCCTGTAAAAAACATTTCAAAAACTTGGGATGAGTACAAAAAGATCAGTAAGGGTTATAAAATAATGGAAACAAAATTTCCAACAAAACATACAAATCAATGAAATCATAATTCTCAGCAGTAATACATAATATCTTTAACAAACCTCATTAAATCATATGATTTATTAATTAAATGTAGAAATCATAAATCATAATAGAAACATGTGGTTTATATAAGATATTTACATTGTAGTGTTCACAACTATGTTGGGAGTTTGGTTTGGAATACCTATCACAGAATATTCCCTAAATCTCTTAGGAGAAACAATAATGTTTATCACCATCATATTACCCAATGAATTGGAGAGTTATCTTAGGCTCACCCACCTTAGGTTTATCATGGAACCACCCATATATGTAAATATTTCCCATGAATCATATCATATTGATAACACATAAAACATGTATAAAGGAAATATAACATTTCAAAGTTATAATCACAATATTTCATTTAATTATATTGAAATAATTTATGTTTTCACAAAAACCATTTTCAATAACAAAATATGTTAAAAGAGTATATAGTATTTATTTTCCCTTCAAAAATATTATAGATTTTTAAGGAATTCAAATACCATATAATGCTCACGGTGGTGGAAAGGTTGTTGTCACTGCATACGTTAAAAAGAAACATTCCTTTTGTTATTTAGAAAAATGCTTCATAATAAAAATTATTACTTTTGAAAACCATTGAATTATATTAATATAAAAATTGTATAATTATACGTCTTATAAAATAAAGTCATGTATAAACCATAATATGCCTCAATGAAAAGAGATTGAGATGAATTCCCTTTTAAAAATTTGGCAGCCTAACAACATCACATTAAAATTCTTAAAATTGTTTATGGGAGATAAAAGGGTCTCTGATCACTAGGCCATAAAATTTAAATCAATAAAAAAAATAAAAAATCAAAACATAATAAAATTAAAATTTTAATAAATAACAGAAAGATGTTTTTGAATAAAATAGGAAGGTGAAAGGTTCCTTTACAAAGATCATTTTGTAAATAAAATAGATCAATTATTTGTATTCACTATAAATACACATAAATAAACTATAAAATACAAGATATGATATCAAAATTTATTTCTCACATAATCATAGGACAACATAATCATGAAGTTGAAGATCAATCCAAATAATAGAAATTTGGTTAAGAAGTTCCCTTACCCTGTGTTCGACTTGTCTTGTTCGTTCTTTATCTCCGTAAATAATAAACTTGAGTTAATTATAATTGCTTCCGAACATTATTCATGTTTATTATTCCTTTTATATCACTTATTAACTTTCCAAAACAATTATGTAATTATTCATGTTCACATCAGTTTTTTTATTGATGTTCGGTACCTCAGTCAAAATGAACTTGTTATAATTACAAATTGTCCATGTGGTCAAAAGTAAATTATCTCTACAATTATATTCATGATTTAGATATCATATATATAATATATATCAAATATATATGTATTTATAAAATTCTATATCATTTGGATATATGAGAATGAAATTCATTGTTCATGGAGATGGTAAGCCGTATGTACACATAAACGCTTCATTCATTTATTTTTTTCATTTAAAGGATTGAAACAAACGATACATAGGTATATTATAATTCCAATATAATATCATATTTTATGTATATTACATAATATCATTAACATGATCCATTATACATTCTATATATGGCATGAACCAGTCATATCACTTTAAGGGGGCAGTAATCCGTACATCCTCAAATGAAATTATCATATTTACCCGTTATGGAAACCATAAAGGTAAACATAGAGGAAATATAAATATAATATAAATCACATATAAATAAAGTTCCATCATATTTTCCACCCTAAGAGGTGTTATGGAAAAATATAACAATCATCATTTCGTGAGGTAGTAGTTAGTCATCCACACAAACAGTATATTCCAACTTCATTAGATAGAGGTGTGTGTAAGTGTAGTTTTAATCCTTTTAATAACTACAACCTAGTATATTTAGGATAGTAGTTTCTTAATTTAATCAAATAAAATTAATATAATAGGCAGTGAAGAAGTATAATAATTGAAATGAATTTTAGAAATGACGCTACCTCTTAAAACGTGTAACTCTCTTTGATTTTACCCAAAAAAGCATTCTTGAATTGACTTCTGCCTAGGAGAAATATTACAGAATGAATATGGGTATTTTGGGATATTTTTGTAGTATATTTTTGATGATAAAAGGGTCTTTAGGGGGGTGTGTAATGGGTTAGAGGTGGTGGCACTTTATAAGAGGGTGGACGGTCTTTTTAGGAATGTTTGAAAGTATTTTTTTATTATAAATTATTTTCTATTTTAAAAGGTCCAAAACTCATTAAATTCAAATATAATATGAATTTAAGTATAAATATAATCATCCAACAATAATTGGACAGTTGTTGATATTTTTAAATCCATATCATTTTTATTTAACCCTTTTTTACTCTTACCCTTTTATCAAGGATTTAACAATTTGAGAATCAAAATGGTTATCAAAACATGAAAAATATCCAATAAGTGATTCAATAATATAATTTTAGACTTATGATCAATATTTTTCCAAATATTATATTTTTTTGGAATTTTATAATATTTAATAAAATATTTTATTTTCTACAAATTGAATTATGTCAATTTTGACACTATTCATATCAGGACTTTTTTAAAAATCTATTACAACTTTATTTATTTAAAAATCATCATTAATAAAAATATAACATGTAACTATCATCCATAAAATTTAAGCATGGAAAAAAATAAACTAATTTCATTTATTGTAAAATTTTTAATATCATTTATTTGAATCCTTAATTAATGAAGCAATCGTTGTGTCATCATTGCGTCATAATAAAATTTTACATTTAATCTCTAAAAAATATAAACAAAATACCATGATTCTAGAAATTTTTTATATTTCTAATGTCAATTATTAGTCTTAAATATCACTTATATAACACCATATAAAATTTTTTATAGAAAAAGTTAAATGTTTATGTTATATTTTCCTTAACTTTAAGTTAAAAGTAATTAAATGTCATTTTCCAACACAAGTGGCTCCATGAAGTCCTAAAATCGACCCAATGATGAACATGGCCAGAAATGCCTCATAAAATAGGATTAGAATAGGTTTCTGGGTAATTTAATATTATTATAATATTATTTGTTACCCTTTTTTACCAGATTTTTCCATTAACCATGGTAAATAAATTTTTTACTAATTTTACTATTCATAATGTCTAAAAATAAAAGTTACCTATTTAAAAAAGTTGGATCTATTGATTCAAAATATAGAATCCATTTTTTCAAATTCAAAACACATAAGTTACAGAAATTAATTTAAAATTATTTCAGGTTGTCAAAACCCAAAAGCATGTTTTTATGAAGTAAAAACTACTAAAATATTGACATGTGTTGATGTCCAATTTCAAAGTGAAATTACTTAAAATTACCAAAATTGGATTAAATGGCAAAAATTTAAAAAATTATTCTTCTAAAACCTTAAAAACAATCTAAATATGTAAATAAATTAGACTAAAATTCTTTTTTGGAATTAAAATGCAGTATTTTCTACTATTCATTAAAAATGATCTTTATCATAAAAATGAAAAAATTTCATCTAATGTAAATTTTGATGTCTCTCATCTAAGTAAGATTATTATTTTATCAAATATAATATATAAAAGTGACCAAAAAATATTTAAAAAGGTTTCTCCATCAAAAGGTAATAAAATGACATTTTAAAGAATAATAAGGTATTTTATGCTAAAAATCAGATTCATTCTTATTTTATGCATCTATAATTTATTGGATAAATTTATAAGTATTTAACAAAAATATATAATAATATTGTAGTTAGTTATTTTCATTCTTACTAATACAATGTCTAGGAATTAACTACCATTAAAAATAATAATATTATTACATAATTTTATGATAAAACTCAAAGTTGTGTGCAAAGTAAGATTTCAAAGAAACCTGTTGTTCCATGTTGAGTATGTTATCATATTAATTTTACATTTAACATAAAATTAATATCTTATTCATAAATAAAAATAGATATTAAAATGTATCATTCTATAAATATCTAGGTCGTTAAAATAAAGTTCAATCAACGGTATTGTTTCCAACAGTCATATTGACCAATGATTATATTAACCAATTTTCATATTTGACCATCAGTAATATATCTGCTTAATTCCAGTAGTCACATTTTCCTTTATATAATATGAATATAACATCATTCATTATTTCATAATCCACTACAGTTTCTCCCTATGGTTTTATTTTCATTGATTAAGATTTTTATTGATTTACTAATATTTTGTCTTATTTTTATAGAATTTGATGTGGTGAAGATGATTCTTGTAGACTAGGGTGATAAATATTTTCCTATTTTAGAAGTTATATTTTAAATTTTTTGTCCAGCGTTAATGTTTTAAATTTTAATTTGTTATATATATGACTAATGTAAAGATCATTATTAATGCGACATTTTTTTTGTTTCTCATTATTTTTTATGTGTTTAATATTATATAACATGTGACAAACATTTATTTAGTAGAATTATATCATTTTAAAATTCCAGGTCATTGTAACTGTAAACAGATTTATTTTTTATGATATTACTTATGAAATGAAATATACATTACTATATTATGAAGTATCAATTTTATTATCATCCCTCAATAGAAATTAATCATTCATAAAATTGTATATCAGTGTATGTATATAAATCAATCTTATATTCTCCATGACATACATTTCCAAAAACAATTTCTATCTCAATGTTGTAAAACTCTTTTTAAATCTTAAATAGTTTAATAAATTAATATTATCTTTAAACATAAAAACGTATAAAATCAAAGAATAATAATTTTATACCATATTCATAGAAATGTGATTATCATAAATAAAAATATATTGTGTGAACTTTTCATTAAAGGAATAATAAATTGTAATACAATATAAATCACTTTTATCATAATAAAACAACACTTTATTATTGCAAAATCATTTATATATTAATCCTGAAGTTTATTCATACTTCAATTATGTGTTAGTCAATAGTAATCCCCGAAAATATAAATTTTCCACAAAATAACATTTCATTATTATTGTTTTAATTTAATATATGTTATGACACATATAAATAAAAAAATTAATTAATAATATTTATATATTTGACATAACTTCGATAATTTTTATTATTTAATAGAATATCATCAATAAATATCATGCACTAATTAAAATAAATAAGAATATTAAGAATTTATTTATATTATGAAATCAACCTAACTTCCTTAGGTAAGACAAGAAAACAAACCTTTTACATCATAATATTCATATACCATGATTCTAAACCATTTTAATATGATCCATAATTGGGTTATAAAACATAGTGGTTTCTAGATGGATACTTTTCCAACTTCATTAGAGTTATCATATTTCAAAAAAAATATTTAAAACAAATATGGTTTTTAATAAAATTATAGTAAAATATTGTGTGAGTCTAAAAACTAAAATATAAGATTCCATATATAATGAATCCTTTATTTCCCATTTTGATACAATATGTTTAATATATTATTTATTTAATATTGAATCTCTTATTATTTTCAAACTAAACAATTAATGTGATAGAAATTTTAATAATGGTATGTCACGGGAATGTGATTAACCAATTCATATTCCCCGGGAGTGTCAAACCAAGTGTGAAGTTATGCTTAATTTTCATTCACTATGTGGAAATTGTGTTAATACCATGTCTACCATTTTCAAATGTCATTAACTCTTGGTATATATATGTTATAGAACGTATCCAATTTTTGTATCAATAAAACTATATAATTTATAGGATAACTACACAATCTCAGCATAAAAAACATATTTATAGCATCCTATAGTTAGAATCCCCACATAGACTTGTCCCTAGATTTTTATCTCATGCTCTCTTTTTTTCTAGTCCCCAAATAAATTATGATTATTACCTTAACATTAAATAATATAGTATCTAAAAGTGTTATCTATAACTTTCAACTTATTTTCATCTATAACATACCAACCCTCTAACTATCCACAATAAACATTCTTATCTCGAAATTTATCTAACCCCTTCAATGATATCAATTGTAGAACTCTATAACAACACTCTAGGTTCTAGTTAATTAACAATATACATTATACTGGACTTGATAACAAATATAGTTTTATAGACATGACTATCCCATAATTAAAAAACAAGATGATAATATTTTATTACACGAATTAAAATTTTCATTTCTCTTTAGATATTTAGATTATTATCAAAAATAATAACTAAAAATATATTTTTTTTGTATCAAATGAATATTGTTTTAACTATGTAGTAAAATCTATAATCCATAGTAGATCTTAAAAATCTCACACAAATTATTCAATAAATATTATCCCTCTATACATATCATGTGAACTATATTTCACCACAACCTAGGGAAATTGAAACATTATAATGGGATATCTCAAATTCCCAATAATGAAAAAAAAATTGAGTTTATATTGGAATAAAAATTATGTAAGTAAATAAGTAAAAATCATAATGTTATAATCTCTTCAAACTAATGGAATAATATTTCCATGGAAAAAATTAACATAAAAATATCATGTAACATTTTTGGATCAAGATACCTATATATGGTAGTTATATTGTAGTATTTGTAAAGTGTAAAATATTTAATAAAGGGTCAAATATTGTTTATTATTGGTGGACTGGATACACTCAAAAATTACACTTAAAAAAATTAAGATACAATAATAACATATTGTTAAAACATCATTATTTCATCTATCATATCCTTTAAAATTACACATTTTCCTTCACGATGATTTATTGGGAAAGTAAATAAAAAGGGTAAACATGGATACTAAGAAATTATCACCAAATAATGAAGACTTACATATAATAAAGTGTAATTAGTAATATGGAAAGAATAAATAAAAAACATAATTCTATAATAAACTAAATCTGACGGAATGAAATATATTTGATAATATATCAAATCATGGGTAACCATAATTATTGATCTCATAACGCCGGAATTCATAATTTGAGACATTGAAAACATGTTTTTATTCTCTATTATAGGACACTATACTTTTATTTGAGACAATGGTCATGACATTATCCTTTTACGGGAAATTGAATACACCAAAACTCAACCAACATTGTCTAATGATACATGTTGATGCATCAAGGGATTATATACTATTGTTGCAAACTATAACATGTTTATATACAATGGACTGTCTATAAATGTCATTGATACATTTCATTGAATTCCATATGGGTCGATATACAAAAAACCATGGATAGCTATATGAAGATATACACAGCTATAAAATAATTCACTAATAAATAGAAAAATGTTTTTCTCTATGAGAATATCCCTTAATAAATATAGAGTTCATGGGGTGTCATGAATGTAACACGAGGTAACCTTATAAAAAATTATATATGAGAGGGTAATTAAAATTTGCTAGTATGTCAATGGAAGTCTGCAATTAGATTTAATAGATTGGATTGTTATGAGACCAACTGAATGTTAGGAAAATAACCATGATCATTTTATATTAATAACATGTCATAATTCCAAATCATATCCCTAGAGAGTGTGTCTCCAAGTGTAAAATATTAGGTCCAATCATCATGCATCAGGGTGATGATTTTGTTAAGACTCATCTAACCCTTTTCAAGGTGATTCCTTATAGGTGAAGTATTTTTCTATATCCACATCCACTTTACAAAAACTATTTAGGAATGTATCTTTATTGAAATTATACACATTTTTACCTTATGAAAACGTAGTATGATTTTTCCACCATGGAAGAGGTAACTATTGAATCAATGTAAATTGGTAGAGTGATAAAAATATATAACATTTAGTCCACTAAATTTTTAGAGTAACATTGAAAAAATACTCCCTGGTAATTTATGATCCATAGAAAATATAATTGGTGGTGATTACAACACGAGTCCCAAAGAATGTAAAATAAGAATGAGACCCCCTCTAAAGCCTTATTTTATAATTAAATCCAAAAATATTTGAAAAATAAGGATTAAAAATGATCATCAAATACAATGAATAAAATAATTTCGAGATATAACATCTCAATTAGTCACTATGTACACCACATAAAAAAATTAGGTGCATATTACAAAATATGTATCAAGGAGAGGAATTTTGAGGTGAAAACCCCTTAACTATTGTTTTGAATTACATGATAATACATTAACCTAAATTAATAAAAAAATATCTATATTACCCCCTTTTTAAGAGCTTTAACAATATATATTTCTATATATAGTCTTTTTAAATAGTTATTCTCCGCATGAATTCTTCATATTTTCCACATCATGGTTTATAGTTTTTATCATTTTTATGAGTTTCATAATTTCAATATTTAAATTCATTATGATTAAAAATTACCTTACTAAAATATTATTAAATATTCATTTTTACATTATTTAAAATAATTTATTTTGTTTAAAATTACAGTATTTTTTGTTTTAAACCATATTGGTGAAGAAAAAAGTCGATCATAATCATATTTTGCTGATTTTTGTTGAACATAAGGTGCTTCATTAATTGAAAATTATTATATTGATATAACATATCCATATAAAAATTTACATATTTATATCTTATTAAACAAGAAAAAATTGTTCACCAAGACATATGTTACTTAAATTTATATTATTTTTTGGGTATATGGTTAAACTGACACAAACATGAACCTTCCATGACTAGTAGATGGTTATAAGATAGTTTAGTTGTAATATAATTATATCATAAATACAAATACAATATTTAATGATTATTAATGTGATATATTGGTATTAGAAGTATTTTTATGAATAATTAGTTGATATGAAAACATCAAAAAACAAGAATAAATGAGTATTGTCAGAGTATGATTATTTTAAAATATAAAACTAAAAATGATTTTTTTTTATTCATTTATAGGATATTAAATTTCTTACACAATAAGCATAATTATTTAATAAAAATAATACTCCTTCCCTTATACCATACTTATATCCATCCTTGAAAGGAGGCGATGATAATGAAACACATTACATCGTGGTGACGATTTTCTTCAGAATGTGCGAATAATGGTTTTATTTTATCAATGGATTGTGTGTATATATGAAAAAATAAAATAACCATAATATATTATCATTAAAATATGTAAATTATAATAATATAATTATATTAGTTTTAATAGAATATATTTCAAAAAAATATAATTAAGAATAAAACTAATTTTTTGGTGGTTATCAATTTTAGGACATTATTATTCTTTGGATGTCTCAATGAATTTGTAGAGATTATGTTAACTATGATATATAATAAAATTATATTAATGGTATAGGGTTTTATGGGGATGTAAATTGAATATTTTTATGGAGAATTCAATGTTGAGTTGTGTCTTTTAGTGGTCATGATTTTCCCCTCTAATTAGTGAAGGGAAGGGTAATTTTAGGACGACCTTTATATTTTTTAATTTTTTCAAGGAACTATTCATTTGTAAATGGATCTAATTGGGAAATATTTTATGATAGAATTTTATGGCTCAATAAAAATATCATCTATTTCATTATAGGAATGTTTTTTAATTTTTTAGACTTTTACATGTGGATAAACACAATTTACCCCCATTAACTTTTACCTTGGTAATAAATGTCAATCTTAGTAATAAATTTTAATTTCAAATATTAATGATTTACACTTCAAATTATTATGTACATATAATTTTAAAATCAAAAATAATTTAATTAAATACAATATATAATTATTTTAAAATAAATTTTAAAACTAAATCTTATTAATCACATAAAACCATTCTTAATGAAATATTGTTTTTAAGAATTATATTTATATATACTATAAAATTATTTTTTTTACTGATTTTAAGGTCAAAAATTGATTTATAATAATTGGAATAAATTTCATTCAGATTTCAAGGCAATCAATACAATATTATCCCTAGAAAATACATAATTTAATGAAAATACAAAAAACAACATTTATATTAATGTTACATTTCAATTAGTTTTAAAAATTATTTTCATAGATTTTCTATGTTAAAAAAATGTAAAATATATATTTTTTCCATAATGTCATATGTTATTACATAAATGGTTATAAAGACCAATAAGTCATTCATATTTATTGAAAATACCATATAAAATACTAATTTTGTGAAAATAATAAATTTCAACTAACATTCAGCCTTTTCAAAATAATTCAGAAATTTATACTAAGTAAATTTCAGTATAATGATTTTAAAAATGGAATTATTTTAATTTAATTATAAAAATAATTTTTTTTATCTCCAATAGAATTTTTAATAATTTATCTTTAAAGGGTTCATTTTAGAAATAGTAAATGATGTAATATTTACATACTTTAGTTAGTCTCAAGTTTCACAATCTCCCACCAACCCATTTTATAAGTTCAACTTGAAAATTTTATTATATATTATATATTTAAGATATTTAGATACACAGTCATTGTATCTTCTTCATACTCCCATTTTTCTTCTTATATCATGTTTTTTTTGCAAAGGACTTTCATCAAATGAGTTTTCTAATTATGCAATAATTTCTCACTTTTGTCAAGAATATAGATAGACTCTACATTAAAAGAAAATTCATGCTCCAAATATTTTCACTTTAATTTGAGTACATTCATTGGATCCATCATGAATTTCCACATTAATGAAACATGGTAGACATTGTTTACTTTATAATTGTCAGAATACATCACTAATTAGTTATAAAAAACTCAAATTCATTCTAATATTGCAGAAGACAAACATAACAATTGATTATCATCCATTTTTATATAAATATTACAACTCCATCATTTGTTTAACCCTTAAACAATACATGATCCCCAATATACAATTTATAATCATTCATTCAATTGTCATCATACATATTCTAAATGCATTATGATACATTAATGGGATAATAAATTGTTATCACATTAATAGTGATATCCTCCACAAGATTTGGGTTGACTAAAAAAATTTCTCTAACCACATTCCAAAAGGATGGATTATAACAGATCTCTCCAAATAATTCTAACTATAATTCCTTCTATAATATTGAATGAAATCTATTATTGTAATAAAATTCAACCAATGGTAAATACTAATCTCGGGTAACATAAAATTCCAGATAACATGATATCAACATGTCTGACATAGTTAAGATGGTTCCCTCATACTTCTCATCAATCTATGGATGATGACGGTTCTTAAATATATCTCACTGTTGATATTCCTTTGATTATTCTTATAGAATTTGTATGTGAACCAAATTTCACATTCATATACAATAGATAAAAGCTCCCCATTAATCTTTACAATTTATTTTATATAAATTCATGAAAGGTATGCATGGGGTTAGATCTTCTCAAATATTTATGAGATGAGTGAACCTAGTAAGATGATCAGTGATAAACCATATTTAATCATTATGTCATTGATTATTTTGGAGTTCAGTGAAAACAACCATTATTATATTTCCATGTTTCCAAATAGGTGTAGTTATTGTTTGGATTAATCACTTGGGATATTTTTTTTAGACATTAAATTCTATTATACTAAGAATCTATACACATAATATATAATTTACCACTTTATACCATCCCACTAATAATTTTCTGTTAAATATCTATAGTACACTTTACTATAAGGTATGTAGATAAATGTGAGTTATGTTCTCTATCAAGATGTTCATTTTTCAACTAAGGTATAGATAGAATATGTAACCATTTTCCAAAATTCAATACTCCATATATATTAATACAGTCTTTCGGTTTCACATCACGCATTATTGTAATATTCCATAGTAAGTTCTCAACATCATGTTGGGTCATTAGTGTAGTTTCTTGTAATCATAGTTTAGGAATATATTGTAAAGGAAGTGAAGGATCCCCTTGACAATATATCAACCTTCAAATATTTACTATATCTCTGTAAATTGGATCCCTGTAAATCCTCATCATGGTATTGACTCAATTTTCCTTTCAAATCATTGAATTTACCCCTTGCCTTTATTTATATGGTAGTGGAGTATTGAGAAACCATGGTCCTTGAGTAGTTGCAACCCACTTCTCAAACTCATGTTGAGAACCTTTTGTGAGAAGTGATACATTAAACTCTTTCGGTATATATATCTCTCTCAAATCATTCCCTATGGAGGTAGTAACTGAATTGTACATATACCTACTAAAGGTTTTTATATGGATAATTTTGTACATTTATTTTAAATTACCTTGATTCATAGGAAGTAACTCTCTCATTCTATAAAAGGACACATCGATTTCTATTATTTGATGAATAACTATAAATTTTAGATATTTCAATACATGATGGTATAGTTTGTACTGGTGAAATAACCAGAATACTCTTTAGCTCCTCCAAACATTCAACATATTCTATTAACTATGTGAATTTAACACCATCACATGTTACATTTTTCAATGTGTTATTCTGTCAGGCATAATGTTGAATAAACCACTTATAGTGACTTGTTAAGCCCAAGAAACATTAGATCTCAATTTCATTTTCAGATGTTGTCCATTATTTTACTATAACTATAATTAATGGTATTTATAATTAAAAATATACAATATTTATAAAAAACAATCATAATTGATCCAAATTTCATGCTTACTATACGTCCCATATAAATTATTTCTTAAAGGTATCTGGTATAATATAAGCATAACTCTAATTCTATTTACTTCACATAAAGTATATTGGGATGTAATCAATGAATAAAAAAATTTATGAATATACTCCTTGAGAACCGTACTCATTAAATCATTAAATACCAAATATGAATTAGTTGATCCAAAAGGAATTAACATAAAATTATAATTTCCATTACATGTTAGATATTCCACCTTTAATATATCATCCTTCTTCAAACATAAATAATAATAATCAGAGTGTAGATAGATCTTTAAAAATTATTGGGATCCCAAATGTTGATAAAATAATCCACCAATAAATGTGAATAATACTTATTCATTGTAGGGATAGAATTGATCTCTCATTAATTAATGAACAATTTTATAAGCATATCCTTCCTTATCAAGATTAAAACTTAGTCTCCCCATCGGGAAATTTTGGATAATATAAATCCATTTTTAACCCAATTCTTAAAGTTACTTCTTTGACTCAACCAACTATAATGGTCAAATCATATAATGAGCTTTAGTTACGGGTCTTGTACCCAGAATAAGTTCAATAGATAACTCAACATCACGTGTTTGTGGTTGAACAATTATTTATTCAGGGAAAATTTTAATGAAATTATTTAATATGTTTATATTATATAATCTTAGGTTATATTACTTATCTATATACCACACATAATGATATTCATTTCCCATAATTTCCTTAAGTATATGTACTAGGGTATGGTCTTGAAATGAATCTAGGGTTGATGTCTCTCCCTTCATATAATATGTCATGATGATGAATTTTTCCTTTTACCTACTCTCCTAAGAGTGGAAGATATTCTATAGGGACTCGATAAAATGTTGATATTATAATGGGTTGTTATTTCCACATAAGTTTTAGGTTTTTATCGCAATAAGTGATAAATCATAGATACACCATATTTTTGATTAGTAGATTACACTATACAAATGAGGTTATTTTGTATATCCTGATTCAACAAAAATAATATTGTAATTACAACATCATAAACTTTTCATTCAATTATGTTCTATAGTTATAAATTTCATTCTTCTTATAATCCTTGATTATAAGTTGGGACATATTTACTTGGAGTCTTATTGTCCTTTAGAATCTTACAGAAGCTATTTAGGTGTTTAGTAAGGATTATGGATGAACCAATGGTGGTTGTTCTATAGCATATGTGGCCAAACCACAGAGGATGTTACTAATAGATAGTAAAAATAATAACATCATAAGGGTAATAGGGAAAACATTATATACCAATTGGGAACTATCTATTATGAATTAATTCAACTTGTGGGATTTTTCACCGTTGCCTTCTCCAGGGAGGGATGGTTCATTTGAGTTCGAACCATAGCGTTTTTAACCTTTCCGTAGATACTGTTTCCACATAAATCATAGAATATGGTCAATCATATGTGTGTTCAAGAGTTATCCATTTAAATGGTATATTATAGAATTTAATTAGAGAGTGTTTTTTGATTGAAAGGATTAAATTAAAGAGGCCTTATAAGGGTTCATTTGCATGAATTAAACCAAAGAATAATCCTTGAAAAAAAAGATTCATGTTTCTATTTTTTCGATATATATCCAAAATATTTGAGGGATGCAGAGGGAACTCCATGCTATAGTCCTTACTCGATGCCATGATGGTATGAGTTCCTGTAAAGTTATACACAAGATCAATAATCTTGAACTATAATAGTTTTGGATTACACTATGGCTCTACACCACAACCTCACATCATGAACCAAAGAGGTTGAAACTTATCCATCTAATACACTATGGTTTTTTATCCTTCATCATGGTAGCCTTCTCTAGTGAACCACCCCTCCATGGTGTTATACCCTATGTTTTGGTCGTTAACATTGAATCATAGCTCCTTGCTATCAATGGGAAGCCTCCCAGATTTTTATTGGTTTATCATCCTTATTTATCCCTTATAATGATCAATTTATATTATTAACATGCATTATGGGTTTAAAAGTAATTTCTTTTATTTGAAACATTTTATTCTTATATATTCTCAGTTTTTTTTTCAAATCAATTTCAAAATATTTAGCTATATTTTGATAAATGTAATCTACAATGGAATGGTGTGTGATGAAAATTTCTTGATGTTGATTGATGGAAATTACTTCTTGATATTATATAAAAAATTTATTAGTTTAAATTATGAAAATTTAACGGATTTTGTTAAAAATCAAAGGAAAGCGATATTTGAAGTTTCAAATTAGATGATTTGATGGATTATGATAAAAAAATATTTGGTATTAGTTTTTAAACAAAATGCATGAAAGTTGAGAAAACCCATCCGATGTAGCTTTTTGAAATTAATTGAATGAATTTTGATAAAAAAATATTATAGGCTTTTGGATGAATGGCATGTGTTTTTTTATAAAAACCCTTTTATGATTTTTAAATGAGAGTCATATCTTGAAAAATAAATTTGGAACCAAATGAAATGATAAATGAAAGTATATTTGAATGAATTATATACCCTTATAATTTTATTGATTTAAATAGAATCAAATTGTAGACTGTGTAGTTAAGATGGAAGAATGTTGGAGATTCATGTATTTTCTCTACATATAAATGGATTAATAGTGAGACCACTACTATAATACTTTAGGGTATAAAGATTAGTCTTTTTGGGACATCTCCTTTCTACCCTTAGGTATATTCAATTTTCTATTTGAACGATATAATTCTCATAGATTTGTGAGAATACTCGATTATCCCACTCTTGGGTATTTTAACAATGGTTATAGGATTGAAATGATGGTTCATTCCTTATTATATAAATGTTATACTAATTTATGTTTTTATGGAACACTTTTTCTTTTTTTCCATTTTGATAAATATAATATTCATTAACATTTTACTAAGATTCATGATTATACTTTCTTCAATGGAAAATATTTGACACCTATTTTCTAAAATTAAATGGAAATATTTCATCAAGAATGGTTTTGTAGGGATAGTAAACATATTTAGATGAAAGTTTTAATTAAATTAATAATAAATTTTATATATAGAATGGACGGTTTATAATATTATTAGTTAAATACTACTAATGTCGAATCTTAAACCCTACCATTAACATTATTAATTTTTATATTTTTTTTATTCCTAATATATGTAGAGGAAAGTAACCACATGAAGCTGTAGGTTTTACTTAACATTAGAGACCATTGGGAGTTTGTATCACATGTTGTCATTTTCAATCCATCAATTTTGATTTATTTTCATTCCACCTTTAGGTCATATAATTGGGTGTTGTGGGGACTTTTTCTCGTATAGATCATTTTTCATTTCGATATTTTTATTGTTATATTATCCATTTTTTATTAAACATGTAGGTTTTGTGGAGAAATAATTAAATATATTTTTTATTTATTAAAAGTTTCTTGTAACTAGATCATAGAGATCAAGAATACCCTTAAGTTCATCTTAGATTCATCATAGGTACCATTTATATGGGTTATATTGGTCGGTTCCAAAAAAATTTATATATGGAGTTTTTGATCCTCCTATTAAATGTATGTATGTCGTTTTGTAAATGATTTTTGGGACATAACTATTATACTATGAACCATCCCCTTGCCAACTGTCATTATAAATATCCTTTTATTCTTATGGGTATTTTGGGAAATTTTCTTAGGTAGAATATGATTTTTTGATTTTATACTTTTCCTAAGATATTATTTTAGTGTTTTATAACCTTCTTGATTCTTCTTGATAGTATTAATGTCCTCTATATTTGATGGTTCTAGATAGGTTTATAGAGTTTCTTAAACTTATGTAAGGTAATAAATCATTTACCTGGTATTCTAGTCCATTTTCTAAGATTATTTGCTTCTCACCTAAGCTGGTATCCTTTGATAAGATTAAAGACCCATGATTTGAGATAGGACATTGAACTAATATTCAATTTCTTATTTTTTATTGATACTCACTTCACATACTGATGTTCAAGATATAGCTTCCATGGATGATATTTTCTTCACTATAAAGTTAATTTTTATGGTATATATATATCACATTTTGGTGGATTCTATTGTTTATTTATAGGGAATAATAAGTGAGTTTGGTCTCCTAGTAATAACTAGGGTGGTATATTTCAATATAATACCTCTAATAAATCATCTATATTGTTTTTTAAAAGTTTCATTTCCTTCTAAAAGTATCATATGGTTCCCAATATGTTGGTTTATTCCTTAAAAGAACCAAATGATAGTATCTATTACGGGTTCTTGGTACATATATAGAGATTTTTTCTTATTCGTATTTCTCCATATAGTGGTAAGGTATTAATCATAGAATATAAAACAATGGAACAGTTATAAGATTTGAAAAAATGGGTCCCATCCCTAGAAATGAGGAAATAAAATTCTTCACACAGTTAACGAATCTCCAATGGATGCCGATGCAGGTCATGTAATGGGGGAAGGTACTATTAAAATTGGTTGTTAATTAGTGTCATTATTACTTGATACTAGAGCTTATCATTCCATTATACCAACTGGTTTCATGTAAATGTTAAATATTCTTATGGGTATCATGCCTTAGGAAAGAGGGATTGCTACACCTCTCGGGGTGACGAAATATAAGGCCTTTGATTCCCGTAGTTTACATTCACATTATAGGAGGTTATCATATATAGTAATTTTTGGTCATATATACAATATATCTTGATTTCACCCTTGGGTTGGATTGTTTTATCATCCATAAAACTAATAAAAAATATTATCCTCATTGGGTCTCCTTTTCTAGAACCAATAGGGTGGATATTATCTATCTAGGATAATGGTACATAATGTTGAGTCGATATGGACTTCCTCTTAAGGTGTTTTATATGATGATGTATTTTTTTCCATTGAAATATAGCATTAACCATTGGGTGGTTAAATTCCTCCTATAGTAATTGGTTTTTCCATTGTTTTACCACCTAAAATTTTAGGTTTTTCTTTGTAAGAGAGGAAGAATTTATCATCGACTTGGTATAAGGTACCCACCCTATTATTATTCGCACTTATAGTATTGTTGGCGCTAAAATATTGCACGAAAGGAAGGGATGAAAAAGAAGGCTGGCACACTGCCTCGAGAAGCACCGACACGAAGCACCGACGCGATGCACCGACGCGAAGCACCCCGAGCATCGTGGTCTCGCAAAGATCCAGAGGTGGTAACTCTCCGCGAATTCATTTGACGTTCGCGATCCCACTGTGAAGCTCCAGAGGTAGTAAATCTCCGCGAATGCATTGGACGTTCACGAGCCCGCCGCGAAGCTCCAATGGCGGTAACTCTCCGCGAACGCATTTGACGTTCGCAATCCCGCCGCGAAGCTCCAGAGGCGGTAACTCTCCGCGAACGCATTGGATGTTCGCGAGCCCGCCGCGAAGCTCTAGAGGTGGTAACTCTCCGCAAACACATTTGACGTTTGCGAGCCCACCGCGAAGCACCTGAGGTGGCACACGATTTCTGCTTCACGGCGTCCCTTCCCTATAAATACTGGACTCCCCTTGAGTCCCGAAGACGGACAATCCGACCTTTCGGCTTCTACTCTCCCGATTCGCGAAGCACCCTTTACCCCTGGGAATCATGAGCTCTGCGAGGTACTTCTACATTGTGTGACGCCTTTGCTTTGTCTCGTTTTGAACCCCTCTTTCGAGAGGGATGCCCTTCGCGAAGCTCAATGGCATTACCGAAGGAAGGGGATTCCCAACGGAACCCGGGCAGCCGTGGAGCATTTATGCTTCGCGAAACACCCAACCTGTACTAGTGATCCCTATGCTAAGGCAGGATCGCTACACATCGCGAAGCACACTGCTTTGCAGCACCCTGCTTCGCGATGCAGTGCTCCCCGAATACTGTTCCACTTCGCGAAGCACCCTCCGCTCACACTTATGCCCCATGCTAAGGACAAGGCACTCCGATTCGCGAAGCACACTCCTTTTCTTGGAAATTCCACTTCCCGTGTGACCCTACATGTTTTCACGATGTGATTTCAAAGTCCCACGGACAATACCAATCGTAGCGCTGCTTCACCTAATGCTTCTTCGCATAAGCACGGTAACGACTATTGCTTTTTCGCATAGCCACGCTAATGTGGACCCCTCGATGGTTCGCTCCACAACCCCCCTTGACCATGGACTTACTGGTACCTTCCCTCCCACAAGGAGAAAAGGGTACCAGTTATGTAATTCCTAGGGGTGCGGAGTAAACCCGCCTCGTCCGAGCTGCAGGATGTTAAACTGCCAAGCATCACGTCCTCAACACATGATGTTAAACTGTGACCTGACCTCATGCCTCTCACGAAGGGTCCCCCCAGCTCGAACATTTTTTACGCCACTCATCTCAACAAGAGTGGACTCATCCATCCACAAGGGATGATATCCTTCTTATTGGAGTGGCGTATGTTCTCAGGAGAAGGGAGACCCTAGTTCCCCAATGGATGGTTGGACCCCTCCATCTCCATACTTCCCCACTACCAAGGTCAGGCGAGTGCATGATATGGAATGAGGCACCTCCCATCATTGGTCACAAATCCATCTTTCACCGAGCTTTGTCTCACTTCGGGCCTCCATCCTAGAGTAAGTCTCAGCACCATGGGCCACCTAACGCATAATACCCTCTTCGCTTCACACGAACGCACCCTTTGCGGCGTGATCGTCAGGCCCTTGCTGTCTCTTGTTTCTCACACCGAGCTTGACTCACGTGGGCTTAGAGTTGGAATTGGCCACGACAATACCCTCGTCTAGCATGACGTTAAACTGCATACCCTCGTCCAGCATGACGCTAAACTGCATACCCTCGTCCAGCATGACCTTAAACTGCATTCCCTCGTCTAGCATGACGTTAAACTGTATTCCTTTGATCCGCATGACATTAAACTGCACACCCATTTTAACTACGAGGACATTGATCCATGTCAAGGCATGGTACGTAGGAAGCCTCCACGAGGTTCAGGCCCACCCATCATCCAATTCACGTCGAGTTCTTCCTTCATCCAGCATGACGTTAAACTGTATTCCAATCGGACGGCAAGCTGTTGCGACCAACCCAAACTACTAGGACTTTGATCCATGTCAAGGCATGGTACGTAGGAAGCCGTCCAGAGGTTCAAGCCCAACATTCATTGGCCCAGCCCATCTCCTTGTCGGTGTGCCAAGCCCCCCATTTTTACCCGAACTACGAGGACATTGATCCACATCAAGGCATGGTACGTAGGAAGCCTCCCAGAGGTTCAAGACCATCTCCCATCGGAAGAAGGTCCCTCATTTACGTCGGTTCACCGACACCCACCACCTGTCGTTTATTCACGTCAGGGTTCACTACCATCCTGCATGACGTTAAACTGTATTCCATCAATCCTTTGAACTATGAGGACATTGATCCATGTCAAGGAATGGTACATAGGAAGCCTCCGCGAGGTTCAAGCCCACTACTAGTGGACCCCTAGGTCTACTTTCACGTCGGTTCACCATTGAAACCCTTTGAACTACGAGGTCTTTGATCCATGTCAAGGCATGGAACGTAGGAAGCCTCCCCGAGGTTCAAGCCCATCTCTCATTGGACCAAGGTCCACCTTCACGTCGGTTCACTGATGAATTACATCATCCGAACTACAAGGAATTTGATCCATGCCAAGGCATGGTACGTAGGAAGCCTTCCAGAGGTTCAAGCCCCCCACACGTCGGACCAAGGTCCGCCTTCACGTCGGTTCGCCGACGAAGCCCCTCTGAACTATGTGGTCTTTGATCCATGACACGACATGGTATGTAGGAAGCCTCCACGAGGTCCAAGCCCACCACCACTAGGACCCTCCTGGTCCTCCCCATTTATGTCAGTTCGCTGATGATGCCCATCGGACCAAGGTCCACCCTCATGGCTGTTCACCGGAACTATCCCAAACTAAACAGACTTTGATTCCCCGCCACGGGGATACGTAGGAAGCCCCTTAAAGGCTAAAGCCCAACTTCACTGTCGCCCTTGCGATGGTTCTTTTCCATTCCCCCTTCCACTTCATTCTTATATCCATCATCCACCCTGATTCTCTCCCGGACCGTCATATCCCGGTGAGACCATGTCGGTACGCTCCTCTTCACAGCCGCCCAAGGGCTGGTCCCGGTATCGGCACCCCTTCAAGGAAAATCCCTCAATTCGATCTATTATAGATAATGCTCTGATTAGGCTGATCCTTCTCCGCTGGACGTTAAACTCGCGGCGTACCCTGTGTTAAACACGGGAAGTTGAGGAAAACCTCAGATATGTGTCTATGGCATATAATTCCCCGCGCTCGATGTGGGATGCCTCGGGCTTCCACGCCCTCGAGAATCCCTGTGACCGTGGATAATAGACAAACATGCCAGGTTCCCCAGCATCCAAACATGCTATTGATGCCTCAACCTGACTACTCCCCTGACTGAAGGTTGCTGCCCTGACCGGACCCTTTGAAATGTCCCGACAGAAGCAGTGTAATTAACCGGTGTCCATGGAAACATGGCACTGGGAAGAGTTTCACGAACAACGTATTAAATCTATGAGGGAGACCCGGACTAGGTGACGAGTTCTATGGAGGAATCCACATAAGGATGAACCGACGTCCCATCATCCCGTTTCGATCAAGGAGCAGACGTCCCTGAATAAGGATCGAATGCCGCCCGCCATTGGAATGTGGGAATGTGGGGAAACAGCTGTGCGTCCTCCACATACGGATGCGCGTGCCCCAGCGAAAGCGTCGGAAATAGAAATGGTGAACCTGATGTGAAATTCTTCTCCTCAATATGGAGATTAGTAGTGTTCCAGACACCAGTAGATTGACGTGTCACCGGATCCAGATATCCGGCGCCTGGTCCCGCCAAGAAAATAGCGGGCCTGTCGTGAAACTCACCGGATGTCGGGGCAGTAAAACGTGGGGCACTCCGTTCTGCAGCGTTTTGGCATGGATCCTTCTTTCAGACAGGGAGAATGGAAGGACGCTGGGGCACTGGTTGTCAATATTTTTCCTCTCAGTGCTGATTAGTTGATCCCTTCGTTTCTCAGGAACCAGGTTGCTGTTACAGAGACACGGTCACCGCCCACTCACCTACGCAGGGGCAGGTGTAACACCACCACAGCCACCCCACATGGCGCCGCTACCACCACGACGGCCACCACATCGCGGAATATGGGGTGCCCACGTCCCCTTTCCCCATCAGAGGTCATACAGCGAAGGGTGATCAACAACCTCGTACGAAGGTATGAGGAGGAAGGGGTCATCCCAACTTGGGATATGGCCCACCTGGACTTGGAGGCATCCAGGCCCTACCGTCAACGCCGCCCTAACAGGCCGCGCAGGGAGCCCCTACTCCCCACCCCAACGTTCAACCGTTTCGGGAGCCTGTCCCCGGAACGCCTTGATGACTCCTCGCCTTATGCTAATGAGGCAGGCACCGTCCAGCTCAGCCCGCTCAGGGTCCTGACCCAAGGGCTCCAGGCAAGAGCTCTCGCCCAGCCGTGTCAGCTCCGCCGTCCGACTCCGCAGGAAGAGCAGGCAGGCCATGCCCCTGCACCACCTGCACCAGCTTGTCTGACCCGACGTCAGCGTCGGGCCCAGGCTGAGGACGCTCGCCCAGATGCGTCAACGTCATCAGCTACAGTGGCCCGCACCACCGCTGACGTGCATCAGGAATTCCCTGCATACACGGAGCATGGGCACTCCTTCAACCAACCAGGATCATGACCCCAACCTCCCCACGGGCAGGCTGGGTTGACTCTCCGGGTTGTAGGCCCGAGTGGTGATCGCCGTGAACTAACCCGCAGTGATGTTACCCCGTACGGAGGCCCTCCCTGTACCACTACTCCACAGAGTGTGGGCCTTCCCCTCTCCGAAGCTCGTCATGGAGGTATGCCTCGTTATACCCCCATCCCTAAGGAAGACATGCCCCGCAACAGTGGTGCTCGGCGCGGAAACCTTTCCCACGCACACTATACAGGGTATGGAGTCCATCCTCCTGCCCCTGACCGCCGATCTGAAGGTGTTGTCCATCCAGTCCTTCTCCAATGTGGGGGGCCCTCCCTACGTCCTCTCTGCAACCGGCGAAGGTCCTCCTCACCCCAACAACTTGAGGAGTGAAGGTCAGCCTCGCTCCACCCGCATCGACCATAGAGGTCCTCCCCATGCTCCTGCCGATTCCAACAGAGGCTCCGCCCACATGGGTGATGTCCATGGAGGTCCTCCCCATGTACCCATTGACATTTTCGCTGGTTCCCCTCGCACCTCGGCTATCTCGATCGGGGGGCCTCTCCGCCACGGTGCCAGCACCGCCCCGAGGCTACCTATTAGGGATCATCCCTGTCCTGAAGAGCCACCCTGGGGCAGGAGAGCGGGTCGTCGCCACCACAAGAAGAGTCATGTGAAGGCCCGGGTGGAGATCAAACATGCCCTCTTCTCGGACTCTGAAGCGGAATGCGACTCAGCGATGGAACCTTCTCCCCTCTCCTCCGTATCAAGGACTGGGGCAGGAACCAGACGCGTTATCCTCATTCTCCCGGAATATGAGGTCCACCAGATTCCTATCTCTCTCTACAGGTACATCCAGGAGGAAGAAATCTTGGGAATTCTGCAGGTCTCGACCGTGAAATCACCACCATTGTCACCTGAAGCGCCCTCTACCTCTACCAGAGATCACGAAGAGCTATTTTGGGGGCCAACGGCGGTAGAGAGATGACATGACCTGTTGCTGGTAGCCGCGACTCATGTGCCGGAAGCTGTGGATATCAGCCCATTGTATCATGACATCATGGCCAAGTCACCTTACTCTTCCGAGAATGGCCCGTAATTCGGCGGCCAGTCAGCTTGTTCGCCGTATTCTCTGCCGCCGAGTTTACTATCCCATAGGTCCGCCTCGGTACCGCTACTAGTCCCTCAGCTGCCCCCGGTTGACGAGTGGGGAAATACAGGGCCAGACCCCGAGTCCAAACCCAGGAGCTTCTACAGTATTTTCGCTGCAGATTACTTCCCAGAGAAGTTCTGGCCGACGGCGGCGCTTAACTTTCACGCACCAGAGTCCCTTACCCCTGAAGAAGTGGGGTGCTTTTGTCGAACCCTATGGGCGACACACTTCCGCCTTCATTACGAACGGGTGGTGTACCCCAGAAGTCGAGAGCACTTCGAAGAAATCGGCGAGCAATGCCGCCTGATCGATTCGGCCGCACTCCTTGTGGCCCAGCACCCCGAGTCGGAAGGCCGTCAGAACGCCCTTCAATGGAAATTTGTTCAGATTTTCAAAGTACTCCGCAGAATCGTCAGGGAAGCTACCCCCCATGTGCAAGTCCGTGGTTGGGGACACTATGTCGCTCTCCTCTTCGACCCTATCCGACGGAAGCCCTATTCGCTATGCGACATCGAGTACATGCCCTCAAGAGGGGTCGCGGTCCACATGGGTGATGTAGTGGACAAGGAAGACGAGCTTGAATTATTTGATGGAGACTTACCCCCCGAGGGAATACCGCCACTGCTGGACCCATCAGGGAGGGTTACATGTCAGTAGAGGAACCTGTTGGACCTCCCCGTACCCACCGGGTCGCTGATAATCAGTCGAAATACTGGCAAGGGTAAGGAGCATGTCGGAACTGTCAAGCACTCCGACCTATCTGCCTCTGTGTAGAAAACGGACGAAGATCCCGAGAAGGCTATGTTACGCCAGCATCTTGCTGAGCAGAAGAGGCTGGTTGACGAACTCTTGGCTGAGCGCGCCGTAGTGCGGCAACCCGACTATGGTAATCCCAAGCCGGGGCAGCAGGGGCAGGAACAATTTCCCCCTGGTGAGATGCCTCCGGGCAACCCTGATCATGATACTTCCGCAGACAGGGAAGAAGCCAGAACATACGACAAGAGGGCACGATACGTCTTTCCAAACCTCATCGAACGATGGGGCAATCTAAAGAATCCAGTCCGGGTTCCCCCAGTCACCCCGCAGGTCATTCCGCCAGTTGATCCATGAGCTGCTGAAGCCATCTACCGTGTTGATGAACCCGGCAATGCACTTGTGGTTAGGGATCCCCATCAAGAAAGGGACCCCCACCTAGATTATCTTATTGTGGCACTCACAACCCGCCTCGAAGCGTTGGAAACACGGCAGGTGGAGGTCCCACCGGATGACAAGCCGTATCCCGCGTGGGTGGATGATATGCCCGCACCCTCGGGTTTTGGGAACCCCACTTTCTCTCCCTTCAACGGGACAGGGGACCCGCCACAACACTTGGCTCATTTTTCTTCCAGGTGTGGCCCCATGCTGGGTACCCCGGCTTAGCAAGAAGCTTCCAAACTCCGGTGTTTCGTATAGACATTGGAAGGTCCAGCATTCGTCTGGTAGAACCAACTCCCTATCGGATCGGTGACCGGTTGGGAGGATCTCCGCCCGCAGTTCCTATACCAGTTAAGCTCCACCACGTGGAAGACCAGCATTGCAGACCTCTTCAAGTACAAGCAAAGGCCTGATGAGCGAGTCGCAGATTTCATCGCCCGGTGGAAGGGACTTACGTATTCCCTCGATATGCCACTGACTCAGGAGAAATTATTGACGATGTGTGTGGGGAAGGTCAAAACGGAGCTGGTACCCTTCCTAATTACCCATAACTACCCTAGAGGGTTTAGATATTTCTCAGATAAGGCTCAGCATCTTGAGGAATCTCTGCAACAGGCAAGTCAGGCACATTCGTTTCCCCCTATGATCCCAGCTAGGAGGACCTCCAGGGCTGAACCCGCCTCAGTGGCCCAAATAGAAGCCCATAAGCAGCAAGAATTACTGCCAGTGGCACCATCCCCGCAACCCAGCAGAGGTCCTCCACCTCAAGCACAGGCTCCTACCCAGCAGCGACCGCCTCAGAATCGACAAGTTCCCCCACGCAATACGCCGTCGCCACCCAGGCGAGACAATCAGGTGCCGCCTCCTCGTCAATCCCCTCAGGCCCCTCGTCAGGGCCAGGCCCCCAGGGCCCCTATCCGGATAGAAGGCACTAGACTTATTCGTTCAACGAAAATCAGGTCCCTAGCTACTTTCGAAGTGCTCTATAGCAAGGGATTGTGCGCCTGCCCGAGTGTAGAACGCCGGCAGAGGCGAATCTCACCGATCACCCCAACTACTGTCTTTATCATCGGATTCTGGGGCACACCCTCAAGGAATTCTATGTGTCTAAAGACTGGCTTCAAGACCAGGTCAACAACAGCATAGTCATGTTGGGTCCAGCACCAGCACAAGTGGCAGGTGTCTTTGTAGGGTCAGAGATCGGTAGTGACAACGAAAGAGAGTAGCAGCAGGTCCCCAGCCGTGGATCCCGGAAATACGATGACTGGATGGCTCGAAAAAATGTCGTCCATGCCCATGGTATCATCCGGTCACACATGAAGCAAATGGAACCTTCCGAATAAGTATCCAGTACCTTTGCATCGCCTTCACAGCCGACCTCTTCCCACAAGGGGAAGCAGTGACGACGCAAGAAGAAGCAACACGCTCTGCCGGTGCCATCATCATCCCGCACTCTCGGCAACATTATGCCCCCTGAAATGGGGACTCCTCCTAGAATCTGCCCAGTGGTCGATGAATCCTCGAGCGACAGCTAGGGGTACGCTTTAGTTAACACCGTGGAGCTCGTAAAGCCCTATATGACTCCCGACGAGGGGGAACGCCAGGAAAACCTCCCCAGCGTTTCCTGCAGACGTCAACGTCAGTGGAATAGCAACCGCACCGGTCATCGAGGTATGTCAGTGGGCACTTTCAGCCAAGCTGTGCACGCTACTGAGACCAGACAGTGGGCTCAGCGTAGAGCTCAGCACGCACAACCCCATCTAACGCCCTCATCTCTACCTCTACCACCGTTTGTTCTACTAAACCAGGGAGAGCTACCTCGTTCGTATCACAGTCAGTCTTTCCCAGCTACAGGCCAGCCTCCGCTATCCAATCCTAGTTTGGCGACTACTCTCCAGGATTCAACTAGTAGGCAGCAGGATGTACCCAGTACTAGTCGATCGCTGGTTCAACCGGTAGGACCCTCTATGCCTCCAAATACCGAACAACCTCTTGTAGGCAGAGGTTCACGTTTGGCACGAAAGTATGATGTCCTGAAGCACCTGGTTGGCATTCCGGCAAGGCTTTCTATCCATGAGGCCCTTCTCCTATCATCCGAAGTGCACGAGGGACTTGCTGAGGCCCTAAAGAGCCTCCTCTAGTTTGAGAAGGAGGTAGCAATTGCAGAAGCCTTCCATACCGAGACGATTGAAAATGCCGAATGTTAGGCGGTTATCTCGTTTTCTGGTGAAGATGAGTACCCTCCTATACATGGGAACATTCGCCCGCTGTACATCACTAGCCACTTCAATGGTGTGGAAGTCCGCCGCTGCCTCGTTGACACAGGTTCCAGAATCAACCTAATTCCGACTCGGACGTTGCGAAAGCTGGGTCTGTCTGAAGGTGATTTAACTCCCTCTGACCTCAGAATCCAAAGGTATGACAGGACCGAGCAAACCCCAGTCGACAAGATACTCTTGAAGACTTAGTTCGGTAGCTTAATTTCCAGCACCGAGTTCATGGTCGTCTCTCAGGACACCGCCTACAACGCATTGATGGGTAGGCCATGGCTCCATCTGCATGCAGTGGTCCCTTCATCGTATCACCAATGTCTCAAATACTCACTCAACGGTCGAGTAGGTGTGCTTCAAGGAGATGTGTCCCCTTTCGCTTCTAGTGAGGCCCGCTATCTGGATGCAGGTTATTACAAAAGTAAGGATAAGAAAATCCTATTAAGTGAGGATGAACCTGCCCCGGTCACAAGTGATCCCTGGGCAAGCATGGATGACGCATACATCCTCCCGATCCACTGATTAGAGGCCACGACCCCCGAAATGGGGCAATGTTTTGTTATTTCGGGTACATAAGGAAGGTATGTTCCCGTGTCCAAGCAACGGAGGGAAATCACCTCGTACTCCTACATCAACCCGGCTCACATGATCCCGGAACCTCCTACCACTGTATGGTACCGGGACGTCAAGCTTATGACAACGGTGGTACGCCATACGTGTCTCTTCCGCCGGGCTGGAATCCACCGACTTAGGCTGACACGTCACCACTACTTTGATATCATCAAACGTGGCCCCTTAGGCCGAAAGCCAGATGGGATAGGATCGACTACCTTCATTGCTATGGTCTCAATGGAGAGCGAGTATCCTGATATGATGACCACTGCTACCCAAGCCGGCACCAGCTGTCCCTCAGGATTTGATAGCCCAGAAGTATCTCCCGTCGTGGGAAATCCCCCCATGAGTGGGGAGGAAGACCTGGAGGATGCTCCCCCCGCCTTTGAGGAAGGCGTCTCTACCACGGTTGATGAACTGATACATGTGAACCTTGGTAGTGAGGTAGATCCGAAACCCACATTTATCAGTGCAACCATGTCCCCCAAGGAGCGGCATCAGTACGTAGACTTCCTCAAACAACATCGTGATGTGTTTTCCTGGAGTTACAATGATACGCCAGTACTAGATACCCAGGTAGCCATTCACCGTCTGGGCCTCCCGGCAAAACATCGTGGGTTTAACCAGCCTCAAAGGAAAATGCACCCTTTTCATGGTGCTATGGTTGAGGCCGAAGTTGACAAGCTTATCAAAGAAAACTTCATTAAGGAAGTCCAGTACCCCAAGTGGCTCGCCAACATTGTGTCATTCAGGAAGAAGAATGGGAAGATCGGAGTCTTCATCGACATCCATGATCTTAATCGCCACTACCCAGAGGATGACTTCCCACTCCCGGTGACGGAGTAATTGATTGACGCCATGGCCGGGTTCCAAGCTCTCTCTTTCATGGACGAGTAATCTGGGTACAACCAGATCCGGATGGCCCCCTAGGACGAGGAGTCCACTGCCTTCAGGGATCCCTAAGGTACCTTTTTCTACCAGGTTATGCCATTCGGTTTGAAAAATGCAGGTGCCACTTATTAGAGGGCCATGCACCGCATATTCAAGCTGATTCTCGAGACATTGGTGGAATGCTACGTAGATGACCTCGTAGTCAAATCATGTCAGCGCCAGGACCATCTCAAAGACCATGAGAAGGTGTTTGGTTTCCTCTATTCCCGTCACATGAAGATGAACCCGTAGAAGTGCGCCTTCGGGGTCACCTATGGGAAGTTTCTGGGCTTTGTTATCAGATACCAAGGTATCGAGATCGACCCGGAGAAGATCAAGGCCATCAGCCAAATGCCTCCCCTGAGCAACATTCGAGAGCTTCAAGGCCTTCAAGGCCACTGAGCCTATATACGCCGATTCATCGCGAATCTGGCCGGCAAGTGTAAGCCCTTTTTCATGCTCAAGAAGAAGGGCCCGGCCTATGAATGGGATGAGGAGTGTCGGACCACCTTCGAGGAAATCAAGAAGTATCTTCTCCATCCTCCGGTCTTGATGCCACCCGTCTCCGGAAAGCCGATGGTCCTTTACGTGACCACCCTGGAAAGATCCCTCGGTGCGCTGCTTGCCCAGAAGAATAATGAGGGTACTGAGAACAGTCTCTACTATCTTAGTTGCATGCTTCCTGATACGGAGGTCAGATACTCCCCTATCGAAAAGAGCTGCCTTGCCCTCGTCTTCGCCATGCTGAAGTTGCGACATTAACTACAGCACCATGAGCTGGAATTGGTCTCCCGGGTAGACCCATTGAAGTAAATCCTGAACCGCCCCATGCTGACTGGCCGACTAGCATGGTAGTCTGTGATTATCCAGCAGTTTGATATCAGGTTCGTACCTCAGAAGGCCATTAAGGGACAAGCGTTGGAAGACTTTTTAGCTGCCCATCCAACCTCTGCTGATCAATCCCTGGACCTGGATTTTCCTGATGAGACGATCCTCTCAGTCTATCATGTCGTCCCGTGTTGGAAAATGCATTTCAACGGTGCCTCCCAGAGCCCCACTGGTAGGCGGCTCAATGATCCCAAGCACAATAGAGTGGGCCTGGTTATTGTCTTCATTACCCCGGCGCAGGCTATCTTGCCATACTCGTTCCTGTTGTCAGAAGGATGTACGAACAATGAGGCAGAGTACCAGGCTCTCATCACCGGCCTCGAGTTGGCCCATGAGATCCATGTTCCCCAACTACATGCTAAAGGAGATTCTGAGCTGGTAATCAAGCAGGTTAATGGCGACTACGTCGTTAGGAATCCGGAGCTTGTACCATTGCTAGAGTACACCCACCGCCTAATGGCCCAGTTCTCTTCTCGACCAGAGGTTACCCATGTCCCGCGGTCACAGAACGGTCAAGAAGATGCCTTGGCTAGCTTAGATGCATCGCTCGCAGAACCCGAGCAAGATAATTTTATCATACATGTGGCACACTGTAGAGTCATTTCCCCCGTCACCCAAGAGGACAATGATGGCCTGTGGGTAGGTCATCTCACCGCCGGACCCTCCACGTCAGGGGTCCCGTGTTCTTCAGACATAGTGGTTGAAGCCACTCCTGACTGGAGGGCACCTTTTGTCGAGTATCTCCAAAATGGTCGCCTCCTGGATGGCCGGGCCGAGGGCGAGCGAATCTGACGTCGCGCGCTGAAATTTACTCTCCAGAGCGGCCCCAGTCTTGAATAGATCCTTTATAAGAGGAGTTTCGATGGCGTCTTCCTCCATTGCATCCAAGTAGTAGAGATACCTCAAGTTATGCAAGAGGTTCACACCGGTTCCTGTGGCACCCATCAATCTGGGCCGAAGCTATCCCATCAAATCTGGAGGTTGGGGTACTTCTGGCCCTCTATGATCAATGATTGTATTGTGTATCCCAAGGGATTCCATGCGTGCCATGTTCACGCCTACTTCCTTCAACGGACGTCGGAGCCCCTCCACACCACCAATTACTCTTGGCCATTTGCGGTATGGGGACTTGATGTAGTGGGACCGTATCCACCGGAAACAACCCGCCAGTGTAGGTTCATCCTGACTACTACAGATTTCTTCTCTAAGTGGGCAGAGGCACTTCCACTCAAAGAGGTCAAGGCCAGTTCCATCGTTGACTTTCTGAGCTCCAATATTATCCACCGGTTTGGGGTCCCTCGCATCGTCCTCGCCGATAACGGCACCAACATCCGAGCGGCTGAATAGAAGAAATTGTACTCCAAGTACGACATCCGTTCAAACCATACCTCCCACTACCACGCGCAGGCAAATGGACAGATCGAGGCGTTCAACAAAAACCTATCTAACATTCTGCAGAAGATAGTTGGTCAGAACAAGAAAAGTTGTCCGGACAAGCTCCCCAATGCCCTCTGGGCTTATCGGATGACGATTCACAACTCTACCCAGGTGACCCCATATTCCCTAGTGTATAGAGCTGAGGCCGACTTAACCCTTGAGATCCAGCTGCCATCGTTACACACTGCAGTCTATGATCACCAAACATCAGATGATGTAGCCGAAATCCGTCTAGCGGAATTAGAAGCGCTGGACGAGAACCGGCTTCATGCCCTGCACAATCTAGAAAGTCATTAGAATAAGATAGCGAGGGCCTTCAACAAGAAGGTTTGTCTCCGTTCTTTTCTACAGGGCGACCTATTACTGGCCCTTTGAGCGCCAATGATTCCCGGTAGGAAACCGCCCAAATTAGAACCCAAATGGGAAGGGCCTTATATCATCCATAAGGTTTACCCCAATGGATCATACTCCTTGGTGACCATGGATGGAGAGCGCATAACACCTCCCACCAATTCCAGGTTCCTCAAGAGATACTTTTCCTAGGGAAAAAGGGTCTTGCACGACCTTAAACTGCATCTTCGTCCTGCAAGATGATAAACTGTGAAAGGGTCCTGCATGACCTTAAACAACATCTTCGTCCTGCAAGACGATAAACTGTGAAAGGGTCATGTACGACCTTAAACTGCATATTCATCCTGCATGATGATAAACTCTGAAATGGTCCCGCATGACTTTAAACTGCACGTTATGGTCCAACATGACCTTAAAATGTAAGTTCCTTAAGGACCTTAAAACTACATCTTCGTCCTGCAAGATGATAAACTGCAAAATGGTCCAAGCTCTATGACTTTAAACTAAGATCTCCCCTCGTCCTTACTGCAAGACTTTAAACTGCAAGCCAGCCAGGCCTTCCTGACCGAGGCTCATCCTCAGGCCCCTTGGCCTCCTCGGGCCCCCATCCCCCCGTCCTTACTGCAATATGTTAAACTGAAATCCAGTCAGGCCTTCCTGATCGAGGCTCAGCCTTAGGCCCCTTGGCCTCCTCGGGCCCCTGGCCCTCCGTCTTCACTGCGAGATGTTAAACCGCAAGCTGTTCAGGTCTCCCTGATCGCGGTCCGGCCTCAGGCCCCTTGGTTTTCCCCGACATACCCTCTTGCGGGATTGTATGGTATGGTGTGGGACTACGTCCTCATTCACATCATATTACTTGACATACCTTACATACCCCCAAATGAGATGCGTCCTCGTCTCGCATGACGTTAATCTGCATCTTAAGAACTACGTGTGGCTTGATTCCCATCTTCATGGGATACGTAGGAACGCTCAGACGCCTCGTCTTGAGTTCAGCCCCAAGCTTTTCTCTTCCACTATCCCCCATGTGCGAATATTTTCCTTGGAGGATATTTGTGTAGCAGGGGGTAGGATTTATTATCCCCGCTCATACAACCCCGCTCACACAAGGATTGTAAGAGTTGCACCATGTTCCCACTCCCTTTCTTCTATCCCCCCATGTCATCACCGCATGACGCTAAACTGCATGGCCATCAAGAACTATGTATGGCTTGATTCCCATCCCAATGGGATACGTAGGAACGCCTGGGAATTTCGTCCGTTGGCCCAGCCCAAAAGCCAAAATCTTTCCCTCGGGTCAAGACATATGGTAGGGTGCACACTTTTTCCCCAACTCACATCGAGCAAGCCTTAACCCGGTTGCACTTCCCCCCTGGAGATGTTTGCCTCTTTCGTGGATGGATACAGCTATGATTCACCCTCTCATTGACTGGGATTCCATAATTTTTGCACTCCCAGAGGGACCCCTAAGAACGGCCTGGATACTATTCCCAAGGGCTCTCCTACCGATACGGGCCAATGCCCTCAGAGGGTTTTCAAGCATCAAGCCGATACAAGTCCTGTGTTGCGAAATTGGTCAATAGTCGATGCTCATTTGTTGCTCCCATATCAGGTCACCATAGGAATGCTGTGTTTCGAACATGGTCAACAGTGTCCTGGATCTTCGGGTCCACCCCGAGATGTCCCAAACATCGAGTGCAGTGATTCGTTCTACCCCATCCCGAGGTGACAAACTTCCCCCCGGGTGGTGCTAGCTGTCGGGCCCAGGACCCCGATTCCCCTATAAGGGGTGTACGGTGTGGTGTGGGACTATGTCATCGTTTACATAGGGATCATGTACCATGTCATACACCTTCCCTTATGAGGCCCAGCCTCAGGCCCCTTGGCCTCCGCGGGTCCCTGACCCTCGTCCTCACTGCAAGACGTTAAACTGCAAGCAGGTCAGGCCTTCCTGGCCAATGCCTAACCATCAGGCCCCTTGGCCTTTCCGGGCCCCGGCCCAGGTCCTCTCTTATAGGAGTGTATGGTGTGTTTTGAGATTATTTTCTCATTCATTTCGGTTTATTCTCCGTATAGTACACCTCCTTTTTTTGGGGGTATATTACTCCCCCCGTCGTCCAGTATGACATTAATATACATCTAGAAAACTACGTGTGGCTTGATTCCCATCCTCATGGGATACGTAGGACCACCTGAATGTCTAGGATTCGGGTCCAACCCCATATCTCGAGAATCTTCATCCCATCTTGGCCCCTTGGCCTACCATTATTCCATGAGAGGATTACATGGTGGGGTATGGGATTATGTCCTCATTCACATCGGTCTCGTAATGAACACGCCATGTATCTCTCCCTCCTGAGTTGTTTCGTCGATCCCTTTCCGGCGGTTCACCAATGTGCCTAAGAGTACTCTGGTTTATTACCTGGAATACCAAGCTTTACTCGGACACGTCCGCACCCTCTTTCCAGGCTTTGTGTATCCCTGCATCTGGGCTTCCATCATCTTTCACACCCGGAGGGACCCCCAAGAACGGCCTGGATACTACGCCCAAGGGATCTCCAACCGTTACGGGCCAACGCCCTCGAGGGTTTCTGACAACAAATCGATAAAATCTTACCTTGCGAATATGGTCAGCGGTCGATGCTCGTTTATTGTTCCCACCTCAGGCTAACGCGATATGGACGCTACGTTTCCACCATGGTTAACAGTTTTCCTCTGTCACCACACCAATCCATTAAGACCAAAATATCTGATACACAATTCACACCCTTCATCACTTCACCGTGTCCAAATAGAGTCTCGGAACTCTTGGTACTTTTCCTCCGTGCACGTCTGCGTGTTGGGGAAACAAACCGCGTCAAAGGTGTTCTTCGGGTCTCTCTACCAACTCCCCCTTGATGGACTCCCCAAGTATTGCAATAAGGATCTCGCCCCCTTGTTTCCCACAACGTGTTTAACTCACGTGGGCTTAGGGATCGGGTTGATGTCTGTGCTAACTTGGGAGGTTGTCACCATTCATGGTCCGAGCTCCAAGACCATAAACTAAGATCCATCCGGAACTACGTTCATCTTGATTCCCATCCTCATGGGATACGTAGGACCGCCCGGACGCCCTTTCTTCGTGTACGACCCATTTAGGGAACCAGTCTCTCCCCCTGTTTCACCTCTTACCTCTATATAGGCCCCTCGGCATAAGGTCTCCCTCTCTGAGTGGCGTACAACATAATTTGGGATCATGTCTCCATCAATTGTGTTTTATAACACTACGTACGTTCCACGCCTATCATTGTCTCTATTACGTCTGCGCTGCATGACGTTAAAATGAATGCTTGGTCCTGTCACATGACCCTAAACTGTGAAATTATCGTCCTGGACGCACGATGAAAAACAGCACTGCATTGTGGTGACCTCGTTGTAGAGGACATCACGTTGGGTATTGGACATGCGCCATGCCATTTTTCAACGCCTATCATGACTTGATCCTTGTGGAAACACCATGTACTACTACTGTAGGAATGTCTCTTCACAAAAAAACCACTCACCTTAAAGAACAAAAAAGATTTATCAAATTCCACTTCTTTTAGTGCAAGGGCCATGACCGCACTCCCCTTTTCCCCTGGCACTGGTACCTTACTGTGCCACCTTTCAGAACTACGTATGGCTTGATTATCATCCTTATGAGATACGTAGGAGTGCCCGGGCACTTCCCCGCGGGCCCAGCCTAACCTTTGTGTTCGGTCCCTCGACTCGAGCATTTCCCCAGAGAACGCATGGTAAGTAGGGATTAGGTCCTCCTTCACATCGGGTTTTATTGCCATGTGTCCCCTGCTCCCTTTACCCATTTATAGTCTAAGGTCCATCAAGAACTATGTGAGGCTTGGGTTTCATCCTTATGAGATACATAGGAGCGCCCGGGCACTTCCCCGCGGGCCCAGCCTAACTTTTGCTTTCGGTCCCTTGACCAAAAAACCTCTCCCAAGAGGGTCATGCGGTGTGATATGGGATTGTGTCCTCATTCACGTCAGGTTGTTCACTGCACTGCACACACCCCCTATTCCCATTCACACCAGGTGTTTGAGTTACTCAAACATGTGCCTCTTATGTCTCCTCCCATCCATGGTCCGAATTCCATGACCCTAAACTAAGATCTCCCTATGGGAAAGGAATCTTCTCCCTCTATCTAATACGTCTCGTTGTCATATTCAGATGTGTTTTGACAAAGAGCCCGAAGTGTGGGATTTTCACAGGGACATCCTCCTCATCCCATGACCATGCTTCGTGAGCTCGCTATTTTGATCCTCATCCTCTTCCACATCCAAAAGGACCCTAAGACGACATGGATACTAGGCTTAAGGGCTCTCCATGAATGCTGGACCTAAGGGCCCTCCAATCGTTTCGGGCCAACATCCCTATAGATATCCGACATCATTTGTGACATGGTCCCGTGTTTCGAACATGGTCAATGGTCAACCCTCATTTGTTTGTCCCCATTCAAGGCTAACACGATATGGATGCTGGTTTTCCGTCACGATCAATAGTTATCCTCCATCGTCACGCCGCCATCATCGTGATCTGAATCTCGAGCACCATGATTCACACATTTCCACTTCCTCATGTTCAAGTGGAACTCCATCATACTCGGCTCTTTCTCTTTGAGCATCTAGGTGCGCTAAATTATCATGTTAGTTTCATTGGGCCGGTATTCACCGAGCGTCCCTTTTCCCTAACCTTCCCCTTTTTGTCGGGAAATTCCCACCACTACTGCTTGTTTCCCACACCAAGCACGACACACGTGGGCTTAGTATTTTTGGCGGGATGTGTACCAACACGTCCAGGCTTCTCATCGTCCCGCATGACGTTAAAATGAACTTTCAGAACTTTGTATGGCTTGATTCCCATCCTCATGGGGTACGTAAGAACGCCCAGCCACTCTGCTTCGGGGCCATCCTAATCCTCACTCTTTGTCCCTCGACCTGAAGAGTTTCCTCCGGGGGTACGTGGTGTGATTTGGACTCCTAGTCCTCATTCACGTCGGTTTCATATCTACCACACCAAATGCTCCTTGGGGTATTCCCTTTTATTCCACGTCCTATCATATGACGTTAAACTACAGGAGTCCATGTGTCCTCAGCACATGACACTAAACTGTGGCTCTACCCTGAACAAGTTTAGAATGCCCCATGGTTACATTGGGAAGCCGTAAATTCCCTCACCATAGAGGCCCTGTCTAAAAGAATGAATGATCCATGATCAAACCAATGTGCCCATATGGTGTACTCCCACCACGGTGTTGTAACTACCTAAGTGCTGGATTCTGTTCGGACAAACCATCACTCCATATTCCACGCTTTGCGTTCCCCTTATTCGGACCCTCGTCCCCTTTCATGTCTCACGGGACCCCCTAACGGCCTAGTCTCATGCCGCATTGGCTATCCTACCTTCCTGGGCCAACGTTCCGGAAGACTGGTCATGTTTGGAAGGACCCCATAATAGTATGAATGTTTGACCTATGGTCCACCAACTGTCCTGGGTCAATGTCCCGAATGAATGACCGACAATATTTGTGACATGGTCCCATGTTTCAAACATGGTCAACGGTGGACCCTCATTTTTGTCCCCATTACAGGCTAACGCAGTAAGGATACCACTTCTCCACCACGGTTAACGTTTGTCATTTCTTGTCACGCCATCCCCACAGTGCTCCGAATCTTGGGTATCGTTATTCACACTTCCAATTTTCATCTGTTTGGACCGATTTCAGCGCCCCTGGCGTTGCACCATTCGTTCATAAGAGCACGCTGAAGAAACAATAATTCGGTTGTTCTGAAAAGTTCCTTCTCCGATCAAGCCTCTCCCATCTTTCCTAAATACGGACTGGTAATCCAAATCCCGGATGCCCGGAGCATGGTCTCCACTCCTATGTTAGGTGGGATGAGAAGGAAGCTATCTTCTGTTTCTCACATCGGGCTCGACCCATGTGGGCTTGGGGAATTATTACCAAACGTCCCGCAAACATTGTAGGGATGCAACAAGGTGATTCAAACTGTGGAAATCGTGCGCGCTACGGCATTCAAAACATAGAAACAAAAAATTGAAGCATGAACGTACCAATAAAAGGTTTTTGGTTTGTTACAATACCCGGGGGTCGACTCCCCCCACGGACGAGTTGACCCCGTCAAAAGAGCATTGCAGCTCCGCCACCCATTGGCTTGTGGCGTCCAAGGCTTGCTGCCGCTGACATAGCTCCCGCTCCTCCTCAGCAGCGGTGGGGTGCAGTTCGACAGCCTTGGCTTTGGCCCTCACTACGCTAGCTTGAATTGTAGCCATCTTTCCAAAGGCCTGCCTCATATGCTCTTCGGCCTCTGCCAGCTAGGCCTTCAACTGTGAGATCAGCTCGGATTGTGCATTAAGAGAGGCTGAAATCTCATCTTCCCAGGTCTGCATCTGTTGGACCTCGCCTTCAGCCTCATAGAGCTTCTTGATGTTGGTATCCTTCCTTCGCTGCCAGCCCACGCTGAGCCCACGATCATGCTCTCGGATCTTCTCAGCCATAAGATCTCGAATGAGTGCGTGAGGACGTTGGGAATCCACTCCCCTAGCGCACAGTTCGCGAAACCATGAGCAGAGTCTATCCATTTCGTCCATCCATTGCGCTTGGGGGTGTCCTTGATGAAGCGCGTGATCAGCTTCCACAACAGGCGGTGGACTATGCTGTTGTCTTCCTCGTCGGAGGCCGTTTCTTCCAGTCTGCGCGATTGGCGGGATCATACATGGGATACACCCCCAAGAAATCGTCGACAGGATCTACATCTGGTGTTGAATCCAGTACGACACCTGGCACCGAAGCAGGTGTGACAGGACTGGGACCGACCGGTTGATCCTCTTCATCAGAGTCCACCTCGATGACCTCAGGCATGACCCTGCTGGTGGTCCCGCCAGTGATGATGTGTGTTGCAGCTTGAGGAGATGGGGGGACTATCGCCACCATCACCGGCGTGCCCCTAGGAGGGACGCCACCAGACATCCAGACTAGTCTTGCCGCATCATCCCACGCCAGTCGGAGAACTGTACAACAGAGAGGGACATAAACGTTAGTTGCCATAGTCTACATGTGACTACGAGGAAACCGGTAGAGGAAACTTACGAAGATCGACCTCCTGGTGCTTCTCTTGAGCCGGTACTGATGGGACCCCGAGGCGAGGCCCTCCGTATACTTTTAGAAGGTCTGGAGATTCCGGAGAAGCCACCTCGGGTGCTCTGGTCCCACCAGACACGGAACTGGACGCAGCCATAGGCGCGGGTTCTGAAGGTCCCGCATCATCACCCGCCGAGGGGAGAGAATGAGGCCTGTGAACAAGTTCCTCCTGCATGGATCAAACATCTATGAGAAGTCCATAGTGACCCAAGAACTGATCGTAAGGTATGAAGTTCAGAATGCTACCTCGAGAGCCTCTGTGAAATCGTCGGAATCTGAGCCTTGATCTCTGACCTCGCCCTCCTCCAGCGGGCTCCCTTCTCCAGCCTCATCCTCCCGAGAGGAGTCCTCTGATTCTTCCTGCAGGGGGAAGCTCTCCCTCAGATCGGTAGCCGATAACTATGGGGGGACCGTTTGATTCAACAGTACCCTCACCCGGTCTGTCATTGGGCGAGGGACACCACTGGAGTGGACGTAATCTTCCAGCTTGTACAGGTATTGCTCTGCCTCCGTCGGAGATGCCATGAATCCAGCCCGGACTGGGCCTATGCCCGGTAATTTCATCCTGAGGCGATTCAGGTGGGCCCATATCTCGGGTGGGCTGAGGAACTACTGGTTGACATCCCAAATGTCCCAGGCTTCCGGGAAGACGGCATCCTCTGTCATGTCGATATGACGCAGGCGCTTCCCCGGAGCCTGAGTGGATATCCTACGAAATCCCCTCGGTGGCTGCCCCTCCGGATGGCCCTGCTCTTCCGGAATCACCGGATCCGCCGCTGCTGCCATACCCTCGGCCGGTGTGGGTCTCGCCGCCATGGAAGCCCTGCTACCGCGAGAGGCCCTAGCTGCCCTCTGACCCCGACCTTGAGATAGAGGAGGCCCACTGTCACCGACCCGAATAGTTGGTTGCTTCAGCATCTCCCCTGGGTAAGCAGTCTCCCAACTAATGGAGTACTCCCTCACCAATCCGAAAGAGGCAGTGGATGGAGGCAATGCAATTCACATCTTCCCATCTTCCCGTGTGAACATGAGCCAGAGCTTCCTCATCACACATGGGTGCTCCTCGTGACGCACCTTCCATTAGACCTGCGGGGTCAGCCACTGGAGGCACCGGAACTGCCTCGCAAACCGATGCGGGGTGTATGGTTCGCAGAGTGGCTCACGATCTATTCGTGCCACCAAAACTCCACCTCAAAAGGCCAGGAGGTAAGGCCGATGTTCTTCCGATCCCCGCCCGTCATCAGTAAGTATCCCCGTCGGCAATGGGAAGGGGTGGAAATTAAACTCATCCGCCCTCCACACCCGATTCACCGCCATCGTCACGACTAGTTTTAAAGGGAAGCTCCCGACCGCATTCAGGATAGAGGGGCGGAAATTCGATCTCGGCGGCGAAATGGGGTTTGGATACTCATAAATCCCCCTGAAGTGCGCTGCGATCCATCCATACAGGGGGAGGAAGGGCCCGCATATCCTTGGAGGCTTCTTGCCCTCGCTAATGTGATACAGCATTCTGTGCAGTTTGGCGAGCATTGGAATCCCCAGATTGATCTGCTGCCCCATGGCTAACATGGACTCCATAATAAAAGAGCTGGGCCGCACCCCCATGCTTGTATGCCTCACCGGTAGGATCCATCCGCAGATGAGATCAGCGATGAATGTCGTCAGCCTGACTATCGGCTGTTGTTCAGTGCTGACATTGAAACCCCAAGTCTTCCATTGGTTGTCCTCCAAGACCCGCCAATACGAGTGCCACATACCCTGTTGGGCCTCCCTCGGACAAGTTCGAGGCCTCGGAGGGAACTCCTGATTCTCTGGGAAATTCAAGAAGCACTTGAACCATCTCCTAAAGTGGACATCCCTCACTGCCTCCTAGTCCTCTCCAGGGACGAGCGACATCAGCACTGACGCCAGTTGCGGCATTTTCTTTGTATCCTCCCACGCGCTCATGACAGGGAGGAACTCATCATTCATGGCCCCCAAGATCGGAACCCCAGAAATCTGGTGGACATCCCACAGGCTGATGCCCTCCTCCCCGTGATGCAGGTGAAAGGTATAGGTCCTAGACGACCATCTGCTCAGAAATTCGGGCATCAGTTTCTTTGGTTGGTAGATGTGGAATTGGGAGGCCCATGCCGCCTCATACAACCCCACTCTCCTTAGCTCAGCCCAAAACTCCTCGCATGAGGCGCCTACCCAGTAGGCCCAGGCCCAGTCATGAGTAAAGTTGCCACCCTGGTGCAGGTCCCACTCATCGGACCATCCCCTTTTCGAATCCTGCAAAGCCGCATTCATCATGGTACGGTAGAGAGGAGGGGACGTCTCCAGTTGCAGTGCCTTCCCGTCAATATCGTTCAAATGGTTGTAGAGATAGTCAGCGGTGACAGGTGTGAAGTCCTCCTGCGCATGACCATCGGCCGCCCTGATCCATTGGTGCTGGCATGGTGTACTCTTGAACTAGCAAGCTGGTTCGTCCCTACTCACCTCAGGGATGAAGACGTCATCCCTCAACCTGAAGCCGTACAATAGAAGCTTCTTACACTGTAGATAATTCTTCTGACCCTCTGATAGCAAATCTATTAAAGAAGCGTGGTCTGAATGGCTTCGGACCATCTCCCCAGGGCCTGGACAGTTAGCCATCTCATCCCGACTGGCGACATCTGCAAGCACCCCCAATACAGCCTGTTGATGGGCCATTTCGATTCCGGCCCTCAGAAAAGAATTTTTTCAGAATGGATCGTGAAGCTGGATCGGGAAGCCAGATCGTGAAGGTCGGTCGCGAGACCAAGCCGTGAAGTCTGGCCTAGGCCGACAAGCAGAATTTCGCTTGGCGCGGACGCAGAGTCGGAGACCCGCGGTTCGCCGCGAAGCTCGATTCGTGGAGGGCTGTCGCAGAGTACGCGGTGTTTCGCGAAGTCGAGAGCACAAAAATACAAGGAAGTCGCGTGAAGACAAAAGAGGTTGACCACCCTATTTATAGGCGGCGACCCCGGAGCATCACGGCACGCCTCACCCACGTGGAGAATCGCGGCGCGACCAGATCCATGGCCCCGGTCAGCACTGGGGGCCCCTTCGCGAAGCCGCATCGCGAACCGCCGACGATTTTGACGAGTTTCCCTCAGACTTCAACCCTTCAACCTCCACGGCTCCAAGTCTGAGGGGGGGCATTTTCTGGTGCCAAAATATTTCATAAAAGGAAGGGAAAAAAAAGAAGGTGGGCACACTGCCTCGCGAAGCACCGACGCGAAGCACCGACGTGAATCACCGACGCGAAGCACCCCGAGCATCGCAGTCTCGCGAATCTCCAGAGGCGGTAACTCTCCGCGAACGCACTTGACATTCGTGAGCCTGCCGCGAAGCTCCAGAGGTGGTAACTCTCCGCGAATGCATTGGACATTCGCGAGCCCGCCGCGAAGCTCCAGAGGAGGTAACTCTCCGTGAACACATTTGACGTTCGTGAGCCTGCCGCGAAGCTCCAGAGGCGGTAACTCTCCGCGAACGAATTTGACGTTCACGAGCCCGCCGCAATTCTCCAGAGGCGGTAAATCTCTGCGAACGCATTTGACGTTCGCGAGCCCCCCGCGAAGCTCCAGAGGTGGTAACTCTTCGCAGATGATGTTGACGTTCGCGAGCGCGCCGCGAAGCACCTGAGGCGGCGCACGAGTTCTGCTTTGCGGCGCCCCTTCCCTATAAATACTGGACTCCCCCTGCGTCACGAAGACGGACAATCCAACCTTTCGGCTTCTCCTCTCCCAAATCGCGAAGCACCCTTTGCCCCCATGAATCATGAGCTCCACGAGGTACTTCTACTTCGTGTGACACATTTTCTTTGTCTCGTTTTGAACCCCTCTTCCGAGAGGGATGCCCTTCGCGAAGCTCAAGGGCACTCGCAACGGAAGGGGATTCCCAAGGGAACCCAGGCAGCCACGGAGCGTTTATGCTTCGCGAAACACCCAACTTATACTAGTGATCCCTATGCTAAGGTAGGATCGCTACACATCGCGAAGCACACTGCTTCGCAGCACCCTGCTTCGCGAGGCACCCCTTCTTCGCGAGGCAGTGCTCCGTGAAGACTGTTCCACTTCGCGAAGCACCCTCCACTCACACCTATTCCCCATGCTAAGGCCAAGGCACTCCGCTTCGTGAAGAACACTCTTTTTCTTGTCAATTCCTCTTCCCGTGTGACCCTCCAGGTTTTCACGATGTGATTTCAAAGTCCCACGGACAATACCACTCGTAGTGTTGCTTCTCTTAATTCTTCTTCACATAGGCACGCTAACGGCTATTGCTTCTTCTAATAGCCACGCTAACCTGGACCCCTCGATGGTTCGCTCCACAACCCCCCTTGACCATGGCCTTATTGGTACCTTCCCTCCCCTAAGGAGAAAAGGGTACCAGTAATGTAGGTCCTAGGGGTGCGGAGTGGATCCAACTCATTCGAGCTACAGGACGTTAAACTTCCAAGCATCACATCCTCAACACATGACGTTAAACTATGACCCGACCTCATGCCTCTCACGAAGGGTCCCCCCAGCTCGAACATTTTTTAAGCCACTCGTCTCCACAGGAGTGGAATCACCCATCGAAAAGGGATGATATCCTCCTTATTGGAGTGGCATATGTTCTCAGGAGAAGGGAGACCCTAGTTCCCCAACGGATGGCTGCACCCCTGCATCTCCGTACTTCCCCACTACCAAGGTCAGTGGAGGGCGTGATAGGGAACGAGGCACCTCCCATCATTGGTCCCAAATCCCTCTTTCACCGTTCTTTGTCACACTCTGGGCCTCCATCCTGGAGTAAGTCCTAGCACCATGGGCCGCCTAACGCGTAAGCCCCTCTTCGCTTCACACGAACGCACCCTTCGCGGCGTGGTCGTCAGGCCCTTACTGTCTCTTGTTTCTCACACTGAGCATGACTCACGTGGGCTTAGAGTTGGCATTGTCCATGACAATACCCTTGTCCAGCATGATGTTAAACTGCATACCCTCATCCAGCATGACGTTAAACTGCATACCCTTGTCCAACATGACGTTAAACTGCATGCCCTCGTCCAGCATAACGTTAAACTGTATTCCTTTGTCCCACATGACATTAAACTGCACACCCATTTGAACTACGAGGTCTTTGATCCATGTCAAGGCATGGTACGTAGGAAACCTCCACGAGGTTCAAGCCCACCCATCATCTAATTCACGTAGAGTTCTACCTTCGTCCAGCATGATGTTAAACTGTATTCCAATATGACGGAAAGCTGTTGTGACCAACCCGAACTATGAGGACTTTGATCCGTGTCAAAGCATGGTACGTAGGAAGCCTTCCAGAGGTTCAATCCCAACAATCATTGGCCCAAACCGTCTCCTTGTCGATGTGCCAAGCCCCCCATTTTTACACGAACTATGAGGACTTTGATCCACGTCAAGGCATGGTACGTAGGAAGCCTCCCAGAGGTTCAAGCCCATCTCCCATCCGGCCAAGGTCCCTCATTTACATCGGTTCACCGACACCCACCGTCCGTCGTTTATTCATGTCAGGGTTCACTACCGTCCCGCATGACATTAAACTATATTCCATCAATCCTTTGAACTATGAGGACTTTGATCCATGTCAAGGCATGGTACGTAGGAAGCCTCCGCGAGGTTCAATCCCACCACTAGTGGACCACCGGGTCTACTTTCACGTCGGTTCACCGATGAAACCCTTTGATCTACGAGGTCTTTGATCCATATCAAGGCATGGTACGTAGGAAGACTCCCCGAGGTTCAAGCCCATCTCTCATTGGACCAAGGTCCACCTTCACGTCTGTTCACTGACGAATTCCATCATCCGAACTATGAGGACTTTGATCCATGCCAAGGCATGGTACGTAAGAAGCCTTCCAGAGGTTTAAGCCCACCACCCGTCGGACCAAGGTCCACCTTCATGCCAGTTCGCTGACGAAGCCCCTCTGAACTACGTGGTCTTTGATCCATGTCACATCATGGTACGTAGGAAGCCTCCACGAGGTCCAAGCCCACCACCACTAGGACCCTCCTGGTCCTCCCCATTTACGTCAGTTCGCTGATGATGCCCATCGGACCAAGGTCCACCCTCATGCCGGTTCACCAGCACTATCCCGAACTATGCGGACTTTGATTCCCTACCACGGGGATACATAGGAAGCCCCTTCAAGGCTCAATCCCAACTTCATTGTCGCCCTTGCGATGGTTACTTGCCATTCCCCATTCCACTTCATTCTTCTATCCATCATCCACCCTGATTCTCGCCCGGACCGTCATATCCTAGTGAGACCATGTCGGTACGCTCCTCTTCACAGTCGCCCATGGGATGGTCCTGGTATCGGCACCCCTTCAAGGAAAATCCCTCAATCCGATCTATCCTAGCTAATGCTCCGATTGGGCTGATCCGTCTCCGCTGGACGTTAAACTCGAGGCGTACCCTGTGTTAAACACGAGAAGCTGAGGAAAACCTCAGATATGTGTATATGGCATATAAATCCCCACACTCGATGTGGGATGCATCGGGCTTCCATGCCCTCGAGAAGCCCTGTGACCAGGGATAATAGACAGACATTCCGGGTTCCCCAGCATCCAGACACGCTACTAATGCCTCAACGTGACTACTCCACCGACTGAAGGTTGCTGCCCTGACCGGACCCTTTGGAATGTCCCGACAGAAGTAGTGTAATTAACCGGTGTCCATGGATACATGGCACTGTGAAGAGTTTCACAAACAACATATTAAATCTATGAGGGAGACCCGAACTAGGTGACGAGTTCTGAGGAGGAATCCACATAAGGAAGAACCGACATCCCATCATCCTGTTTCGATCAAGGAGCAGACGTCCCTGAATAAGGAGCGAATGCCACCCGCCTTTGGAAAGTGGGAATGCGGGGCCACAGCTATGCATCCTCCACAGACGGATGCGCACGCCCCGGTGAAAGAGTTGGAAACAAGTATACCACCATTGGATTTAAAGGAGTTAAAATATCAATTAGGTAATATATTATATAATCGATTTATCTAAAAATTTATTTAACGTGGGAAATACTTATAATTTTTTATAAGAAGGATGATGTGGCACATTAGTGAAAAATATTTACCATGTGTACATTGATTCCTTTTCTACTGGTATTTTAGACGATATCTTTTTTATCTCTAAGACGGATGAGGGCCACATATATCATATAAAGGAAATAATTGATATCATGAAAAACCAGAAAATATATGAAAATATATCTAAATAAAACATATAGATAATGGATGTTAATTTATTAGAAAATGTGGTTTATAAACATAAACTATTAGTTGATAAAAATAAATTTAATGTTTTAATGACTAGGGAGGAACCATATAATGTCTTCAAGACTTAGAGAATTATTTCCTTCGTAGGTTATTATCACTACTTTATAAATTATTTACCTATGTTAGATTTTTCGATAAACACTCTTACTTGAAAATGAGTTCGATTAATTTGGGTTCAAAATGATTGATTTCCATTATTGATTTGAAGTTCTAGTTGACTTCATCTCGAGTTTCGAATCGTCAAGATTCCATCCCCATCTATGAGGTTTTTTTGATGCACTTGGATTATGTTTGGGATGTCATTTTATATAGTGTAATCATGTAGTATCATGTAAATCTCATCATCATTGGACTCATTATAATAATTATCCCATGCATAATATTCAACTCTCAATAATGATTCATACTAATGAGAGTTAGTGTAATTACATTATTAGTGGAAGGTTTTACGTATACTATGATCATGAAACATTGAATTATACATCTTCTCTAAAAAATTTGAACCTTTTCTAGAGATGGTTGTTTGAGTAACTACATACATTTTATTTTTGGAACATACTACAGTATTGGTAATGGGAAGGTCAGTTGGGTTTCTTTATTTAGAAAACTTATATCATAGACTATTAAACTATCTTATTCGGATCAGAAGCTGATAACCCTCTTTCCTTATATTAATATAGGACTCCAAGAGGATGATAATTGGATTACATTGTTGAGTGTGGAATTGACTTCAGCACTTAATTATATGATTCATCAATAAAAATAACTAGAATATGAATTATAGGGACTTAGATATTATTTATATAGTGTATAGATTGTCATAGAATGGTCACTATATTCATAGGGTATTCTATACTATTGGAATCAGTTCATCATTCCATCACCTTTGAGAAAGAATGTGATAGTACATCGAAAAGACTCCCAGTGGGTATTATACTCTAGAACTATAAGATATTGTATGAAATGAGGAAATATTTATTGTTTCTTGGTATTTAATACAAAATTACTAAATTATCACATTTTTATAAAATCTAATAAGTTATGAATGAGAATCATAAGCCTTCGAGTTTTATTCAACCCCTTCCTATGATGAATTCATAGTGGGAGAATGTATCCAGGGAAATCTTTTCCATATTTTCAAGTTCTCGTCATGGAAGGAATGAAATATGGATGGTGATTTTATGATAGGACAAATCAAATCACAATAATACGATTCATGATATGATAAAGGATAATGACTTGGAAAATTTTTATGTCTAGAGAATCAATAGATTTCATAGAGTTTAATCTATGATAATTTCAAGTAGGGATCCCTAGTTCACATATTTCATTTGTAGGGGCCTCTAGATAGAAATTTAAATCCAAGGTGAAGTTGACTATCACAAACATTATTCAAAAATATTTCCATGGACCATACTAAATATTGAGGTACCCTAATACTGAAGCATACTCAAACATGACACAAATATCATTTTTGATACCCACAGATTGCTAACAAGAAACCAGAATCATATATGAATCATGATGGAGTGATTTTTTTTCAAAATAATGAATATGATAAAATGTACATATAAATATTCTAAACACTCCAATGTTATAAAGTACCAAAATCAAATACATAATACAATATTCAAATAGTACATCATCAACAGGAAAAATGTATTCCATGATGGACCTAAATTAAAGACCATGTTTCAAGTGGATCACATCTCCACCAGTCACATCAAACACATAGAGTCATGTGTATCAATACTATACACATCCTCAAAGTGAATCTGTTTCTTTTATTGGACATAATATAAGGTAATCTACATATTTTTAATGGAAAAAATAAGTTATTAGTTTTAAATCTCAGTTTTACCGCACAATGTGTTCTATAAAACATCCAACAATAGTTAAAAAATATTATTTAAATTTAATTAAAAATTCATGGAAATAAATTTACATATTTTCAATGAAACATGATTCCTTAATAAAAATATGTATGATTTATAAAAAAATGCATAAATTGAAAAATTATATGAAACATTTATAGAAATAAGTTGGAATGAATAAATTAGTTCTTTAAATCAATATCTTGTAAAAATTAAATCAATTATATCAAAGAAATGTGTATCAAAACTTGTGTTATGTTAGTTTCTGAAAATAGGATCATTACAATATTAAATGGGTAATATTAACTCAGTGTTTTCACAAATCCCATAAATTAATTTTTGAGGACTCAACTCTATATCAAGGAAAAAATCATGTCACAAAATGTTCATATTAGGGTTTTTTTTGTCAATATTGTGTTATGGGTTTGATCCTAGTGATATTTTCCAAATTACCCACTAACTAAAACGTCTCAAATGTTCTTATTTAATCAATAAACAAATCATGGGAGATTCAATCATTTCAAATCAGTTCATAATATAGTTTCCCACTTTTAGTTTTAAAACTACCTTTCTCAGTTCAAAACCAAATCATAGGTTTTTATAAAATAATGACTTTTAAAATAAGCATTCATTTATTTCATTTATCTCAAAATTAATTTCCAAATCAAGAAATACATTTCTTTTATATATTCTAAACTATTTGAATTCCATTGAAATTGGGGTGTTTTCATTGTCTCTATAATTTTTTTTAAAAATCATTTATCAATCATATAAAATTATGATTTTTAAATCAATAAAGTTTTTTTTCAAATAAATCTAGTAATTAAATGTCTCAATTATAAAAAAAATTATATGAAACCACCAACCGTTAAATCAAAAATCAAATCAACACCCGCAATAGGAAACACCAAAAAATAATAATGGAAATGGAGTCAAAAAATGAAATCCTAGATAAATAAAAAAAAGATAAAAATACAATTAAATAAAATGTTAATAGATCATATCACTTACAAAGAGTTGTAAAATAGAATAAGATAAAACTATATCAAGAGAAATCCCCAAGGATCAAACTCTACATTGAGATGGATTGAAGGAATGAAATCACTCGTTATCTAAGAGAGGAAGCATAGTATTCTTCGGAGGAGAACCGACAGAATAACTAATGAAAAGAGGAAGGAAAAACAAATACAACCACAAGGAATAGTTAATTTATGTTGCAAATTAAGGTTTTATCATTTTTCTGCATCAATTTTTACATATAAAAAAGAGTCCCCTATTGTTAAAACAGGACAATAAACCAATATTGGATGTATGTTAATCATTTTAGTTCATGAAACATATTTTTCCTTTGAAATTATCCCTGATTGTAGCCAGTAGATAATTTATGGAACAAAATAACTGATTTACGGAATAAATTATTTTTGTACCCATCATCAAGAAAATAGATTCCTATAAAAACCACCAACAACATCCATATCACCCTAAAACCAAAAAGGGACCCCTATAGAACCCCTAAAAAATTTATACCTATACTCCATTAATTCAAACAAACATACATCCCGGTAGATTATTTCATTTTCCTATATTAATTATCAACATCATCAAAATTATTAAAATTCCCAAAAAAAGGAATCAATACAGAAGTCAAGAAATAATTAAAAATAAGGCAATGAGATGATACATTCACTCCACCATAAAGAATTTCTATCCCAATAAATCCTATATATAAGTTTTCATTTCAAATGCATGAGGTCCTTGATCTTTCATGTGCCTCACGATGCCAAGTATCAGGTTAATTAGAAACATGTTTTCATATCACATTAAACAAAGGTATATCTTTTCCATTAAGAACCTTTGTATCATAATCAATAATCAATAATGGATTCTTAGTCCCTGATGAATTCGGCTTAACATCAAGATCCTCCAAGCTTAAAACATGATAAAGTACATAATGTTACATTTAAATATGTGATATATGAAAAATGAGGTGGATTGAATTCAACTATGGTGGATCTTCCAAATGATATTCCAATTTCCCCACTCTCTCAATAATATCAATGTTACCCACAAACCTTGGAGCAATATTAACAGATTTTCAAATACATAATTAACCAAACAATTGAGAAATTATCAATAAACCTTAATAAACTACAAAAAAATCCAACATTCATCAATGAAAATAATCCTAGAATTTATACCATATATATTCCATTATCATTCCATAATAAATAAACTAAATCCATGTTTTCATCTTTTGAACTAAACTTTTTCCAACCAATGAACAATCAACAGTCCTTATCCTACACAATAGTGAACTGAAATAATGTCTATAAAAGGCCTTAAAAGGATCCATTTTGATAGAAAATTACTAAATTCTGATATAGTAGAACGTAACCCGCCTAAAATGGTCAACCAAAGATCCATCAAATTCAAGAACAAATGCACATAGCATATCCTAATGAATCTATATAACTCACACATTTTCCCATATTTATGTGGATTGTATTCCATACCTAGATCAAATTTAAATCCCTTTTTCTCATGGAGTACTCTCCAGATTTCTGAATTAAAATATGGATCCCTATCTTATACTACAGTAGATGGAAATCCTTGAAATTTGAAAATCTTATACATGTAGAGATGTCCCATGTCATTAGAATTGGTTGCATCTTTAATGGTTATGAAGTGAGTTGATTTTTTTTGTCCTATCACTCACTACCAATATGAAATTATTCCCTAAATGGGTATATGTAAATTCAACCAATAAATCTATTGAAATATCATCCCACTATTTTTTGCAACATCATGTTGCCGAAGAAAACTAAAATGTCAATTGTGGTCATCATTGACCTATTGGGAGGTATAATGACGAGAAATAATAATGGAGATGTCTTGTCTCATACAATGAAACAAAAATCATCTCCATATATCACATAAAAACAACAACATGGCTGGGTGCACCTCCCACCTAGAACTATAGCTGCCCCCCCCCCCATCATATCCCTTTTCACATGAAAAGGTTCAACAAAACTAGTTTCGAAAATATAGGAAAACCTCTGAATAGAATGAACACTCAATAATAGTATACCAATAATAAATAAAGTCTCAAATTTAAATGTAATTAATTATAAATATGACAATACCCTAGAATAACTTCTAAAATATAGATTCTAATTGAATTCTGGTCTGAACAACATAAGGATCATTCTCCCAAACTCTAAAATTAAATTGTGAAAATGAAGATAAAAATTTACACTCTTCTAATGATTCTTTCACAACCTATGATAGTGTATTCAAGATTAACAAACTATCGATCAACATCCCCTTACCATGGGTATTGGAAATATAAAAGTAAAATATATATCTGTATTCAACCTAATACCTCTATCAGATATTCAAATATTTTTTAGAGAAGATATAACACAAGTTTTTGTATTAAAAAATATGGTATAACCTTCATAAAAAAATATAATTACTCTATATCATAAGATAATGAAACATAGATTCATGTTTTACATTAGGTGTTATATAAATTGTACCATGTTTCCTAATCAATCTGGAACCATTGGCTATCACAAGATCACCAGGTATAAGGAAACAACCCACACCCAAACCCAATGTGTGATGATAACCACATTACCATTTCATGCCTTGGGAAGGGTAAAAATTAGCCCATGATTAAAAAAATTAGATTAGTAAAATAACATTGAAACGTATCATTCAAAATGACCTAAACTCCATTCTGAGTGAGAACTATCATATGAGAATCCAACTTTGAGAAATATCTAAAAAAATAAATTGTAATATCCTACAAAACTCAAGATGTTGTGTATCTTGAAAACCATAAATGATTTATCCCATGTAATAACAACATTAACCTTCTAATTATAAACTAGAATACCTTGTTCCAAGACCAAATTCCCTACGAACTTCAATTACTAATACAAAAAAATCATTTTGATAGTTATGTATATCTTCATTGATTTCTCATGGTTTCTAGAGATGGTTTTAAATAGCACACATAGTCCTTCTTGATGTAATAGTGATATATGATATATTCCATAAAAACTACCTTAAATGGGTCAAGGTAATCCTCAAGGCTACCTTCTAATAGCAAGATTAATTTAATCTCAATAGGTGATAAATATATTTAATATTTCTCTTCATGAAACACTTTCCTTGTTTTTACTATTCAAAATGATCATCAATCCATGGAGATAGATATATGTACCTTATCATGACTTGATTGAGTTTTTAGTAATAAAAACAAAGGAAAAGTGTTATATATGCTTTTATTTCAAATATATAGGTGCTTCTGAAGGTGATAAAATTAGGCATATAAATTGTTTCTCAAATATATCATCCAAATGATAAATTAACCCTTTCAAATATTCTAGTTAAATAGGGATACATGAAGTGAAATTGGCTAATTACCAGGTAATAATCAATAGAAAAATCCACAACCCTTACTAGTGTATGACTGGAGAAATCAAAAGAAAAAACATAAGGAAATAAGATGACAAATGTAGTTATATATAAAATAATGGATTATTTCTCCATGTCAAAATAAAACACCAATAATACACTAACAAACACCAAAAAAGGAGGTTCGTTTTAACTTAACCTTGGGTCTCATTCCCTATGACAGGTAGGGAAGACACTATTCATAACAGTATAAAATACATATTAAAGATATTAGTAAAAATAAGTCTTATATGAAATTATCTAATCCATACTGAATATTATTTCAAGAGGTTTCATGTTAATGAAAAAATTATTCCATGTAAACATAATCTATGATAAATATACAACATAAGTAGGGCATCATGGACCTTTCTCTCTCTTAGTTCTGAGGAACATAGTAATATCCATCCCAAAAGACAAAATATATATAGAATTTTTCATCAAATTCACAAAATTGTTTGATAAAAATGATTGAGATAAAATGTTATCAAATAATATAACCCCTAAAAATAAGCTATAGTGATAATAAATCTCAATGTCACCAGCCCACAATAGCATTACCTAAGGACACGTTGACTATAATAAGAATCTTCATTCTGAGTGTTTATGGATAAAACCCCTTAATTTTTGTTATATGTAATTTCACCATAATAATTTCTTATCTCTAAAGAAACAGCACCACTATAAATAGAATAAATTAAGTGGAAAATCATATTTAGGTGTCTTGATTGACCACACAAACTATAGATCATGGGTTATTTAGTGAAACATTTTTTCAATGCCCAACCTTTACATAATGGAAGTAATTAAAAGGGTCTCTTCTAGGAATTTCATGAGTTCTAGATGAAACCATCTATGAAGAACCACCAATGGACTCAAAATGCTTTCCATTTCCATATAATAACTAAATCAAATGCTACTAGAATAATGATGAAGTTCTGATATTCTTGACTTATGATCCTGGTCGAGCTCAACCATTGATGCTCTATCAAACACCATAGTATAAGAAGTGAACTAGAGAAATAAATACTATGATAATATATCCAATCAATGTTTCATATAAAACTATTGGGCCCTCATATTCTCATTTAATAAAACCATAGCTGAAAACAGATCATGCTTAGAAAAATAGTTTACATACTATGTCAACGACCTATCGTCCATCTGAAATTTGATGAACATCATGTATTTTTCCACGACCATGAACTTTAGATATGAAATATAAGTTAAAATAAATATTTTTCCCTTACACTCCATGACATCATGCTTATTCTCCATCTCCATTTAATATCAGCATCTTTTGCAAGGTCCCTTAAGTATAAAGGTTGCACATTTATTCTTTATATCTTCTAGAATTTCAAATAACTCAAAACATAAATCAATATTTCGTATCCAATCCCCATCCACTTTTGGATAATTAGATCCTTGAGAAGCAACTTGTTTCTAATGATGAAACTCTTATCCATGATCTCTCTATTTATACATTCAAGGTTCCACTACTAGATATTGGATAGGAACAGGATCAGGTGGAAATACAAAACATTGGATGGAAAGAAAAAATCTCAACATGATTTGGGTTAACCATATGATTTTACTTCTATGTTTTACAATCATCTTCCCCTTATGTCCTAGTCAAATATTCTATCAGAAGATTTATTCTCCAAAATATCAACACTAAAAGTGTCTACAAGGATACCTATATCATTAACTCAAACAAAAGTAATAGGGATATCAATGCTTTCTTGTTGATTTAAAATTTTGTTTTTCAACATACTTGGTAAAATTTAGGGAAAATTATATAATCAAACCAAAACATTCCTGTAGAATGTCTCCCCAAACACCCATGGTGTCTTAAGGCATGTTATGATGGGAGCTAACAAAGTAATCAATCTCAACTACCTTCTATGTAAAATAAACCTATCCCCTTATCTACTTGGATGTCCTAACTTTATGCCGACATCAAATAATGGTACAAAAACTATCCATGAGATCTAAAATAATTTTATAAGAACTAGAATAGATACCCTTATACCCTAATACATGAGTTGGCTCTGGCGTGGCCCAAACCTATTCCAAATCCCCACAGTTTGGCGCAAGAACCTATAATCATATATGAATCATAAGTGTATGATATTTCAATAGTAATTCTGAAGATAAATTATATATTTCAGTATGATCAAAACTCAAAAAGGGGAAAGAACATGAGTAAAACAATTAAGATAGGACTGAAACACTACACCAAGAAAAGTAACAACAACTTTGATGATAAATCATAAAGATAAACCTATATAATAGGTGGACCACATCTCCATTAGTCACCTCAATTATTCTTGTTTCCTAGGATTAATAACATCCACCACCTCCAAGTTTTTCTCTCCAATTTTTTTACCCAGAATAATGTAATCAAGAAACTACCAAAGGAAAAAAACAAGGGTTTGAGATAGAAAGGACAATAATGCATCACCATGTCTTCCACAATCAATACCATAATGATTAAACCAAATAAACATTCAAATTAATTAAAACAATTCATTATATAACATTTATATATTTTCAACACAATATTCATCCATAATCAAAATATGGTAGATATATCAAAACTTCCTTAAATGAAGATGTTATATAAAACATTTATATAAATCAGTTCACATAAATAAAATAGCTCTATAAATAAATATAATGCAATCATTAATACAAGTATAACATAGAACCACATATCACTCCATATGGTAAGTTATTATCTAGTAATATGATCCTCACAATATTCAATTAGTTATCTCATTTTAATGCGTGTGCACATCTAACCAATATTAATCTTGGGACTCAAATAACTATCAGGGTAAAAAATGATTCCATTGTATGTTTATGTCAGTATTTTCATCATAAATCATGTCTTATTGTTGTTGGGTCGGAACAAGACGGAAAGATGGCAAGAGGGGGGGTGAATTGCCTTTTAAAAAAAATTGATTAACAAATTAAAAATCAAAGTAAAGGTGCAGCGGAAATAAAGAGGAAAGACACACAAAATTGATAACGGAGTTCGGCCAAAAACCCGGCCTACGTCTCCGCTCCCAACTCAACCGTTGAGAGATTCTACCGCTTGCTTTTCAATGGTTTTAGCAAGAAACCCACTAGGCTTTGAGGTAGCACTAGGACCTATTACATCTTTCTTTTATTGGTTAAGAAAGAACCCACTTGCTTTCAATGGAATAACAAGAACCCACTAGCCTTTTTAACGGGTGAAGGCTAGCTCACCGAAAACTCAAGCCTTTTAAAAGTAAAGGCTTGACTAACCTCTTCACACCGTAATGGTGGTGTGAAACCCAAAAGAAAGGGGGATGAGAAAAGGGTTTGGGGTTTGTAGGCACAAACCCAAAATTAAGCTCAAAATAAATAAAGAATGAAAAACCGTAGTTGAGGAAGACTTGGGCGCCAATTGGATAGATGGAGTTGATGTAGCGTGCTCTCCCAAGCTTCTTGAGGTGCTCCTTGGATTGGGAATTGGATTGGAGCACTTGAGGATCCTTGAAGGTGGAGCGCCGGAGGTTCACCAAATGTGCAACAATGTGTCCGGGCGCTTGGTATATGATCCGGTTAGGTTCCGGGGCTTCCTTGGCCTTTATTTATAGGCATGGAACCCATTGGGGGCCTTCGGAGCCGTTGGAGAAGTCCTCGGAGCCGTTGGAGGCCAAAAGAGGGTTGACTGGTCAAACCCAACGGCTAGTTTGACTGGGCTACCGGCTGGCCAGTGCAGGGCCACCGGCTGGCCGGTGCCTTGGCAGTAGCTGACTCTTCTTTTCCAGGCACCACCGGCTGACCGGTGGAGGAGCCACCGGCTGGCCGGTGGTGAGGCAGTAGCCATCACTGTTGGGGCTGGATGCCACCGGCTGGCCGGTGGTCAAGCCACCGGCTGACCGATGGAGCCTGGCAGTGGGCAATGCCTCTTCCAGGTCCACCGGCTGGCCGATGCTATCACACCGGTTGGCCGGTGGACTGAATTTCAGTCCACTTTGCCAGCTTTCATGGGCCAATCCTTTGGCAATCTCTTGCCTATCATCCACAACACTTAAAACACAATATTATATAAAAAATAAGAAAGGTTATTGTGATCATGAAAATCAAACAACGAGGGGAACGAGATGTACAACAATCTCCCCCTATTTTGATGATCACAATCACCAAAACAATTAAAGTAAAAACATGAATTAAAGGCATGCTTTTAATGAATAAATTGAAAATAAATGCTAAGAAAGATAAAAAAGGTTTCTCCCCCAATCAATCAAGAAATTTCTCCCCCTTTGTGATTATCAAAATAGCGTGGGGCATACAACTTGATTGAGGGAAATGTTTGAAAAACTAGATTTTTAAATCAATTGGAATTTTTAAAAATTAAATTGAAAAATTTTAATAACAGTTTGAATTGAAAGTTTTGAATCAAAAACCAAATGAATTTTGAAATTTGAAACCAAGAGTTGAAATTGAAAGTTTGAATCGAAAGTTTTGAATAAAAAATTTGAAATGAGAATTTTGAATGAAAAATTTTTAATTCACAAAAAGGCTTAAAAGAACCTAACTCCCCCTAAATAAAAACAATAAATCACCGGGGAGAGGAAATAAATTTTGGCCCGGAGAGACTTGCAAGAAGGGATTTTTCAATCCAAACTTGTCTCATAGCGGGTCTTCTCCTATAGAATTCATCCGAATAAAAAATCGATTTGGGCCTACCATACCGGGCGTTTTTGCAATTACATTCATATATCATGTGCCCGGGTTTTTTACAATAGTTACAAAATTTAAAACTAGAGCCCCCCCTTACAAAAACAGTTGGAGCATGGGAGGAGGAAGCTATGTTGGTGTACCCAAGTCCATTGGTGGTTCTAGATACTCGTTGAGAACCTAATAATTTGGTCAAATTTTATTCACCTTGGGTGAACTTGGCTAATGATTCTCTTAGGTCTTTAATGGTTGATTCTAAAGAATCGACATCGGGAAAATTTTGGATTTTGAGGGACATCTCCTCCTTCTCTTTGAGAATTTGTTCTTTTTCGGAGGAGAGTTTTTTGAAAGACTTTTTTAAAGCGACAAATTTTGATGAAAGCTCATGAAAACCATTTTCTAATTGATCTCTAACATGTGAGAGTTCTTCATAAGAAAGATGATTGAAAGAATTAGAAGAACTAGAGGAGGAAGAGGAGGACGAGGAGGAAGATACCTCATGTTTTTCCATTAGGCAATTATTACCATTGTTGCTCGAGGAGAAAGAAGAGAAGGAGGAGCTATCACTCCAAGTTTTCTTTAAAGCCTTCTTCTTCTTTTTCTTGGCCCTTTTCTTGTGAGGTGGGAAAACGGGCTTGAATTTTTCGTCGAGTTCTTGCTCTTGAGCGGGTTCTTGCTTTGGAGCCTTGCTAGTACCTTCATGGGTTAGCTCTAAAAATTTCCAAAGATCGTAAGAAGAAGTGCAAGAAGAAATACAATTAAAAACATTACGGTCAAGACCACAATGAAGAGCGTTCATGGCTTTGCCATCAAGCTCAAAATTTGCAATGTCATTGGGGGTCCATTTAGACTCATCGGGAGAGGAGAGGGAAAATCCTTGCATAACAATTTTATAAATTGGATAACCAATACTTTTTAAAAAAGTGGTCATGCGGGTTTTCCAAAAAGAATAGTCGGTTCCATCAAACAATGGAGCACGACCCAATGAATGACCTTCGGGGGCGTAAGAGGTTGAAGCGGTAGAAGCCATCAAAAAAGGATCTTTGATTTGAAACCGGTTAAGTAATTATTCAAATTTTCCTCTGATACCAATTGTTGGGTCGGAACAAGACGGAAAGATGGCAAGAGGGGGGTGAATTGCCTTTTAAAAAAAAATTGATTAAAAAATTAAAAATCAAAGTAAAGGTGCAGCGGAAATAAAGAGGCAAGACACACAAAATTGATAACGGAGTTCGGCCAAAAACCCGGCCTACGTCTCCGCTCCCAACTCAACCGTTGAGATTATACCGCTTGCTTTTCAATGGTTTTAGCAAGAAACCCACTAGGCTTTGAGGTAGCACTAGGACCTATTACAGCTTGCTTTTATTGGTTAAGCAAGAACCCACTTGCTTTCAATGGAATAGCAAGAACCCACTAGCCTTTTTAACGGGTGAAGGCTAGCTCACCGAAAACTCAAGCCTTTTAAAAGGAAAGGCTTGACTAACCTCTTCACACCTTAATGGTGGTGTGAAACCCAAAAGAAAGGGGGATGAGAAAAGGGTTTGGGGTTTGTAGGCACAAACCCAAAATTAAGCTCAAAATAAATAAAGAATGAAAATCCGTAGTTGAGGAAGACTTGGGCGCCAATTGGATAGATGGAGTTGATGTAGCGTGCTCTCCCAAGCTTCTTGAGGTGCTCCTTGGATTGGGAATTGGATTGGAGTACTTGAGGATCCTTGAAGGTGGAGCGCCGGAGGTTCGCCAAATGTGCAACAATGTGTCCGGGCACTTGGTATATGATCCGGTTAGGTTCCGGGGCTTCCTTGGCCTTTATTTATAGGAATGGAACCCATTGGGGGCCTTCGGAGCCGTTGGAGAAGTCCTAGGAGCCGTTGGAGGCCAAAAGAGGGTTGACCAGTCAAACCCAACAGCTAGTTTGACTGGGCTACCGGCTGGCCGGTGCAGGGCCACCGGTTGGCCAGTGCCTTGGCAGTAGCTGACTCTTCTTTTCCAGGCACCACCGGCTGACCGGTGGAGGAGCCACCGGCTGGCCGGTGGTGAGGCAGTAGCCATCACTGTTGGGGTTGGATGCCACCCGCTGGCCGGTGGTCAATCCACCGGCTGACCGGTGGAGCCTGGCAGTGGGCAATGCCTCTGCCAGGTCCACCGGCCGGCCGGTGGACTGAATTTCAGTCCACTTTGCCAGCTTTCTTGGGGCAATCCTTTGGCAATCTCTTGCCTATCATCCACAACACTTAAAACACAATATTAGATAAAAAATAAGAAAGGTGATTGTGATCATGAAAATCAAACAACGAGGGGAACGAGATGTACAACAATTGTGTCATAGCCTTGTGCACTTTCTATAACTACTACCTAACTACCTAGTCTCACATTTTCACCATTCAATCACTCAATCATCAAAAATTCAATCATTTCAAATTAGTTCAAAATAAAATTTCCTACATTCAGTTTTCAATATGCCTTTCTCATTTAAAATACAATTAATTGGTCTTCATAAAATCATTCCTTTTAAAAAATATTTCAATTTAATCCATTTATCAAAAAATAAATTTCAAAATTAATCCATCATTTTCACAAATTGGAGGAAAAATTAAAATTACATTGAAAATTAGGTAGGGGATTCACAATCTCTCTGTATTTCTGAAAATAATCCTACAATAATCTAAAGTATTAGATTTTTAATCATTTAAAAAACCCTTTCAAACCAATCATGAAATAAATGATTTCAATTCTAGGGAATATTCATATTGAACCACTTACCATTACATCAATGATAAAATTAACACCTACAAATGGAAATTATAATAAAGAACAAAGGAAAAGAATGTCAACATGGAAATCCAAGAAAAAAAACACAAAATTTAATTTTCTAATTCAATTAACAATTAGGATATCATTTCATTTCTAGAGAGAGGTGGTGGATAGGAGTAGAAAACCATAGTCGGGAAAATAAAAAGTTATCAAATGCTAAATAGAGACATTTAGAAGGGAATAAATAACACACTGTACACTTGAGGAATACTATGGTTCACAAAAATACCACCAATAGAATTAATAATTAAATTAGTCATAATTTTCAAATAAAACCCCTTAGACATAGGTGTTTACATCATAAATTCTTGGTATATAGCATAAATTCTTCATGATTCACATATACTAAAAAAGTAATTGGCATAGGTTAATGAAAATACCATGTAATTAATTTATGATGTATCTTTATTTTATAGTATTAAATTGTTTTTGTTATAGGTCATTACCCCATCTCGTGGAAAGATGAAAATTTATGTTACAAATCTGTGATTTATTTTCTAAATTCCTTCTACAACTAGTTCTTAGAAACAGAATCCTGTAAAAAAACCCAAAACCTCTAACTAACCTCCTACCTAAAAAGGTAACCCTCTAAAACAATCGAAACCTTTTTACCCAGACACTATTATATGAAAAAAAATCCACTAACATTAGGTAATTTTTTATGGATGATACTCTATATCATTTAAAATATCTAAAATACACCCAAAAAATGGGAATGAAAATCAGATTCAAGATGTACTGGAATTAATCTAACCAGATATTTCAGGGATTTCATGCATTAAAAAATAATTCATATTCTCGAGTAAATGATTTTAGATTGTTTCCTTGAATTTGTAAGAGATATGGATTTTACATTTGTATTATTTGGGATTTCATTTAATAATAGCTATGAGTCATCCATCATGATAGAACCCTTTTGGGATTTATATAGCTGACCATGAAAATAACTTATTTTTCTATTTGAGGTTGTTGAAGCATCCCTAGTTGGACCTGTTCAGTCTATGCGAAAATATTTATGATTTAGTTTATCCATTATAGAATAACAATGGTACTAATCTATTACAAATATTTTGTTAACCATTCTCAATTCGCTTTAGAGTTGGTGTTGGTGATCTCATTTTTCTATGAGTTTCAATATGGTTCGTTCATTAATGGATCGAGAAATGGAGAATGCTAGAATAAAAATACATAATATAATTCATGGTTTTTTAGTGGGATGGTATGGTGGAATAATGTTTGTCATTTATGCCATAGTAGACATCTATCCACAACATGTAGTGTTTTTTAGAACACAAGAAATATCTCTATGTCCATGTTATGACCAAATTGGGAGACCCTGGATGTATAAAGTTATTTATTTATAACTAAGGAATTGGTTTTTGATATTTTATTCTCATATAGTCATTCATTATTGAAAATACATACCCTTTATTCAATAATTGTGCATCATGGTTCTACATCTATAAATACATGGGATTATGATTCATTGATGAGAGATAAGTAGCCTATGGTCTTTCAAATAATTTCTTGTTCACATGATTTCTTGGGAAAGACACCATAGCGTGTGGATAATTGTAACATCACTACCTTTTCTTTGAATTATATCTTTTAGTTTTTGATTTTTTTCATCTTATCCTCCCTAATCAAATTTTCAAAAATGTGTGGGCGATGTCTTGTTGGTATTAAGAAGCATATGGAGGCTATTTTTTGGGTACATTTTTATTCCAAAATAGGGGTGGTTGTTCTATTAAGAATGTGACCACGACGTAGTGGAGGGGGTTATGCCAAAGTGAAAAAAATTGTGTCTTAGTGATAAAATAGAATAAATTACAAGATATTTGAGAAATGTTTTAATTGTATAAATGCATCCTTTGGGTATTTTCATCAAACCATTTAGGATATATTTTTGGGTCCTTGGAGGCATCCTCATAGTGGAATATAATAAACTATAAAGGTTATTCCCATATCATTTATAGATTTTATCCTAGCCTTTTACTATTTAGAATGTAAATATTTAAATGGACCATTATGGAATTGAATTTGGTTATTGTTTTTGGTATTTAATAAAGGATATTTGAGAGGCATTATAAGGAGATTCTCATGTGTTTTAAACCAAAGAAGGTCCCCTTCAAATAGTTTTTTCCAACCACATCATTTGATAGAGATATACAATATCAAAAGGATAAAAAGATAACTCTACACTATAGTCCTCACACAACACCACAATAGTTCAGGGTCTATCAAATTTCTACATTCCATCACTAATCCTTTACTGTAATAGTTCGTTATACAATAGGGTCAATTGATGAATCCTTGCATCGTATGCCATAAAGGTCAACGCCTACCCATCTCTATGATGGATTTATTGATCCTATATCATGGTAGTATTTTCTAATTCTATAGTGTATCATAGAATTCTACTCAATTACATGTTGGTTAAATCTTCACTGTATCTTTTTTTCTGGTGTCATTAAGCCTCATGTTTTTTCGTATGTTTAATCTCCTTATGTCCCCTTTAATATAATCGTGATATGTTATAATCATGGTCAGTGTTTATAGAATCTATTCATATAATTTTATGACACGGATTCTTACATATTTTAAATTGGGTTTCAATTAAATATCAAAATTTTGGATTTGAATTTTGAGAGAAGTGGTATTTGAAATATAATGGTGTGTGATGTAATGTTATTGATGGTGATTTATTGGTGTTATTTTCTATTTTTTAGGAAAAAAATACATTATTTAAATTATGTTAATTGAAATGATTTTTTTTAAGTAAAGTGTTTCAATACTTTTGTTTTTAAATCTAATGATTATATATATTTTGATTAGAAATAATAGATAATGTTTTTTTAATGAAAAATATTGAAATTTATTAAAACTCATTTGATGTTTCTTTTTAAAATGAATGGAATGAATCCTAGTAAAAAATCATTTGATATTTGTTTTTGTGAAAAAATTTATTCTTTCTTGTTAAAATCCATATCATAATGGTTTTTGAAAATAATGGAATCTTTTAAATGATGAAATTGTAGAAAATGAAATGATTTTTTAAAAAATTATAGACCTTTGTATATTTTTTGATTTACCTTATATCGCATGTGAGATTTTGTATTTTAGTGGAAATATCACACTCTCTGAATATATTAGCACTTACAAGAAATAAATTATAAATTAAAATAAAACTAAATAACATTATTCCAATAATATTAGTCCTTAGGGATACTCTTCATCCCATCATTAAGGTTATTCCTTCTTCACTTTTGATGTTATACTTCACCACGATGTGTAATAATCCTTAATTATCCTAACCTGGGTCCCTTAACCATGGTAATGTAATTGACAATAAACCATCATTAATTATTATATAAATATTTTTATCCTTTATTATTATTGGAAATACTTATTCATGTATCCATTTTTAATAAATTTTATATTCAAATATATTTTTAAATAATGCTGGATTGTTCCTACGTTGATGGAAAAGATGTTGTACCAATTATCCAAAATTCATTGCTAATGATTCTTCAAGCATATTTTAATATGAATTATGAAAATATTTTTACTCCTTGTTCTATTAACATTAAGAATAAATATTAGATATAATATGGAATTATCATAAAATTATTATGGACATATTTCTAGGCTTGAATCTCATAAGACGTCTTTGCCTTTAAGAATTTATATATTTCTGTATGTTATGTCCATATAATGTAAAGGCACCACATATATGTGGAGGATATACCTGAGATGGGGGCCCATGGGAGATCAAAACACAACATGTCATTTTTAGCCCATAAATTATGATGTGATTTCATGTTATCATTTAAAAAAATATCAGGTTGTTTGGGGACCATTTTTCTCTCATGGAGGGTTTTTATACAGATAGTTTTATTGTTTTTTTATCACCTATATTTCTTTATATACAAAGTACTGCGGAGAAATTATTATCTATTTAATTTTTTTGATCCCTTTATTCTTTTGATCACTTAGTAGGGATTAGGAATTACTTTTGAGTTATGTTAGGATCGTCTCATGTTCCATTTACATTGTTTATTTTGGTTGGGTCATGACAGTTATGAACTAATTATCTGGAAATCCATATTCATTAACATATTTTTAGGAATATAATTGAATTAAATACATGTGTTAATATGGTTTTCATTCCTTTGATTAGAGTACATATTACTATAATTAATTAAAATAATAATTCATGATACTTAATTATACAATAAAATTCATACTATGATTTCAAGAGTGTTCCCTAAAAATAACAAATTATATTCACAATACTTGTGCTATAATACATGTTTCATCTAAATCTTTTCAACAATATGTTACTAAACTTCCTTTTAAAAAATGATAACATCTTAGACTATTGAACCCTATATATGTAATTTTATTAAATTATAGGTACAAATTACATGATTCCTCGATGGATCCAACAATTTCGTAATATTTAATATCTTGATAAATTCATGTATTAGGCTTGAAAAACATAATATTAAACATGAATATACTTCTAGAACATGATTATAATTTATATAATATCCATAAAAATCACACATATTTCTCCTGTAGGTTTACATGTGAAAGGAAACAAATAAGGGTGAGCTTAGAGTCTCTATAAAGAGTATCACACAATGGAATATGACATAAAATATATAAAGAGTAAATAATATTGTATTAATAAATGAACAGAATGAATTCAAAATCAACTGAAACTAATGATATTCTATATCAATAAAAATAAATTGAGACATGGAAAAAATAATCAATGATCTCATTCTTTAAGAATGTATAATTCTTAACATCAAAAACATATTCTAAACCCCTTATTCCCAAATAATTTACCTACTGTTGAGACTAAAATTAAGTCATAATCATGTTATGGGAGGAGTAATAAGTTAAAACTAAACCCTTTTTTCTCATTCAACATGTTTATGCATTGGGTTTTATATAATTGTAGGGCCCACTAATTACTTGTTTAAGTCCAACACAATCCAAATAATATTTGATAAGGCCATTCATATTGTTACCTAAGGAAAATCTTACAAAAAAATGTATATCTATATAATGAAATACATGGATATCAAATACATCTCCATTACATTGAATATTGTGGAAGTATATAAGAACATCCCCTAATAATCTTATAAGTCATAGGGTATCATCAAAGTAATATGATATATCCTTATAAAAGAAGTATAGTGGATAGGGTATATAAAATGTTCTATGTTATCCATGAAAGATAATATTTGGAATCAATGGACTTCATTTATGGGATATTATGGAAGTGTATGTAAAAATAAAACACTATGGTTCACTAAGATCACATGAATATTTCAATGTGTATCCACCGAGAGTGTGTCTTTATGTGTGAAGTATTGAGCCCACCCATCCTGAATGAGGGTGAAAATTGAGTCAATAATCAACCAAAAAAATTTGGGACTACCTATAGGTTCATATATCCCACAACCACATCCACTTTATAGTATCTATATAGAGATGTGTTGTCATGGAAATTGAACAAAAATTTACTTCTTCACAATATATTATTATTATTATACAATTGAAGTGGTTACTCATTGATCAAATGAATAATATAGAGTTCTAATAACAGAAACATTTTAATAACATGATTTCCATGAGTAAGATGGAATAATTATTTTTCTGTAAATTTATGCACCATAAAAAATAAAATATGTGGTGATTAAAATAATATTCCTTAAAGATTAAAATTTATATGGAAACACGAATATATTAATTGTGTAGAAATTCAATAAAAAATCTTGGAAAAAGAGGGTTCAACTATAATAAAAAATCCATTCAATAAAAACATTTCATGATATAAAATATCTATTAGGTAGTATAGACACCATATAAATGACATTAGGTGCATGTTACAAAACATGTATCAAGGAGTGGAATTTGGGACGAAAAATAATTACCTCTTATCCTAAATTCCACAAACATACTTTAACCTAATGAATTGTAAACATAGATATCATAATTACCTTATTAATAACCTTACTCACATCCATTTTTTATCTATACAATTTATAAATAATTATTCTCTACATGAATTTTTCTGATGTTTCACATTGGGCTTTATAGTGTTAATAATTTGATCATGTTTCACATTATCAATGTCTGTAATCATTTTTATTAAAATGTTTTTTACTAATAGGTAATTAATGATACTATTATGAATGATTTATAAAAAAAATCTGTTTAGAATTCATTTTAATAGTTTTTAGAACTATTCATTGATGATAAAGATAATAATGGGAATATTTTAGTGATTCATGGAAAAGAGAGTTTGTTTTAATAATGATTAAATTAGATATTGATATAATATCTATTTAATATAAATTAAATATTTATTTACATATTTACATAATAATATATCATTAAATATGTTTTAATAGTTCTACATGACATAAATTCATAGTACCATTAAACTATGTGGTTAAACCGACCCAAACATGATCCTATCATGATTAATGGATAATTATGATATGTTTTGGTTGAAATATAATTATAACTATAGTATAATTATCATATATAAATTTTTGTTATTTTAGTTGATAATAATTATTAATTGGTATAATAATATGTAATTTATATGATAACATTACCCAATTTGAATAAATGATTATCCTCTTAGTATGGTTATGTTAAACGACTACACTGTTGTTGACTATTTTTTTGGTCATATCAATTGTATCTTCTTTAGTTTTTCATAAAAAAATTAATCATATCATAAAAATAATATATATTCTTCAATAACTACATCATATCCAACCTTTTATGATGGTTAAGGAAATCAAAACTTGTTATGTGAGGGTGGTAGTAGTCCAAACAATTCATGATAAGTAGTTTTTTATTAATGAACGAGACATGTGAATAAATATTGATAATACACTTAAAATAATAGCATTAGAGTATATAAATGATATTATTATGACTATATTTTTTTAGGAAACTGTAACATTTAACGAGATTAAATATTAAGAAGACTATTTTGTTGAATAAACTCATGACGGGGACTTGATTTTTCTATTGAAGTCTCCTTGATTTTGAACTAATTAGGCTAAATATAAGTGATGGTTGTATTATGTTCTTAAGAGAGTTGTATAGGGAAATAAAAATGGCATATTTTTAAGGGTAAATTATAATTATATGTGTTCTTTCAATTAGATATGTTTTCCACTTTTATAAGTGAAGGGAAAGATAGTTTTGGGAACACAATTACATCTTCCAATAATGGAATGGCACTCTTCAAGGTATAATTGTACAAAAATGGAAAAAAGTATGGGTTAATCATTTATTTACATATTTAAAAGCTAAACCAATCAATTAGAGACACTTTTATTCAAATTTTTAGGCATTTTACATGGGTTGACACAATTTATCCCCATATAAATTTACTTTTATAACTAGTTTCTAATCATTGTAATTGATTTTAATGAAAAATATTAAAATTTGAAAAAAAAAGTTCTAATTTGATACGAATAATATAAAATTTTAAAATTATTTTATAGAATAAAATATCTAAATCAATGAATATATATTTTGAAAATTACTACGCTTAAACGAATGAACCTCATTTTTAGATAAATAATGTTTTTAATATATAAATTGATATGTAATGAAAAATTATTTAAATTTTTTATATTAATGGTCAAATGTGATTTATTATAAAATAAAAAAAATTATGATTCATTGAATGAATTAAAAAATTGAATATCCCATAAAAATACATTATTCAATTAACATGTAAAAAATTTAATTAATGTAACACATAAAATAGTTCTTAAAATTTTTTCCATATTCTTTCAGTGTTAATAGAATTTTTAAAAATTATTAATTTTGTTTTGTAAAATCATATTTTAATACATAAAAGGGTTTCAAATTTTTTTCAATATTATATATCAAAAAATTTATACAAATTAAGAGTTACATGAAAATAGTAATCTTTGACAACATGTTCACTTTTCAAAAAACATAAAAAACATATTATGATAATTTAGTTTTATTTTTAAATAAAAAATGGAAATAGTTTGGTCAATTTAAAAATCCAATTTTATATTTTAGGTAAATTAATGAATAAATGAATTTTTGTGGTGGGGGGGGGTTATTCAATAGTTCAAGATATGATATTTACCAGCTATAGTTGAGAATTATGTGTTACAGATCACATAAATAATAATAACAGGTTAATTAAGTATGAAATGAATAATTCCTAACATCTAATTATATTCCATAAATCATGGAACCATAATCTTCATAACATGAAAATATCTTATTATGCGAAGAAAAACACCAAAAAATCCCAGCATGTCTGCCTCTTAAGACCTACCAATGCATCATGGAGAAGTTTATATTAGTGGGACCCACCTAATACTATTTTAATTTTCGTGAATTCATCATATTTGAGAATGAATCTACAATATATTCTCCAAATGGATAATAATAATCTTTAATAGAAAAGTAACATAAGGAACATCAATACTTTTCCTCATATAAATAAAAGGGGTAGCATTTTCAGACTTGTATAGGGAAAGAATGTGTATGATTAAACAATAAATAGTCATAATAAAAATTATTCAATATAAATTTACATCGAAATAACAAATATACATATTTTAAATTGTTTCCCGATAAATAAATGAGAAGGAATTATTTTTTAGTTTCCCCAAAGCTAAAACTGCATAGAGTGTTTTTGTATGGTTTACTAAATTATTTCTCCAATAAATTAATGTATGGAATCAAGGTGAACACCATAAAATCAAAGAAATGAAATAAAAATTAAAAGAAAAATCAATGGATAAAAAAATATTATTATTCAAGGTATACTATAAATTTGACAACTGGTTCTCGGTGATAGTACATACTCCCCACCTAAACATGGTCATCGGGTAATGGCCCACTAGGTACCACCAGTTACCCCGCAGACATGTGGTCCCCACCCTGGGGCCCACCCACTTTCCCAAATGGGTCATCTGACTAATTAATTTCCCCACATGAGAATACATGTCCTTTCCAGTGTGCTTTTTCATCAGTCTCACAAACCTTAGGAAACATCCACTTCTCCAGGCCAAGCATGCTTAACTATAGAGTTATAATCAAGTAGGCTCCCTAAAAGTATGGTTCACCTTATTGACCTGAGCCATATCATTTATTCATTTAACCATTTATCCTTATGAGGTATTACATTCACCCCCACCACCAACTCCACCATTAGAGCACAATTTCATAAATGGGGGTACCACATCTCAACACAGGCAATGCAATACACTTAAGGATGGGTTCCACCTCTAATACCAAATGTGACAAATAGGTTGAGGTGATAGCACAGACATCCCACCTTAACATGGTTGTCAGGTCTTGTCCCATAAGGTACCACCAGTTTCCCCATAGACATGTGGTTTGCACCCAAGTTCCCACCTAGGTGCCAAAATGGGTTTATGACTAATATCTTTCCCCACTGGCCAACACATATCAATTCTAGTGTCCTTTGTCTTACACTCACACACACCCTAGGAAACATTCCAGAAGTTCACCCATTATAATCATTAATCCATGATAATCACGTATAACTATGAAGTTATAATCAAATAGGCTCTCAAAAATGAATGTGCACCTTATTGACATGAGTCATATTATTTAGTTATTTAACCTTTTGGTATTATGGGGTGTTACAGTTAAGAAAGGAAAAGAAAATAATGGATCCTTCTCCTGATAGAAATAATTATTTTTTAGTACATCTATAGAATTAATATGGATGGTTGAAAAATAAATTATCCCAATTGTAAAAATAGAAACACTTAAGGATATTGACATAGATGAGAGACAACATTTCAAAATAATTATTTGTAAAATATCACACTAAAAGATATAACAAATTTATTTATTTGATAATAAAGGTCCAATATAAGAAATTAGACAACTATATAAATTTATTATTGAATAAATATTACGATATAATTCACATGAGTTTAAATCATTTTTAATATGAAAAGAAAAATATTTTTTAAAACATAATAGTTATTTTATAAAAAAATTGTAATGAAATAAAATGAGAACTTACCCATCCCAAAAAAAGTAAAATTTAAAAGGAATAAGTGAAATATTATGAAATTAATTACTTTTCAAAATTACCTCTAGTAATTTAACCTTGATAATGAAATAATATTTCTAAAAAAATGGGGAAAAAGAAAAAACAAATTAGTGAGAATGAAATTTTTTTTATAATGTGAAATTACCTTTGTTGAAAACAATGATTGATAAAAGATTAATAAAATATTATTTGAATTTAGAAATTCATTTCCCAAAAATATTATTATAATATATTATATAAAAAAATTGTACTCAAACCCATGTAGTTTCACAAATTAGTATATAATGTAAATTAATAAACACATAGATTTATCTAACAATACTTATAGAGAGATGAAAAATTTGTAGAGAAATAGATATAAGAGTAAATAATATTTATTTTTTAGAATGAAACCTTGTTAAATATTTAAATTGGGATCCATTAAATTTTAAGTAAATATTTTAACATATCAATTAACAGTAGTTTGGTCTATTCACGATAGCGATTAAATAAATATAGTCAACTATTTTTTAATCTTATAAGATTTTGATGTTCCAAAAATGAAATAAATTATGACTAATTATATTTTAATAAATATTTCCATATAAAAATGATAATATAAATCTATCTACAAATAACTTAATTAGTATCCAAAATGACAGAGGACATGAAAAGAAACAAACAATTTATTTTAACTAAAGTATATAGTTCATAATCATTTTACTACATTTTACAAAATTAGTTGGTGAATTTTTCATCTAAATGATTTATATAAGGAGGAATAGTATAGAAAATAACATTTCATAGAATCATTATATGTTATTTTAAAACACATGAATTAGAAAATAATAAGTTACTTGTACATCAGAAACCAGAAACCTGAACTAGTAAAAAAAGTGAAATAGGGAAACATTAAAATGTTAACAACCAGAAATATATTAAGAAATGAGAAACAATATGTATTTTATAATATTGCAGCCATAGTTTATAAACAAAATATATTGAGATATACCAATTTCAAGTAACAACATGTATTTTCAACAGTTTACAAAAAATTCACAATTACTATAAATTTGAGATATCATTCATGATAGAGAATTAAAAGTGACATTATATTGAAAGCATAATCACTCTAGTTATTAACTTCTATATTAAATGTTTTAAATTCACCATCAAAAATATTATTAGTGAAGACATTAATATTTAATTTTATTATAAAATATTTATGAAATTTAAATATCACATATTAACTATCAAAATAAATATCATAGAATCACATATTTCATGTATAATCAGTAAAATAATTTATATTCCACAATGCGGTGTAATATAAGTTGTTACTATATTTAAAATCATTTAAATATTAAAAATTCTTTAGGAAAACATATTTCTATTATATTTTTATGGTTTATATAATCATATGATAGTGGATGTGATGTAAGTTTTTTTAATGTTAAAATATTTTATGTTACAAGCATAATAAGTGATGTTTTTGATATTCAACACAAAGTTGCATTTCCTATTCAAGCATTATAAACTCTTTTGAATGTTAATTGGGGAGAATTATATTACACTTTTGTTATGTATTAGTTATATTTTTTATATGAAAATTTAAAATATCACATCTGTTATTGATTGAATTTTGTTAACTGTTGATAATTTTCATATTCATGTTTAGGAATATACATTAATTACATAGATATGATTAAAAATATAGTTGGTAGTATAGGCTTTCCACAATATAGGTACTAAAGAATAAGAAATAATATTTTAAATTACATTTCATATTATACTATATTCATATGTATAAATAGTATAGTACATATATATGGTGATTAAATTTAAAAATTGTACCATAGTTGTTGTGGTTGAGGTAACTGAAGTTTTAAATTCAAGAACTCCATTTTCATAAATTAATCCTATAATAAAAACATGATCTAAGTAATAAAAAATAATTGGATAAAATTGAGTATTATGTGTTATACCCCAGCATGCCGAAGCTACATACACATGAAGAAAACAAGATTCCATGTTTTCAAATAAATAAAATTATAATATATCTTTTAGTAAGAAATTTAATGCTGAAATTTAGTTTATTAATATAAAACAATTCAAGTTATAGAAACTACAATTAACTTTTGATATTTAAAGAAATATTATGATGATAATTTTAATCTTTAATACAACATCATGCATGAAATTAGTTATGAGATGGAGGATTTTATAAAATATATTAAAGTTTAATGTTGACCAACACCCAAACCAAATCCTAGTAAAGGGAATAAATTATTAGATATGAGAAATGAAATAATATATTTTTTCAATTAGAAAAATATTTAAAATCGGATACATACCAAAGTAATATATTAGGTACTATTTAACCTCCATAATTTATATATTAAATTCCTCACAATCAAGTGAAAAAAATAATCAGTTCCAAATTAATGCAAACAATCTACCCACTAATATATAAAAAATGAAAACAAAAGTGTATGTGTTTTATCAAAGTCGTGATGCGTATTTCAAGTATTATAATATGAAATTTAAATTGAAAATATTTTTTTATTTTGTTATTTAAAATTTAATATATACTGCAATATTAAATTTCAACATGTATTAAATCTTGATTTCCTAGGATTATAGTGATGACTATTAGAGAGGGTTGGAATGAGGGAAACAATGGGGTATAGAGAAAACCTTGGTTTGTGTGGGTGAGGATTAAAGAGTGATGGCATTAATGTATTCTAGTGAATGGGGGTATTCCGGGGATAATAGGAATATGAATAGCTAGGTATGAATCGGGAAATAGTAAGTGGAGATGAACAAATGTGTGTACTGAAATAGTGAAATAAATAAATTTATAGTTGTGTATAATTAATGTTTTTTTGAGAAAATATATTTAATATGTATAAAAATATGAGAATTATGAAATTATTTTTTTATAGAGAGTGGGATTTACTAATTTGAACTAATATTAAATATGATGGGTAAAAAATAAAATCATTTAATCAAATCAATTGAATAAACAATTTTCACATGGGGAACATTGAATGAATTGATTACATAAAAATGGAAAACATTAACAATAAAAATAATTTTGAAGAGCATAAAAATAAATAAATTATGGATAAGTTACAAAATTTCCTTAGTTTAAATGAAGGGGAAATGTTAATTCATGGTAATAACTAATTTCGTTATTGTTTTGATCACAAATATTTTAAAATCAAATTATTGGCTCCTAGTAATGATTCTTGAAAATTTTGTAACATGGGAATAATTTCAGGTTCACTGAGGGTAGCCACATATTTATGAGTTTTACTAGATTGAAGTTATTTATAATACTTTTTTGAGGTTTGGATATGCTGTAACAAATGATAGATTGATCATAACTCATCAAATAGTACAAAGTCATTATTATCATGAATTCATTAAATCATCTAACAAATTTTATTATCATAGAATTAAAAGTGATGTAATATCAGTGTAATAACAATTTGAAACAACATTAATATAAATTATTTTAAATTGAAAATTGTAATTACATATGCCCATATTTAATGTACATAAAAATAAGAGATCCAGTCAAACGAATAGATAATGATAACATTATTTAAATAATATCGTTATTTTAAAAGCATAAGACTATTGGATTTAATTAAATATCAAACTAATATTAAGAATTATCACATTATAGAAAAAAAATAGGTAAAATTTACAATGTCATCCTTCTTCTAATTACTAAATAAATATGGTACCAATTTTGAGAAACCTTTCAGAAAAAATGTTATCCTAAGACTACATGATAAAATAAAAAATTATAGTTTTAATATTTTGATTCATAGATAAGTATAAAAATACAAAATTCATTATTCCATAATATAAAATATTTTGGTTTTATTCAATAGATTATTAGGTTTTGAATTGCTGCATTACACATAGTTTGTATGTTTAATAGTGGAAAAAATAAATCTTCGGGGTGCAATATTGGATTTTATTTTTATTGAGTCGAAGATTTTTATTACATTGGTAAACAAATATTAACAATATAGTGACATTTCAAAAAAATTATTATGACTCATAAATATTCAATATAAAAGAAAAAATATTTCATTGAATAATTGAATACATACCAACATTGAGTTATATTGTAAAAATATACAATAATATATTCTATGAAATGTCACATTAGAAAAAATTGAAAAATTCATTGACCATAGGGAGGGAAAATTAGTTTTATAATTAACAAAATTTTTATATTCTCATTTATTTATTTAATCAAAAATGTATTTGAGGTAAAAATAGTTAAATAAAAAACCATAAAATGTAATGGAAAAATAAATTAATCATCCATATCAAATATCTTTGAGAAAATTGGATATTCAAAAAATTAACATGTATGAAAAAAATATGAATAAAATGGAAAAATATGAACTTAGGTAATAGTCTATAATTCAAAACTAAAAAAATTGAAAATCAATTGGTATAAAGTATACTAAATGTGAGGATTGTTTAAAAAAATTAAACTATTATAGAACATATAGAAATATCTGAATCATTGACATGGACATATCAAACCACTCTTAGGAAATTTTTATATAGATATCCTAGATGATGGTTTAACAAAAAAAATACAATTTACCATATTGGTTAACTAAAATCAAATACTAAAGAAATTATGTAACTTATCCTGAAAATAAAAGTAAGAATTTTGTGAAAGGTGGGAAGAATACTAAACATTATAATTTTTGAAAATAAATATGTATAATATTAAAACATACTCATATAAATAAATTATTGAATTAGAAAATAATTTCTAAACATGCAATAGTTGTACCTAGGGATTTCAAATAAATTACTGATAGAACACCACAGCTAAAATGTGTGAATGAAAGTATAATTTATGAAGCAAGTGAAAATATGATTTTAATCTTATTGATGTTTTTGGGAGATGATTCTTCATCTATGGTGGGAAATTATTTAATTAGGTAGTAATAAGAACCTATATGAGATTATATTAGGAACTGATGGCAAAGGTAGATTGCGAATCAAAAAAAGTGTATGTTGAGGATGACGCAGTTAATCAATGGACTAAAAGGAATGTGTTGATGGGGGAAACAAAATTAGGATTGAAACATGAATGATATGTAATTGTAAACCACTAAAGAGATATGATATTTATTGAGGATGATGAGATTATAGGAATCATTTGACGTAGATCTAAAACTGGTACCATAGGAGGATAAAACATTAGAGGGATCATTTGTTTCAGGAGAGGAGAATAAGAGATACTATAAAATGAGATTATTGAGAGATGTGGTGTGTTATCCATGTTAGAAAAAAATATCTGTTGGAGACATTGAGACTGTACGGACACCATTTAATATAGTTAGTAGTTATTAGGGTGGGATAACCAAATAACGGAAGAAAAGTTTTCATGATAAGGCATTATAACCCAAGGAAATGGAATTTGAGTCATCAATGTCTCTTATGAGAATCACAATATATAAAAGTCATTTTCAAATTATTTTATGATGTATATATGTAAAAAGATATAATATCATACAATAAAATCAAAGGGTTGAATTTACCAAACTTAATATAATTATGTTCAATTGAACAATCATATCTAAATAAATGAAAACTGAGTTACAAAAAACCGTTATTAGTAGTGTATCAATTGAGTAAGAAAACATTTGGATAATAGAACATCATTTTTTCATATTACATCTATAAGTCCCAAGCCCTTAAACATTACATAATTTGGAGTTAATTCAATAATTCACATTTAGGATCTTTTCGGTTTTAGTTTTTTAGAGAATTAGGCAATAATTATTACATAACAACTCAAATATTACAAAGTATTCTACTAACTATGGGTTTTTCAAAAAACAAAAATCTTTAACATAAAACTTGATTTATTATTCTTTATAAATATATTCATAACATTCATCTTTAATTATTACTTTTTTTTACCTACCCTTAAACCTTGGAAAAACATTTAACAAATTTGGGATGAACATAAAAGACTCTATATTGGATTGTAAAATAAGTAAAGAAAACATTATTCCATGAATACTTATAAACACATGAAATCATACATTTCACCCAAAAAACATAAGAAATTTAAAATACCTCATTATATAATAATATTATTGAAAAACTCACAGATATCATAAATAATAAAGGTAAAATGTGGCATCCATATTATACTTAGTATATTTCTAAACTACATAGGGAGTAACCTACATGGTTATGGTTACAATACCCATCAAAATATGATCACTAAATATCTTATAAGAAAATTATTGTTTAACTCAATCTCATTACCTAATGCATTGAAGAGCTATAAATGGATCACTTAACCTCAGGTTATCAATGAACCAACCATAAACAAAAATTATTCCTTAGAACCTTAACATAATCATAACACATAAAACAATTCCAATTTGAAATCACATTTGATCTTTACATGTCGAACACTCATAAAAAACCCATTATTTTAGAATAAAATCAGAAAATTGTAATGTAAACATCAATGCACAATATTGACATAAGATAATGAAATTCTATTCATTGCATATATGTTAAAACAAATTATATGTTATTGAAATAATAAATCAAAATTTAAAACCCAATTAAAATATTTAAAAATAATATGTTTGAATAAAATTTTCGCAAACCACATTAACGTAACGCCCCGAACCCAGGGGCCAGTGCATTATTTTAATACATTGGCATTATTACAGGAAATCAAGTCCCAAATGAATAATTAGTTTAGCATTCTTGGAAAATAAAATACAAAAATTAACTTTACATTATATTTTCAAACATTAAATACAACATAGATAGTTCACTGAGAAGACCATTAATCCCTCTAGATTAACCATGCTTATCAATCATAATACACTTCTTGAAATCATGGGAAAACAAAACATAACAAATAGGTGATCTCAAATGCTCAGTAAGGGTTAGAAATACAGTGGAAGATAATATAAATACTAGGCATGGTGAATAATTAAAAACACATGACTTTATAAATAATAAACATTAACAATTTATAGAAGGAATATAAGATGAGTACATAATTCCGTAATAGAAAATATTCATGTGTATTCTACTGGTTTATTAACCACTTGAACCATCAATAATATTTTCATAATGAGGGAATGTATAATGTGGAACATTCCGAAACATTTTATCAAGGCCTTGGCCAATATGTCTAAAAATGATTAAGGCCTCAGCCAAAACCATATATCCAAATTGGGAAAGGCCTTGGCCAATTCCATGCCTAATTGTCTCATGAGACCTACCGCTGCACCGAGGATCTAGAGAGGGCTCCACCTGTCACTTACTAAGTCCAATACATTTCTCATATGAAAAGGGTGAGACATAACATAAACATTTGTATTAAAACTGGCATATGAAATGTCAATAGGTTAACCCTAAACCATGAATGGTATAAAAATAACACATCCACAGTCAAATTTATCACAAAACCTTCAATACAACATTGAATATTTGTTTCATAATAAATCTACCTCGATCAAGAATAATATCCCGTAAAGGATGTTGACATAGTTGAAAATGATCAGTAAAAATATTTGAGAGAAATATCCCCTTTTTATGAAATCATTTAAAATTCACATAATTTATAAAGGAAGTCATTTGAATGATATTTTTCAATTAAATTATCCTATACCACTTTGAAATTTTTTAAAGGAATTAACATTTTAAAACATTCATGTCCATATAAATAAATCCTTAAAACCATTTTGAAAACATGGAAATTAATGAGAATGGTTTAGAAGAATAAATCATTAAAAAATTTAAAATGATGCTTTAGTAAAAAATTACCTTAAAATTAATCAATTTTAAGACTCTTTTATGAAACATGGACATGGAAAATAAATATGTCCAAGTAGATACTTACGTAAAATCATCCTCGGATATTAAAGGGATTGTAAAATTAACACTTATCTTACACTTTCCTTTGGTGGAGGGTACGTTTAACCTCATGTATAATGACCATAGTATGTTATTAAATTATAAAAAACCCATATTAATATTTATTGTATCATACATGATTTATTTATTACTTTTTACTGCCCATTTAATAATTATTTCCATGTTAAATTAATATTTTGGGTAATAATTGCTTTCTTTATCGTACGTGCTTCATCTTTTTATTCTTAATCGTATTATTTAGATCATGATTTAAATAATTAAAGAATATAACACATGATTTATATATCATCTATATTTATAATATTAATATTTATAATAGATACATATATATAATGGAAAACACCATTTATGGAGACGGTAGGTCGTATATATGCATAAATGTTGTTTCTGTTTTCCCATCTTATTAAATGAAATTAACTGAATAAGATATATGTATGTACACACACACACATATATATATATATTAGAATTATTATGTCTTATATTACATACTTATTAATAATATGTATTTTTATAATAATCGTTTAATGGAGAATGTGGAAATGAATCTCATCGCATCGTGGCGACGGTAATCCATACCTACGCATGAGTAAAAATATCATTATATTGATAGTCAAATTGTATATAATTAGATGTTATATAATATATACAGAATAATTAATAGTTTATATTTATTATTTACATCAGTTATACTCATTATTATAACCATCCAAAGAATGAAGTGTTTGACTAACAAACTACACCATGACGTATAGATGGTATGACGTACGTACGCACGTATGGTGACTTTTTCATTTATATGATGGATAGAATAATGAATATCATTCTAAAATATTTATAATAAAATCACATTATATAGGAGTTACTGGATTTATTATTTTGGTATGGAAACAATGAATAAAGAGAAGTGGAAGAAGAAAATAACTTGAATTAGGGTGGTGAAATTGTTAACTCTTCTTCAAGTGTTTCCTTTTGAGTTGATCAAAATGGATTATTAGGATGGATTTATGATCAAATTATGGACTATATGTTTTTTTAGGGATGTTGGTAAAATCTATGGGATGTTTTTGGCCGAGCCAACTAGCTTTGGAGGTTTGATTTTGAGAGAAGGATAAGTGCCTTTTTATAATAGTGGTGAGAGTCATTTTAAGTAAATCTTGAGATATTATTTTATAATAAAATAATTTTCGGTTTATAATAGATAAAAAATTATTTATTTCAAGTATAATATGGTTATGGGTCGAAATTATCTCAACCAATAGGTTTTAGGAAAGTTTATATTACCATTTTAACCTTATCTTTTAGATTTATCTCTTTGTTAAATAGTTTAACCTTTACTATGTCTTCTTGTATTCTTACACTATATGGTTAGTAAACATACTCTAAACATCCAAGAGAACATCAAGTTGTTAATTAATGAAATATATATTACTATTTAATCCCTATGGGCTAACCTTAGAGTTTTAAGAATATTATATCAACCAATAATATAGTATTTATTTTCAAAATAAATTTATGTCAATTTTGACACTATTTGGTATTTTGTTTTTGTCAAATTCGTAACAACCTTATCACTTTGAAAAAAATTATCTAATAAACCCTATCATTTCATATTTACCTATAAAATTCGTGGATGTCCTAAAAACATTGAACGTTTATGTATTTTAATATTTATAATTCTGTTTATTTGATTATTTCATTAATAAGGTAATTACTACATCATCTTTGAGTCATAAATAAATTTAATTATTTAATGTCTAAAAATTATAAATAAACAACCACGATTTATGAAATTCTTTTATATTTATAATGAATATTTATAGTCTAATTTATCTTTTTTATAACCCTATATTAAAATAGTTTAGTTAATAAACTTTTAATTTCACACTTTTAACTATTCTTTAAATAAAAAAATAATAAATGTCCTAATCTAATAAAAGTGGACCTAAACGATCATATTTAATTAATAAGGTTGTTTTTGGTCGATTTTAATTTATCCAATATAATTAGTAAACATGTTAGGGTAATTATAATATAATTTTTACCCTTAATTTCCATATTTACATTTAAGTATGGTAAATAAAAGTCAAAAGTTATTATTCACCAAAAAATATTTTTATCTTATTAGAAAACATTTTACATACTGATGTCAACCTTTTCTCTCATATTTTTTAAATTATACTCACATATTCAGTAAAATTATGCTTTATGCAAATTTGCAAATGCTCCTAAAAGGTGGGTAAAAGACGGTAAATATTTCAATAAAAAATTATGCATCTAATTTTATTATTAATTGACTCAAATGAATTACATGGAAATTATATAGGTACTATATATATATTTTGACTTAAAATAAATTTAAATAAAATAAATATTTATTTAAATAAAAGGTCGGCTTTAAACAATAATGTAGTGTTTTTCACTATTCATCAAAAATTGGATGTTTATAGAAAAATACCAAAAATTAACTATATGATAATTTTGATATTCTGAATTGACAAATGAATTCTATTTTACCAAATTCAAAATAGAGAAGTAGAACTAATTAATTTAAAATTAATTTTTGTTGTCAAAACCAAAAAATCAGGGTTTTTAAAGTAAAAACTGTCAAAATATTAACATGTGTTTATATCAAAATTAAATGTGAAATTACTTATAATGGCCATAATTATATTAAATTATAAAAATATAATATAATTATACTTCCAAACCATTAAAATTCATAATTTATCAATATAAATTATTTTGATTAAAAATGTGGTTTTCAATTAAAATTTAGTATTTTTCATCATTCATCAAAATATGAAAGTTATCAGAAAAGTACCAAAATTTTATCCAAACTAAATTTTTATGGCCTGATTATAAAGAATAATTTAATTTCATTAAATTGAATATATAAAAGTGTCAAATAATAGTTTTAAAAAGGATTTACCATTAAACGGTTGTAAAATTGCCTTTTTTTTAATACTTCTTTTATCTGAAAAAATTAATTTGTTCACATATTATGTCTAAGAAACACATAATATTGGTGTAAAAATTATATAGAGTGTATATGATTATAAATGTAGTTAATACTATTCATAACTGCTTTTTGAACGGCTTGTTTGGTAAGTTGTGGTGCACACGAACTCGGTGTTGTGTGTAGCGCAAGTTATTGAATTACTTTAATGAGATAACTTACTATAAAATCATGGGGTTATACATTATCACCTCCTTCAATAAATTTCATCCATGAAATATGAGATTGTTATTCAAAAATAAATGGTTAAAAATACTACAACACCGTTGAGGAAAACCCACATCAGAAATTGAGTTAATAAAATCTAGTCTTAATAAGAGGGAAAGGAAAATGAAAAAGTCACCACCAAATTTTGATCTCGATTAAAAAAAAATTATTGGAGATTTGAGACACATAATTTGTGGAAAAACATAAATATTTATAGGGAGTGATTGAAGTAGTAAATCACCAACAAGTGTAAAATTGAGGGCCGAAAAACCATCATTCAATGGTGATTTAAAATATAATCGATTCAACAAAACATAAGGTATCAGGATAACAATTTTTTGGTTTTAAGAACCCTTAACTATAGTTTTAGAATTAATTTATTCATATAATAAGAGGGAAAAAATACTTGATAATTATAGTTTCATCCTTCAACTAATTCCTACCACAAACTCACCTTTCACTCCAAAAAAAAATAGAATTCAAAAATATTTTATTTATCGTAATCATATAGGGTTCCAAAAATAATTAATTTATAATTCATTTGTCAGAATATTTAGAAAAACTAAATTACAAAATCTCGGACATCACTTAGGCTAGTGGTGGGTGAATCACCCTTGTCGCCCTTCGGTTGCGGGTTTAAGTCTCGCACCATTGACGGACACGACGGGTTGTCGCCCGACCTTCGGGTTGTCCTTTTCATAAAAATAAAAAAAAATATTTAGAATTGATTTAACCTTAATAATAGTATCCAACATTAAAATTAATCCATTCCATAATTTATACTTATCCAAAATACTTCTTTCTAAATTCACATTCCAAAATTTATAAGGAAGGTAAACAAAATGAAGATCTCTTTTTCCACATAATAATATATGAATACATTCATCATTTATTCTTTTAAAACATGGTAGCACCTTGAATTACCGTAAAACATTATTAATTACATTCATTCTCTATTATTCCTTATAGAATAATAGAAATATTTCTTATATCATAAAATTTTAAATATTCCAATAATGATTTTATAAACAAACTATTAATAAATTCTAAGGTAGTCAAGAATATCCAATATAACATATCCAAATAAACCATATCTTATTTAAAAATCACTACATTAGTATCAAGACCATATTATGGTTTACCTTTCCTACAACCATTTATTTTCCAACAAGTTTTACCTAAAACTATGTCACATTACATTGTACCATACAATCTCAATTCCTTAATGAAATAGTACTGAAGTAAAATCATTATTTATTTCCATAACCAGTACATAGTTGATACAACACTCAAATGAAACAATTATATAATTATAATGTAATAATACTAGTCATTACTATTCATCTATGGTTGTTTCATAACTTTATTATTATCCAATATCATCATTTGGGGAATAATCTAATGATTTGGAAATTGATTCGTGTAGTGACCCAACTCCTTGCAGATAAAGCATTGTACATTTGAAACATTTTTCTTACCACTTCATTCACATATATTGTGTCCTTTTTCACCACACTTATACTAAACACAAATTCCCTTCAATAATTTACCACGGTGATTCCTTCCATAGTTATCACATATGGGAAAATCCTTCTTTCCCCTCTTCCCATTATCTATCTTTCTCTCAATCATCCTTTTCATCTCTTTCATACCATCAAAGCCATATGTCTCGAGGTATTATTTACTTATCTTATTAACAAATGATATTATTCCTTCATATGATTCAAAGACATAGGAGAATCTTGCCCTTTTAAATGTTGTCTTAATACCATGAATGATATGATCCTTCGTAATATTTAGATCATGTGTATTGTTGCAATTATCATTCCTTCTACTAGGCACCATTTCTAAACAATGGCATAAACCATGTTAGATTATGAGTCACAATGAATAATTATGAACTTGTAAAATACCTAATGTAAATTGAAAATATTATGCATATAATCTATAATCATGAAATTCTTTCTTTGAGGAAGTAATCACTCATAAATCTTTCATAATGGATTGTAATGAAAATTTGGACTATCCTAAGCATATCCCTTAAGAGTGTTGTAACCAAGAGTTTAGAAAAACTTATTGTTGTGGTCTAGGATACCACGGGTTAAGTATGAAACTCATTGTCATAGTTTTCACTCCTAGTTAAATCTGTTCTAGAGCCACTTCTACCTGCTCATATCTAGACAGGAATGTATATCTTGGAAAATTCACAAAATCTTTACATTACCAAAATTCATGGAATTTATTCTATACCAATCCTTAAAGTCTATCTTAGGGTAATGTTCTCTAACCAAAGTTTTTCTAAATCTAGTTTCCAAGGTATGTACTAAACATCCTCTGATACCAACTGTAATGCCCCGAACCTAGAAGCGTGGAGCCAATGCATTACTTTAATACATTGGAATGATTACAAGGAATCAAGTCCCGAAGAACTCATCGGTTTAACATTCGTGGAAAATAGATTACGTTAATTGGATGTTTTCATAAAATTACCAAAAATTCACTTAACATTAATTTTGATAATAGGAATTCAAGAATGAATTATATTTTACTATATTTAAAACATTGAAGTAGCATTAATTAATTTAAAATTAATTTTCACTATCAAAACCATAAAAGTGGGGTTTTTAAAAGTAAAAACTATCAAAAGACTGACATGTGTTTATGTAAAATTTAACTGTGAAATTACTTATAATAACTTTAATTTTATTAAATGATAAAAATCTATTCTAATTATACTTCCAAACCATTCAAAAGCATAATTTATCACGATAACTTATTTCGATTAAAAAAAATTTTTTCAATTAAAATTTAGTATTTTTCATTACTCGTCAAAATATGATGTTATGAGAAAAAAAACCATAAAATCATAAAAACAAATTTTTTATGTCCTGATTCTAAATAATAATTTAATTTCATTTAATTGAATATTTTAAAGTGTCAAATATTGGTTATAAAAAGAGATCTCTATTAAAAGGTTGTAAAATTTAATTTTTTTGAAAAGTAATTATTTTATCTGAAAAAATTAATTTGTTCACACATTATGTCTAAGAAACACATAATATGGGTTTTAAAATTATATAGAGTATATAAGATTCAAAATTCAATTAATATTGTTCATAACTACTTTTTAAACGGCTAGTTAGGTATGTTGTGGTGCGCTAGAACTTCGTGTTGCGGGTAGTGTAAGTTATTGTATTGCTTTAATGAGAAAATGTACTATAAAATCATGGGGTGTTACATTCTATCCTCCTTCAATAAATTTTTTCCTCACAATTTGAAAATTTTCTTTTAATAAATTGTTAAAAATATACAATTTCCATTGTGGAAAACCCACATCAGAAATTGAGTTAATAAAATTTAGTCATAATAAGAGGGAAAGGAAAATTCAAATGTCACCATCAAATTATGATCTCGATTAGTTGAAAATTTTTGGAAATTATATACAAATAATTGGAGGAAAAACATAAATATTTATTGTGAGTGATTGAGGTCATCAATCACAAACAATTGTTAAATTGAGGGCCCCAAAGCCATCAATATATGGCGATTTAAAATATCACGGGTTCAACAAAACATAAGATATTAGGATAAAACATTTTTGGTTTTAATAACCCTTTACTAAAGTTTTAGAAATATTTTTTCATAAAATAAGAGGGAAAAAATACTTGATAAGTAGAGTTTTGTCATTCAACTTATTCCTACCACAGACTCACCTTTCACTACAAGAGATACCAGAATTAAAATATACTCTCTTTATCATAATCATATAGGGGTCCAAAAATAATGAATTTATTATTCGTTTGTGAGAATATTAAAAAAACTAGATTAAAAAAACTCGGACATCATGTAGTCCAGTGGTAGGTGATGAACCCTTGTCACCTTTTGGTTGTGGGTTCATGTCCCGCACCCCTGTTGGAAGTGATGGGTTGTCGCCCGACCTCTAGGTTATCCTTTTTATAACAATCCAAAAATAATATGAAGAAATTATTGAAACATAATAATAGTATCTAATGTCAAACTTTATCCATTCGAACCTTCATACCTATCCAAAATACTTATGTCTAGACTCACAGTCCAAAATTTATAAGGAAGGTAAACAAAACGAAGATCTTTTTTCCTACATAATATCATATGAATACCATCATCATGAATTATTTTAAAAGATGGTAACACCGTCAATTACCATAAAACCTTATTGATTACATTCATTCTCCCTTAATCCTTATAGAAAACTAGATATATTACTTATATACAATTTTCTTGAATATTCCAACAATGATAGAATAATCAAAACATTAATTAGTTACAAGGTAGTCAAGAATTTCTAATATAATATCCAAATCAACCATCTATTATACAAAAATCACTAAATAAGTATCGGTACCATATTATTGTTTACCTTTCCTTCAACCATATATTTTTCAAAAAATTTAACCTAAAACTATTTCACATTACTTGGTACCATACAATCTCAAATCCTTAATGAAATAGTACTACACTACAATCCTTATTTATTTTCATAATTAGTATGACCTGTACATCGTTGATACAACACTAAAATAAAATAAATATTTTATAACAACATAATAACACTAGTCATTCCTCTTCATCTATTGTAGTATCATAACTTGATTATTATCTAATAGCATCATTTGGGAAATACTCTGATGATTTGGACATTGATTTTTGTAGTGTCCCAACTCCTTGAAGATGAAGCATTGTACATATGAAACCTTTTTCATAACCTTTAAATTTCATACTTGGTGTCCTTTTTTTCCACACTTATAATATACTCCCATAACCTTCAATCATTTATCAAGGTTATTCCTTCCATAGTTATCACATACGGGAAAATCATTCTTTCCCCTCTTCCCTTTATCCATATTTCTCTCTATCATCCTTTTCTTCCCATTATTCCCTTAAAATCCATTGGACTCATAGAATTATTCAATTATATTATTAACACATGAAACTATTTATCCATATGATAAGAATGTGGAGGAGACTATTTACCTCTTAAATTTTAGCTTAATACAATGAAATATATGATCCTTCTTAATCTTTTGATCATGTTTATTGCTATAATTCTCATTACTTATACTAGGTGATATTATTAAACAATGGAATACACATGATTAGTTTATGAGTTTCAATTCATAATTCTAAACTTTTAAATTACCTAAGTTAATTGAAATTATTGTGCATATAATCAATAATCATAAAAAAAATTTGAGGATGTATTTAATCAAAAAATTATTTTTATCAAATTGAAAAAAAATTTACATATTGATATCAACCATGTATATTATATTTTTGAAATTCAACTAAAAATGCGGTAAAATTGTGTTTTATGAAAATTTGAAAATGCTACTAAATGGTGGGTAAAAGACGGTAAAAAGTTCAATAAAAATTTATACATCTAATTTTTTTATTAAATGACTCCAATGAATTAAATTTTAATTATATAAGTACTATATTTTTATATATTTACTTAAAATAAATTTAAATAAAATAAATAATTATTTAAATAAAAAGTCGGCTTTAAACAATAAGGTATTGTTTTTCACAATTCATCAAAAAATGGATGTTTTCTGAAAAATACCAAAAATTCACCTTAAGATAATTTTGATATTATAAATTCAAAAATTAATTATATTTTATCAAATTCAAAAAATATAAGTAGAATTAATTATTTTGAAATTAATTTCCGTTTTTAAAACTAAAAAAGTGGGTTTTTTAATGTAAAAACTCTCAAAAGATTAACATGTGTTTATGTCAAATTTTAAAGTGAAATTAGTTATAAGGATCTAAATTTTATTAAATAGTAAAAATATAATCTATTTATTCTTTTAAACCATAAAATGTATTATTTATCAAAATAAATTATTTCGATTAAAAAATTTGTTTTCAATTAAAATTTTGTATTTTTCATTATTCATCAAAATATGAAAGTTATCAGAAAGGTACCAAAAATTTAGCCAATATAATTTTTTATGTTCCGATTATAAAGAAGAATTTAATTTAGATAAATTGAATATATAAAATTGTCAAATATTGGTTTTAAAATAGGATCTCCATTAAAAGGTAGTAAAAATGAATTTTTTGGAAAATTCATTTTTATCTCAAAAATATATTTTGATCACATATTATATATAAGAAACACATAATATGGGTGTTAAAACTATATAGAGTATATAAGATTAAAAATTTCTTTATTACTATTTGTAACTGCTTTTTGAATGGCTAGTTTGGTAAGTTGTGGTGCACTCAAACTCGATATTGCATGTTGCACAAGTTATTGAATTACTTTAAAAAGATAATGTACTATAAAATATTTGGGTGTTAAAATTTAAATTTTGAAATGAATTAAAATTTTATAACATTAATGTCTATATAAATAAATCATTAAAAATAATTTTAAAATCATAGACATTAATGAGATGTATCTAGAAGAATGTATTTGTTAAACATTTAAAACGATGTATTAATTAAAGAATCACTTTTCATTTTGAACATTTAAATTATAAGCCAAATGAATGTATACAATTTTTCAAAACATTGAATAAAATAAAAATATATATAATATGGATACATAATGTCAAATGGGCTATATATACACCTTATAAAATAATAAAGGTTCATATCATCAAAAAACCCAATGAAAGAATACTGATATGAAATTACTTAACTTGAGTACGACTCATCACGTACAATATTTAAATTACTAAATAATAAATAAGGATAATTTATAATTTAATGATATGTTTTTTAAATTTAATAATTCATTTTATATCACTTATTACCATGTTATAAGAATTACTAATTAGCTAGGTTCATATCAGAAGCCTAGTTGATATTCAGTACTTGAGTCGAAAATAATCTTGGATTGATGTTAACAGCCCCTATGGTCACAAGTAAATAATAATGAGAATAAAAGTAACGTAATAATAATAAATTTTACAAAACATGTATTATTTTAAAATATACCAATTATTTAATGTATAAAAATTGAACAATGTTATAATAATAGAGATGGTAGGCCATACATACGCATTAGTAACACTTCTTTTTGTCATTGATCATTATAGAAAAGAAGGTAATTCTTATTTTATATTTCAATAATGGTCATAATATAATTAAAATCATAACAGTCATTGAAATATACGTATATATATCATACAAGTGAAGTGGTGGATAAAAATTATTTACATCGCTTCTTGGACATGATAGTTCGCACGTACACACAAATGACGTCATTATTTTAACTTGAATGGAAAGAAAGAAAATAATTGATTTCTTATTCTATTATAATGATAAATATTTCATGAAAATCATATAAAAACATTACTTCCATCATTGTTATATGTCTTGAGATACAGTTATGGAAAATGAATTATATTATTTTGTGGAGATGATATTTCACACATACGCATGAAGGATTAATTCTATTCCAATTTAATGGAATTGGAGATAGATTTAGGTGATGATATTAACATAATAAAATGTAATTATATTGATAAATTGTATATATTGTTTAATTTATTTTGAATAATATTTAAAGAAAGTGGAAGAAGAAATAAAATATAATTACATAAATAAAATGATACCTCTTCCTCAGATGATCACCTTTGAAGAACACATTAAAACCACTAATGATGTTGTTATGCCTAATACAAGACCTTAGGAATGTGAGGAGGGATTCTATAAAGTTTTTTCTGAGCCTGTCCAAACCAAATCCTTTTTTAATTGTGATTATTTGAGAAGAGTGGGTAACATTTATATGGGAGTGGTGGGGCACCCTTGGAAACACTTAAATTATTAAATTAATCTAAATTAAATTTTTAATAAAAGTGATTATACCCTAAGTTATGTAGAATATAAGACGAGGATAGTTCAAAATACTCTGATCCAATAATCTTTATACATGAATTGAGTTTATTTTAAACCTTATCTTTACATTTTACCCTTAAATTTTCACTTTTATTTTTAATTGAAATGACGACATTTTAAATATTCAAATGCTATAATATTACTTATATGGTGCCAATTCACAAAAAATGGAAACTTTTTGAACATGTAGACCTTATTATAATAACTTTTAATTTTTTTAAAAAAAATTATTTTTAAATAATTTAATAAATTATTAATTTTACAAAATATTAATTATGAAAATTTTGACACTATTAATTTTATTAAAATAAAATAAAATCCAAATTGATAAATAACATCGAAAAAACACATTTAATAGAGTTATAACATGTCAAATTCACCTATAAAATCAAATACTTTATATTATATTTATTTTAATATTATTTGTATCATTTATTTTATTCTTCCTTTAATAAATTTATTATATCATTATCCATATGTCCAAATTAAATTTAATTATTTATTTAATAAAATTTATAAATAAATTACCTTGATGTAGGTAATATTTTTATATTTATAATGACTATTTTTAGTTTAAGATATCACCTATATAACACCATATTAAATTTTTTTTAGTAATAAGAGACATGGTTATGATATTTTTATTTTTACTTTTAAAAATATATTATTAATGTTATAATCACAACAAAGTGGTTTCCAAAGAACAAAATTTCGCTCCATTTATTGTCTTGGTCGTCCGTAACTCATTAAATAATATTATTTCAAGTGGTAGGATAGTTTTATATTATTATAATATTATTTTTACCCTTATATACATGAATTACCCTTTAACTATGGTAATAAAATACTAAACATACTATTCCCCAAAAAAATATTTTAATCCCATTGGAAGAAATTTTTAACACTGATTACAACCATATATATTGATTTTTGAAAATTAAATTCACATAAATAGAAAAAATTAAATAAATGATAATCTCATTGTCGGAATGAGAAAGAAAATTTTTAAGTAAAACATTCACAAGTTCCCATTGTTTTTCTTTTCAATTTCAATATGAAGTTGTTTCCAAATAACTACATAATATTAAATGATAAAAATATAATCTTATAACACTTTTAAAAAACTAAAAGGACAATCAAACTATATAAATAAATTAGATGAAAAATCACTTTTGAATTAAAATGCAGTGTTTTTCATTATTCATTAAAAATTTATTTTAACTGAAAAATAAAAAAACTCAACCAAAGTAAATTTTGATGACTCGATTCCAAATAAGAATTTTATAATTTAAAATTGAACCTATGAATTTTTTAAGAACCATATTTTAAATTGGTTCACTATCAAAATGTGGTAAAAAACATTTTTTAAAAAAACTCATTTATACATAAATTTATATTTTCTCTAGTATAATGTCTATAAAACACATAAGAATAATTTTAAATATTAGATTTAATTAATATTTAATTAATAAAATTAAAAAAGGATGATTTTCTTATTTTATAATAAAAATTATTTGCACATAAATTGTTTTTCATAAAACCGCATCATTTATATTAAATTATTTTTATTTACGTTTCTAATTAATTTATTAACAAATAAATCATTATATAAACAAGTCTAAACCCTATTTTACATGTCTAGATAATATCATTCATTATCACCATTCAAATTTATATACGATAATTATAAATTAAAATAATAATAAAAATAATATAATATTTTTCTGTATAACTTAGTATTGTGTGGAATGAAAGATTTCAGAGAAACCCATTATTGTGTATTAGGTATTCTATCGGACAAAGCATACATTTTTTGGTAAAATTACTATCTATTTCATAAATATTAATAAATATGAAAAATAAATATTCTATAATTACTTGGGATGTTACATTCGTCCCCCTTTTGGAAATTACGTCCTCGCAATGTAAAATTTAGTCTCAGTTATTTCATTGAAATCTGGCCAAGGAAAAAGTTCCAATAAAAATTACACTCTAAAAAGAAAAAATGTGAATTAAAACAGTTTCCAAAAAAACACATACCAGGATTCCATGTATTCAAACATGGATATAATAGAAAAAATAACTATTATGTTCTGATTGAGAGTGATATAAAACATGATCAAGAGATATTTAACAATTAGAAAAACAAAAACTTGAGATGGGTTAAACGTTATTTGATTTCATATCAGGAAAAGTAAAAAGATAACACTATTATTCTAAGATCATATTCATTGAGTTGTTGAATTATTTTACTACTTATACAATATTCATAAGGAAATAAACTTACTTGATAAGTATATTTTTAATCCTTTAATCAAATTCCACCACAAAACCATCTTTTCCCCAAATAAAAAGTATTAAAAGGTTGTTTCTTTACTCCTGAAACACTAGAATAAATTTCTAATGAATCTCATAACCCAAAAAAGATTAACTATCTATTCATAGTGTCTTCCAATATTAAACAAAACTTTTAATTTAGGAAAAAATATTATAATTCCCCAAATATAATAAACTTTAAATGAATAATGACTGCTTTTATTATCAAAAATTAAAAACTAATACCCAAATTCCAGCATAATTCATTCAACAAATAACTATCCGTAAATTACCCCAAAATATTATAAGTAAGATTTAATCCTAAAAATAAGAATCATTTTAATCAAATAATATTCCAAGATTAGTTCTAACATTCAAATACCAATAACATCAACAAATATTAATGTCTCATACCAAAAAGTAATTAACCTTATCACATATTCTCCAATATATGTTAATTATTCCCATAAATGAAACAAATCACTCTAAGTCCCCAATAAAGTCATATATACTACCAAACTAAAGTTCAAACATTAATCCTCAAATAAAATCCCATTTTATTATATTCTCTTTAGGCATATAGGGTTACAAGAATTGTAAACATCTTCAAAAATAACACTTATCAATTAATCCCAAAATCTTTTTCCAATAACAATGATATCAATTTGATAATACATAATTTCACAAAATCAACTTATTCTTATTCTACCTACTTATTTAGATAAAAATAAAATGACATACTAACTAGGAACTCCCCAAAGGCCAGTCGAACGTGATAAAGCCTTGTCGAACATCAGTTCAGAGTTCGATTTCAACAGCCTTGTCTAACATTATGGGTTTTCCCCCTTCTTATAGGTTCTATTTTTCCCAAAAATGATATCATATTATAAAATTATAGAAATGAGAAAAAATTTTCAAAAATGACCATTACATGTTTTCTTCTATAATTTTACCTCATACCATTCATTTTTGAAACACAAAATGTAATAAACCATAATTACCTCAAAATCAAAGATTATATAAACCCTTATAGTTATCCATAACTTGGTAATTATTTCAATACGATAGAATATAATTATTTTTGAAATGAAATTTTCATACAAAAAACATCAAGGTTACATACACTTGAAAACAAGTCTTCTAATATAATCCCATTATTAAATGCTCATTGATACTAATAAACATTTCTTCATCCATAGATCTAACGTAGATCTAGAATCCAATATATTTAGAAATATTTATCATTTAACATTCATAATGTTCCCTTAACCATAATTTTTCATCTTATTCCTTATTACATCATTCCTACAAACAAAAACATGAATCATGTCCCATGATTCAATAATGTCAAATCCAGAGTCATGAAATAATCCACACCTTCCATAAGTAATTTTCAATTTCCTCATCTTAAATTTGAATAGAATTAGGTATTTATAAACATATATTTCTATGGCCCCCCTTATCCCATTCGTGAACCTTCTTCATTGGACATTGATTTTCATAATGACCATACTCCCCACATATAAGATATTCAATTAGTAACTCAGAAATAAATTCTTTCCCTTTCCTAGAGATAATTGAACCCTTATTTCTTTCTTGTTAGTTTATTACTTTATAACATTCATTACCACATATATAAATTTTTCCCAAACATTTAAAAAGTTTTACTAGGTGTTTATTTCCACATCCTCGACACATATTTCATGAAATATAGTTACAGTTATGATTATTACTTGAACTTCTTTAGGGATTCATTTACCTCATATATGTTGAATAAGAAAACTCACTAAGGTTCTAGTGGTTAATCTGGACTCTTGAAAGTTTTTTTAGAATAACCATGATATTTATCTGTGAATATCCTAATTCATTTAGATTCTTATACATAGAACAACTATATTATCCATCACATCCATTAATACATTGGTTCTTGTTTTATTTGGTTATTTACTAAAACTGGAAAGGTTAGTGTGAGTATATAAATGATATCGTTATACACTATCTTATGAGGAAGATAAACACTAAGATTTACATATTCATTTTATCTCAAACTCATTAAATCTATCTCAAATAACTATGACACTATCTATTTTTCTATCTATTGTGGTTATATATAACTTGTAAATTATGCTTAAATATCACCCTAACATCTAATGTTTTCTAAAACGAACTCAGATGCCAAATATAAGGCCCCAAACATAAACATTACATAATTTTGATTGAAATCAAGAATTCACAATGAAGATATTATCAGTTTTAAGGTTTTAGAGAATTATACCATAACAATTACATAACAACTTCAGTAATACAAAGTAGACATGTGTACTCACAATTTAATGTTTCACAAAATAGAACTCTCTAACAATTTTATTATTATTTTTCCTAGTAAAAGTGTTCATAAAATTCATCTCACTTATGTATTTATATTACCCATCCTTATACAATGAGAAAAACATTTAAAAACCTAGGGATGAACACAAAAAGCTCAGTATGGGAATAAAAAATATGGAAATAAAACCTTATTCTCGGAATCATTATAAACCCATAAAATCATAACTTTCACCAATAAAATATAATCTCTTTAACATACCACATGAAATAATAAGGTTCTTGAGAATATCATAGAAATCATAAATTATAAAATTAACATGTGGAATAAATATCATACTTAAATTGTATCTTTCACACCTACATAAGGATTTGCCTTCATGGTTACATTTGGAACACAAATCACAATATATTACTTAATTACCATATTAGAAACCTTATCGTTTAACTCTGTCTCATTACCCAATTCATTGGATATATATCATAGTATTATCTACTGTCTATTTATCATGGAACCACTGGTATATATAAATAATTCCCGATAACCATAAGACAATCATAGAACATGAAACAATCATAAAGAAAAAATTACATTTCAACTTTGAAATCACATTTTATCTCTTCAAAACATGCACTCGAAAATAAAAACACATTATTCTAAAATAAAAAGGAAAAAATTATGTGAATATCAATACATAATAGTGACATGAAATAAAGAAATTCCATTCATGTCATATATGTTAAAAAATATTATAAGTTATTTAAATAGTCAATCCATTATTAAAACACAATTAAAACATTTAAAAGAATAATTTTGATTCAAATTGTCTCATACCAATTTGAAACATTTTAAGTGAATAAAAATTTAATAACATTAATTTTTATGTAAATAAACCCTTAAAAATAATTTTGAAATCATTGACATTAATGATAAGTATTTAGAAGAATAAATATGTAAAATATTTAAAACGATGTTTTAAATTAAAGAATCTCATACCATTTTGTACATCTAAATTATAAGCCACATCATTGATTAAATGTTTTTCAAAACATTAAATAACATGATTATAGATATAATATGGATACTGAATTTCAAAGGGTCTATATATACACATTATAAAATAATAAATGCGTATATCATCAAGAAATGCCTCAACAAAAGAGGATTGAGACGAAATTCCTTACGTTGAGTAAAAATCATCATGCCCAATATTTGTATTCCTAAATAAAAAACATAGGTTAATTTATAATTTATTGAGAATATTTTTCAGGTTTATAATTCTTTTTATTTAAATCATTATCATTCTATAAGAATTATATAATTTTTTAAGTTCATATCTGACGTTCAGTCGATATTTTGTACTTGAGTCCAAAATGGACTTGGATTGATGTCAATAGTCCATTTTGTAATAAGTCCGTCATATCCAGAATAACATTAATTATATAATAATAAATTTTATACATTAATTATACATTTAAATCAAACCATTTATTTATGGAATTAAAATTGAACAACTTTATAATCATGGGGATGGTAGGTCGTACATACGCATGAGTAACCTTTCCATTTTTTTCATTTATCATTTATGAAATAAGTTAATTATTATTTTATCTTTCTTGAATGATGATTAAACAATTAAAATAATAATAATAATTTAAATTTACATATATATATATATAATAAAAGTGATGTGGTGAATAAAAATGATTCATATCTCTTTTGGGAGGTGACAATTCACTCAAACACACGAACGATTTTATTATTGTTATGTGCATGGAATGTACGAAATTAATTGATATATTATTATCATATAATGATAAATATTTCGTTAAAATCATATAAAACATTAATTTTATCATTATGACCAGTCTTAAGGGATAGTTATGGAACAAGAATTATATCTGGTTGTGGAGGTGATTTTTCACACTTACGCACGAATGACTGATACCTTTCCCAATTGATGGAAGTAGATATGGATTTAAGTAATGATATTAACAAAATTACATATTAAATTATTGAGTATACAAGAGATATTATTTCATTTATGAATAATAATATTCGAAGGATGTCTAAGAAGAATTAAAATACAATTAATTAAATAAAATGATACCACTTCTTTGGTTGAACGCCTTTGAAGACCACAATAACACCATTAAAAAGGGTGTCATTCCTAAAATAATGCCCCAATAATGAACAAATATATTCTAGGAATGTTTTTGGGAAGATCATTGCTAGAAAAATTGGTTTTTTAGGTTTGGTTATTAGAAAATAGTGGGTACCATTTTATAGGAGAGGGCGGGGTGACCCTTGGAAACTTTAAAAATATTAAATTAATATAAATTAATTTTTTAAACCAAATGAATAAAAATTAAGTTATATAAAATATATGATGATGAAAGTTGGAAATACCCTCATCCTGTAATTTTTATAAATGTATTTAGTTCATTTTAAACTTTATCGTTTCAGTTTACCCATAAATCTTTTTGTTTAATTTTAATTTTGGTAACAACTTTTTAAATATTAACAGGCTATAAATTTAACTTTTATGGGACAAATTCCCTATAATTGGACACTTTATGAACATTAATACCTTATTATATCAAATTTTTTATTTTTATTTCTTTTAGTTTTTCTAAATAATTTAATAAATTATAATTTTTATAAAATATCAATAATGTAAATTTTGACACTATTCATTTTATTGAATTTAAATAAAATCAAAATAGAGAGATAACTTCACACATAAATAATTTAATAGAAATAAAAAATGTCATATTCACCTATAAAATTCATGGATGGAGTCAAATATTTCAATTTATATTTATTTTAATATTATTAATATCCTTTATTTGATTCTTCCTTTAAAAAATCTATTATTGCATTCTCATTGTTTCAAACTTTATTTTATTTTTTATTTCCTAAAAATTAAAAATAAATTAACATGATGTAGGTTATATTTTATGCTTTTAATTACTATTTAAAATCGAATATATCACCTATATAACACGATATTAAAAAAAATAGTAATAAGAGACATGTTTATGATATTTTTATTTTTACATTAAATAAAATGTTATTAATGTAATAATTACCCCTAAGAGGCTTCTAAAGGCCACAATTTTATCCCTTGTATTGTATTGGTGGACGTAACTCATCCAATAATCTTAGGATCAGTGTTAGGTTAGTTTTATATTATTATAATATTATTTTTACCCATATTTACCTAATTTACCCTTTTAACGATGTTAACAAAATACTAAAGTTACTATTAACCAAAAATAATTTTGATCATCTTGGAACAAATATTTAAAACTAATTACAACTATGTATGTCTATTTTTTAAAATTAAATTCACATAAGTAGAAATAATAAATTTTTAACTAATCCATCTATCAGAATGAGAAAACATGTTTTAATGTAAAACGTTCAAAAGTTCACATTGGTTTTATATTTAATTTCAATATGAAATTATTTCCAATAAACAACATTAGGTTAAATGATAAAAACTTTATCTAATAAAACATTAAAAAAATTAAAAGGGGAATAAAACTCTATAAATAAATTAGATTAAAAATCACTTTTTTATTAAAATATATTGTTTTTTATTATTTATTGTAAAATGAATTTAATAAAAAAAATAAAGTCAAAAAAGTAAATTTTTATGTCCATATTCCAAATTAAAAGTATGTTTTTTTTAATATATAACTTATATTACTGTTAAGTCTCATATTTAACATGGTTTCTCCATCAAAAGGTCATAAAACTACATTTTTAGAAATACACTAATTTTATCCATCAAATTGTATTTGTTCTTAAAAATGTCTATAAAACACATAAGATGAATTTTAAATATTATATTGCATTAATATTTGATTAATATAATACAATAATAATGATTTGAATATTTTATAGACATAAATATTTTTCAAATAAAGAGTTTTCCATAAAAACACATCCTATATATTCAATTAGTTTTTATTTACATTTATAATTAATTTTATAACCAATGAATCATTATATAAACATCTATGAAACCTATTTTCATCATTTAGTTATTATCTTTCATTTCTTCTATTATAATTTTTATTCTATAACTGCAAATTAAAATAATAATATTAGTAATATATTATTTTTTGGTATATCTTAGTCAGTTGTGTAATGTTAGATTTTAGAGAAACACATTATTGCGTGTAAGGTAAGCTATAAATCATAGAATCACTTTTAATTTAAAATTACTATATAATTTAGAAATACAATAAATATGAAAATTTTATATTATATAATTACATGGGATGTTACAATATCTACAAAACCTTATCAAGAAACCCCTTATGTTAAATTTTTAGGAGTTAGTGTTTTTGGTTCGGATGGTGTTGAAGATGATCTAGGAGTTTTAACAAAAGAACTGGGTTGTTTACTGGTTATAGAACTAATTATCATTATGAATGGGTTTTTCATGATGTGAAATTATTCTTATTTAACACCATGATAATTTTAAATAACACCAGGTAGGATATCATATTCAACTGGAAAAATTGTGTTTAAACAAACAATGATATAATATGAATATATTAAAATTTAAACATGACTAATATAACCTAGCCATTAAAATTGTTGGTATAAATAGTATTATCTACTCTAATCTGAAACTCATTTACACATTCATGGTACTGATGAATAAAAAGTTAATAGAGTGGTAAGGTTTTATGTTTTAGTCTCGTAATAATAAAGATTTTTGTGCTTGAATTTACATTTTATGAAATTAATTTTTCTTTTTCTAATAAAACAAATCATTTCATCCTCCCCTATTTATTTATGAAATTTTCAATTATTAATGAAATTTTACACTTTTAGTTACTTAAAATTATTTAGAAAATGAATTTATGAAAATATGGCTTCATTTATCTATTTGGTCAAAAATCCTTTTCATCAAAATTCATTTTTTCAAAAAAAAATAAAAAAAAGTATTCCATATTATCATATTATTTTTTAAATTCATTTTTCCACATGATTATTTTTAAAAAATAAATCAAAGATAAATATTCATATAATTTTATAAACAATATACTTTTTAACTTCTCTTACAATAATGTTATAGGAATGTTGGTTTTAATGTACTTGACATGAAAAGAAAATTCCTACCATCATAACAAATTATTAATTTTTAGAATACTTTATGATTTTACAGGGTTATTCTCAATGAGATTTTTTTCTTAATATTATAGATTTATAGTTCATAAAAGATTTTATCAAATTAAAAATTTTATTTTTCTAATGAAATATTCCATGTAATATTATAATGAAATTTTCATCAATGATGAAAACTGTTAATGTTATGGATTTATTCTAAATTATGTTTATATATATCCATTATATATACCATAATTGTAATCCATTCATTTTATATGGTAATAAATTCCTTAAGTTCATATATAAAATGTCTTATTTATAAAATTTCGTATGATTAAAATGTGAGACATGACTTTTGAAATTATTTATTTCTTAGGGTATTATTTATTATTAATTTTGTATAATTTCTTTTTTATAGAACAAATAAATCATGTAAATTATATTATTGGTTTGCTCATATAAATTTCAAATTCTTTGGATCATTCTTTAGTCTCAGGATCCATTATTTATGGGAATAGGGAGTAAACCTATTCCATTATTGGACATTGTCCACCATGTGATATAGACTAGAAAAACAGCCTTGAAACATGTCTATTACATGATATATGTTGCATTCAAATTTTCTATATTACCATGATATTATGATAATATGTTATTTATTTGAGGATCTCATTAGATTAAAAATTTTCCTTCACTTTTATGATATAATTTTATACCTCTAACTCACATGTTATGTTTTCATATCATATTTATTCAATTATCCTAATTTTTAGATTACCATTTTTCCTATGTCTTCCCCAGGTTACCCCCACACAATTTTAGGGTCCCAAAAAGATTTTGGTGCACATTATAGAAAAATAAATAATGAATTTTTATTTTATCCCCACTTTGATGTATTATGATCCTAGTATTCAAAATTCACTAGGCCACACAAGCATTGGGTTCTAATTAATATATTTTTATGTCTAAATTGATGTAATAATATGTGTAAAATGACCGGGTCATAATATTTGGCATCATCGAAAATTTTTAGTTAGACTTTTGAAACAATTATAAAAAAAATTACTGAGAACTCCAAGTATAAGTCTAATGATAATTATTACTATAGGAAAATATCTTGGAATATTGGTGATTGATAGAGATAGTGGTTTCAAAAAAATTAAATCCATGTCTAGATACTACATGTGGATATGGATCTGGCATAGTAGAACCCAGGGGAAATAACTCTGAATAATTCAAATATATGTAGGCTTAATCATAACCTAGTTTATGAAAATGGTCTTTCCTACATCTTAGGTTTGATACTCCAAGTGTATTTTCTTTGTAAATTCAAAAACTCTTTATGAACCATTATAAACTACTTCAATAAAATTTCAGGTTTGAAAACCTAATAGTAAACATTACCATAGATTAGCTAAAAAGAAACCAAGGAACTAAAAAACTAGGACATGCTTATTATTTTTATGTTATTGATCCCATCTTTTTAAAATTCCATTTTGTATGTTTATTAGCTAATGTAATATCACCTAATTTTTATTCTTTTATTTAACGGTGGGAAATAGAAAAAAATCATTCAAAACCCAATGTGATGGTAAATGGAATGATTTTACTAATGATATTACTCACTTAATGTAAATAGAAGTTATTCATCTTTTGGTCATCCCAAATGAAATATATTGATTTATGATTAAAAAATAGAACATAGTTGAATTTACTATCACATCTACTAAGAAAATAAGGGTTTCTCATAAAAGTTAACGTGTTAAATATGATAAATTAAAGAAGATTCAATTTACTATATATCAGAAGTTTGAGAATAGAAACCATGAAAATCAATAAAGGTGCTATAAAATTATTTATTTTTTGGAATTTAGGGACAAACATAATAAATTCCCAAAATAAAATGAACATTATGATTAAAATGATGTAGGAAAATAAAGTTCAACCTAAGGAACCACTAACAGTTCCAAAACATAGATATAGGTATCTTGGTCATTATCCAAATAAATACCATACTTCATGGATTAATTCCTATGTTATTATGTTATAACAATCATTGAAGTGGAATTATTTATGTGTTTAGGTTATCTAATTCAAGAATCGTGTGGTTGAATTGTTTTTATTAATCGTATCTTTAAACTTCTAAGGATCATTATATAGTAAATGTTCTTTATGGATTCATGAAAATATTTTAAATGGTTCTAATGAACTAGAATGGTGATTTAATGGTAATTTTATTTTTTATATAAAAATAGATTACTGAGGAAAAGGTAATTGTTCATATGTACATTATGCTGAGGAAATTATAATCAATAATTTATATTTGATTTTATAGAAACAAATAATATGTAAAGAATAATTTTATGGTTAAAAGATTTATATTATAAATAATTTCATTTTGATGATTTTATTCCTATTATAGGAATATTATAAAATTTATATAAATATTTTTTACATATATGACAACATGAATTTTGGGAAACAACCCATTTAATCTATTAAGAATGTAGGATTTGAATATATATCCAGTGGGATATATGGTTTTAGTTCCCACTACTTTCATATGTGATGTACTGGTAATTATGAAATATTTTTTTATAAAAATTATTTGATAGATAAATATTATATTAATTTTGGAAAAAAAATTATACAATTATATTTTTTTATATTTTCAGGTTTTTTTTGTGATTTTAGATATTCTAGGAAAAGTTTCATTAGGTTGAGGTATATTTAAATTCGGAGTTTGGAATGTGATTTAACATAAAATAATATTTGGTACGAAAAAAATTAAATACATCAATGTTGAGGTTATTTGGTATTTGGGTTATTTTTTAAGGGAATGATTTATATTAAAATTTCTTTTTCAATATTAAAATGATGGTGTATTAATTTTAGCAATTATCATACCATATTCTAACAATTTCTTGTATTTTTTAATGTCTAAACATAGTAGGAATGTCTTGATATCATTTTGTAGAATCATATGATTCGTTAAAATTATATTTATTACTTTATGTATATAAATATTTAATTTTGAATACCCATTAGTTTGACACACATAATAGTTTTTTTAAGAAAATGATTAAAGGATGAAATTGTAGATTTCATGTATGTATATTTCATTATGTCCTTAGTCTATATGGTAAAAAGATCTCTCAACTTTTGGGAATTATCTTGAAATAAAAATATTATTCATTTTTGAAAAATAACTAGTCTCTACTTACTTTAATAAAGGGTAAAACATGATCTCCTAAATGGATATTATTTTGAAATATATTATTTCACTTACCATAACCCAGTACTCTATAACCAATCATCATTATTTAATTAGTGTTTTTATCTCCTATCTTACTTAGTGAAACTGAGACAAGGATGCTTCTGAATCAGAAGCATACTAGTCCTAGTCCCCCAACAAGATACTTATTCTTCCCATTTGTGCTCAACCAAGTTAAACATGTTATAAAATAACATTTTAACATAAATAATCTATTTATAGATCATAAAAACAAAAAATAATACCCCAAACAAGTTCTTTACTCTCAATTTAGTTTGTTAAACCCAATTAAATTTTTATAAAACAACTTAAGGAAGTTTTACAAGCCTTTTCACAAATAAAATCAATTAAAAATAATCTTTTGAGGCCAAATTCTTAACAATAACATTCCAAATATTAATTTTAATCCCTAAAAACATTTAATAAATGATTTCCATGAATCATAAAAATAACCCCAAATTAAACAACATAGAATACACATGAAAAACACCAAATATTTTGTCAAAAATGGAACATTAAAATTAAAAACATAATCAATGCTACAAAAATGGGGTTTTCACCACACACAATATATGAGAAACATTCAAAATAGGTTAATGAAGTAGGATAAAATCATCAATTAATGTTTACACATGGAACCACCTACCTCAAAAGTCATAAATCCCAAAATATTGTGTGAAACTTCACCCGCACCATAATCATACCACAAGCGATTGAAAATGATCTCTAATCATTGAATATTGGACAAAGTAAACCAATATTAAACCCTAGTATGAAACCCTAGCTATTGGAGTTTGGGAATTTCAAAAAGAATAAATAAACCAATGAGAGAAGGAATAAAACAATGAACTACTCACACACTTTTTGAATCCTGATGAATCCCCACCAAAACCCCCTTCAAAAATGGGTTCCATTGGAGCTCGAGGGAGCTTGGAATCCTTATATGGATAAAATAGTTGAATAAGGAAAGAAATAGGCACATTATTTTTAATTATTAAATGGATAATGGGAATAATAAATTTTTTATGACCATGAAATTGTGAACAGTTTCTCCACATGGTTTAGTGAACAGTGTGGCCTAACCATGCCCTAGTTCTGTCCACAAAAAAAATGTCATTCCTCTTCAAAATTAAATGGGTATCATAGTGGGAAAATATAGGACAACGATAAAAGATAAAATACATGAATAGAATTAAAAATTAGTGAAAATTATCGCAACCATGAAAACATTCCACCTCAGAAAGGAAACAGGAAACTCAATCGGAAAACAATGATGGGTATTCTTACTCAAACCATGACATCTACTCCCTAGTATCATGGAAATAATTCTCATGCTTCCAATGTACCCGGACCACTGGAATTGACTTTCCCCAAAGAACCTTCTCTTGGGAATCCACTTTTCACATCTGTCATTGAAACACTAATAAATCAAGTTCTATCTCCTTCCCTTACCAATTCAACACAAGGGATTGATACGGGTTTTACTACATCAATTTTGATACATAAAATACATCATGAATGGATTTAAACTAATAAGTAATATCTAACAAGTATTCCACATTTAAAATCCTCTCAGTGATCTAAGTAGTTCTGACATACCTTGATGTTAGATTTCCCTACTTTCCGAAACATGGATGGCCCAAATGAGGGTCTACCTTTAAAAATTCTCGATCACCCACATAAAACCCAAGATATCAACATCTCTAATAAGCATAAGATTTTTGGAAACTCTGATCTATTAATAACTTCTTTTTGATAATCTTGGACTTCTAAGATGTCTCTTGCAAAAGGCTCGACCCTAATAGTGAGGACTCACCTTCCTCATCCCAACATGAGGGGACCAACAATGCTGGTCCTAGAGTACCTCAAAAGGAGACATTTGAATATAGTATTGATAACTATTATTATAAAAAAAATTAATCCAATCCCAAATGGCTATCTCAAGATCCTCTAAAATCCAAAACACATGCACGAAGCATGTCCTCCAGAATCTAATTTTCCCACTCTGTCTGACCATCTGTTTGTGAATGGTATGTTGTACTCATCTTAATATGTGACCCCAAGGGGTTATGAAGGGCTTCCCAAAACCAAGAGGTAATATGAGCGTCTCCCACTAAGATAACTTCTTATGGCACACCAAAAATCCATACCACCTTCTGAATATACAATCATCCCAACACATCCACTTTAGCTTCTTATCTTATCAGAATGTAGTCGGCTGATTTGGTCAGATAATCAATCACTACCTAAGTAGTGTTCTTAACCAGATGTGTATAAGTTAATACAATAATGAAATACATGGTGACTTCATCCCACATCCATGTTGGAATGGGTAACAGTTGAAGAAAACTAGAGGTCCTTTGATGCCCTTCTTTTACATGCTGATATGTATAGATTCTCGACATGAAATCACCTATGTTTTTTCATATACAAAAACATCATAATTGCCTATGTACGTAATAATAAATATTAGTTTCTACGGGATGAATGGACCACTACAATTGGTTGCTTTCTGGCATCACCGCCTTCCTCCTAAACAACGGCACCACTGAATGGCCCTTGAAGCAAAAGGTTCCCTTAGAAGATGAAGATAAATTATAAGACGTCTTCCCATCATGAAGGAACTAAAAAACCACTAAAAAATATCATCACTAGTCTTATCATGGTAAAAAACTCTAAAATAGATGGATTCAACTGAGCACTCACCAAGAACACACCTCCACTATGCTCATTGGACTCTACATGTATTTGAGCAAAGATCCTCATCAGAGTCCACTCATCACTAGACATCCTCAAAGACTGAACTTGTATGTTTCTAATAAAGGTATCAGCTATCACATTATCATTTCATGGGGTATAAATAATATCAATTTTGAACCCCTTCCAATACTTGATCAATGGAACTGCCTCCGATTCATATCCTTCTATGAGAAGATATATGATAGGCTATTATTATTAGAGTAGACGATAATATTCTCCCCAATATGGTAGTGATGCAATGTCCTTAAAGTATTCATCAATATTTCATAATCCAATTTTATGGTATGTTAGTTCTTTTAATGTGGTCGGAGTTGGCGACAACCATACACCACCATGAGTTTATCCTGAATAAGCACACACCCGGGCCACATATTCATATCCTTCTATGAGAAGATGTATTATAAGCTCATATTATTAGAGTAGACGATAATATTCTCCCTGATATGGTAGTTATGCAATTTCTTTAATGCATTCATCAATATTTCGTAATCCAATTTTATGGTAGGTTAGTTCTTTTAATGTGTTCAGAGTTAGCGACCACCATATGCCACCATGTGGTCATCTTGAATAAGCACACACCCGAGACCCATATATGAATAATCACAATTTACCACAATGCCATTTCCATATTTTGGAAAGATCAACATGGGGGTAGGTAGTCAATCACCTCTTTAACTACTTGAAGTATTCCTAACATTATTGAGGCCCATTCAAACTTTTCCCCTTTCCGAGTGAGCATGGTCATGGGTGAAGTAATCTGAGAGTAATCTTGAACAAACCATCTATAGTAACCTACCCGGCTGAGAAAACTATTGATCATGAACACATTATTCATATACTCCCATTAAATAAAAAAATTGATCTTATCAGGGTCCACCAAACCCCCCTTCATCTAGGTGAAATGAAATAGAAACATCACTTCCCTGATTCAAAAAGTGAATTTGGACAACTTTGCATATCGATGATGATTTAGAAGAGTGCCCAACACAATCTGAAAATGATGATCATGATCATCCTTGGATCTATATTAAACTTGGATTCTTCCATGAATACCACAATGAATGATATGAGATATTGGTGGAACACCCTATTCACGAGCTCCATAAAAAGTGATGGAGCATTTTTCAATCCAAAAGGCATGAATAAGTACTAAAAGTGGGTGAAACTTCATTAGAAAGCTGTTTTCAGGATATTTACCTCATTCACCCATACTTGTTGGTAACCTAATCACAAATTAATTTTTGAAAACAAGTTTTCGGTATTTAGCTGGTCAAAAAAGGCATCAATTTGGGGAAAAGGATTATTGTTCTTGATTATTACCATATTCAGCTTTTGTTAATCAATGCACAACTTGAAGGATCCTTCATCCTTAATTTCAAAGATAAAAGGAGTGGCCCAAGGAGAGATTCTTTGGATAATAAATCCTTTGGATTCCAAATTTTCTAGTTATATCTTAAATTCCATTAACTAAGTGGGGCCCCTATAATATGAGTGAAGATATATAATCTATGCAGCAGTCGCATATTCAATTGAGAACTCTAGGGGCCACTCTTGGGGAAAGCCTAAAAAAAATCTAAAAATACCTTCGATTACTCATCCACTACATGAGGTAATCCATTATAAAAAAAACTACCATTGTCCTCTAGCACAATCGAAGACAACATAAGGATATAATTTACCAACTCTAGGAGTGGAGGTCTAGCATTACCCAACCGAGGATCCTATTCCTAAGAAAAACATGAGAACTCCCATCAAGCACCATGAAATTCACTCACTGATTATAACAATAAATATGCATATAGAAGTGACCTAGTTAATACACACTGATTATTACATCAAAAAGGTCAATATCCAATACCACAAGATCACATTCCATCTCAAATCCTTACATGGAAATCACACATTATAGGAACTTGAGACCTTTATCCTTCTTCTTACGCAATGGCATCACCAAATCCATCACAAATAATAAAAATTCAGTTTGAAAATTCTGAAGATTCTCTAGATGGGTAGAGTTTCAATAATTAAAAGTATCATTATCAAAAATAAAGGTTGTAATAGAATATGAAATCGAAATTGTACCTCAAACTATCAAAGGCCTTGCACCTAATCTCGCTGGTGTCTGGTCCACAACATGAAGATGCCTAGTCTCTTCTTGAGAATAACCAATCTCCTGCAGCTCATCCATAAATTGTCTCTAACCGGATGATGATATAGTCTTACGAAAATTTCCACCAAACTGAGATCTCGATGTCCTAGTTGGATCTAACTGAACTAACACTCACATTAAAGCCACAGATCCTTCCCCACTCTAGTATGGCCACATCACTTAGAAAACGTTCGGCACATTCCCCATATCTCCACATCAATAACAAAGCCTATGAGGGGTACATTTAGGATGGATGTTCCCTATATTCCTTCACTAATGGAACACCACAGAACCTATGACAGAAACTACATATGAAGACTACCTGGAAGGATGGACTGAACTACCAACTCTTTTCTTCCCTTGCTCGTCTCGTTTTCTATTTTTATTTGATGACATTCCACTTCCCACAGAAGAAAACACTCCATAAAACCTAGACATTCCATTCTAATCAATTTTGACCATGCATTCATGATCAACCACCTCATCATAATTTCCCATCATGAACAGAAAGACATGTGAGTACATTTTTGGTCACAAACCCTTCTCAATCTTCCGACCATTCAGAGATTTATTAGAAACAATCCATGGTGTGTACTACACTAGCTCATCCAAACAATTAGCATATTCCAACACTAAAAAATCTCCTTAGGAAAGATTCATGAACTCCTGGGATCATTAAAAGGTAGGACCTTGCGAAAATACTACTTATTGAAGATGTTCTTGAAATCCTTCCAGCTCATCTTCTCATTCTTCCTAGCCTGAAGAACTGATTACCACCACCTTTGATAAGAAATTTATATTATAAATTAGGTGCATTTCACCATGACATCCTCATGTGTGCAAATGAACTTGAACATGTGCTCAATATTATTTATCCACTCCTCTGCTTCCTCGGGTTCTGTGCTACATATGAAGGTAGGGGACATGTTCTTGAGAAACTCATGGGATTTTTCTTCCCTAAGACCATACTCATCTTGTCTAACTAGAGTAAGAGTAGTACCCACTCCCTACCCTAGATCCTAGACCCCCTGGACCATGGATTATACCAACATCTAATCAAGCGGTGTGGGAAAACACTCTTTGGCTTCCTCCCATGGGTGCATCAAATCTTCCGAGGAGGCATGTTTATATAAAAAGAAGCAGTCACCCAAGAAACCATTAGTATAATAGTTCTGAAGAAATTTCAGTAATAAAATATTATATAAATAAATAAAACTCATTAAAAAAATGAAATAAAAAACTACTTCATACCCACCCAATGTCCACGTGTAGTATACAGCCTGAACATCCCACCTAGAAGAGAATTCAAACAAAAATACTAACATCCTATGTCGACTCAATGTTTGTCATGAGACGTGCATGCTAGGCACCCTAATCGCATCCAGAACTCATAGCATGGACAATCCACTCTCTTTTCTAACCAGAAAAATCCAAAATAATATGAACCATATAGCTTAACCATGCTCTCATACCATTTTTTCATGAACCGAGTATAGTGCTCATCTGAACCACCGCTCGACTCGGTCTATGGCAAGGTTCGAAGGGAACTACCTATCCCAACAGGCTAACATAAGTTCTAGGTTATCATAAATAATGTTTTGGGAATGATTTACCCATGTTTAGAAACATGAAACAACCCAATAAAAAATAATATGAATCTAAAAATTTACACCAAACAATTCTTAACAAGAATTTAGAATTGAATTGCATAGTTTTAAGAAACAAGAGGGCCACAACTAAAAATGAGTAGAAATTATAGCTCAAAAATCACCACATGATATGTGTAATGGCTCGGACCCTCCTGGCCCAGTACTTTGCCAAAAGTGAGGCTCCACCAAAACAGTGGCACCGTGAAGGTGACACCGTGACGGTGGCACCGTGACGGTGGCACCGTGAGGGTGACACTGTGAGGGTGACACTGTGACGGTGAAACCGTGAGGGTGACACCGTGTCCCCTCACCGAGCCTTTCGTTCTTCTTCTAGTACCTGACTTTTCCGCTCCCGCAACGTAAGTTTTGACATAAATTAATTATTTTACTCCTTTTAAAACCATTTAAAGCCCATAATTAATTACTAAAAATCCCGAGAGACCTCCATGTGTAACTTCCCAGCCGCGCGGTCAACCCACGTCCCCCGCGGCTTACGCGTTTACGCATTCTCACATCAATCGTCCGTGGATCTTATAAACTAAGGGTTAGTCGTGGTTTCTCCTATCCTTGATCACGGATTTTCACGAACAGATTCCGGTGCATCGGGCGCACTGCATCGTTATCCGTAAAGTTCCACGCCCGAACTAAGCGTCGATCATCTATCAACAAGTAGGGAATTTCTCCTTCGCATCTCCCTTTTGTTTATCATGCGGGGTGGGTGTGCTTTTGATTCTGTAGAATTGGATAAACCAGACCTAATTAAAGATAATGAACGAATCCTGTAAAGAAAGAAGGGGGGGCTCTGATCGTTGATGCCGTTTTATATTATGATTTCCTTCTAAGTTGTGTCGGCTTACGCATTCTGAAAATAAAGGCCGTTGGTGGTCGTTTTTTGTGAACTAATGAACCCATGCTGATGTTTTAAATGGCTTGTTTGTGGTTGTAAACTCCTACTGTGAAAAGTAAATTAGTTAATAACTTATACCCGTCTGAATAAATTGAAAGCACCAAGATCAATCCCTTATCTTTTAACCCCTGTCAAAACATGAAAATTGAAATCATTGAGTGTGTTAAGTCGTTTAAATCTGAAAATAAAGGCATGGCCATGACTTGTGCTAGTGGTGGTAGTTGGTTGTTTTCTTTTTCGGGCCGATTTCTGGAGATGTGGGAGGGGATGGGATCCCCTGTCTTTATACCCTCGGTGGTTGTTTGAATTTAGGGATGGGATCCCCTGTTGGTATGGATTCAGTGGTTGTGAGTTTTAAGACCAGGTGGGTACTTGTTTATATCACAAATTGGGGTGGGATCCTCTATTGTTGAGAACCGGGTGTGGGCGTTATGGTTGATTCTTGACTGTTTACTTTCTTGGACTTGTTCCTATGCTTACTAGTTTCCCAGTAGTGCTTAATGTTAATTAAACATTATCACTGAACTTAAAACAAAAATGGGACAAATGGGTTTTGTTTGCGAGAGTCGTGACTTGTGGCTTGGACGCAGTGGTGTTGAGTTCTGTAGGCTGGTTAGAAAAAACAAGGCTTTGGGTGAGTGCTTGTTACCTATATCTATACTTGTAGTTTTGTGTTTCTTATTCGTGCCCCACCCAAGTTGAGCACTTAGTTCCAAACACCCCCTTTTCATGGGGGAGAGTGTTTTTTCCAACACATTCTTAGTGGCTGGTTATTAGCTCCTTTTCTGCTCCCTTTCCCGGATAGACCAAGTATCTTCGGGCCGGATGTGATGGCCTGAGGTCCATTATTATCCCAATAACCTTTGGGCGGGGTAGTGTGGTGGTTGGCCAGGTGTGTGTGGCAGGTGGTTTCCCTAGTGTCTTCGGAATGAGGCCCAAGTGTCTTTGGGCGTGGCAGTGGATTTTCTAGCCCAGGTGTCTTTGGACGTGGTGGTGGTTGTTCTGGCCTAGGTGTTTGCAGGTGTGGTTACATGTGATAGTTGTGGCCCAGGTGTTTGCGGGAAGGATTCGACAGTGGGACTGCGTGTGGTGGTTATGGCCCTGGTGTGTGCGGGCGGGTGTGGCAGTGGGACTGCGATGAGAATGGCGGGATTGGTTTGATGCGTAGGATGTCTCAATAACTAGTGGGAAAGTGGCGTGGGGTACCCGAACATCGATGTGCTCTAATTATATATATTACTTGACTTGCGTTATTTGAAAAGTGAGCCTTGGTGAGGTCTGTGATGGATAGTTTACCTTGATAGGTGTTTGGATTACTCCTTTTTCTCACGGGACTTTAGTACGTTCGCCCACTTGTGCACGAGAGTCTTTGGTTTTCCCTACTGAGTGTACTTGTATGCTCACCCTACATATATATAACTACTTTCAGGTTTCCAGGAGGACTTCGGGGATCACACAGGACCATACTAGCTCGAACCTTTTTGGGCAGTTGCGGTTGTTTCTTTTCTTCTTTGGTACTTACCTTTGTAGTCTCCTTTTGTACCTTGTGGCTTTACTTTTGTAACATGCATGTGGGAATGGTTTACTTTTGGCTTTACATTTCTTTTACCTTGGTGTTGATGAGTTTCATCATCTTATCTCTCGATCTTATAAAACAAAAAGGGGTAATTCCTTCCATTTGTGAGAAATTTCTATACCCTTGGAGCTAGTCGCCACTCAGGGATCTATTGAAGGCGGGTCTCAGGGGTCATTATCTCTCCTTCAACTTAAAGAAGGAAGGGCCTGGCAATCTGCTAACCCTTCCCTCCTTTTGGTGAAGGCGGGTCATGACATAATGGTATCAGAGGTAGAGGATGAGAGATAGGATGGAGTCTAGGGTTAGGCACAGTAAATAATGCATGGGATGGTAGGGAAACAGTGTTGGGTGACCTTGGTGCGTGAATTAGTCCAGGGAAGACCGGCTAGGACACGGGATTTTACGGGCCCCCGTGATCCGATGCAAGGATTCTGGACCTACCAAACGACCAAATGAAGACACACTGATTGCAGGGTAGAGACCCTAGGAAAGGTACATGCATCATAATGACTGGTGTTCTTGTGTTTCTGGGATGTCTTGGGAATTAAGAATAAATTAAAATCTTAAGAAGTTTGAAGAACGATATTCTGCACTACATGGGCTTAGGCATTCCTTGTTTACCATGTAGCTATGGAACCTGGAAGTCGACCACGTGTGGTACAGGCGATCGAGGCCCCGAAAACTACTTTGGCCGATCGGAAGAGAGCTGATCAAGAGGAAGAGGACGACCAGTGGCAGAAGACTCTTCGTGCCTTCCAGCGACAGGCCCTCGAGAAGTATGAGGTCATCACCTCCAACATGAAGATGGAAGGCTGGCTAGAGGAGCTAGTTATAGATTTCGGCCTAATTCAGCCCCCGACCGAGTACTGGGATCCTCTGGCCGTCAGCCAGATGCGGGGAGAGGAGAGAGACTGAGGTGGTTTGGGCGGATTTCGAGAGGGAGTTCCTGGCGGAATTCCTGTCCTCGATGATGAAGTCAGAAAAGAGACAGGAGCTACTCTCCCTCCAGCAGGAGAGTATGTCCGTGAGGGAGTTAGGGATCAAGTTCAAGGACCTCCTACGTTTTGCTCCGGACCACTTTCCCGAGGTGGAGTCTCGGGCAAGACGTTTGGAGGAGGCGCTCTGACCCTCCCTCAAGTATGTTGTTACCCCCTTTAACCTACTGACGTACTTTGAGGTCCAGAAGAAGGTTGAAGTGGTGGAGAAGATGCATGCTCTAGGAGGAGTGTCACGAGAGGGGATCCAACTAGGACCATCAAAGGGAAAGGCTGTCATCACCAGGCCTCCAGCGTTCGGACCCTCTAGGTTCCGACCCGCAGGGAGCAGGCCGTGGCAGTTTCAGTTTTGATAACTTGATCCTCGCCCCTTTTCTTCAGGCCCAGGACCGCGGTGCTTCATCTGTGGGATCCATACACATATCCGGAGTCAGTTCCCGGACCGGGTGCAGTACGGCGGTGGTGGACATCCCCACCACCCGTCCCAGCAGCAGCTTCTAGCCAGACCTTTCCAGCAGCAGCAGCAAGTACAGTGAGCTCCCGCTCCTCCGAGGGCGGACGTAGGAGGAGGAGGCTGACCTCAGGGCGCACCTTAGCGACCTTGACCGGGGCGTGGTCGGGGAGTTGGCCGACAGCCGAGGGGAAGAGGAGCTGGGCATGGATAGTTGCACGCCACAGAGGCAGCAGTTCCAACAGATCCAGTGGTTGTTCGAGGTACGATCAGTCTGTTTATAACTATTACTTATGCCTTGTTCGATACCGGAGCTTCGCACTCCTTTTTTGAACCCAGTCTAGCATGTGCCTTGGGTTTAGATGCAGAGAGACTTCCAGTGCCCCTGGTGTTGAGCACACCAGTCGGAGGTCAGAACAACTTGTTGTTTGTTTGTCGGGGATGTAGACTGATGATAGGGCCACATCAGTCGGTTAGAGATCTTCTACTGCTACAGATTCAACCATATGATGTCATCCTAGGTATCGACAGGCTATTTTCTATGTGTGCCATCATCAAATGTTTCTGAAGAAGGGTTGTGTTTTCGGACTTGTACGGTCGGCGTGTTACCTTCACCGGCGAGCGGAGCAGTTAGAAGGAAAACATGCGAGAGGAACCCCTCCTCTCCTTGATGGCCGAGCTGACAGTGGAATCAGTAGATGCTGAAATGGTGGAAGTGCCAGAGATCTTCCATGAGTTTATGGACGTCTTCCCTATGTAGGTGATGACTCTACCCCCTCGGCGTGATATCGAGTTTGGAATAGACTTGCAGCCCGGCGCTCCCCTGATCTTGATGGCTCCTTACCAGATGGCACCTTCAGAGCTACGAGAGTTGCGGATCCAGATTGATGATCTGATGAAGAGGGGTTATGTTTGCCTGAGTTCATCACTGTGGGGTGCTCTAGTCTTGTTCGCAAAGAAGGAAGATGGTGCTCTTAGGTTGTGCATAGACTACAGGAGGCCGAATCAAGTGACGATCAAGAATCACTACCCTCTTCCAAGAATAGATGCTCTTTTCGACCAACTGAAAGGGGCAGGATGGTTCTCGAAGATCGACCTGCGGTCTGGGTACCACCATTTGAGAGTGAATGAGAGAGACATCCCGAAGATGACCTTCAGGTGAAGATATGGACACTTCTAGTGTGTAGTCATGCCCTTCGGTGTTACGAACGCCCCAACTGTGTTCATAGGGCTTATGAACTCCATCTTATGGGAGTACCTGGATCGGTTCGTAGTTGTGTTCATCGACGACATCCTGATCTATTCTAGATCATAGGAGGACCATGTGGAGCACCTGGGGACAGTTTTGGAGGTCCTCTGACAGCACCAGCTCTGTGGTAAGCTGTCGAAATGAAAGTTCTGGACACGAGAAGTGCACTTCCTCGGGCACGTGGTGTCCGAGAAGGGGGTAGTGGTGGACCCATCAAAAGTTGAGGCGGTTTTTTCTTGGGCATCACCCAAGAATGTGGCAGCGGTCCGTAGTTTCCTTCGGCTGGAAGGTTACTATCAGAGGTTCGTACCCAACTTCTCCCGAGTAGCAGCCCCTTTGACAGCCCTTACCACGAAGGACCAGGTTTTCGGGTGGAGTGAGAAGTGTGAGTTAGCCTTTATTTATCTGAAGGAGAAGTTGGTTAGTGCCCCAGTGCTGAAAATACCAGAAGAAGGTGCGGCTTATGAGGTGTTCTGTGATTCTTCAGGACAGGGTCTGGGATGTGTGTTGATGCAGTGACAAGGGGTGATCTCTTATGGGTCCAGGCAGCTACGCCCCCATGAACGTAATTACGCCACCCACGAGCTGGAGCTTGCAGTGGTCGTTTTTGAGCCAAGGTTATGGCGGCACTACCTCATCGGGGAACGCTTTGTGGCCTTCACGGATCACAAAAGCTTGAGGTATATCTTCTCCCAGCGAGACATAAACTTGCGACAGCGGATATGGGTGGAGTTCCTCCAGGATTACGACTTCGAGATCTCTTATACTGAGGGAAAGGGCAATGTAGTGGCTGATGCCTTGAGTAGGAAGACGCATATGGATGCGGTCCAGGAGTCGGTGGATGCCTGGAAGGCGATGGAGGAGTTGGCTGCTTTATGCTTGGATGCGAAGATGGATAGCGGCAGAAGCTTCCAATATTAGATGACAGTGTAGTCATCTCTGTTTCAGCAAGTGGAGGAGTCTCAGTGGGGAGACCCGGAGTGCGAAGTGATGCATGACTGAGTTGACTAGGGCAATGCTCCGTAAGGATGGATAGAAGATGGTTAGAATCAGATGCTTTTCCAGGAATGGTTTTTTGTTCCAGGAGCGATGCACGGAAAGGTTCTCAGTGAGTTCCACAACTCACCCCTAGAGGTACACCCAGGAGTTTCCAAGATGTACCAGGAATTGAAAGGATAGTTTTGGTGGCCCGTAGTGAAGCGAGCAGTGGTAGAGTTTGTGGCCAAGTGCTTAGTGTGTTAGCAAGTGAAGGCTGAACACCGAGATCCAGGAGGCCTACTGCAGTCTCTAGATGTCCCCGAGTGGAAGTTGGATGACATCTCGATGGATTTTGTCAGGGGACTAACCAAGGTCCAAGGAGGATATGACGCCATCTGGGTGGTAGTGGACAGGTTGACGAAATCGGCTCACTTTCGGGCAATCAGGGAGTAGAGTGTTGTGGATTATTTGTCATGAAAGTATGTGGATGAGGTGGTATAGTTGCATGGAATTCTGAGGTCTATAGTCTCGGATAGGGATGCACAGTTTACCTCGCAAGTCTGGAGAGGATTGTAGAATGCGTTTGGCACCCAGTTATGCCTTAGAACTGCTTTCCATCCCCAGACAGATGGACAAATAGAGTGCACCATCCAGACCTTGGAGGATATGATACGGGCATGTGTTCTAGACTCAGGAGGATCATGGGTGCGACACTTTCCCCTGGTAGAGTTCTCTTACAATAATAGCTATCTCTATACCATTGGCATGGACCCGTTTGAAGCTTTGTATGGGAGTCCATGCCGTTCACCTATGTGTTGGGTCGAAGTAGGAGAGTCAGTAATCCTTGGCCCGGAAGTGGTGCAGGGCATGACAGAAAAGCTTCAACTCATACGGGAAAGGATGAAGGCGGCCCAGGACTGACAGAAGTCATATGCTGATACCAGGAGAAGGCCCTTGGAGTTTGAGGTTGGGGACCACGTGTTCTTGAAGGTCTCCCCTCGGCGTGGGAAGTGGAGGTTTGGCAAGGGGAGTAAGCTTTCTCCTAGGTTCATCAGACCCTTCGAAGTGTTGTGGCGGGTCGACGAGGTGGCTTATCAACTAGCGTTACCACCGCCGCTACTGAGGATACATGATGTCTTTCATGTGTCCCAGCTCCGTCGGTATCTGCACAATGATTCACACGTCCTTGATTGGGGTGAGTTGGATGTCGAGGATGATGTGACCTTTGTGGAGAGACCAGTGATGATCGAGGATCGCAAGGAGAAGGTGCTTCGTGGTCGAACCATTCCCTTGGTTTGCGTGTTGTGGAGACATGGTGGGATTGATGAGAGTATGTGGGAGAGGGAAGCACATATGCGTACCCAGTACCCAGAGTTGTTTTAGGTTTTGTTCCTTGTTGTACCTATTGTGATAGAACATTTTGTCTTTTGGCAATGAAATGTACTGGTTTCCTTTCTTTTGATTGTGTGTGAAAAGCCCTGGCTATGGGGGAGAAGAGAACCCGACCCCTAATCAAGACGCATTAAGGTGGATGCGATTAAACCCGTGTGAGTGAGTCAGTGCTGCCCAAAGTGGATAATATCTTGACATGGGGGGAGGAGACTCCCCAACCCACATTCCTGGGTAGTTTGGCATGATATATTTCTTAGTTCTTGACAGAGAAGTGTTTTTGGTTAGCATGGGTTCACTTCTAAGAGGTGTCTTTCGAGGTGGTTGTTCGGACCCTCTCTTTCCTTCTTGGTTTGTTTTGATTATCGAGGATGAGAATCATTTTAGAGGTATCTAATGTAATGTCCCGGACCCTCCTGGCCCATTACTTTTCCAAAAGTGGGGCTCCACCAAAACAGTGGCACCGTGAAGGTGGCACCGTGAGTGTGACACCGTGAGGGTGACACTATGACGATGGCACCGTGACGGTGGCACCGTGAGGGTGACACCGTGACGGTGGCACTATGATGGTGGCACCGTGAGGGTGACACCATGACGGTGGTACTGTGACGGTGGCACGGTGACGGTGGCACCATGAGGGTGGCACCGTGAGGGTGACACCGTGTCCCCTCGCTGAGCCTTTCGTTCTTCTTCCAGTACCTGACTTTTCCGCTCCCACAACGTAATTTTCGACATAAATTAATTCTTTTACTCCTTTTAAAACCATTTAAAGCCCATAATTAATTCCTAAAAATCCCGAAAGACCTCCGTCTGTAACTGCCCAGCCGCGTGGTCAACCCACGACCTCTGTGCCTTACGCGGTTACACGTTCTCACCTCAAACATCCACAACTCTTATAAACTAAGGGTTAGCCGTGGATTCTCCTTTCCTCGATCGTAGCTTATCACGAACAGCTTCTGGTTCATCGGGCGTGCCACATCGTTATCCGTAAAGTTCCACGCCCAGCCTAAGTGTCGATCATCTATCGACAAGTAGGGAATTTATCCTTCACCTCTCTCTTTTGTATATCATGCGGAGTGGGAGTGCTTTTGATTCTGTAGAATTGGATAAACCAGAACTTATTAAAGATAATGAATGAATCCAGTAAAGAAAGAAGGGGGGGGGGTATGATCGTTGATGTCGTTTTATATTAAGATCTTACATCTGAGTTGTGTGGGCTTACGCCTTCTGAAAATCGAGGCCATTGGTGGTCGTTGTTTGTGAACTAATCAACCCCTGCTGATGGTTTAAAGGGCTTGTTTGTGGTTGTAAACTCCTGCTGTGAAAATTAAATTAGTTAATAACGTATACCCGACTGAATAAATTTAAAGCACCAAGATCAATCCCTTCTGTGCTAACCCCGGTAAAAACATGAAAATTGAAATTATGGAGTGTGTTAAGTGTTTTAAATCTGAAAATACCTTCATGGAACTGACTTGTGTTGGTGGTGGTAGTAGGTTGTCTTCTTTTTCAGGCCGATTGCTGGAGATGTGGGAGGGGAGGGGATCCCCTGTCTTTATACCCTCAGTGGTTGTGTGAATTTGGGGATGGGATCCCCTATTGGTATGGATTCGGTGGTTGTGAGTTTTAAGACCGGGTGGGTACTTGTTTATATCACGAATTGGGGTGGGATCCTCTGTTGTTGAGAACCGGGTGTGGGCGTTATGGATGATTCTTGACTGTTTACTTTCCTGGACTTGTGCCTATGCTTACTAGTTTCCCAGTAGTGCTTAAAGTTAATTAAACATTATCACTGAACTTGAAACATGAATGGAACAAATGGGTTTTGTTGGCGAGAGTCGTGACTTGTGACTTGGACGTAGTGGTGTTGTGTTCTGTAGGCTGGTTAGAAAAACCTAGGCTTTGGGTGAGTGCTTGTTACCTATATATATACTTGTATTTTTGTGTTTCTTATTCGTGCCCCACCCAAGTAGAGAACTTAGTTCCGAACACCCCCTTTTCATGGGGGAGAGTGTTTTTTCCAACACATTCTTAGTGGATTGTTATTAACTCCTTTTCTGCTCCCTTTCCCAGATAGCCCAAGTATCTTCGGGCCGGATCTGATGGCCTTAGGTCCATTATTAGCCCAAGAACCTTCGGGCGGGGTAGTGTGGTGGTTGGCCAGGTGTGTGAGGCAGGTGGTTTCCCAAGTGTCTTCGAGATGAGGCCCAGGTGTCTTCGGGCGTGGCAGTGGATTTTCTAGCCCACGTGTCTTCGGGCGTGGAGGTGGTTGTTCTGGCCTAGGTTTTTGCAGGCGTGGTTACATGTGATAGTTGTGGCCCAGGTGTTTGCGGGCAGGATTCGGCAGTGGGACTGCGTGTGGTGGTTGTGGCCCAGGTGTGTGCGGGCGGGTGTGGAATTGGGACTGCGGTGACAATGGCAGGATTGGTTCGATGTGTAGGATGTCTAAATGACCAGTGGGAAAGTGTTGCAGGGTACCCGAACATCGATGTGCTCTGATTATATATATTACTTGACTTGCGTAATTTGGGGAGTGTGCCTTGGTGTGGCCTGGGGTGGAAAGTTTACCTTGATAGGTGTATGGTTTACTCATTTTTCTCACGGGACTTTAGTACGTTCCCCCACTTGTGCATGACAGTATTTCGTTTTCCTACTGAGTGTACTTGTATGCTCACCCTATGTATATAAAACTGCTTTCAGGTTTCCAGGAGGACTTCGGGGATCACGCAGGACCATACTAGCTCGGACCTTTTTGGGCAGTTGCAGTTGTTGCTTTTCTTCTTTGGTACTTACCTTTGAAGTCACCTTTTGTACCTTGTGGCTTTACTTTTGGAACATGCATGTGGGAATGGTTTAATTTTTGCTTTACTTTTCGTTTACCTTGGTGTTGATGAGTTTCATCATCTTATCTCTCGATCTTATAAAACAAAAAGGGGTAATTCCTTCCATTTGTGAGAAATTTCAATACCCTCGGTGCTAGTCGCCACTCTGGGATCTATTGAAGGCTGGTGTTGGGGGTCATTATCTCTCCTTCAACTTAGAGAAGGAAGGGCATGGTAGTATGCTAACCCTTCCCACCATTTGGTGAAGGCGGGTCGTGACAATATGGGTAATCACTCTCTGGCTATATCCACAACACTACAACAAGGAAGGAAGATAACAACCCATACAGGAATCTCCAAAGACCATGCCCTTACCTGTGAAAAACATTACAAAATCTACTTACACCCAAAGTTGTAAGTTGGGTGTGATCCTAACCCCAGTAGGATACCACCCAAGAAAATATTCCATTCTATAATCATTACAAGGAAAAAAGATTATAGGTTTTCATAAATAGGAAATGCCTGTAACAATTTTAAAGGGATGCAACATTACATAAAAACATTTTTAAAGAGGGAAAAATTAAAGAATGAATGATATTAAAGAAAACACAAATGATTATAAAATTTACAACCAAACACACTGTATGTCTATGGTAATTATAATATACCCAAGGATCACATGACATGAGAAATACCCTTAAGCACTATCTAACAGTGGGACACTATGTACATAGTTTATTGGTGAAATGTAGCATAAGAACCATAGAAAACAACATTATCAATATAGGATACACTAGTAGGGTACACACCCATAACCATGTGGTATCAAATCAATAATAATTATTTAGTTACTATTGTCATCATCAATCATACTAAGTGAAACCGAGAAAAGGCCACTTCTGAATCACTAGTATACTAGTACTAGTCTTCCCACCTAGATACATGGTCTTCATATTTGTTCTTAATCAAGCTTCACATGTTATAAAATACCATTTTCACATCAAAACAACATTTAAAAGTCACAAAAACACAATACAGTAACCGAAACATGTTCCACACCATCATTGAAGTTCGTTAAACCCAATAAAATTTATATAAAACATCAAGAAGAATTTCAAAGATTTTAACACAAAATTTATTTCAAAATATTATTTTAAGTTAAAAATTCAAACAATACCATTCCAAAATAGAATAGAGACCCCTAAAACCATTTAATAAATCAATTAAATGAATCATAAAATAATACCAAATGATACAACATGGAATACACATAAAAAACACAAAATTCCATTTCAAAATGCAACTCTAAAATTAAACACTTAATCAATGCTACAAAAAGGTTTTTTCACTATATAGAATAGATGAGAAACATTTTAATTAGGATAAAAAAAATATAAATTTATAAATGAATTTTTACACATGGAACAACCTACCTTGAATGTCAAAACCCCTAAAAATTTGTGCGAAACTTTTACTGCACCACAACCACAAAACAAACAAGTGAAAATGAATCCTAATTAATAACTTTTAACCAAGAAAATAAATATTAATCCATTGGGAAGAAGACACATATTCAATAATTTTATAAATTCAAGAAGGGTGGAGGAAACCATAGAGAGAATGAATAAAACAACAGCTCACTTACTTGAAAAATCTTTATTTTTCCCGGCCAAAATCCCCTTCAAAAAAGTGTTTTAACGGAGCTTGAGGGTGTGGGAAGACTTGTATAGATGAAATGGTTTAATGTGGGGATAAAGGGTTGAATTATGTTTAATTATAGTAGGTATAATGGGAATAAAAATATTATTATGACTAGGAAACGGTGCCCAATATTTCCGTACAGATTAGTAAATTGTGCGGCCTAAATGTGCGCCCAGTTCTATCGACCCAAAAATTTCCATTTTTATCAAAATTTCAATTGGGAATTCTAGGAGGAAAATAAATTACAATAATAGAAGATAAAATAGCTAAAACTAAGGACATGTATGTGACAATAAATCCAATCTAGTGAGGATTTAGTTACAATCCTAAAAAGGTGGTCTGAATAAGAGGTAACATTATAAACTGAGGATATATGAATTAATTATTATTCCACATACTTCAAATAATTATAAATAATTCTGATATAATAACATAATTATCCCCCATATATAAATATTTTATCAAATGAATTTCATAACATAAATCCATATCAACTTCCATCAAATGGGAAATGAAACTATCATTCATGTGTATGGAAGACTACCACCGCGCGAACCGATTTAATTCATTTTCCATCTTCTCCTCTCATGTTTTTCCATGATAATGGATTTTATGATTATATATTATATTCATGAAATAAAAAAAAATATAAATTTATCTTATCATATACCTTTTTCCTTTCTATCCATTGAAAAATTAAAATAGTGTTCGTGTGTATGGTGGATCATAGTCTTGGAAGGATATTTTTTTTACCACATTACATGGATGATATATTTAAGTACATATTTAAAAATAATATTAATTTAATGAAATTATGATCATTATATATTTTTAAAATAACCAAAAAATTATTTCTATCCTGATTTTTGGAAAATCAAATGTTACTCTTGCTTATGTATGACCTACTGTCCCCATAATTGTAATGTCATTAATTTTTCCAAATCATAATTCATGGTTATTTTTAAAATTTTAATTCATGTATAAAAATAAATAATATTTATTTATTAATAATATTTATATAATGGAATGGTGATCCATTTCATCACATTCAACACACCGGTGTCATATCTAAATTAAGAACCGAGTTTCCTTAAAACGCATGACATTGACATAAGAAAAATTTTAATTAAACATGTCAATAAAATAAATTAAGTAAATTGTTTTATCATAAGTAATTGGACTAAGAAATTTTTATTAATAAAAAATAATTTATATAATTAACTATACAAGTGATAAAATACAGTTTTTGATGCTTTCGATGGGCCATGCATCTGTCATTCGAGGACGCGTAACTGTTTCCATGCTTTCCTACTTTCCAAAGGTGGGTGAAATCCATCTCATATTCATGGATGTTTTCTCCTTGATCGAAATGGATAATGGGTTTATGATTAATTCTTATGTGGATTCATCCTCGGAACTTGTTACTTTGTCTGGATCTCCCTTAAATATTTATGTCATTGTTCATGAATCTCATTTCCAGTGCCATATCTTTATGTATTCCAGTTAATCACATTAATTACATTAAGAAATTCCATGGTGTCTTGAACCTTCAGTCTAATTAGATTTGAATATCAGGAATGTCGAGGAATCTCAGGATGTGTGTAAATTGGAAAAACATGTAGTCTTCCTCATAAGAGGGCATATCAAGGATACAGAACTTGAGGAATACCACATTAGTCATGGGGTATCTTATGTCATAGGCATGCCTCTATGGTTTTCCTCAGCTTCCCATGTTTAACATGGGGTAAGTTGCAAGTTTAATGTCCCATAGATATGGTCACACCAAAGGTGTGTCTTCTGAGGTTTTCCTCAGGCATCTCATGTATAAAAAAAGGTAGGTTGCAGGTTTAACGTCTTGGGGGGATTGAATGAGAGTCATCATAATGTCACATAGAGATGGATCAGATTGGTACATCCCTAGGATGGAGTTCCTAGAAGGATTACTAGATGAATGGATCATAATTCCCAATGAGGACCGATCTGAGGTTGTTTTTCCCAAACAGGGATGATATCACACCATGAAGGATGATATAGACACCACTAATAGAAGATCACGGAGAGTGAACACCAAAATGGGAACACCATGGTTTACCATTTTATGGGACTGAACCTCGTGGAGGTTTCCTATGTACCTTGTACAGATGATAGGGGTCAATACCCACATAGTTCTAAGGGGTGATGAATCGAGGTGTACACAAAGGAAATAAACCTGGAGACATGTTGGGGCATATTCATGGTGAGTGGCCCATCGTAAGAGGGGAACCCTTGGTTGAATTATTATGGATTGTGTGGGGCTTATGCATGGTCATCTGCCAAATGGAATGGCATGATCCAACTAGGACGTGGTGGCCCAGGTAAGAATCAAGATGGATAATGGATAGTTGAATGATGTGGAGGGGGAATGATATGGAACCATCATGAAGGTGATGGTAATGTCAGGGTTGAACCTCAGAGAGACATCCTACGTTTCTATGTGGCATGGAATCAAAGTACACGTAGTTCGTTGTGGAGATGGGACACCTGAGGAGGAGACCCGTGAAAATGGACACATGGATGGGACCTAAAAGAAGTGGAACCTCCGGGTTGGGGAATGATATTGGGGTGTGCACAGAGTACAATGACCCGATAACAAGTTGGGGCTTACGCATAGTTAGCAACCCGGGTTGGTCTGACGCCACAGGGGAGAACCAGAGATGCAGTTCCCAACAATGGGGAGTGCAAAAACATACTGCTGAATGGGTTACAATGGCTTACTGTCAATTTTGGACTACAACGACTTCCCGCTAGATGGGGTTAAAACGTCTTAACAGTTGATGTTGTTCACAATGGCTTATTGTCAATTGGGGAACATGACGACTTACCGCCAATTTGATAATACGACGACTTACCATCGATTAGGGAATATGATAGCTTACTGTCGATTGGGGTTGGACCCCTGGGAGGCTTCCTATATACCTTGTCTGGTAGACAAGGTTCAAAACTCATGTAGTTCTAATGGTAAAATTTTAACGTCTTGTCAGAAAAAAGGGGGGATACAGTTTAACATCAAGTAGGATGAGGAAGGTCCAATGTGATGTGGTCAAGACCGATGGGTACTGGGCTTGAACCTTAGGGATGATTCCTATATATCTTGACCTGGAACGGATCAAAGTCCATGTAGTTAAGGATGTGTTTTTTGAACCAAAATGAAGGGGTCGGGACATGTATGCATTGGGCTTGAACCTTAGCGAGGCTTCCTACATATACCTTTGGTAGGGAATCAAATTCTGCATAGTTCAGGAGAGTTTGGTGAACCGATGTGAAGGGGTTCAAGACCAATAAGTGTTGGGATTGAACCTTAAGGAGGCTTCCTACATACCTTTCCTTGGAAACGATGGAAGTGTATGTAGTTCAAGAGGATGTTTGGGATTACACGCTAAGGCGGACCAGAGAGGATGTTATGGTCGATGTTTACTATAAATCCCACGTGATTCATACTCTGTGTGAGAAAAAAGAGGCAACAACAGATCTAATAATCATGGTGCAGAGTTGTGGCCACAAAGGTTGTTGAATAGGGATTATGCATGGGAGCTTCCCGGGTGCCACTATGGAGAGAAAATGGAAGATGGGGATTACGCATTGGAGCTACCCGTGTGCTGATATGGAGGGGAAATGGTGTATGGGGATTAAGCATGGGAGATGCTCGTGTGCCGCTAAGGAGCGACAATGGTGAATGGGGCTTACTCGTGGAATTTTCCAATGCGCCGCTAAGGAGTGGAAATGGTGAATGGGGCTTACACATAAATGATGCTCGGCTACCGCTAAGGAGTGGAAGTGCTGGATAGGGCTTACACATGGAAGATACTTAAATTCTGCTATGGAGAAGCAAAGGTGGATGGGGATTATGGATGGATGATGCCCAGGTGCCGCTAAGGAGTGGCAATGGTGAATGGGGCTTACGCATGGAAGCTTCCAGGGTGTCTTCCTTCTATGTGGTCATGAGGGCATCCCAACTCACTGGTGGGTTGAGGAATATAATTGATGTCTACACTTATTCACTCAGGAAAAAGTGGGATAACACCAAGGGAAATAGAAGAAATTCTAACAAGGGGAGTTGAAAAGTGTGAACCACGTGTCCGACATTCGGAACAAGGTGAGGGTGGCGTGATGATGGGCGATAATTTTTGACCATGTTCGAAACACAGCATCCATATCTTGTTAGCCTGGAATGGGGACAAACAAATGAGGGCTTACTGTTGACCGTGTTCGAAACACAGGACCTAGCTCGAAGTGTCATCAAAAGTCTTCTAGGGAGTTGGCCTAGAATAGTAGGTGAGCCAAGGCAGCATGGATCCAGGCCGTTAGGGGGTCCCTTTAGACATAAAAGAGAATAAAGATCTGAATGAAAGACACACGAATAATTAGGTGGAGTGATGGAATGCTCGAATGTTTTGCAACGCTCTAGAAATTATTACACTGTAATCATGGAATGAGGTATCTTATGCTTTTTGTAAGCACCTGGTTCTTATCTTTGAGGTACGAGTTTCTTCTTTTTCCTTTTACTTAAGTGATTTTGAGAAAATATGTAAAATGGAAAAGAATTCTAAATTTTTAAACTACACACCGTGTATTTTTCCACACACCGTGTACTTTTACCCATGGTGGGAGAAGTACACAGGGCGTGTGGCCTCGCCAACGACAATGGGTGTAGGAACTGACTACACACTGTGTAGTGGTCCTTTCATGCCGTGTAGTCAGTCGGTAGGTTAAAAAGTAAGGCGTTGGTGTTGCCGCCAGCTGGGCGGCAGTACATGCCGTGTACTTGGGAGTACATGCCGTGTACTCTTGTCGACAGATGAATAGTGTGGCGGTGCCACCAAATAAACTGTTAAATGAAAGGAGTACACGCCGTGTACTTTGAAGTACATGTCGTGTACTTTGTTTTTCGGGATTAAAACAGGCAGTAGCCTCCTCATTTGGAAGAGGAGGCGTTTGACCCTTTTTGGAGCCAAGGAGGAAGGTCGGACCTTTGAAGATCCACCGGGAGTTCGTCTGGAATTTGATTCGGCTTTGGACGATCTTGTTGAAACCGCATGGGTAAGCCCTCTCCTCTCCTGGTACCATTCTTGCCAATTATTATCCTAACGTAAATTATTTACGTTTGAATGGGTTTTGTTCTTCGTCAGATCTACGTCGTTCATGGGCGTTTCTGGAGTCGGCGTTCGGGTATAGCGTTCGTTGGCGTTTGAGGTAGGTGGCTTGGTGATCATTTTCCAACTGTCGTGCGTTTTTGTGCGTTTTCGTGCCACAAACCCATGTTAGGGTGTTGTCTGGCTAAAGTCGTTGCTATATTTAATGCCTAGAATTGCATAGGTGATTAAATTGTGATAATAAAATGCTATTTGGGATCATTGCTTGGATCCAGGACCATCCCGGGGGTGTGTTTCTCTGTTTAGCTGTTTGGCCAGGATACCCGAGGGTATGCCTTCAATGTAGTAAATGTAAGAATTTCCTAGAGAGGAATTGCTTGTTTACTGCATTTCGATATGTTGGGAATGGACCAGTTACCTATATTAGCCTGAGGGCGTGACTATATTAGCCTGAGGGCATGACTTTATTAGCCCGAGGGCTGTCGTTATTCTGCCTGAGGGCAACCTTTCGTGCATGAGGGCTTGACTTTTGTGCCTGAGGGCGACACTTCGTATGCCTGAGGGCGAGAATTCTGTTACAATTCCTAAGGGATAGATTCTGTATAGCTTGAGGGCATGGTTCACTATATTAGCCTGAGGGCGAGATACTGGTTGGCCTGAGGGCGTGGTGCTGTTGAGCACAGAACGATACTAAATTAAATAAATTAAATGAATAATAAAATGGAAATTTAATTTTCAAGTAAGTTACTTTTGAGTACTTCTTACTTTATTTCATTTTACTGTTGCACACTGTTGTTGCATGCTTATACGCAGTTGGGTACAGGCCTTTGGTGGGTGCCTACTGAGATATATTTCTCACACCCTGTTTGGGTCATGCTTTTCAGCCCAAACAGATTACGTTTCTATATATGTGGATAGGGGATAGAGTCCCTATACAGGTACTTGACCGTTGCTGTGGAGTAGGAGGGCATGGGACCGAGCCTAGGCTCATGATGCCGCTGCCAGCTATTTACTTGTTTTGTTGTACTTTTCTTCTAGTTATATCACAGTGATGTATAACATGTTCTGGCTGTTTTCCTAGAGTTTGAAACATGTAACATCATCATTCATATACTGTTGGTTATATCCACTGGTGTAGTTTTTTCAGTTGTGTGTGTTTACTACTTCCACGGTTTTTTGTATGTTTATTTTAGTATTCCGTTGCGCTACACTTTGACAAATGAGGGCATAGTTTCCCCACTATCAGATCTAGGCCCTCGCTGCTAGTCGGCAGCATCTGTTATTTGGGGAAATGCGTTTGAGGTCACGTGGTGAACCGGGATCGGGGCACCCGTTGAGTGGCACCCGGGACCGGGATGTTACAAAGTGGTATCAAAGGGCAGGTTCTTTTCTTTGATTTACTATTTGGAGTCGTATTCAGGTATAAGATTGAAATGGTAGTTGGTAATAATCTGTGACCGGGCATAGCTAACCCGTGTATAGGGAAAAGCCAGTCTACCACATATTTTTCATTCTTTTGATTTTGCAATTTTAAGGTTGATATGTTTTCACCATTGGGTGACACACTTGGATTGTGCTGTTTATATTTTATCTGTGGGTTCTATTTAGTGGGAACCCAATGAGATGAGGGTATGTCATCTCATGCATCATATAGTCACATGCTAGATATCACATGCCATGCATAGTTTCCATGCCATGTAGGTACATTAGAAATTCGCATGTTGTTGTGATAGTTGTTGTGCTAATAAAGCATGTTGTTGTGATAGCTACTTGATAAATATATGCTTTGTGATATGGTATGTTAGTTTGAGCTTTGTGATAAGAATGGATGCCAAACTTCGGTTTTTGGGGAGTATGGGCCCCCATTGACCAGAATTTGGCGGATCATTGACTGTTTATTGGTTATAACACAGATAAGATGTCAAACTTTGATTCGTGGGGAGTATGGGTCCCCACGGGTCGGAATTTGACATATAGGTGTTGCATTTCAGTATTTTATGGGTTCCGGGGAAGTTTCCTGAGTCATACTGTCCGGAATACCCCGAATACACGTAGTGTAGGACCTCATACATGCCGTGTTTTTTCTTCTGTTCGGGAAGAAAAATGAACTTTTTGGGTACACGGCGTGTACCCAGAGTACACGCCGTGTAGTCTCTTCCCGTGTCATAAACCGTGTGGGTGGAGACATGGGGTAGGGAAGGGCTTGGGTAAAAAATGCCTTTTCTGTTATAGACACGCCATGTAGTGTGACCCGGAGTCCGACCGTGTAACTAAAAACACGGGTCGGTGAACTCCTTGACAGAACACGCCGTGTCAGTTACAGACACACCGTGTAGTGTGACCTGGGGATGCGGCCGTGTAACTAACAACACGGGCCAGTGTCACCTCTCCCTTAATACACCGTATACCTGTGGGACACGCCGTGTAGTCTTGTCCGAGGATAGACCGTGTGGAGTTAGCCGTGTGGCTGGGAAACGAGGTGGTGTAAACACCGTGTGATGGTGTAACACACCTTGTAGATTAAAGCCGAATAGCCGGTCGTGTCATAGAATACAGATAGTTGTTAAATAACACCATACACGCTGTGTATATATTAAACACGCCGTGTAGATATTAAACATGTCGTGTAGTTTTGTTGAACGGAAGCCGTGTGGCTTAGCCGTGTAGAAGGACCCGGGCAGGGGAAGGAAATTCAAGTACACACCGTGTAGTCATTGTACACGCCGTGTAGTCTTGTTTTTCAAATTTATAAATGCCTTCTTCCTCTTTTTCCTTTGTGGTTCCTTCATTTCAATCTTAATAATCTTGAATCTGAGGCGTGATTTTGACCTTGTAGAGTCATGCCGCCTAGATGACCGCGAGTTTTTCGCCAAGAGAGCGGCGACGATTATACCTCAGAGATGGTGGCACATGGGCTACCAGTGGATCCACGAGTAGAGCCAGATGCGGCACCAGCTGTTATACCAGACACAGGCGTGGAGGCGCAGTTCCGTGAAGGCTTATTGCGGTTCATGCAGACCTTTGAGGGAGCACCGCAGGCTTCCACATGTATGGCCGAGCTGACGCATATCTTTCAGCAGCAGCATCCGCCTACGTTCTCAGGGGATTGCGGACCATAGGCTGCAGAGTCTTGGATAGGATCTATGCAGACTATTTTCGAGCATCTAGAGATGCCTCCAGGGTGGAGGGTCAAGCTCACGACATACATGCTGTGTGATTCCACCAAGAGGTGGTGGGATGTGACCACCCAGTCAGAGCAACACAAGGACATGGCGTGGGAAGATTTTTAGGAAGTCTTCTATGACTTCTTCTTTCCTGAGATGTTTAGGGAAGATAGAGCTCGAGAGTTCATGAATCTGCAGCAAGGCGCCATGTCAGTGATGGACTATTCTGCTCGTTTTACGGAGCTTCAACATTTTTCACCCGTGCTGGTGGGTGATGAGACGCTAAGAGCCAGACGTTTTGAGGATGGTCTTCGGTATGACACTTGAGTGCTGGTGAATGTTTTTAGGTTACCTACTGTACACACGATTGTGAACTAGGCGTTGATTACAGAGAGGAACCTGCGAGAATCTGGTGGTGTGGGCCAGGGTGGTTCGGCACCAGTTACTGGTACTATTTCTACTAGAAAGAGAAAGAGACAGATGGACTTCTCTCAGGGTGGCAGTACCATCTAGGCAGTCTCTTCTGATGGCCCGATCAGGTGCTTCCAGTGTGGCAGAGAGGGGCATAAGTGGCCGCAGTGTCCACAAGACCCAGTGGAGTGTCAAGCTTGTGGAAAGATGGGTCATCTGCAGCGCTTTTGCAGGGAATTTTTACCAGAGTCTAGTGAGAGGGGTTCTGTGTAGACTTCTCATGCGGGAGTAGGACACGTGGCTTCTCACCAGTTAGGGAACTGGAATACGTCGGGGCGTGCAGGCATAGATGGTGGTCGTGGCCATGGTAGTCGGACACCAGGATCACATAGGCTGCAGGGCGGGACAACTCAGGGTAGCCAGGCTGTGTCGTAGGGCCGCGACACTGGGCAGGCATATGCAGTGCAACAGACCCAGCAGAAGCAGGATCTCGGACCTTCGACAGTCATAGGTACTATTCTAGTAGCTTCTATCTTTTCTTCCGTACTTTTTGATACGTGTGCTACACATAGTTTTATATCTGTACCCGTTGTGGAGAGCATTGGGTCTGTTTTTATACTTCTTCCGATATCGTGACGCTAGACACTCCGTTGGGGATGAGAACGGCTAGTGTGCGTCAGTGCAAGGAGTGCCCCCTTGAGGTTGGAGGGTGTCACTTCCTTTGGTACCTCTATGTCCTGGAGATGACGAGTTATGATGTCATTCTCGAGACGGACTGGTTGGTTCCCTTTTGAACCTTTGTAGACTACTATCATCGTAGGGTGTGTTTCACGTCTCTAGAGGGCGGGGAGTTTCTATACAAGGGCGAGTGGGATGTTCAAGCGAGTCGAGCTGGACCAGAGCATCATGGGCGAGGTGGAGTCACAGCCCAGATTGTGAGCTTATATCTGGATGACCAGGGGACTTGTCAGACGGATTTCCCTACAATTGTTGATCATTTTAGGGATGTATTCCCGGATGACTTTTCAGCTCTACCTCCGGTGCGTGAGGTGGATTTCTCTATCGAGCTTGTGCCAGGAGTAGCACTGTTGTCCATTCCTCTTTATAGGATGGCCATGCCTGAGTTGTAGGAGCTCAAAAGGCAATTAGAGGAGTTACAGACAAAGGGTTTTATCCGACCCAGTACTTCTTCTTGGGGTTCTCCGGTCCTTTTTGCGAAGAAGGTGGATGGTACCCTCAGACATTGTGTGGATTATCGGAAGCTAAACCAGTTGATGGTTAAGAACCGATATCCCTTGATGAGGATAGATGATCTGTTTGATCATCTTCGTGGAGCACGAGTGTTCTCAAAGATTTACTTGAGATCCAGATATCATCAGCTGCGCATGAGACCATATGATATACCTCTCACAACTGTTAGGAGTAGGTATGGTCTATATGAGTATACGGTTATGCCGTTCGGACTCACGAACGCGCCAGTAGTTTTCATGGATCTGATGAATCGTGTTTTCCATCCGTATCTTTATTCATTTGTGGTAGTATTTGTGGATGACATCTTGTTGTACTCTCACACTCGACACGATCGTGCCACCAATCGTGAGATCATATTGAGTAAACTGAGAGACCATCGGTTATATGCTAAGCTCTCGAAGTTCCACTTTTGGATGGACCAGATTCATTTCCTAGGTTATATCATCTCAGAGGAAGGAGTTGCAATGGACCCAGAGAAGGTGAGAGCAGTAGTTTCCTGGGAGCAGCCCAAGAACGTGTTTGAGATACGAAGTTTCTTAGGGCTGGAAGGTTACTACAGACGCTTCATACATGACTTCTCCCGCTTATCAGCACCGTTGACAGGTTTGACTAAGAAGGGTGCGATGTTCCTTTGGTCAGAAGCTTGTGAGGCAGCTTTTCAGGACCTAAAGGGAAGGCTGACATCAGCACCGATCCTGATACTCCCAGAGCAGGGGAAGAGCTATACTGTTTACTGTGATGCATCATGGATTGGTCTGGGGGCCATTTTGATGCAGGGTGACCGAGTTGCTGCGTATGGGTGTCTGTAAAGACCCGTAAAATTCAAGGGAAATTTTTTCTTAATTTTCTTTAGAATTTTACAAGAGCGCGGTTTCAGACGGCACCTGATTCCGAGGCCTGGAGTGCCCGGAATTAATTTCCGAAGTTTGGCTCGGGTACGTTCAGTGAACGAATGAGCGGGAATTCCTAACTTTTGATCCGGTGCTCGGAATTGAAATCTGAGGGCACCGATGAACTCGCAGCGCCGATATTCGCTTAAAGAGACCTTTTCGGGAGTTGCGTTTGTTGCGGGTTGAAAGTTAAATTTTGGGGTTTTCAGTTGAGTTAAATAAAATTTGTGTAAGACAAATTTTATTTTTAGTTTGTTAAAAACCTACCTAAGGGGGTTGGAAGTGGGACCCACACCCACTTAACCTCCCTTGGGAGGATTAAGTGTGGTGGGGCCCACACGAACCCCTAGACTTTTCAAGTTCCCTTAACCCCCCTCTTTATTGGCTTAAGTTACTCTTAATTAATTATAGGAGTTAAGTCTTTTTGAATTTCAAACTTTGAAATTCTTTTGTGTTATGTGTTAATAAAATAAGAGGTAGTCTTATTTTATTTTGAGTTCTTTGTTTGTCATTTTGAGAGCTCCTCTTCATCTTCAAGCTCTGACGAAGAACGAAGAACGCTCAAACTCCGACGAAGAACGACGCCTCTTTTCTTCGTCCTCGGAGTCAACAAGAGGGAACGCCGCTTCCTCCTCTGACCTTCTTCGTCGGCAAACGAAGATCCGCCAACGACGTGTCTTCTCGGGCATATCTCTTCGTCAACGGATTTGACGAACGACGATCGCGACGCCCGACCTCCGCGACGCCGTCTTCCGCGGAACGTAGACGAATCTTCGAATCTTAAACCCGAGGTAGGGGTTGTTGATTTCATTTTGGTTTCCTTATTTCTTTTCTTGCTCGTGGATCGCATGTCTACGTGAGACATTTAAATATTTTATATAAGTGTTATTGTTAACGCGAGGGGGGCCGGACCGCACGAACACGGCCGAACCCTCCTCCATCGTTTATGTTTATTCATGGGGGTGGAAGCAAGTGGCGTGGTGCCGTCGCACCATGCGGATGATCGTACAAATAATTTACGCAGCGCCGTCGCGCTACGTCAAGGAAAAATCTTCAAGAACGCGACGCCGTCGCGCCGCGTTGAAAAGAATCATGGCATGGCGAAAGGGGCGCGGTGCCGTCGCACCGCGCCGGACGACGAACACCGCGGCCGGTTCCGGGCCGCGGCGGGACGAGAAGACCGCGGCCGGTTCCGGGCCGCGGCGGGACGAGAAGACCGCGGCCGGTTCCGGGCCGCGGCGGAAGAGGAGACCGGCGGCCGGGCCGCCGGCGTCGGAAGTCGAAGGCGGGACCGGAATTTCCGGTCCCGTTGGTAAAAACTGGCCGGCCAGCTGGCCGGCCGGATGACATAAAACCGGGGGAATAAATCCCCCGGCCAGTTCAACAAAACCCCCCTCTTAATGAGGGGGGGCGGTTCTTGAGGGAAGGGGGCAGCCGCCCCCTTGGTTCGGCGCCAGCAGGCCCCCCCACGTGAGGGGGGGGGGGGGGGGGGGGGGGCGGTTTTAAAAGAACCGGCGCGGCACAAAGGCCGCGCCACTTTGAAGAACCGCGGGGCTTAGCCCCCGCGTGCGCAGCCCCACGTGCGGCGCCTGGCGCCGCCGCCGCCGCCGCGCCGCCCCGGGGGGGGGGGGGGGGGGGTCGGGCCGGGTCGGCCCGGACCCGGACCCCCCGTTTCGAACCAGTTTTGGTTTTTCGCTCATAACATGAGCCTCGGACCTCCGAATGACGAACCGTCTGCGGAAACGCGATCCTTGGATCGAGACGGTCATTTCGGTATATCGCACTCAAGGTTTCGGTTTACTTTGAGTTCGGCCGGGTTGGTTCGTTCACGAAACCAACCGGGCCTTCGGAGCGGAAACGCTCATATCTTGAGCTACGGACGTCCGATTGACGTGTCGTTAGTCGCGTAGAGTTCCTCTTAGTGAGACGGATCTTTTGGCATACTCCGCCCGAGGTTTGGACGCAGGTGGAGTACGGTCGGGTTGGTTTTGCCTTAAAAACCAACCGCGCCCCGGATACGAAAATGCCAATAACTCTCAGACAGGGCGTCCGATCGACGCGCCGTCTGTTACGTTGAGTTCCTGTTGGCGATACGGAACTTTTGGATACATCAACTTCGGTCTTCGTGACAGTTGATGTATCAGCCTCTCGGCTCGTGGAGCGGACCCTCCGTACGAGTTTGCTGTGTGCGGGAACCCTAGTGCTGGCTGCGACTGTTCTACTGCTACGACTGCTACTATGACTGCGACGACGACAGTACAGAGATCCTGTGTGGATTTGACGACGACAGTACAGAGATCCTATGTGGATTCGACGACGACGACTTCAGCACTCAGCGATCCTACGTGGATCAGTGCTACAGGTCCTGTGTGGGCCCGATCCTGTGTGGGTTCTTGCGCTCAGCGGTTCTGTGTGAGCCAGCGCCTACAGGTTCTGTGTGAGCCCGATCCTGTGTGAGTCTTCTGCGGGGGTTAGTTACCTATCGATCCTTCGTGGGTCCGACGACTTAGATGGATCAGTGATCATCTTTATCGTCCTTGAAGAAGTATACCTGTGTGAGCTGAATCCTGTTGTTTTCCTGTTTGGATTGTGTTGTGCAATCCTGTGTGGATTATGTTTTGCTTTCCTATGTAGAATACGTATACTTTCCTGCGTGGACTGAGTTGTACTTGGGCTCGGAGGTTGGAGCGTATTTTAATTGATGACTTAGGTATATGTATGGGCATATACCTAAGCAGTGTCGGTTGTTACTTCGTGATTGTACTTTTCTTCGTAGTTTATCCTTTGTGGATTTGAGAGACCTTCAGGGGTCTCGGGGTCCCTACTGAGTAGCTTATACTCACCCCTGCACGGGCTTCGCCCGCACTACGTTGTGTTGGTTGCAGACGACGGACAGCGTTGACCTTAGCTGAGGCTTGTAGAGCGGGACGGTACCCGGAGGTGGACCACTGGGCGGGACGTGCACGGAGCGGACGACGGGACCCGTGGAGCAGAGGAGCTATCTGTACCCACCCTTCAGGTGGGATTTCCAGTGGACAGCTCGGAGTAGCGGCTTTTACTTTTCAGTTGCTGTTTTTCCCTTTTCGAGTTGTACTTTACTTTCAGTTTGGGTTTGTATACTGGCCCATTTACTTTTCCGCACTTTCAGTTGTACTCTGCTTGCTTAGTGTTTACTTTCCGCTTGTTTACTCTGTGGTGTGTGTTTACTTTTCAAAGGCAATGCCTTCCCTTTTTACTGGGATTTACGCCTTGGTGCTAGTCGCCAGCCCCTGGCCTATGGAAGGTGGGCTTGGGGTAGTCACGGCACGGACCCTGAGGGCGGGTCGTGACAAATTGGTATCAAAGCAGTTCGGTTCTACCGCGAACTCTGATCTTTTCTATGTGAAGCAATAATGTTTAGCGTATTGAGTGTGGTTATCAGTCCAGGGAGTCCAGTGTTGGTGCGGCGGCCGACGTATCCGTACACCAGGACCCTGACTTCTGATTTCCGACTTAATGCACGAAAACATTGATTGCGTGTGTGTTTCAAAGTTTTCTTTGTGATTACTTATATCAGCTCACCAGGTATACTGTTCTAACCGTGGCGCACCTGTTTTCTTTTCAGGATGGCCCCACGACGGCAGCCAGCTAGGGTTCAGAGAGTCGAGCGAGACGACAGCCCACCGAGCGACGAGGTCTCGGTGCAGGGCCCTTTTCCAGTAGTGGCACCGGCGGTAGCTTTACCCACCGATTCCCCGATGCTTCCAGCAGCAGCCGCTGACGATGCACGTCGCCTCAGCGCACTGCATGAGTTTCAGCGCCAGCGACCGCCCAGGTTTCGCGGGGAGACGGATCCCCAGGCAGCAGAGGACTGGCTGGAGGCAGTGGTTCGAGTGTTTAGGCTAGTGAGGACACCAGCAGACCTCATGGTGATCCTCGCTGCGAGCCTACTACACGCAGCAGCAGGACGATGGTGGAGCCTGATGCTCCAGGTGCACGATGAGGCATCTCTTCTCTGGACGGACTTCGAGAGCCTCTTCCGCTCTGAGTTCGTCCCGGCCACCCTCCGAGCGGTGCGCATCCAGGAGCTTCTACAGCTGCGGCAGGGCAGCATGACGGTCGCTCAGTACTCGGCGAGATTTATTGATCTCTCGCGCTACTCGACCGACATGGTACGAGACCCATTCTTCCGGGCCCGGACCTTCGAGCAGGGTTTGAGACACGAGATCAGGGCATCGCTGATCTCCCTCAGCATACCGACTCAGACAGGAGTACTGGAGCGGGCCCTTCTGATCGAGAGCTTCCTTGCTGAGTCTACACCAGCACAGAGACCCACCGCAGGGCGGCACGTGGCAGAGTCATCTGCAGCAGGCAGTCGACGGATGAATCAGGGGTCCAGACAGACCATACCTTCAGGCAGACGACCTCAGGGCACTGGCTCAGCAGTGCGGGGCACACAGCGCGGAGCCAGTCTTACGAGAGGCAGACAGTGCTACTCGTGCGGCGGGCAGGGCCACATGGCTCGCGACTGCCTGACCCGCCGTGCCGAGGAGAAGCAGTCAGTTGATGGACCACCGAGGCAGAGGCAGAGGGTCGACCGTGGCGGTCCGCAGGGAGGAGGCGGACGAGGTAGAGGAGCTGGACGAGCAGCTGGTGGTGGCCGACGCATTGAGGCTCTACCACCACCACCACCAGGAGGTCCACCCCGACCACAGGGAGCTGGCGGGCAGCGACAGGCACAGCTCCAGGCAGCAGAGGCCTACGACCACGGCGCACCTGAGATGATTTGAGGTACTATCTGTTTCTACTCCACCCTTGCTGCAGTTCTTATAGACACAGGAGCGAGTCATTCTTTCATAGCCGCTGCCCTTGTTCGGAGCTCGGAGATTCCGACAGAGCCATTGGCTCGATCCTTACGGCTAGAGACTCCTACGGGAGCAGACTCGACGATTACGCACTGGTGCCGGCAGTGTGAGCTTACTCTAGGAGGCGAGAGCTTCGGCTGGGATCTTCTTGTAGCAGCGTCGAGGCCTTACGACGTCATCTTGGGCATGGATTGGCTGTCTACGGTCCATGCACAGATTGACTGTTTTAGGCGCAAGGTGCGATGTGTACGCACCGACGGGAGCAGGTTCACCTTCACCGGCGAGAAGTGAGCCTTAGCAGCATAGGATGGACTTCCGCAGAGGAGAGGACAGCCCTTTACTAATCAGTTGGCTAGCCTCATCCTTGGAGCAGTTGACGTGCGGAGTCCTGGTTTTACTGCAGTGGTGGATCAGTTTGCGGACGTTTTTCCCGACGACGTCCCAGGGCTACCTCCTCGCAGAGAGGTAGACTTTTATATTGACTTGTACCCCGGGACAGCCCAGATATCCACTCCAGCATATCGGATGGCCCCCGCCGAGCTTCGAGAGCTACGGGTACAGTTGGAGGACTTGCAGGGCAAGGGCTTTATCCGACCCAGTGTTTCACCCTGGGCTTCCCCGTTATTGTTCGCCAAGAAGGCGGACGGGAGCTTGCGACTTTGTGTTGACTATCGTCGCCTGAACCAGGTGACAGTGAGGAACAAGTATCCGCTACCGAGGATTGATGACCTCTTTGATCAGCTCAAGGGAGCACGGTGGTTCTCGAAGATAGACCTCAGGTCAGGCTATCATCAGCTCAGAGTCAGAGACGAGGATGTGCAGAAGACGGCCTTCAGATGTCGGTATGGCCACTATGAGTTCTTGGTTATGCCTTTCGGTGTAACCAATGCTCCAACATTGTTCATGGCTCTCATTAACAGGATATTTCAGCCATACCTCGATCGGTTTGTCGTGGTCTTCATCGACGACATTCTGATTTACTCTACGACAGAGGAGGAGCACGCCTATCACTTGCGAGTTGTTCTTGACACACTCCGAGGGCACCAGCTTTATGGTAAGCTCTCGAAGTGCCAGTTCTGGATACGTGAGGTCCACTTTTTGGGACACGTTATCTCTGAGGCGGGAGTTGCAGTGGATCCCGCGAAGATTGAGGCTGTGTTAGCATGGGAGCCACCCAGGAGCGTGACTGAGGTTCGGAGTTTCTTGGGACTAGCTGGATACTATCGGAGATTTGTGCCGAACTTCTCCAGAGTTGAGGCATCACTCACAGCTTTGACGAAGAAGGGGAAACCCTTCGTGTGGACTGACAGATGTCAGCAGAGCTTCCAGGAGCTGAGACAGAGATTGACTAGCGCACCTATCTTGAGGTTTCCTGAGGAGGGAGTAGGGTACGTAGTCTACTGCGATGCATCAGGGACCGGACTCGGATGTGTTCTGATGCAGGAACGGGCAGTGATCGCCTATGGATCACGACAGTTGAGGCCGCATGAACAGAACTACGCTACCCATGACCAGGAGTTAGCAGCAGTGGTCTTCGCTCTGAAGACATGGCGACACTATCTGATGGGCGAGCGCTTTACAGTCTTTTCCGATCATCAGAGTCTCAGGTATATCTTCTCGCAGAAGGACCTGAACCTGAGACAGCGACGATGGCTCGAGTTCCTCCAGGACTATGACTTTGAGATAGTCTATACACCTGGGAAGGGGAACGTAGTAGCCGATGCCCTCAGCAGGAGGACGGGCATTCAGCTACTCGAGGAGGCGACGGAGCAGCTAGCCTCATTGCAGATATCCTTCGTGGATAGAGATGGAGTAGCCTTTCTTCAGTCTCTCACAGTCACTCCTCCACAACTGCAGCGAGTCAGGGAGGCACAGCATGGGGACGCTGACTGTGAGACACGGCGTGCACAGATATCCTCGGGACAGGCACCTGATGGTTTCTCCCTTGGAGTAGAGCACGACATCCTTTTCAGAGGACGTACCATGGTACCAGTAGCTTTGCGAGAGGAAGTGCTGAGAGAGTTTCATACTTCTCCTTTGGCGGTACATCCTGGAGTGGCGAAGATGTACCAGGATCTCAGACGACAGCACTGGTGGCCGGGCATGAAGAAAGTTGTAACAGAGTTCGTTTCTCGATGCCTCACCTGTCAGCAGGTGAAGGCAGAGCATCAGGTACCAGCAGGCTTGGTACAGCCCTTGGAGGTTCCGAAGTGGAAGTGGGACGGCATATCTATGGACTTCGTGACTGGACTTCCACGCACTTCCAGAGGTCACGACTCCATTTGGGTGATTGTTGACCGACTCACCAAGTCGGCACACTTCTTACCCATCAGAGAGCAGGGCTCAGTAGAGAGCTTGGGACGTATCTACGTTCAGGAGATTGTGCGGCTCCACGGCATGCCATCATCTATCGTTTCCGATCGAGATGCCCGCTTTACTTCCCGGCTTTGGGAGGGGTTACAGGAGGCGTTCGGTACGCAGCTACGTCTTAGCACAGCTTTTCACCCTCAGACAGATGGTCAGACGGAGAGGACCATTCAGACTCTCGAGGACATGCTCCGCGCATGTGTCCTTGACTTTGGTCGTAGCTGGGAGGACCACCTACCTTTGGTGGAGTTCGCGTACAACAACAGCTACCACTCCACCATCGGGATGGCACCGTACGAGGCATTGTACGGCCGACCATGTAGATCTCTTTTGTGCTGGACAGACCCTGGGGAGTCAGCACTGGTGGGACCGGAGATGGTCCAGGCCACGATAGAGAAGGTCCAGGTCATCCAGGAGCGGATGAGGACAGCTCAGAGCCGGCAGAAGTCATACGCTGACAGGAGACGGAGGCCACTGGAGTTCGAAGATGGCGACCACGTCTTCTTGCGGGTCTCACCTCGACGTGGTATTCGGAGATTTGGCCGTGGCGGCAAGTTATCTCCGCGCTTCATCGGACCCTTCCAGATTCTCAGCAGGATTGGCGAGGTGGCTTATCGCCTGGCTCTACCACCTCAGTTGCACCGGGTGCACGACGTCTTCCACGTATCCCAGCTGAGGAGATACGTGCACGACCCGACGCACATCATTGATCATGGGGAGCTTGACGTTGACGATGGGGCGACTTTTACGGAGGTCCCGGTGGAGATAGAGGATCGACAGGAGCGGGTCCTGCGTGGGCGATCGATTCCTCTTGTGCGCATCAGATGGCAGCACGGGAATCTCCAGGAGAGCACATGGGAGCGGGAGGCTCAGATGCGTGCTCAGTACCCTCATTTGTTTCCCTAGTTTTTGTTGTATCTTTACGGGGACGTAAAGCCCTGAGGTGGGAGTAATGTAAAGACCCGTAAAATTCAAGGGAAATTTTTTCTTAATTTTCTTTAGAATTTTACAAGAGCGCGGTTTCAGACGGCACCTGATTCCGAGGCCTGGAGTGCCCGGAATTAATTTCCGAAGTTTGGCTCGGGTACGTTCAGTGAACGAACGAGCGGGAATTCCTAACTTTTGATCCGGTGCTCGGAATTGAAATCCGAGGGCACCGATGAACTCGCAGCGCCGATATTCGCTTAAAGAGACCTTTTCGGGAGTTGCGTTTGTTGCGGGTTGAAAGTTAAGTTTTGGGGTTTTCAGTTGAGTTAAATAAAATTTGTGTAAGACAAATTTTATTTTTAGTTTGTTAAAAACCTACCTAAGGGGGTTGGAAGTGGGACCCACACCCACTTAACCTCCCTTGGGAGGATTAAGTGTGGTGGGGCCCACACGAACCCCTAGACTTTTCAAGTTCCCTTAACCCCCCTCTTTATTGGCTTAAGTTACTCTTAATTAATTATAGGAGTTAAGTATTTTTGAATTTCAAACTTTGAAATTATTTTGTGTTATGTGTTAATAAAATAAGAGGTAGTCTTATTTTATTTTGAGTTCTTTGTTTGTCATTTTGAGAGCTCCTCTTCATCTTCAAGCTCTGACGAAGAACGAAGAACGCTCAAACTCTGACGAAGAACGACGCCTCTTTTCTTCGTCCTCAGAGTCAACAAGAGGGAACGCCGCTTCCTCCTCGGACCTTCTTCGTCGGCAAACGAAGATCCGCCAACGACGTGTCTTCTCGGGCATATCTCTTCGTCAACGGATTTGATGAACGACGACCGCGACGCCCGACCTCCGCGACGCCGTCTTCCGCGGAACGTAGACGAATCTTCGAATCTTAAACCCGAGGTAGGGGTTGTTGATTTCATTTTGGTTTCCTTATTTCTTTTCTTGCTCGTGGATCGCATGTCTACGTGAGACATTTAAATATTTTATATAAGTGTTATTGTTAACGCGAGGGGGGCCGGACCGCACGAACACGGCCGAACCCTCCTCCATCGTTTATGTTTATTCATGCGGGTGGAAGCAAGTGGCGTGGTGCCGTCGCACCACGCGGATGATCGTACAAATAATTTACGCGGCGCCGTCGCGCTACGTCAAGGAAAAATCTTCAAGAACGCGACGCCGTCGCGCCGCGTTGAAAAGAATCATGGCATGGAGAAAGGGGCGTGGTGTCGTCGCACCGCGCCGGACGACGAACACCGCGGCCGGTTCCGGGCCGCGGCGGGACGAGAAGACCGCGGCCGGTTCCGGGCCGCGGCGGGACGAGAAGACCGCGGCCGGTTCCGGGCCGCGGCGGAAGAGGAGACCGGCGGCCGGGCCGCCGGCGTCGGAAGTTGAAGGCGGGACCGGAATTTCCGGTCCCGTTGGTAAAAACCGGTCGGCCAGCTGGCCGGCCGGATGACATAAAACCGGGGGAATAAATCCCCCGGCCAGTTCAACAAAACCCCCCTCTTAATGAGGGGGGGGCGGTTCTTGAGGGAAGGGGGCAGCCGCCCCCTTGGTTCGGCGCCAGCAGGCCCCCCCACATGAGGGGGGGGGGGGGTTTTAAAAGAACCGGCGCGGCACAAAGGCCGCGCCACTTTGAAGAACCGCGGGGCTTAGCCCCCGCGTGCGCAGCCCCACGTGCGGCGCCTGGCGCCGCCGCCGCCACCGTCGCCGCCGCGGCGCCGCCGCCGCGCCGCCCCGGGGGGGGGGGGGGTCGGGCCGGGTCGGCCCGGACCCGGACCCCCCGTTTCGAACCAGTTTTGGTTTTTCGCTCATAACTTGAGCCTCGGACCTCCGAATGACGAACCATCTGCGGCAACGCGATCCTTGGATCGAGACGGTCATTTCGGTATATCGCACTCAAGGTTTCGGTTTACTTTGAGTTCGGCCGGGTTGGTTCGTTCACGAAACCAACCGGGCCTTCGGAGCGGAAACGCTCATATCTTGAGCTACGGACGTCCGATTGACGTGCCGTCAGTCGCGTAGAGTTCCTCTTAGTGAGACGGATCTTTTGGCATACTCCGCCCGAGGTTTGGACGCAGGTGGAGTACGGTCGGGTTGGTTTTTCCTTAAAAACCAACCGGGCCCCGGATACGAAAATGCCAATAAGTCTCAGATCGGGCGTCCGATCGACGCGCCGTCTGTTACGTTGAGTTCCTGTTGGCGATACGGAACTTTTGGATACATCAACTTCGGTCTTCGTGACAGTTGATGTATCAGCCTCTCGGCTCGTGGAGCGGACCCTCCGTACGAGTTTGCTGTGTGCGGGAACCCTAGTGCTGGCTGCGACTGTTCTACTGCTACGACTGCTACTGTGACTGCGACAACGACAGTACAGAGATCCTGTGTGGATTTGACGACGACAGTACAGAGATCCTATGTGGATTCGACGACGACGACTTCAGCACTCAGCGATCCTACGTGGATCAGTGCTACAGGTCCTGTGTGGGCCCGATCCTGTGTGGGTCCTTGCGCTCAGCGGTTCTGTGTGAGCCAGCGCCTACAGGTTCTGTGTGAGCCCGATCCTGTGTGGGTCTTCTACGGGGGTTAGTTACCTATCGATCCTTCGTGGGTCCGACGACTTAGATGGATCAGTGATCATCTTTATCGTCCTTGAAGAAGTATACCTGTGTGAGCTGAATCCTGTTGTTTTCCTGTGTGGATTGTGTTGTGCAATCCTGTGTGGATTATGTTTTGCTTTCCTATGTGGAATACGTATACTTTCCTAAGTGGAATGAGTTGTACTTGGGCTCGGAGGTTGGAGCGTATTTTAATTGATGACTTAGGTATATGTATGGGCATATACCTAAGCAGTGTCGGTTGTTACTTCGTGATTGTACTTTTCTTCGTAGTTTATCCTTTGTGGATTTGAGAGACCTTCAGGGGTCTCGGGGTCCCTACTGAGTAGCTTATACTCACCCCTGCACGGGCTTCGCCCGCACTACGTTGTGTTGGTTGCAGACGACGGACAGCGTTGACCTTAGCTGAGGCTTGTAGAGCGGGACGGTACCCGGAGGTGGACCACTGGGCGGGACGTGCACGGAGCGGACGACGGGACCCGTGGAGCAGAGGAGCTATCTGTACCCACCCTTCAGGTGGGATTTCCAGTGGACAGCTCGGAGTAGCGGCTTTTACTTTTCAGTTGCTGTTTTTCCCTTTTCGAGTTGTACTTTACTTTCAGTTTGGGTTTGTATACTGGCCCATTTACTTTTCCGCACTTTCAGTTGTACTCTGCTTGCTTAGTGTTTACTTTCCGCTTGTTTACTCTGTGGTGTGTGTTTACTTTTCAAAGGCAATGCCTTCCCTTTTTACTAGGATTTACGCCTTGGTGCTAGTCGCCAGCCCCTGGCCTATGGAAGGCGGGCTTGGGGTAGTCACGGCACGGACCCCGAGGGCGGGTCGTGACAGTGTCAGTAGTTGAGGCCACATGAGAGAAATTAACCGACGCACGATCTCGAGTTGGCTGTAGTTGTTCATGCGTTGCACTGTTGGAGACATTACCTGTTGGGAGAGCATTTTGTGGTTTTCACCGACCAAAAAAGCCTCAAGTATATCTTTACTCAGTGTGACCTGAATCTGGGGCAGAGAAGGTGGGTCGAGTACATACAGTCCTTCGATTTTCAGCTTGCCTATACACCTGGTAAAGGTAATGTAGTAGCCGAGGCACTGACCAGGAAGAATCAGATACAGGCAGTGCAGGAGGCCAGTGGTGAGTGGCAGATTATGGCATTGTTCTCTGAGATGCATCTGGAGGTGCATGACATTAAGGGGTAGACTTATCTTTCCTCGTTAGCTGTGACTTCTACCCTCCTGGACAGAGTGAGGATGAGGCAGCTATCAGTTTCAGAAGGCCTAGTTCTACGTGAGTCTGTGGCAAGTGAGGACCCTCCTCCCGGTTGGACGATTGGCGATGATAAGGTTTTGTGTTTCCATGGATGTGTATGGGTTCAAGGGATATACATGAGGAGATGATGAGGGAGTTTCATGCTTCAGCTTGGGCAGTTCATCCCGGGATACCAATATGTACCGAGACTTGAGACGTCAGTACTGGTGGCCGGGTATGAAAAGAGAGATAGCCAATTTTGTCACGAGGTGTTCCACCTTTCAGCAGGTGAAAGTAGAGCACCAGAGACCAGCTGGGCTGTTACAGTAGTTGCCCATTCCGGAATGGAAATGGGATGATGTCGCGATGGATTTCGTGACGGGATTTCCGAGGTCACCTCGAGGCAATGACATTGTGTGGGTTGTTGTGGATAGACTCACGAAGGTAGCTCACTTCTTACCGATCAAGGAGACCTTTGGTGTGGACGATCTCGGAAGGCTGTATATCCGAGAGATCGTACGTCTTCATTGGGTCCCTCGTTCTATCATTTCAGATAGGGATGCCCGCTTCACGTCTCGTTTCTGGCAGAGTTTTCAGAGGGTGCTGGGTACACATGTGCTTCTGAGCACAACATACCACCCTCAGACAGATGGCCAGTCAGAGCGGACGATACATGTGCTAGAGTACATGCTGTGTGCATGCTTTCTAGACTTTGGGGGCTCTTGGGAGTAGCATATACCCTTAGTAGAGTTTTCCTATAACAATAGTTTTCAGGTGACTATTGGGATGTCACCATACGAGGCTTTATATGGTAGGCCATGCCGATCACCTTTGTGCTGGTTAGAGGCAGGTGAGGCAGCTTTACTGGGGCCACAGCTCGTGCCGGAGACATCTGAGTAGGTCCAGTTAATTCAGAAGTGGATGGCTACCCCGCAGTCTCGTCAGAAGTCTTATGCTGATCGCCGCAGACGACCTTTGGAATTCATGGTCGGGGATCAGGTTTTCTTGCGTGTTTCGCCAACGCTGGGACACAAGAGGATCTGGAGACAGGGTAATCTTTCACCAAGGTATTTGGGAGCATTCTAGATTCTGGAGAGAGTCAGGCTGGTTTCCTATAGGTTGCAGTTACCGCAACGGTACCGAGCCATGCACGACGTCTTCCATGTGTCTCAGTTGCGTCGCTACCATTCAGACACGTCTCACTGCTTTCAGCAAGAGGAGGTTGAGCTTCAGCATGATGTGACCTTTGAGGAGCATTCGATCCGTATCGTTGATAGGAGCACGAAGGTTCTCTGAGGCCGGTCAGTTCCTCTCGTACGGGTGCTATGGCAGCATGGCCGAGTGCAGGACGAGACTTGGGAGCGGGAGACCGACGTATGTGCTTAGTATTCAGAGCTGTTCTGAGCTTTATCTTTGCCACCCTAGAAAGGGAAATTCGGGGATGAATTTCTATAAGTGGGGAAGATTGTAAGAACCCGCTTCTTATCTTTTAGGTACAGGTTTCTTCTTTTTTCCTTTTCCTTAAGTGTTTTTGAGAAAATATGGAAAATGGAAAAGAATGCTAAATTTTGAAACTACACGCCATGTATTTTTCCACACGTCGTGTACTTTTGGCCATGTTGGGATAAGTACACATGGCGTGTAGCCTCGCCGGAGACAAAGTGTGTAGGAACCAACTACACGCCCAGTAGTGGTCCTTACACGCCGTGTAGTCAGTTGGAAGGTTAAAACGTAAGGCGGTGGAGTCGCTGCCAGCTGTGTGGTAGTACAAGTCGTGTACTTGGGAGTACATGCCGTGTAATCTTGTCGGCAGATGAATAGTGTGGCAGTGCCACCAAATGAATAGTTAAATGAAAGGATTACACGCCGTGTACTTTTTTTTGGGCTTAAAATAGGCAGTAGCTTCCTCATTTGGCAGAGGAGGTGTTTTAGCCTTTTTGAAGCCAAGGAGGAAGGCCAGACCTTTGAAGATCCACCGGCAGTTCGTCTAGAATCCGATTCGGCTTTGAATGATCTCGTTGGAACCGCATGGGTAAGCCCTCTCCTCTCCTGGTACCGTTCTTTCCAATTCTTCTCCTAACGTAAGTTATTTACATTTGAATGGGTTTTGTTCTTCGTCAGATCTACGTCGTTCTTGGGTGTTTTTGGAGTCGGCGTTCGGGTATAGCGTTCGTTGGCGTTTGAGGTAGGTGTCTTGGTGATCATTTTCAAACTATCGTGCGTTTTTTGTGCGTTTTCGTGCCACGAACCCATGTTGGGGTGCCGTGTGGATGAGGCCGTTGCTATATTTAATGCCTAGAATTGCATAGGTGATTAAATTGTGATAATAAAATGAAGTTTGGGATCGTTTCTTGGATCCAGGACCATCCTGGGGGGTGTGTTTCTCTGTTTAACCATTTGGCCAGGATACCCGAGGGTATTCCTTCATAGTAGTAAATATAAGAATTGGCTTGAGAGGAATTTCTTGTTTACTGCATTTCGATATGTTGGGCATGGCCCGGTTACCTATATTACCATGAGGGCGTGACTATATTAGCCTGAGGGCGTGACTGTATTAGCCCGAGGGCTGTCGTTATTTCGCCTAAGGGAAACCTTTCGAGCCTGAGGGCTTGACTTCTGTGCCTAAGGGAGACACATCGTATGCCTGAGGGAGAGAATTCTGTTACAATTTCTGAGGGAGAGATTCTGTATAGCCTGAGGGAGAGGTTCCCTATATTAGCCTGAGGGCGAGATACTGTTTGGCCAGAGGGCGTGGTGCTGTTGAGCACAGAATGATACTAAATTAAATATATTAAATGAATAATAAAATGGAAATTTAATTGTTAAGTTAGTTACTTTTGAGTACGGCTTACTTTATTGCATTTTACTATTGCACACTGTTGTTGCATGCTTACATGCAGTTGGGCACGAGCCTTTGGTGGGTGCCTACTGAGATATATTTCTGAAACCCTATTTGGTTCATGTTTTTTGGCCCAAAACAGATTACGTTTCTGTAGGTGTGGATAAGGGCAAGAGTCCCTATACAGGTACTTGACTGTTGCTGTGGAGTAGGAGGGCATGGGACCGAGCCTAGGCTCGTGATGCCGCTGCCAGCTATTTACTCGTTTTTTTGTACTTTTCTTCTGGTTGTATCATAGTGATGTATAACATGTTTTGGCTATTTTCATAGAATTTGAAACATGTAACATCATCATTCATATACTGTTGGTTATATCAATTGCTGTAGTTTTTTCATTTGTGTGTGTTTACTGCTTATACAGTTTGTTGTATGTTTATTTTAGTTTTCCGTTGTGCTACACTTTGACAAATGAGGGCATAGTTTCCCCACTATCAGACCTGGGCCCTCCCTACTAGTCGGAAGCCTCCGGCGTTGGGGGAAATGCGCTTGAGGTCACATGGAGAACCAGGCTCAGGGCACCCGTCGCGTGGCACCCTGGACTGGGACGTTACACTTTTCACATAAGACATATCTTATTTGGAATAAGAGGCATCCTACCGTCGAATGATAGGTCATGTTATAGTTTAAAGTCTTGTAGTTATGTCTATTAGATTCTTATGCTTAGATCGTAAGGCATATCTTTTTTAAAGTAATAGGTATCCTATGTTAGGAACATAAGGTGTACTGTAGTTTATAGTCATATACATAGGACTATTGGAATCTTATGCTTGGTGTAGAAGGCATATCTTGTTTAGAGCAAGAGGCATCCAATGTTTGGCACATAGGGTGTGCCCCAATTTATAGTCATGTAGAGAGAACTATTGGCATCTTACATTTGGACCATAAGGAATCTCTTGTTTAGAGCAAGAGGAATACTATGTTTGTAACATAGGTTTTACTACATTTTATCATCATATACATTGGAATATTAGGCATAAAGACCCTAGAAATGGATGGTGTTGGGACTTATACAAGAACGACCCTTTATGGTTCAACCTGGCGTATGAGCCAAGTGATAATGGTTGGATGAGTTACTTTAGGAATGGATGACACATGGTACTCGGGGAATTGATGATGAGAATTTCAACTCATGACATTAGAAATGAACCAATAAGAATATGTCGACTCACGATGTTCTATAGTGTGTAGAGGATTATCTCAATTATGGTATTCTATAGGTGGATGGTGGGTGCATAATGGAAAATTCCAACAACCTAGCCCGAATAGATCATAGTGAGACTCTCCATTTTTCATGAGGCTGGGAGACGGAAATGAACGGGACCGGCTTGGATGGCTAGGACTGCAACCCAACACTGATCTTGAGTGGGGGTGTGGGGGCACAACCCCCATGGTAAGGACCGATGGGAGTGAAGGTAGGATCTTCACAATGTAAAGGTCTTAAAGAAGTATCTTCACTGAGGAATGTTTCTCGTGGAGTATGGGGTCTTGAGGAGCAGCTTCACAAAGGAAAGCTTCTCGTGGAACATGGGGTCTCTTGAAGCAGCTTCACAGAGGAAAGCTGCTCGTAGAGCATGGGGTCTCGCAGAGAATGGAGGCTCATGAACCGAAGCAGCTCACAGAGACTCAAGTAACCCAAAGGATCTCCGTCCTTCATAAAGGGTGGAGCCCTCTGTGAAGGTCATCACTTCACAGTGATATGGAGCTCCGCGAAATGGGAGATCGGCCACCCAAGGGGTGGCGTGACCATACATATGAAGAGAGTGATCTGGATATTTATAGTCGATTAAGGTTTTCGGAGCACTCCACAATGTAGAAATGCACGATACAAAGAGACAATGGTGCCACGAATGAAGTCTCACACTACAACCGAAGGGATTTCCCTCATGTTTCTCATAATCGTAGAGCCAACCATCATTGGCCTTCGCGGCACATGCAGAGGCTCCAGCCAAGTTCCCTCATGTTCATCATAAACCATAGAGTGGGCCATCATAGCCTTCATGGCACTCACGGATGATCTGGTCAAGTTCCCTCTACTCTGCAATCACAGAGGTAGCTTTACAAATGGGCTATGCGAACTAGTTTTCCAGCCCAACTTCGAATGTCCATAACTTCTAAACTGTAACATCATTCAGGCTCTACGACCAGCCAAATCGAAGCATCCAAAACAGACTGTGATCTTTGATCATGTATGGAAGCATTTAGAATATTTTGGGGATGCTTTTTCAAGTTCCAACAAATACCTACATGAAAAATCCAAGACTCGAGGTAAGGGTTTCATCTCAAAACATCATTCTTTGAGACACATGTTATTTTATAAACCCAATTTATTTTAATTGGTTTATATAATTAATCATTACATATTAGTTCATGAATATTTCATTCTTCATGATATTCTAGGTTACAATTCAACAATGAAATCCAATAGAGTATTGGTCCACATGCTTCAAATTGTTATGGGTTTCATTTTTGATCTCATTTTAATATATATTAATTATCGATGAATATCCTTAATATAAAATTATTTGATATATTCCTAATAAAATATTTTCATTTAATCCTTATATGTTCATTCAAATTTTCTAGTAATATAACAATTTTCCTCTATTAATTAAAATGACAAAGTAAATGTTTTTATGAAAATATGACATTCTTTCTATTTCGTTCAACAGTTTTTCCCTTAAAATCCATGTTTTTCAAACATGATTACTATCATTTATTAAATATTATATGATTACTTATTATTGAATTTTTACCCTTTTTTGGATTTTTAAAAAAATTGTTTAAAATGAATATTTTAATTATTTCAAAAAAAATTTACTTTTCTTACCAAAATAAAAACAGTGTCAGTTTTAATGTATTAGATATGGAAGGAACATTTCTACAATCATAACAACTCATTAATATTATTTATCATTTAATTTTTCATAAATTTATTTTCAATGATATTTTTTTAATTCTAAAAATTTTTATTTTATAAAAGTAATTTCCAAAGTGAAGAAGGAATTTTTCATAATAAATAATCAATATAGTTTTTATGGGAATTTTCATCAACAAAAACATCCATTAATGTTATGGATTGATTATAATTTATATAGATATTTATATCACATGAAATCTCATATTATGATTCATTCTTTTAATGGGGTATTACATGTGTTATGTTCATTTTAAAAAAACATCCTTTTTGAAATTACTTTTTATTATGATATTATAGAATATTAAGAAACTCATTTCTTTTCATGGGTAATTTTTAAGTTAGACATTATGATTGATTTCTATTTCGTGGAAAACATAAATCATGAAAATGATATGATGGTTTTACCAAGATATCACTCTGATTCAAGGGGTATAACATTAGTCTCATGATGTGTCATGTATGGTAATAGAGAGTAAGGATAATCCCTTATGGGACTTTTTCCACTGTGTGATATTGTATAGCGAATTATCCTTGACTCATGTATGTGTAGTATTATATATTGTATAAGTATTTCCTATATAGGCATGATCATAAGATATCATGTTCTTTATGTTACACCTCTATGCGATTACTCATGTTTTTTCTCTTTCTTGATATCGTGTTTTACCTTTGACTCACACGTTATGTTTCCTTGTCGTGTTTATTCCCTTACTGGGTTTTTTAGCTCACCCCTTTTCTCTATGTATTACCTAGATTTTCCCATGATTTATTAGAATCTAAAAAAATATTTAGGATCTAATATGAAGAATAAAATAAAAAATATTATTTTAGACTCACATTGAGGTATTATAAACCTAGTCTCCAAAATACATTATGCCTCATGATCATTAGTATGTAATTAATATATGATTATATAATAAATAATGTAATAAGATGTCTAACATGCTTGGGTCACTATATTATTGGAATAATCCATGATCTAGGTTCATTTCCAAATGAAAATTTATTATGTGAATCTTATTCACATCATGAATTTGTTTTTTGATATTTTTAGTCCAATATGATTCCTTTTCAACGAACATGTGATTCCAAGGGACTCACATCACGAATTCAATAATCAAAACATGAATTTCCTCTTCCAATAAGGGTTTCATAAGATCCACACATTACTATCCTCTCATTCACCATGTTCCTGTTCTATAAAAACCTAAGGATGCACATTGTATTTTTGATTGTTTCATCTCTTTTAGACCTTATCAAATGATGATTTGATCTCTCAGTTCTTTTTCACTCAGCTTTTGGTATGTCTTTCATTATACCTTATCATTTTATTCATTTTTCAAGGATATAGTAGTGGTGTGAGGATATTTTTTTGATATTCAGATCTTGTGATGATGCTTCTTGAATACATTACATCTCCTTTGTGTTTTTTTTATTCTGAAGGTTAGTTCTTTTGTTGATTGTAGTGGACACATGAGTTTCTGAAGGTATATGTTAATATAAACACTCTACAAAGCCTCCTTCTTGTAGAATTAAATTATAATATGATATAATTTTTGATATGCCATTTTTTTAGATATTCTACATTAATTTCCATCTATATTTTGTATTTCATCAGGTTTTGTTTGCAACAAGAGTTTATGATAGGAAGTTTCATCTCTATGCAATGAAATTTAAACCATAATAGAGCATGGTTTTATAAATTACTATATAAATAAATTTGAATGATTACTTTTTATATATATTTTTTGGTATAAATTGGTTTTTGAGAAAGGATTGATTCTGCCCTATTTTTGGTAAGGGGGAGGTGTTTTTGTAAGTATTGTCAAATAGACTTATGAAATATATTTCTGAATAATGTGTCGATGAAAAATGGATATTTTAAATTATTTTTGAATTGATAATAACTTTTAAAAATAATTTTTTTTATTCCACCCTTGGGATACATGGGTTCCCAGAGGGAGGGTTTAGTATTAGGACTTGTTTGATTTTTATTGGGGGTCCAATCCTGGGGTGTTTCTCCATTCCCAAGGATAATATTCCTAGGGACCTAATTAAGGAATTGTAGGTGGGTAACTCATGGTGATTTCCTTTATCCCTAAAGCTATGAATACTATGGATTTTGTTTAAATCAGTCATTATGGTTTATCATTATTTTTTGTCCCTATCTAGATGATCTTATTTTGTCTTAAATGTGTTTTACATTGTATCATCGCTTTGATGTTTTACCATTAATATATAATCATGATGAAATGTAATTGTTTTATTATAATATTTATTACACCATTTTTTCTATATTAGTTTTATGAATTTCGAAAAGGGGGAACTATTTACCAGCCATTTGAAATAAAAAAAATTAAATTCGTACTTTTCCATTTATTTTTAAAATTTCACATAATGGGATTGTTTTATAGAGGATGGATATTAAACACCTGGGTGGGAAACAAATAAGCTAGTTTAGCTCACACCTTACACAATCTAGTGGGGATGTATTGAATTTTATTATATTTTAATGTATGAAAGGGGTAGGTTCCATAATATAGATGAAAATGTTAAAATAGCTAGGTATGATTAGTTAGTGGTGAGATGGTTCCATGATTCCTACATATCACATGGGGTAATTGTTTCTGGTTATAGTAGTATTTTTTGGATGTTGGGCATGTATCTTTTGTTTTTTATCATGATTCTTTGGAATGTTCTCTAATTGGTCTTTCTTTTATTTTTAGCATATATTCTATATAGTTTTAAATCCACTATTTCATTACACTATATATATATATTCAATGTATCCTATTTCAAGACAGAAAAAATTGTTCCCATTGATCATTTTTTGATGCTTGGGTGCTAGGTGTCATCCCATGGTGTTTTGGGGCACCCATTGGGTCAGTATTAGATCATTTCAGGAACTATTTTTGAAATTTAACTCAATTTATTTTGTTGGAAATTAGTATCAAAGGTATTTTTACTCATGTGTTCTTTTTTTAGATATTCTTTAGAGAGGATATATGATTTTCAGCACTTGAGGTGTATGTTATAGTCAGTTTTTGGATTTCTCTTGCTGTAAAAAGTCTTAAAATTGCATCAGATATTTTTATGTGTGTATCCTTTTTTGGTTTTCAACCATAATTTCTATTTAGACTAATGAATTTATATTTTAAAATGAGACTTAACTATTATGTTATCTGTTATTTATGATTTTGGCATGAATAAATTCTCCTGTAAGATGTATTTCATGGGTTCCACAAGAGGGTGAAATGAGAGATTCCCCTAATGGTAATTGTACTTAGTAATTGAAAATTTTATAGTATCTAATTATATAATTTCTTATCATAGATGATAATGTACTGAAGTATTAGAACCCAACTATAGAGGGCCATCCAAGAGTTGGAGGTAGGGATTGATATCGATATTTCCAATATAAAAATACCTCCACATAAAGGATATGGATGAACCAAAAAATGAGGAGGACTAACTACAAAATATTGATTTGATATTTTAATTCTATGAGACTAATGTGGCTATTAGGTTAAATTTCATAATCTTTTAGCTTAAGGGTTGAAACAAGCAGTAGTGGGACTCTATGATATTGGAAGATAAGCATGTGGTCTTAGATTAGAAGGGTTTCAAGAACCTATTCTTTCAAAATTTATTTTCAAAGTCTATATTAATAAAAAAGTATCTACACTACCTCTAATATAATCAGTTATCAAATTCGGTGTTTGATTACAAAAACCATTTTATTGAGATCGTTCATTTTTCTATAAAGGTGGTGATAAATGATTAGTAGAAATCTTATATATTCTTTTAGGGTTTGAAAATATAAATTCATTAAAAGTTATACATACTAATGATAAAAACCAATGATGGCATGATAAATACGGTGATGATGGTGGAAATTGACATGGATGGAAGGATTTGATTCTTTTTCTCATCTCTTCCACCCAAAAGTAGCTTTATTGGTACACATGGGTAGAATATTAAGTAACAAATTGATCACATTGGTGATGGAGTTGTTTTATATAAGTGTTCCTACTCTCCACAATTAATACCATCCAATTATGTTCTATGAACATGCTACATGGCAAGCCTGATAGGGATAAAAAAAAGTACTTTTCTCACTCCCATAAATACTTGAAATTATTATTTCCATCAGAGCTAATTAGGATTGTTTATGCTATGTGTCATCCCCATTATAGTAAATAATCAGTAGTTATAAATGACATAATTGCATAATCATAATCTTCAAAGTCTATAAGGATCCAACCACATGCCTTGGGAGTGATGAAATTTCACATATGGGATTATTATAAGAAATAGGTCGACGTAGGCCCAGTGATATTGAGAAGAACCATTTTTCTTTCATCCTCTATATAAAAAACACTGTTTGATAAAGTTTCCTAAAATATTTCATATCTTCCGATTGTTTGATGTGTTTAATAATCACACAAAGCTCATTTCATTAGTTGTGGAGTTTGAAATTCCACTTGGAGGTTGAGAGGATGAGGGGGTTTTGTTTTCATGTGTCTTCTCTATTGATACCTGACACAAGGTTGGTCTGGGATTTACTATTTGGATCCATTCAATGTCACCATTGGTATTTATTATCTAGTTTCTAATCAATCTATGACTGATTGTTATGATATGTGTGTTTTTTTCATTAGTTATAATGGAATATTTTTGGTGTTTCAGGGAGATTTAGATATGAGGCCCGGTTATGAAGGCCCCAATGGTTCAGATGATAGTATCTTATGGACTAATATTATATCTAATCCAATTGATATTTCTTATATTATTAATCTTCCCTTGGTTGTTCAGGATTTACCAAATGTTTTCCTAGATGAATTAACTTTTGGTCCCTAATAATTTTTTATAGATTTAACCATTGATCAGGTTCCAAGTACATTGGCAGTCGTGAAACCCTCTTACCGTATTGAACCAACTATGATAAAAGAGGTAAAGATCTTGTTGGATGATCTAATAGAGAAAGGATTTGTTTTTTTACTGTTTTCCCATGGGAATCCCTCATGCTCCTTTCCATGAAGGATAATGTTTCACTTTATTTGTCTGTGTACTATCATAATTTTAACTATTTTATTATTAATAATAAGTTCCCTTTCTTCCATGTAGATGAATTAATAGATTAATTAAATGGTTTGAAGTTTTTTTTGGAGATCCTCACTTTGTTAGGTTATCACAAACTCTGGGTCTGGGAGTCTGATATCTCGATGATCACTTTCATGATATAGTATGGCCATTACGAATATCTTGGTGTTCCTTTTAGTCAGACTAATTCTTATTTATCCTATTTTTATATGATGAATGAGATGTTCCATTATTATCTCAATACCTTTGTAATGTTATTCATTGATGATGTAGATGTTTATTCAATACCAAACATGAGAATGAACACTATTTGAATATGCTTTTAGAGATCATGAGGAGTCATCGATATTAGGGGAAGATTTTGAAATGAATTTTTTTATCAATGCTGTGATGTTCTTAAGGAACATGATTTAAAAAAAGGACATTCAATCAACCCTTACATGGTTACTGTTGTCTTATCATGATAAAAACCATAAAATGTCTTCGATATATGAAGAATCCTATGTATTTCTAGATATTATCATCATTTTCTAAATTATTTCATAATTTTGGCATCATAATTGACTATTATTACCAAGAAAGGGCGAGAATTCACATGGTATGGTAAATGATAGAATTATTTGGAAAATATAAAATTGTTTCTCACATCAACAACAACTCTGATCATCCCCAAACCATTTAATAGGAATACGGTGTATTTTTATTCTTCTAGTACTGGTCCAGGTTGTGTTCTTAAAAAAGATGATCATATTTTAGATAAAATATCTCGTTGTATTTGGTCACACTAGATGAATTACCAAACTCATTACATATAGTACATTGTAGTTATGAAGGTTCTTATGTGTTGGTGACACTATCCTTTTAGGGAGAGGTTCAAATTCTATTTGAATAAAAACATTATGAGTTATATATTTTCTTTGAAGGACCAAAATATCTAGAAGTTAATATTCATGTAATACCTCCCAATGTTCAATTTGACATCACCTATTCCATATGAAAAGGAAATTTTTTTTTTCTGAAACTCTTAGTTGGAATGTTCCATGAAAGGTTTTATTCAAATCTAAGGAAGAGTGAAACTTTATAGGAATCATTCAGTTGATTATGGATGCACAATTTAATTCTCTATTTATGTTTTAAGCAATGTTCATTTACCATCATCTCTCTTCAATTGATTTTTTAGGTTAGTTGTAGGATGTTGATATCAAAGGAATCAGGAAAAAATTAGTGGTTGGGATACAATTTGTGGTTAGTCTCTTCATTTTGATAGTATCCTCTATATCAAAAATTGGTTTTCCTCCCACTATCCATAAGGAATTTAGTGTTTCAATATATTAATAGATTTTAAATGGTGGATCACCCTGTAACAGGAAAGATTTATTATGATTTGAGATGTAAATTTTGGTGGTTTAGTATAATGCACAACATCACTGATTATGTGCCATGTTGTTACACCTTCCAGCTTCTAAAGCCAAATAAACTAAAGCCTCTGGGTAGTCTCTAGACTTTTTTCATGGGATTTTTGATATGTGATGTGGTTTCCATGGAAATTAATGATAGGTTATCCAAGAGCCCTCGTGTAAGATCTGTTGTTTTTCATGGTACTTATCTCCTACAGTTTTTTGTTAAACCTCTTTTGTTTGGGTTTTCCTTTTCATTAAACCATGTTAGTTGAGTCTAATTTAGAGGAGAGAATATTTGTTAGGGGGAAATGACCAAATATTTTTGGATTTATGTTTTTTTAATTAATTTATTATTGGTATAGACAAGTTTAATGGGATTATTATGGTGTTGTGTGAGTTCAAGAAGCTTATGAGGTGATTGTAACATTTTCTATGTAAACAAGGAATAAAGATGCTATAGAGGAATTATACAGTATCTACCTATTACATAATGTGTTTCCAAGAAACACAATTTAGGAACTAGGTTCCTGATGTGAGGTGAATTCATGTCATGAATCAATTACATGATGTGTAATGTTTAAGATTGTTGAAAATTAAGATGAGGTGGCAGGTTTTCGATGTAACACATCATCATAAATTAATTTTATTGATAGGAAAGGGAAGGGAAAAAAAGGAAATACCAAATGAATAGAGACTACTAAGAGATAAGCCCAAGTTGGTCTAAAATAGTGTAGCCCGAGAACATCCCCTTTAATAAAATTGACCCCATTGGGTTTGTTGCTACCATCCATGTGTAGAAACACCTGCACCATATCAGGGAACTACACTGAGGCCAAGTAATCCTCCAACTTGTTCCCCTACCTCTAGGTATGGAGCACACGAATGTTTCTATTGGGGTGTCTTTTTCCCTTTCTGATAAAATAACAGATCAACCAAGGAGAAACACCACACCCATTCCAAGAGTTTTGAATAAACAAGGACTCTGTTTCAACTTCCGAAATGTCTATCCCTAGATTCCCATAAAGGTTGAGACTAGTGAACATAGCCATGACCTCTGTTTGAATAGAATGTCTCTAACTAAACATGGTCAACAAGGCTAAGTAAACCGATCCATTGAAATACTGCACCACTCCACCACCGTGCATGAGACCTCGGATGCCAGAATCTGCCATGTTGATTTTCAAGCCACCCAATGGAGGATTCCAACTAACCAAATTGACTATCCTACTACTCGAAGGAACATCAACCCTATATCCTATCTAAAAATTATGAGTGAGGAAGCCTCCTTCCAAGACTTCACTGCCTTATTCCAATCAAGCAGTATATTTTTTTCCCAAACGATGATCACACGGGCCATCACTGCCACACCCTCATGCTTCTACTTGTTTTACACCTTCCATATTCACCAGCAACCCACATGTAGCTCCACCGAGCGGGCCAACCTCTCCGCCCCTCCTCCCTCAACGCCATGAAGCCAATTCTCAAGAAATGGAAATATATCCTCATTTGACGGATGGCCTGAAGAGAATTCCCCAAGGAATTTCCATAACTCACCCCCCCTTTCACTGTCGAATAATACATTAGTATATCTATCCTTTCTGTGCACACTACAACACATGAACTTGGATGCAATTTGAATACAACACCTGCAGATGTTTTCATCAGCAGGGAAGGTGCTGCTTTGAATCTTCCAGGTGAGAATGTAGAACATGCTGGGTATGCTTTTCATCCAAAAAATCTCATCCCATCCCCCTGGTTGCACTTGTTCATACACCACACACTAGAACTCCTTTGATGAGAAGTGGACCGAAGAGTTAGCGTTGAAGACACATTTAACCTCCTCTTCATTAAGCTCAATGATATGGAAACACTCACTCTATTCCTTATTCAAAACTATAGTGATGAAGACTGTGAAAAGGCTAGCTTCCCTCAACGATATATTAGTGACTGGGCACCCATGAAACTCTAGAACATCGCCACATCAGTCCTAGTTCCAGATGTTAAAGTTGCATCTGCTAACCAACCAACGAGATAAGGGGTGAAGAAGCTCAACAATAGGGCCAATCATCAACAAGAGGGAAGATCAACACCCCTCCACTAAGTCACGGAAACACAAATCATTCCTATACATGGTATATCCCCAGAGAGTGCATCATTCCAACATGCTCCATGCAAGCCTTGTATTCATGTAATAGAGGGTATCGTTGTGGTTTCACACATTTATTCCTCCTTCACCCACTAGCCTCGAAAAAGTGTTCCAGGACACTTGGTGCTTCTTCCCATCTGAAGAACAATCCCATATGAATGATGTAAGAATATTATCAATGGAGTTGATAACACCCTTAGGATCCTTGATAGATGAGAGGTTGTGAATGGTAGAATCCACTAAGACACTATTAACTAGATAGATCCTCCCGCCAAAAGATAAAAACTTGTTTTTCTAGTTTAGAACTCTATCTGTAATCCTGGAGAGAAGGGCGTCAAATTCCGGAATCTAAATCCTCTTAGAAGAAAGGGGATCTTCATGATAATCCATAGGGAAATCTCCTCTCTGTATGCCCAGAAACCTGTTAACAGACTCCATACTCTCATCAGAGCACCTATTGGAAATGAAGAATTCACTCATTCTTTTATTAATGACCTGAACACTCCATTGGAAATATCCATCCCGGACATTACATAAGCTACATAGTGGTCTACTTTTATCATCCAATAATAAGATGGCACCATCGAAGAACATGAGGTGAGATATCACCAGATCCTTCTACCGAAAATGGTAAGGAAATATACACGCATTTTTATGCTTCTATGAATGAGACGACATAGAATGTCTTGAATGAGAATGAACAGAGTCTGTGAGATTGGGTCCCCTTTCCTGAGGCCACAGGAATACATGAAAAGACTTGAAGAATCCATAAGTCTTGACAATAAATGACACTGATAACCACACTGCACTGAAGAAATAGAAGATAATATCAACATTCTGAGAGTTGAGACCCATAACTTTTAGGACTCGGTTAATGAATCTCCATTCAAGAAAATCATAGGCCTCGTTCATATCATGTTTGATGACCATGTTAGACCTGCGTGTTTTTATGTTGTTGTCTCAAAGATTCTCTTGAGTTAGGGAAATGGAATATGGGAATGATCAACCCTTGATGAACCTGTGTTGTTACAGGGATATCCACCGAGGTATATGTATGTTCAGTCTCGAGATAATAATCATCACCAAGATCTTATAGGGGACATTGCACATACTCACCGGGAGATCATGTGGGATCTATGACGAGTGCTCAGTCTTAGAAAGGAGAATGTGGGTGGTGGTGCAGGCCACACGAGGTAAAATACCCCTAGAAAGAAGTCATGTATGGCCATGATTAGAGTCTCCTTCACCATCTCCCAGGAGATCTTATAGAAGGAGAAATATGTATGTTCGGTCTCGAGATAATAATCATTGCCAAGATCTTATAGGGTACATTTCACATACTCACTGGGTGATAGTGTGAGATCGATGATGAGTCCTCGGTGTTGGGAAGGAGAACGAGGGTGGGGCGCAGGCCATACGAGGTAAAATACCCCCTCCAAAGAAGTCATGTATGTCCATGATTAGATTCTCCTTCACCATATCCCAGGAGCTCTTGTAGAAGGAACGAGGGAAACCATCTGGACTTGGGGTACTATCTGGGTTCAAGTGCATGAGTGCCTCCTTAATCTCCCACTCGTCAGGCATAGACCCCAGACTATCATTTGTATGCTCTGACACCATGGGTGATAATAACATCGAAGATGCCCATGGACTCTGAAGGATATCCATGGGAAATCTCTTATGTGGACTAGCCAGATGATCCTTGAAGAAAGACTTAGCAATGTCGCCCGCAATGTCTCTATCGTCCGTGAAGGATCCATCTTCCAGACAGATGTTCAACATGACATGTCGTTTCCTCTCCTTTATGAAAACATGAATGAAATCCAAGTTCTTGTATCCTTAAAAACCCCATTTGATCCTAACACTATCCATGGCTAGACACTCCTACTTGAGGATTAATTCAGCCACAGTACCCTTCTACCTCGATAACTCCCCATAGATCCCCTCATCCCACACCTCCTCCAATCTACTTTTAAGACGTTCAACATCCTTCATAACTACTTTTATTTTATTCTGAGGGGAAATAAGGTCATTAAACCATGAATGTAGTTTGGGATGCAGTCTCTGTAATTGACCTTGATTTGTGCCACTGCTTTCCTAGAGAAGGAACGCCCCACACAGAACTGATCAGGTCCTAGAAGCCTAGAAGGTCCACCCAGTACTGGGAATACCTAAATGGCTCATACAAAATCTGCAATGAAATCAAAGAAACAAGTAGAGGGTAATATTCTGACATTCCTCGAACTAGGTGGGTTACCTTCGTGTTGGAGAAGATAGAAATATATTGCATGTTGGCCAAGAAACGATCTAACCGACCCCACGATCGGCACGACCCCCACTAGTTATTACACCATGTAAATCGGTCTCTCACAGAACCTGGGTCCGATAAAACCTTTGCTGACATGAAATCCTCAAATGCTAGGCTAGTTTTCCTGGGTAATGGGCCTCTACCCTGCCTTTCCTTTAGATCGTCCACCACATTATAGTCGCCTCCCACGATCCACGGTTCTAACCCAGGGTCGAACTTGTTTAACTCCTTCCACAAAGACTCCATGGTGTTCATATCACAACTCCCATACATGAAAGAAGCATAGAAGGAAACGAGACATTGGGTTACCTTAACGGTGAGAAATTGGTCCTCATCTTGAACTAAGTCAACAAAGAACCTCTTATACCAAAAAACCTAGATATGCCTATTAACCGGTTCATCTTGAATGCGGCCATGCATATGTACCATTCCAGAGAACGCTTCAATTCATGAAGGTTTCCATTTGTGTTCATGAACGGACACCATGTCCGCCTTGTGCCTAGAATCTTTAGAAGTGAGGAAATCAGGTTTCACCCGAGCTCCAATCACCCGAGCATTATAGATTAACAAATGAATCATATAAAAATTAGTGCCATGGGGCTAGCTCTAGAGACCATAGCCTTCGAAAAGAGGGAAGACAATTCCCCTTTATGCAACTTACCCTTTGATCATGTGCGTATCCTTGTCTCATTAGCCAGCATCACTGTGGGAGAAGAACTGCCTAACAATAACGTGTTGCACTTTCTCCTAGAATAGGCTGCGGACTGACATCCTCCTTTACTGGACTTCGGTCACATAAAACTATAGACACCCATGGATCATGGATCCATGCACCAGACATGAAGAAAGTCCACCTCCGAGCCAAGAACGATAATGAAAGTGAACCTGTGGAAATCCGAGACATGTGCCGGCAGTTGAAGCCCCCAGGACCCGACCCAATGTTCAGAAGACTAGTGGTGGCAGCTTGTCCATGCCGAACTGAGCCACCAGAGTCCATTTGAGGCCGGACATGGCCTCCTCATATGCCGATGTCGGAACGTTCATACAAACCCCGTTAACCCTCACGTGATGGCTGTACTGGCGGCACGGAGATCATTAGAAAGAAAGAGGGATCCCAAAACGAGCCACCATAAACATCCCGAAAGGAGACCCTGACGCTGATGGATCAGGATAGGTCAGGGGAGGAAGGGGCCAAGGAAGCTTTCGACAGAACGAGGACCGTCGGGGGTCCTACAGAGAGAAGAGAGGACGAACCCGGATCGAACACCATCAGAGGGGGGAGGCCAGGCCGGATCGGCCATAACGGTTGATAAATTTGAATCCGATGGAGGCGCATGGGGCACGTTCTTAGGCGTGAGGTTAAACATCTCATTTTCGGTGTAACTCATAATTATAGAACACACACCATGTAATATACTTAAATTCTATGTAAGTAATTTGATGGGAGGTTTCAAGGTTGCACAATTTTTATTTTTTTTCCATTAATATATTGCATCACTTTTCTACTTATGATTTATTGATATATAATAACTTTGTTCATAGCTTATGGTCTATTGATTTTGTTTTTGACAAATATATATATAAATGAAAGTGTAATTGAAATACAAATTGTAATTTACAAAATTAACCATTGAGGATTATGATGTGATATTATGATACCCTTTCTATTATGACTTGTTGAGGTGATGCCAAAATTATTATATATTGGGATTTTTTAAGAGGTTTAAATTATAAAATGGAGAGCTTGAACAAATGATTCATGTTGAAATTATTATATAGCGGTCTAGGCCTAGTGATGCATGCTGAAATTATTATATCGGAATATTGGCCCATAGATTTATGTTTTAATTCTTATATAGAGAGATTTTCCCAATTTATGTTAAAATGATTATAAATAAGGCCATTCCCGAAGTCTGAATGTATTATACAAATTTCTCTACCTTGTTGTTTGATTATGTAATGTTTTCTGGTAATGGTTGGCATGGTTATGCTACATGCTCCGAGACATACCGCATTTGGGTAATGTAGGTTGATTTTTATATTGTATTAATTTATTAGTTAATACTACTATTATCGCTTCATTTCAAGCACTTATTGTAAGACTATTTTTAAACGTGATGTTTTCAACCTACTTTGTTTTACTCACATCCAATTTAGGAGGCCATTTGGTACCCAATTAGATTACATGGATTGAGGCTTATACGAGGGCAAAGGACCTTGTGGCTGGTTGTTTCTTGCTAGATGAGATATATTTTGGAGAGAGGTCTCACATGGTGTTCAGGACTAAGGAATTTTTATTTTATTTATGTCATATAATTCATTAATTTTTTCTATTTGGATATTTGATACATAACAGTTTTTCATTACAAGCATCATTATAATTGGTTGGTTTGTTCTTCTTTCTACTTCCTTATTGTATGATATATGGTTTATTTTGTTCTTCATTAGTTGACATTATTATTTTTTATTTATTTCACTATATTGTAACTCTATACTAGGGGTTATAGTCTCCCCACTATATTAATCACACATATGCTACTAGTCGATAGCCTCTTTCATACATGGAGGTTCACTTCAGGTATCATAAGAAACCCATTCATCCAACTTTTGAGAAGACCAGATCAGGGGATGCTGCAAAGTGGTGTCATTGGTTTATGTTTTTCTTTTATATTTATTTACTATTTAGGAAATGTGTAAATGAGACTAGGATGTGTTGGTACTTGGTAATGTGATTGTTCATTGTTATATTTAACCCATGAATGGTGGAAAATCCATGTCCCCATGGATGGGAAATTTGTTCATTATGTTTTCCTATTATAGTTAATTTAATTCCACCCTATGTGATTCACATGTTATGTAATGTCATTATTTCACTATATTTAAACTCTTGGTCCATTATGGTTCAATATGAGTATGAATTCATTATGATTGGAACATAGGGATAAATACTAAAATTCATTTTTTATAAAGAGGTTATATTTTATAGCATGTGATATATACATTCCTCGATGAAATATGAAATAAAATACATGTTATATCTATTAATTTCAATGAAATGTACTTTTATTTCATGTTAAAATACTTATAACCCATGTTTATAGAGATATTGAGTCAATGGTTGTCTATTGTTGTCAACTATTGAGGATGACCATATTGTTAGTCAGTTTACTAAGGAGTGTTTTTACTGTAGAGAAACTTCCTCCACATCGTCTTTGATTTGAGCATTAGGGGAGTGAAAATTACAAAACTCCTAACATGTATAAACTATATCTTCCTATATATATTGAGGATCATATGGATGTTTAGATTTGCAATATCTTCTTGAGGGTCATGTGATCCCTGGAATGGGAGATTTTTTGTGTTGTGACTTTGATGTATGAGATTATGATAAGGTTTAGGGTATTGAATCTGCATACATTAAAATGGGTGGGAGGCCCATATAAAGCTTATTTATATATCGAGTTTGTCCAGATGATCTTCAAAAACATCCCATAGATATCACTACCAAAAAACGGGCCAAGGCCAGCGCCACCCTTTATCACCGCTAACGAAAAAGCACTGATAAAGGGAGGCACCATTATCAATGCTAAAAAAGCGCTGATAAAAGTACCCCTTTATCATCGCTCTTTTTAGCGCTGATAAATGTACCCCCTTTAACAATAGTTTTTTAGAACTTTTAAAGGGTACCCATTATCAATGATTTTTTTAGCAGTGCTGATATAAGGGGGGTCTTTATCAGCGCTTTTTTTTTTAAAAACACTGATAAATGGTCTAATTCCAAAAAAATCATTAAAAAAATATATTTATATTTAAATATATTGATATACTTATATTGATATAAATATAACATATATTTCTTATATATAAGTTTAAATATATTTCAGATAAGTATAAATATACAGTTACACATAATATATAAAATATTTAGTGAAAATGGCATATAAGAAAATTAAAAAAATGTTTTTAACTAATAATTTTCTAATTTTTATGGAGTAATAGTCATTTAATAATAATTTGAAGACTAAAAAACTAAAAAAATAAAAACAAGATCCAAAATATGTTGAAAACACAACTCGAGCTTCAAACGGCCATAACATTTGATCCGGGTGATGGTTTGAGCTCTACCACATATCAAATTGAAATTTGTGACGAGTTATACACTACTAAGATTGTTGAAACCCTGGTCAAGGTTCTTTAAGGGCCAAAAAAGGCCCGAAATGCCTCCAAAACAGAGTTTTTAGTTGGGATACCCCAATTTTTTAACATTTTGTGGATTTTCAGCCTCATTTAAGGGGGTATTATTGGATTTTTTTGATGGGAACTGAATTTATTCCAAGATATTACATTCAAATTGATATTATGTATTAGAAATTTTATCGTTTTTTATAATTAATTTCTATTTATAATCAAATATATTACAATATATACATGTTTTTTATATATTCACACATAAAAAATTTAATTATAAATAAAAATAATAAAATACATTTACAAATAAAATATATTAGCTTTATATAAATAATTACTAATATCTATTTTTTTAAAATACCAATATATAAATATTTATATACCTATATATTAATCTAATTATATATATATATTAATATAACTATATATATATTGATATAACTATAAATATATATTTTAATATCACCATAAATATTTATATTAATATAACTATATATATATATTAATATATATATATATATATAATATAACTATATTAATCTAACTATATATATATTAATATAACTACGTATTATGTTTTGAAGCTCAGTTAAAAGAATGGCCAATCCACTAAATGCCAAAATTTCAATTTCCCAAGGAATTATACCTTGTATTGAAAACACGGGACATTATAACCTCCCCCCTTAGAACTTATCATCCATTAGAAGCCTTTAGAAACAATGAAAATATCACTTGACCTACAGGGGTCCTGAAGTCTCGTTCAAACGGTAACATTGAGTTTCCAATATATAAATCTTTATATAACATTTAGATATAAAATATATTATCTTTATCTAAATAATAACTAATATCCATTTTATTTAAAATACCAATATATAAATATTTATATACCTACATATTAATCTAACTATATATATATTAATATAACTACATATATATATTGATATAACTACAAATATATATATTAATATCACTATAAATATATATATTAATATAACTATATATGTATAAATATATATTACTATATATTACTATATGAATAAATATAACTAAATATATATAAATAAATAGGTGTGTCATTAACTAGAGAACAAATCAATATGTTATAGTGGTCAAGGCTTTAAGTGTGCAAGGGAATTGTCTTGAGATCAAATCTTGGTGGAGGCATGGGCGCACGCATGGGGGTGGATTTGGGGGCTAGTTCTAATAAAGTTGGTGGGTGTAGCACTGATATAGGCTTTGTAAGGGGGGGGGGTGTGCGAGAGCTTTTGGGGATGGAAAGTGCTGTTAAATGGGGTCTCAAGCACTACAAAATCCCCCCGATTGACATGATTTTTTTTAATTTTTTTGTAAATGTTTTTTAATTTTTTTTATTTTTTTACTTTTATCAACACTAAAAAAAGTGCTGATAAAAAGGGTCTTTTATCAGTGCTAAAAAGAAATCACTGATAAATGACCTTTTATTGGTGCTTTTTTTAGCGCTGATAAAGGGGACCCCCCCCCCTTATCTTCTCTGGATTTAACAACGCTTTTCTAGCACTGTTAAAGTCCATTTTTAGCGCTGATAAAAGGATTATTTGTAGTAGTGTGTGAGGATGAATCTTTCTTTTTATATGATTTGGGGACCTTCCAAGAATTGGTGGGAGATTATAAATAAGGATGGGAACTATGAGGAGTTATCTTTTTATTAATGTTAGAAAACTCTATTGATCCACTTCTATCGATATATTTTGATGGATGGAAAGGCTCATCAGTTCATGAATTTTACATAGGAGGGAATTTTAGTGATGGAATATGTAGAAGGTTCCATCAACCTGCGTTGTATTACATCATATTTATCTACTTATGAGTTCTCTAGGTATATGGATTTTCAAGATGGGATTCTCTATGAGTTTAGTTCAAAATTGTATGTTTTCCCTCAGTATCTCCTCAAACATGATGAACCAGACACTCCTCATGGAATAACATTTTAGACAGTCCCCGAGCAGTAGCTAAGCTATTTCAGTTGGGTGAACTGGGTGCTCTTATTCTAGAATAAATAAACAACTATATGATAGTTATTAACAATTAAATAATGGGTACAATACTCATGTTTTTGGGAAGAAATATCATTAATATCTTCCATTATAGTTCTATTAGTGTGGCATGTTGGGAAACTAGCATCCTTAGTGTATGTACCATACTTTGGAGTTCCATGCATATAGTCATATGGGTTATCGTCAAATGATTTTAGGAACTTTTCAAATAATGTAAATGGTTGGGGATAAAAATAGTGACTAGATTTAGGAAGGAATCAGTGACCCCTTAGAAGACAAGTAGTTGGAGTTCCGTAGGATAATTAGGTCGAGGTAGGGGATGTGGTACCCCAATATAGGATCCAAAATACCAGGAAGTTGGAATATATATAGAGTGTTAAGTTTGACCCATGGGTATAGGGGATACTTAGTAGCATGATATGTGGAATACTTCTATTATTGTGGATCTAGGACCTCCAGTTATCAGAGGTATGATTATTATATCATCTAAGATTTGTTACATTTTTTTTGATAAAGAATCATAACATTAATTCTTATATTCTATTATTTAAAGAGGTTTGGTCTTGGATGTGGAATTATGATTATTTTCTTTGACTAATGACACATTTTTGGGTGTGAGGTTAGAGAATATCAAATATTTCTGGCATTTTATCTGGAGATCGGTAGTTATCGTTACTTATGGGAACTGTTTGTGTAGAAAATGATAGGTTTTGATTTGATTCCTGGTATGGATTGGTTAGTCCTATACCAGGATAATATTGAATATTAATGTAGGGTATTTACATTTCTATTCCTATAAGGTCATAGTTATTCTCAACATGGTAAGTGTGATGTTCAAGATGGCCTTGTAGGACCAATACTGTGAAAATTTTACTGTCTCATGGATTAGATTGAAATTCATGTTATTGTTAATGAAAAAAAATAGTAGGATTATTTTTATACAATGTTAAACCATTTTCAGTATTTTTTTTTCTTTACAAGTTCTATAACTTCCTCCCCTAGCAGGAGATTGAGTTCACAAATGAGTTATTTTTATGAAAATAAACCATTTCTATCCCACCATACATGATGAAACTAATGGAGCATCAGGAGTTGAAACTTCATCTATATGATCTATAACCTAATTATTAGGTATGGCCTAGTACATATCTATGGGGTTCTATGGTTTTTATGACTATAATTATTATGGGACTTTACACTTCTGTGTGGATTATCATATATTGACCTAGATAATGGTCAAAAAATGGTGTCCCATTCGGTGTATTGATTATCTCTTCATTTAGATGAAAGGTGCTACGATCTTCTCCAAGATCTATTTTAGATATGGATATAGAAATCTTGGGGTGAGTCCTTCAAACTTACCATATACTGATTTTTTTAGAAATTAAGGCCTGTATGAGTTCATAGTGATATTTAATGGTTTAGTGAATGCACTTGAAGTATTCATGGCCTGGGTTAATTGGGTATTTCATCTTTTTATAGAATAGTTTGTGGTTGTTTTTTCAATGACATCATAGTTCAATACTATACAAAAGATAATCATTCAAAACATCTTGATATCATCCAAATTACATCAAGAGAGAATTATCTTTACACCAAGCTATCCAAATGGAATTTCTGGACTAATAATGTTAAGTTCTTGGGTCATGTCATTTTAGGGTAAAGATTTTAAATAGATCTATAGATGGTTTCAACCATGATATATTGGGAATGAATGAATAATTTCTTCAATATTTATAGATTTTTTTTATGATTTTGTTATTGGTGTTTTATCCTTGACTTATCCAATCTAGAAGCACTGATGTATGTGATGGAAAACAATGTGGTAAATTTTACATAGTAATAATTTTAAGAGAGATATTTTTTAGTGTTGAATGTGATATAAACTCTTCACATATACTAAATTTTCCACTACCATGTAAAGAATATATTATGTCTTATGAAACATCTAGAGGTGGACTCAGTGCAGTTTTGATACAAGATGATTGATATGTTTATTATTGATCTAGACGGTTGATACTAGAGGAGATGAATTTCCCTATATATTATCTAAAGATAGTTGCAATGGTATGTTCCTTATGGTGATAAAGACACTATCTATTTTTGAGAGGTTTTCAGTTCACTTGAACCCCAAGATCCTCAGGTACATATTTTCTCAAAGGGACCTGAACCTTTGATAGAAGAGGTGTGTTCGATGTCTTTAGTATTTCACCATCAGGATTAATTATACATTGGGAAAGGGTAATTTCATTGCAAATTCCATTAGTTGGAATAACCGGAACGATCAAGTTAGTGGGTCTTATGATGAGTTTTGAATGGTTCCACACTTAAAATACAATAATCAATAAGTTAAGGAGTCCTACGTATGAGTATATCTAACTTTGAAATCTATTATTCTAGTTCTTTTGAACTACATTTAGATAGGGTGGTTATCTATTCTGGATGGTTTAGTTCTAAGAGACAACTCATATGGTAGGGTGACACCATTAGGATGGTCTCATGGAAGTAGAAATTCTATTCTTTTCCAATGCTAGGTATGGGTTCTTACAAGATTTAATAAAGAGTGAATGATAATTTATCATTCATTAATATGGGAGGTACATCCTTGTCTGAAAAAATGTATCATGATCTCTATAGACATTACTAGTGCTCAAGAATAAAGAATGAATTAGCAGGTTTTGTGGTGATATATTTCACCTATCATAAAATGAAACATTAGAAACATATGTTTGGTGTGCTATTGTAGCCTCTACCATTTTATGATTTGAAATGGGATGATGTCTCTATGGACTTTATGACACGATTACTCAGAAAAAAACTGTAAGAAAGATAGAGTATGGGTGATAATGGATTGAATTAATAAGGCATCCCACTTCTTTCTTATTAGGGTGACCTTCATTGTTTAGGATTTTGGTAGTGTCTATATGTGTGAGATAGATCAGTTACATAATGTTCTGTGATATATAATTTTAAATAGGTGTCTTCATTTCAAGTTAAAATTCTAGGAGGGTCTTTAGGAGGATCTAGGATCACAAGTTCATTTGATCTTAGCCTATAATCCTTAGAATAATAGTCAATATGAAGGGAATATTTGGTTTCTATAGGATATATCATGAACCCTTCATTTATGGGATATGTAACAATATTTTATTCCTTTTTTATCTCATAGTTGGAAGAAATATTATGTATATTATCAACAACATATTTTATATTTTTCTATTGGATAAGGAGTTTTCTTCAAATTATCTCCATGGTTGTGTCACTATTGACTTGTAAAACAGGGGAAGCTAACTTCGATATACATTAGACCATTTGAGGTCAATTATAGACCTTGTTTGTTTTCTTATCTATTGGAATTATTAGCTCAACTGACTAGTATGCATGATATTTTCCATAAATATTAGCTCAATAAGTTTTAACTAGATCCTTTCTATGTTCTATGTTTGGAAAAGATTAAGTTATATCGATGTTTTACATTACAGAGAAACAAGTGGAGATAGTTTATTATTATAAGAATTTATTATGTGGTAATTATATTATATTGTTTAAATTTTTATTATGGAATATATTATATTCCGACAAGACATGGTGGTGCAATTCATAAGTGATAGAGAAGTATCCTCACCTCATTTTTGATCTCCCTTTCCCCATGTTACCTTTTATTGATATAAATACAAATTGTATGGATAATTATAACATCCTGGACAATTTATGTAACACCCCAAGCTTCTACAGTATGCTTCTCCTTGAATAATGAAATAGGGTGTGTTGTACGCAACATCGAGCTCTAACACACACCACAACCAATCAAACTAACTATTATGAAAATTAATACCTACTTTTTAAAATTTTATAAATTTTATCTCTCAAAATGGACTTCATTTTTGGATTTGGAGTATCGAATTTTTTCAAAGGTGAAATTTTGTTACTTTTCAGATAACTTTAATATTTTTATGAATAGTGAAAATTACTAAATTTTAATTAAAAACAACTTTTTTAATCAAAATAATTAATAGTGATAAATTATGAATATGAGTGGTTTTAAAGTATATTTAGAATATATTTTTACCATTTAATACAATTTTAGTCATTGTACATAATTTCACAGTTACACCGGACATAAACAAGTATCAATCATTTGATAGTTATTATATCTTAAAAATCACGCTTTTTGTTTTGACAGCAGAATTTATTTTAAATTAATTTCTTCTTCTTCTGTGTTTTAAATTTGGAAAAATGGATTCCATATTTGGAATCAGGATGTACAAATTGTCTAAATAGGTAACTTTTATTTTTAGACATTTTGAATAATTACTCCGGTAAATATTTTATTTACCATGGTTAAAGGGTAAATCCGGTAAATAAGGGATTAAAAAATAATATTATAATAATACTAAATTAACCTAAAACGTCCCCTAACCTTATTGGTGGATACATGTTCGACCATGAGAATCTTTTGGCCGATTTTGGGACCCCATAGAGCCACTTGTAGGTGATATGGACATTTTATTTTAATTAAGTTAAAACAAATACAGAAATGACATAAGCATATATCTTTTAGCAAAACAATTTTTACATAGGGTTATATATGGTGGATTTTAGACTATAAATATCCATTATAAATATAAAAATATTTCCTAAAAAGTGAAATTATATTTATAATTTTTAGACAGTATATAATTTAATTTATTTTTTACACAATGGTGATGGAGTAATTACCTAATTAATGAAAAATAAGAATAATTGATATTATAAATACCAAAATAAATGTAATTTGAGACTTTTTATAAATAAAAATAATTTTATAGGCTAATATGACATGTTAGGATTGATTTAATTAGCTTATTTTGAAGTAATCATTCTGTTATAATTTTCAAAAAAAATCAATTATTGAATAGTGTCAAAATTGACATAAAAGAGTTATTAAAACAAATATTATATTATTAATTTATATTCAATTCCTAAAAATCTATGTATCGGCCAAGAGACTTATATAATGATAATTGTATCATTAATGTACCACTTGGGGGTCGTTTGAAGGTATATAGTAAGTTTATTAACTATATAATATAAAAATACAAAATGACATGGTAAGTGTCAAACTAATTAACTAAGAGTTAAAACTAAAAGATAAGGATAATATAATGACCCAAACCCATCTAAATTCTATTGGTTGAGTCGTTTTTGACCCATCCCCACCTTATCTTATAAATAATCCACATTGGAGCCATTAGAACCCGAATATGAATTTATTATAAAATAATATTTCTTGCTTTTCCAATGGTCCCCCTCACCCCTCTTATAAAAGCGCACTCCCCCTTCTCATTAATTCACACCTTCATAGCCTTTTGGATTGGCCAAAATCTTCCAAAATACTCTCCCAAATTCCCTCACTTCATCATAGAGGCCTTCCTTTAGTCATAAATCCATCCTAAGGACCCCTTTTGATCAAATCAAAAGGAAGAACCCGAAGAAGAGGTAATAATTTCACCACCCTTTTTCATGTTATTTTCTTCTTCCACTCCTTTATTTGTTATTACCAGTCTAAAATAATAACACCAGTATCTTATATAGACTATGATTCTATTATAAATATGGTACAACCATATTCAGTATTATATCCACCCTTTGAATAACATGTCACCAAACGTGCGTACGTACGGCTTACCATCTCCACGTCGTGCTGTAATTGTTATTCAATAAATTATTATTTGGATGGGTATAATAATTATGTGTAATTAATTTAAATAATAAATATAACATGATAATGATTCTGTATATATGATATACCATAAAATTATAAATTATTTTAATATCAAAAGTATTATATTGTCGCTCGTGCGTACGTACAGACTACCATCTCCATGAACGCGATGAGATTCATTTTTCATCGTATCCATTCAAGTCTAATTATAATTTGATGATTAATAATAGTATCTAAGGACATGATATCATTCTGGAAATGATTAAGATACAACCTATCCAGGACAAACATGGCTTACGTCACAAAACATATAAAATAAAATGAGTAAGTTAGCACCCAAAACAACGATAATACTACGATATTATTAACAAATTAATGTTAAAAGATAATATATGATATCATATTAATATATATGATTCTTGTATAATTTAATAACAATTATTTCACTATTATATAGTAGTTTAACCTACCAACAACCAAGTAAAAGTACAATGTAATGGTTTATTTTGAAATCTCTTCATTATCCGAGGTTGTTTATACGTAATAATCTACTGGGATTTCATTATCATCCACATCCATGTTTCTTAAAAATGTATTTCAAAACATTTTTACTATTTACTAGAATATGTTTTAAAGTCATTTATATCCTTGTTCACTTTTATAATTGGTTTATAAAGGAATCTTTCTGTCGTTTTCCAAACAAGGTCTTTTTTAACCTTTTCGACAGAATTAAGGTAAGAATGTTTTTTTAACTTATACGGCGGGTGCGGCTATTTTCCTCCATCATAAAATCATCGAATCTTCACTTACAAGTGTATAAGAATATTTTCAAAGAAAATGTTTTATTTTATAAATATATGACTCTTAAATGATTTCAAAATATACAGAGATATTTCTCTAAAAAGAGTTTTAATTTCATCTATGTCAACATCCGTTGAGGGATTTTAAGCTTATTTGAAGTTGATTTATTATGATACAAAACATCAATATTGTATTTAAGGTTTTGTGATATGTTTGACTGTGGATGTGTTATTTTTATACCATTCATGGTTTATTGATTAAGTATTTATATTTTTTATGCTAGTTTTAATACAAATTTTTATGTTATGTTTAAACCTGTTCATATGAGGATTGCATTGGACATAATATTTGATGGGTGGAGCATGCTATAGCTGCTAGATGCATCAGTATGTCTCATGAGACAAACTAGTTTCTTGGCATAAGGCGTTGACAAAATCTTATTTGTAGTCTTGGCACGAGGCCTTGGCAATGTGGTTATGATAGTCTGGCATTATGCATTCCATCATTATGAAAGTGGTTATTGATATTGCATGTGATTATTCGATTAGTAGAATATCCATATGAATAAGTAAATGGAAATTATTTCATTTTATTTTTTCCATGATATGTTGAAGTTCAAGTTTAAAAGGCTTTTGTTTTAGTTATACATTGCCTTAAATGTTTATTCTTATTTATGAAAGTTTCTGCTATATTGTTATCCTTACTGGGCATTTGAGCGCACCCCATTTATTTTTTTTCTTTTTCCCAAGATATGATGAAGTAAATTATGAATGACCTGCAGGGATAGTATGAGGGGATAAGAGTGTGGACTATGGAGACAATGTTGTTGTAGTTTTCATTTTTATGATGTAATGTAAAACTTTATGAATATATCTAGTGTTTCCAAGGCTACTAAATTAATCAGTCTTTCGAGATTTGATATTTCTTGTGATTATGACAATGTTATGTAATAATGTACCAACTCTGGATAACTAGGGTCGGGGCGTTATAGTTGGTACCAGAGGATGTTTAGTTAAACCGTGGAAGCTAGATTTAGATAAACTCTGATTAGAGAACATAGATTTTAGGTGGACTTTGAGGATTAGTATAGAAGATCATTTTAGAATTTTGGTACTGTAGAGATTTTGTGAGTTTTCCGAGAAATACATCCCTGTCTGGATACGAGCAGGTAGAGGCGGCTCTGGCACAGATGTACCTTGGCGTAAAACTCGAAAACACCACTTTGAGATGGACTCAAATGGGAATTGGTGCATGACAACATGCATTTCTGCACACTTGGTTATGACACTCCCATGGGATATGCTTAGGATAACTCTCATTTTCTTTAAAAATCATTATAAAGGGTTTATGAGTATATACTTCCTCAAAGAAAACATATTTATGATTATGGATTATATCCATAAATAGTTCAATTTTTGTTAAGTGTTTTATAAGTATGAAATTATGTATTTTGATTCATAAACTGATCTAGTTTATGCCATTGTTTAGAAATGGCACCTAGTGGAAGAAATGGAAACCGTATCAATGCACGCACTCCATGTAGGAATATCCCTCCTGCTAAAGATAATTATTGTAGAGCTGGTGATGCAACTGGAGCTGATCAACTAATCACCATACTGGGACAACTCACTCATGTTATGAATAATAACCTTACCCATATGGAGAACCCTGATCTGCAGCGTGGAGGATCAATGTTAGATCGCTTCATGAGGCTACAACCACCAAAGTTCAATGTGAGTACAAATACCTTAGTAGATGAGCGATGGATAAATTCCCTAGAAAAAATATTTCAGGATTTGGGATGTAGTGAAAGGGAAAAAGTTATCATGGATGTTTACCACCTCACTAGAGATGCTATTCAATGGTGGTCATTGATTCAAAACATGAAGGAAGATGATGAAGTATCAAATATGGAAAAAGGGATTTCAAAGATCTTTTTTTAGAAAAATACTTTCCTCGTGACAATCGAGCAAATATGGAAAGACAATTTCTGAGTCTGAGACAAAAGGAGGATGAGAATGTCGCAAAGTATGAGGCTAAATTTACAAGGTTTTAAAGGTATACTAGAGATTATATACGTAACCCAAGAAGTTGGATTAATCATTTCTTTGATGGGTTAAAACCATTTCTCCGTCGAGCATTGGTCTCACAATCCTTATTGTCGTACGATGTAATTGTATCATGTACTATCAAGACTGAGAAAGAATTATCTAAGTCATATGAATTTAAAGCAAAGAAAGGGAAGAAGATATCTGCTGATCAACTGGGAATGTAAATAAAGGGAAAAAGGGAAAATTTGAATATCCATCCTACAGTAAATGTGGAAAGAAACCCCCCGATACTTGCTTTAAAGTAACGGGAGTCTGTTACAAGTGTGGTGAAAAAGGCCACCAAGCTCGTGATTGCAAGGGGAAGAAGGAAGCTACCGATGTCCAATGATAAAATTGCAGGGAGATGGGACATTATTCAAATGAATGTCCTAAGCGTCAAGGGAAATTACCTCAGAAAATGCCTAGGGATCAAGGGCAAGATTATGTTATCACTACTGCTGAGGTAGAAGCTCCAAAAGATGTGGTGGCAGTTAATTTAATGGTTTCCTCAAATTTAGAAAATGCATTATTTGATTCTGGATCATCGAATTGTTTCATATCTTCCCAGTTTGCTAAGAAACATGGATATTTCCAATTTTATTTAACAATGGAGTTGTCTGTTAAAACTCCTAAGGTAAGTATCATTGCAAAAAAGTTTTGTGAATCATTCCCCATTAAGGCACATAAATGTTTTTATCTTCTGATCTCATCGTCATGCCTATGATTTAATTTGTTATAATCCTCTGAATGGATTGGCTTTCGGACCATGATGCGAAGATTTATTGTAAGAATAAGGAGGTTATGATTCTTGATGATGATGATAAGGAACACCTTATCTTTAGAGCAGAATCGTCACCACCAAATTCTTATATAGATCCACCCCCAGTAGCTCAACTAAATTTAATTATTGGGGAGTAAGAGAATGAAATGACTATGGGTGAGGAAAGGAATGTTCAAATAGAGGATGTACCTTTTGTGAATGAATATGTATATGTGTTTCCAGAATATTTACATGGACATCCTTCAGAATGAGAAGTTGAGTTTTCCATTGATTTAATTCTAGGATCAAGGCCTATATCAAAGACCACTTATAGAATGGCCATTATAGAATTAGTTTAACTAATGAAACAACTAGAAGAATTAAGCAATAAGGGATTTATACTCCCTAGTGTTTCTCCATGGGGATCCCCTGTTATTTTTGTTAAAAAGAAAGATGGATCTATGTGGTTATGTATCAAATACAGGGAGATCAATGTTATAACAATAAAGAACAAGTATCCCCTACCTCACATTGATGATTTATTTGACCAACTGCATGGAGCTCAAAACTTTTCAAATATTTACCTTCGATCTAGATACCATCAGTTGTGTGTGAAGAAGGAAGACATTCCAAAGACAGCATTTCGAAAAAGGTACGGGCATTACGAGTTTACAGTAATGCCTTTTGGATTCACTAATGCACCCTCTATTTTCATGGATCTGATGAATAGAGTTTTCAAGGAATATCTCGATGAATTTGTGGTGATATTTAATGATGATATCTTGGTATACTTCAAAATATATGAAGATCATGAAAATCACTTGCGCATTATCTTGAAGACTCTGAGAAGACATGAATTATATGGGATGTTTAGCAAGTGTGAATTATGGCTTCAGGAGATTTCTTTTCATGGCCATATTATCTCTAAAGATGGAATCTGTGTTGATCCTTCTAAGACCAAGGCAATCCAAGAATGTCTAGCACCTACGAGTATAACTGAGGTACGTAGTTTTATTGGTTTGGTAGGTTATTATCAACGTTTCGTCCAGAATTTTGCTCGGTTGGATAACCCATTAACAAAGCTCACACGTAAAGGGGTTAAATTTTTTTGGACAAAAGTGTGTGAAGAATGATTTGAAGAACTGAATAGAAGATTAATCAATGCTCCTATATTGAATCTACCATCAGGGAATGATGGGTTCATTATTTATAGTGACGCATCTAAGAAAGGACTTGGTTGTGTCCTTATGCAGAATGATAGGGTTATTGCCTATGCATCATGACAGTTAAAAATTCATGACCAAAACTATCCTACTCATGATCTCAAGTTAGAAGTTGTGATATTTTCTTTGAAGATATGGAGGCACTACCTCTATGGTAAAAAATGTGAGATTTATACAGATCACAAGAGTTTGAAGTATATTTTCTCACAAAAATAACTCAACACGAGGCAAAGAAGATGGATTGAATTAATCAAGGATTATGATTGTACGATACAATACCACCCGGGGAAAGCAAACAAGGTGGAAGATGCTTTGAGCAGAAAAGATCATGTAGTTTTGAACAATATGAGAATTTAAAGGGGTCCAATTTTCATGGATCTAGTGAAGATGGACATGGGAATAACCAGGTAAGGTGAAACATCAATGCTTTTTCAAATGGTTGCCATACCATCTTTACTAGAAAGGATTAAGAGTTCTCAAACCGATGATGAATAATTTCAAAAGAAGATTAAAGCTGTGAATGATGGGAGATTGAGAGACTTTGTGTATGAAGAAGGAATTTTGAAATTCTGGAAGAGACTTTTTGTTCCTGATATACCTGCTCTAAATAGGGAATTGTTGGATGATGCTCATAGTTCCAATTTCTCTATACACCCTGGGAGCACCAAAATGTATAGGGATTTTAAGGAACATTTTTGGTGGGACAACATGAAGAGGGAGATTTCTGATTTTGTGTCAAGATGTATGGTTTTTCAACATGTGAACGTTAGAAGGAAACAACCTGGTGGAGTATTGCAACCTCAACTCATACCTGAGTGGAAATGGGATAATATCATGATGGACATTGTCATGGGACTACTAAAGACTCCTAGAATGAATGATTCAATATTGGTTATTGTTGATCGTCTTACCAAGTCACCACATTTTCTTTCTATAAGAGAAGATCTACCATAGGAATTTTTAGCAAGACTATATATTGATGAAGTTGAGAGACTTCAGGGAGTACACCTATCGATTGTTTCAGATTGTGATCCCAATTTTACTTCAAGATTTTGGAAATGTCTTCAGAAAGACTTGGATATTGAATTTCATTTGAGCACTGCCTACCACCCTCAAACAGATGGACAATCAGAACAAGCTATTCAAACCTTGGAAGACATGTTGAGATCCTTCTCACTTGACTTTCAGGGTATGTGGGATCAATATTTACCTCTGGTAGAATTTTTCTATTACAATAGCTTTCATTAGAGTATTCAGATGGAACCAGATGAAGCGTTATACGGAAAGAGATTTCACACACCAACCTGTTGGGATGAGGTTGGTGAAAGAAAACATGTAGGCCAAGAACTGGTGGAGGAAACGATGGAAAATGTGAAGTTAATCCAAAACCACATCAAAGCATCTCAATGTAGGCAAAAGTTCTATGTCGATAATCGAAGGAAGGATTTTGAATTTCAAGTCGGAGATCATGTTTTCCTGAAGGTATATCCATGGAATGGAGTCATACGTTTTGGTAAGAAAGGTAAATTGAGTCCTAGGTACATCAGACCTTCTGAAATTCTAGAACGAATTGGGGCTGTAGCTTACTGATTGGAAATACTGCCAAGTCTCTCCAAAGTTCACGGTGTGTTCCACGTATCTCTGTGGAGGAAATACATGTCTGACCCAATGCATGTACTCACCTATGAGGAATTATAAATGGAAGCCGATATTGTCTTATTGCGAAGAGCCTGTAAATATTCTTGATACGAGAGAATAAGTACTGAGAAACTGGATGACTCGTCTGGTAAAAATCTTGTGGATAAAACCATAAGATGGAAGAGGCAATGTGGGAACCCGAGGAACTTATTATGAAGAACCACCAGAGTCTTTTCATGTGGTAGTATTCTAGAAATTTCGAGGACAAAATTATTTGATGGAGGGGAGAATGTAACACCCCAAGCTTTTATGGTACGCTTCTCTTTGATTAATGCAATAGCGTGTGTTGTACGCAACATCGAGCTCTAACACACACCACAACCAATCAAACTAGCCGTTATGAATATTAATACCTACTTTTTTAATTTTATAAATTTTATCTCTCAAAATGGAATTCATTTTTGGATTCTTAGTATCGAATTTAGCCTAAAGTGAAATTTTGGTACTTTTCAGATAACATTAATATTTTGATGAATAGTTAAAATTACTAAATTTTAATTAAAAATAAATTTTTTAATAAAAATAAATAATAGTGATAAATTATGATTTTTAGTGGTTTTAAAGTATATTTAGAATATATTTTTACCATTTAATACAATTTTGATCATTGGGCATAATTTTACAATTAAACCGGACATAAACAAGTATCAATCTTTTGATAGTTATTATATCTTAAAAACACGCTTATTGGTTTGACAGTGGGAATTAATTTTAAATTAATTTCTGCCACTTCTATGTTTTTAATTTGGAAAAATGATTCCATATTTGGAATCCGTATTTAAATATTGTGTAAATAGGTAACTTTTATTTTTAAACATTTTGAATAATTAATTCGGTAAATATTTTATTTACAATGGTTAAAGGGTAAATCCGGTAAATAAGGGTTTAAAAAATAATATTATAATAATACTAAATTACCCTAAATCATTTCCTAACCTTATTGGTGGATACATGTCCGACCATTGGCATCTTTGGGTCAATTTTGGGACCCCAATGGAGCCACATGTAGGTGATAGGGACACTTTATTTTAATTATGTTAAAATAAATCCAAAAATGACATAAGCATATATCTTTTATCAAAACAATAATTACATGGGGTTATATATGTTGGATTTTAGATAGTAAAGATTCATTAGAAATATAAAAATATTTCCTACATAGTGATATTTTATTTATAATTTTTAGACATTATATAATTTAATTTATTTTTGACATAATGGTGATGCAGTAATTACTTAATTAATGAAAAATTAGAATAATTGATATTATAAATAACCAAATAAATGTAATTTGAGACTTTTTATAAATACCAATAATTTTCAAGGACAATATGACATGTTAAGATTTATTTAATTAACTTTTTTCTAATTAATCACTCTGTTATGAGTTTTACAAAAATCAATTATTGAATAGTGTCAAAATTGACATAAAAGAGTTTTTAAAACAAATATTATATTATTAATTTAAATTCAATTCATAAAAATATATGGATTGGAAAAGAGACATATATCATGATAATTGTATCATTAATGGAACTTGGGGGTATCTTGGAGGTATATAGTAAGTTTATTAACTATATAATATAGAAAATACAAAGTGACATGGTAAGTGTCAAACTAATTAACTAAGAGTTAAAACTAAAAGATAAGGTTAATATAATGACCCAAACCTGTCTAAATTCTATTGGTTGAGTGGTTTTAGACCCAACCCCACCTTAACCATTAAATAATCCACTTTGTAACCATTAGAAACTGAATATGAATTTATTATAAAATAATATTTCTAGCATTTCCAAAGGTACCCCTTACCCCTCTTATAAAAGGGCACTCCCCCTTCTCATTAATTCACACCTTCAAAACCTTTTGGTTCGGCCAACCTCTGCCCAAATACTCTCTAAACTTTACTCACTTCATCCTAGTAGCCTTAATTTAGTCATAAATCCTTTATAATGAGCCCTTTTGATCAAATCAAAAGGAAGAACCCGAAGAAGAGGTAATAATTTCACCACCCCTTTTCACGTTCTTTTCTTCTTCCACTTCTTCTTTCTTTGTTATTACCATTATAAAATAATAACTCCAGTATCTTATATATAATGTGATGTTTCTATAAATATGTTACAACCATATTCAATATTCTATCCACCCTTTGAATAACATGTCACCATACATGCGTACGTACGGCTTACCCTCTACACATCGTGGTGTAATTGTTATTCAATAAATTATTATTTGTATGGGTATAAAATGATGTGTAATTAATGTAAATAATAAATATAACATGATAATTATTCTGTATATATGATATACCATCTAATTATATATTATTTTAATATCAAAATAATGATATTGTCGCTCGTACGTACGTTCGGACTACCGTCTCCACGAACGCGATGAGATTCATTCCCCATCGTATCCATTCAAGTCTAATTCTCATTTGATGATTAATAATAGTATCTAAGGACTTGATATCATTATGGATATTATTAAGATATAACCTATCCATGACAAATACATCTTACGTAACAAAACATATAAAATAAAACGAGTAAGGTTACACCCGAAACAACGATAACACTAAGATATTATTAACAAATCAATGTTAAAAGATCTTATATGATATCATATTAGTATATATGATTATATTATAATTTAATAACAATTATTTCACTATTATACAGGAGTTTAACCTACCCCCATCCAAGGAAAATTACAAGGTAAGGGTTTATTTCGCAATCTCATCATTATCCGAGGTTGTTTATACGTAATAATCTAATGGGATTTCTTGGTCATCCACATCCATGATTCTTAAAAATGTATTTCAAAACATTTTTAATTTTTACTAGAATTTGTGTTAAAGTCATTTATACCTTTTTTTACTTTTATAAGTGGTTTATAAAGGAATCTTTCTGTCATTTTCCAAACAAGGTCCTTTTTAAGCTTTTCAACAGAATTAAAGTAAGAATGTTTTTTTAACTTATACGGCGGGTGCATCTATTTTCCGCCATTATAAAATCTTCGAAGCTTCCCTTACAAGCTTATAAGAATAATTTCAAATAAAATGTTTTATTTTATAAATATATGACTCTTAAATGATTTAAAAATAGAAAGATATATTTCTCTAAAAAGAGTTTTGATTTCTTCTATATCAACATCATTTGATGGATTTTAAGCTTCTTTGAAGTTTATTTATTATGATACAAAACATCCATATTGTATTTAAGGTTTTGTGATATGTTTGACTATGGATGTGATATTTTTATACCATTCATGGTTTATGGAGGAAGTATTGACATTTTCTATGTTAGTTTTAATATGAATTTTTATGTTCTGTTTAAAAATGTTCATATGAAGAATGCATTGGACATAATATGTGATGGGTGGAGCCCTCTATTGCTCCTCGATGCATCAGTAGGTCTCATGAGACAAACTAGTGTTTGGAACAAGGCCTTGAAAAAATCTTATTTGTAGTCTTGGCATGAGGCCTTGGCTATGTGGTTATGATAGTCTGGCATTATGCATTCCATCATTATGAAAGTGTTTATTGATATTGCATGTGATTATTCGATTAGTAGAATATACATGTGAATAAGTAAATGGAAATTATTTCATTTTATTTTTTCCATGCTGTGTTGAAGTTCAAGTTTAAAAGGCTTTTGTTTTAGTTATACATTGCCTTAAATGCTTATTCTTATTTATTAAAGTTTCCACTGTATTGTTATCCTTACTGGGAATTTGAGCTCACTACTTTTCTATGTTTTATTTTCCACAGGATATGAAGAAGTAAATTATAAATGACCTGCAGGGATAGTATGAGGGGATAAGAGTGTGGACTATAGAGACTATGTTGTTGTAGTTTTCATTTTTATGATGTAATGTAAAACTTTATGAATATATCTAGTGTTTCCTAGGATACTAAACTAATCGGTCATTCGAGATTTGATCTTTCTTGTGATCATGCCAATGTTATGTAATAATGCACCGACTCTGGGTAACTGGGGTCAGGGCGTTACCATTTATAATATACTTATAATTATAATAGTTCAAACATTGTGTTTAGATGGAATCAGGGATAATCCATGAATTTTTATTTAGAAACAAGAGTGTTTTATTTCTATATAACCTACTTATGTTGGGAAATGATTATAAAAAATGAAATTTTTATAGGAATAATCCATGGGCTGAGAACATGATGTGAATATTATATAAAATGTGAATTATATTAATGACCAAAATTGTTCACCCAATTTTTTAATTTTATGGAGACACATTTTTCAGTATACATGTGATATGAGAGAATCATATCTTATATTTAAAGCTCATTACTTGAATCATTTCTACCCAATGAGATTTTATGTGCTACTTTCTTGACTCTATTATCATTTATTAAGTACCTCCACCCATTAACCACAGTGATTCTATAAGTGTTCTAGGTAGCTTGATCTCTATTAGACCTCTCCAAATGTCACTTTAATCTCTATCTTGGTAGGTTTCTCTTCTTTCTTTATGAGTCCCCTTATCTCTTCAAGTTTTATAGATTTATCTTAGATTTGGAGACAATGTTTGATTATGTTTCTAGAACCATTAGATCATGTGATAATTCTTCTCTATTCCTATTCGATATTTATTGCGTTCTTATAATTTGGAGGGTGGATCATGTGTTGGTCTTTTTGTGGCATGTCAATTTCTCAAGGTTTGTGTTGATTTAACAGCATTTTCAAACATATTTATCGTGGAATTAAATTCTATGATATGATAATAAATGATATAACCTCTATTGGTTGTCAAATATTATTTCACATACTTTTTTGTGGTTCTAATCACATTTACTGTGCATATTGACTTTGAGGTTTCCTATTCCATCTATAGTGTATGGAATTTGAACAATAATTTCTCATGGTTATATAACTTTTTCATAAATGAATTATCTTAATTAATCAATTGGTTTATTTTTTTGTGTGAATGGGTTTTTTTATAAAAATTTATTGTGTTCTGTTATTTTGGTAATGGTAAGTTATCCTTCCATTCATTTTAAAATGTATTTATGAAATGGGTTCTCAAATCATGTTTTGATGAAAAATGGTATTTTTAAATTAGGTTTTAATTGAAAATTACTTTTGATAATAATTAATTTATGAGTCACACAGGAGACTTAAGTACATAGGTTGGGAGTTTAGTATAGGTCCATGTCAGTTGTGTCTATATGGGGTTCACTATTGGGGTGTTCCTCTAATCTATGGGTTATGTTTCCTAGGGTCCAATCATATAATTGTAGGGGATTCACACATATGTTGTTACCTATAATATAGGCCTTGTATACATAGGAATTTAGTGTTCCCTTGTCATTATATCTTCTCAAGGCATGACTGACCTAGAAAACCATAATTTTTAATCCAAGAGGTTTTTGTTGTGGTTATTTATTTGGTTTTGTTATGTCTTATATTTATATTATTGAAAAAATATAAATGTTTTCTTGGAAGTATTAATTGAAACTACTTTTTCTTGATTTGTTTTAGATCAATAGAAAAATGGGAAATATTTACCATGATAAAGAAAAAAAAATATTAAACTATTTATGGTACAATGTTTTATTAACCTTGAGAATATTTGGATTGTTTTATGGAGATTGGATATGGAACACATGGGTGGGATCCTACACATCCTATTTTCTCAAAACATGAACATTACCTTGGAGATCTGTAGACTTTGTATTGTCTTATAATATAGGGAAATGTAAGGCATCAAAGTGTGGTAGTGAGATAAATATCAACTGGGTAACGGTGTCTACTAGATATATTGGGGTACCTTTCCTGAATATTACCTAGAGATTTTTTTGTTTTCATTTTTGTTTGTTTAAAATGCACCTTTTGGTATATATCCAACTACTTTTGGATGTCTTCTAACATTTTCTCTTTGGTTATGGAATATATTTCTTAGATTTATTTTCTGATAAATATTTTCACTGTGTATATATACTATATATATATATCATTTTAGGTTTATTGAAATAGTTTCCTATTGTTTTTTTGATTCTTGCGTGCTAGTCACTTGCATGTGTAGACCGGAACTACCATCGGGTTAGTAGTGGATCGATTCAGGTACTAGTTTTGTAAGGTATAATAGGTCAGTTCATTACAATATCCCATTAATTTCAATAGAAAAAATTTTAAATCATTCATGGGATATTAGATTAATATAACAACATAAAAATGTATTGTGGTCTATAAAACGTATCATATCTCAATGAATCAGAATTGAGACAAGGAAAACCCTTACAAACTCCGAAAAATTCATGTCAAAACTCCATTGAAGGATATATTTTTCAATGAACCATTAAGTATAATAAAAAAATAGTCTCATATACAATATAATAAATTGGAATTATATATACAATTATATTGAATATATTTTTTATAATAAGAAATATATATCATGGAGTGAAAATTTGAGACAAGTAACCCATACGGCATATGTAACACTATAATCAAAACCCCATGAAAGATAGGGATTTTAAGTGAAAATAATGCATAATAATTAAAATATAATTCATAATATGGTATATATAAAATATATTATATGCAGCACAAAAATTAAATTAGGCTCCAAATACCAAATATTTCATATAGAAGAATTAGAGATGAAAACTCATACATTGTTGATGATTCATTTAGTGAATGATGTTAAAATACTGAATATAACATTTATATATATTATATACCACCATATAAACCTTATTTTACTATATTTATTTTAATATATACCATTTATTATCAAAATCCATTTATATATTAAATACTTTTTCTTATGTTTGTTTGACTATTTAATTAATTTTTTCTTATTTTGGTGACTTCAGTGATCGAATATGATATTTTAGTATTAAGGTAAATAACTAATATAAAAATTTAAAAACCAAAAAAATATATTTTATTTCCTAATAAATTATAATAATACTATTATTTGACTTCCCTTAGTCATCCATTCTATTGTAATATAACATTCTTGAAGTAGGTTGTTTAAATGACCCAAACATGGGCACAAAATATCCTGATGGGTATATATAGTTAAGGAATTAAATAATATCAATATAAAAAAATGATATAATTTATATATCTTTATGTTGGTGAATAATATTTTATATATTTTTTATTGAGAAATAAAATCAATATAGAAACAAAATGTTACTTCATGGAGATGATAGTTAGAACAATGCTTAATTATCATTATTTAGTTTTCTACTTGGATGTAAATGAATCAATAAATGGTTTTAAATTGATAAAAAAAAGTTCAGTAAAATTATACAAATAAAGTTATTATATTACTATTTCAACTCTAGTTTTTTCATATAATTATTAAGAAGAAAATATTAAGAATCAAATAATACAAACATTCAGACATTGAATACTCTCTTAAAAGTATCATTTATAAATACGGGATTATTTTAATTTACTAAGGAAAATATAATATGAATATTAAAATGGATTATAATATTTAAATAATGGTATATTCTCAACAATTAATTCAATATAATCTGTGTTGAATAAAATGATTGAATTGTCCCATTTTTCAAGTGAACAAAGGAGAACTTATGTGAATACCTACTTACTCTTTAATGGTATCTTTAAACCATTCACCATTTAATTAATATTAATGTAATGATTAATTGAGTTACGGAATATATTTTGTTGATATATCCTAAAATAATTATTTTTCAAATAAGTTCTTAATAGTTCTAAAGCCACATGTTCTTAGATTTTTTACATTTAACGTTTTTCAGTATTGTAACTTGTTTTTATATTAGTAATTTATATTTCAATAAAACTATAAAATAAAACCTCTAAAAAAGATGTGTGTGAATTTAATAATTTAATAAAAATTTAATCTAATTCAATTTATAATTTAAAAAAAGTCAATAATTTGAATTCAAAATAATTATATATAGAAAAACTGTTTTTATAGAAAAATGTTATTTTTACCATTAAGTGTTCTTAATAATATTTACAATTTTTTAATAATTAAAAGTGTGTGATTATAATTATATATGTTATTAAACATAATATTAGGGTAATAAATAAAAATATAAACATTATTTTAAAAAAATTAAATATAAATTAGAAATTATTTGAAAATAAAATGTTTACCATTATCATGGTCATTAAATTTAATTTTACCAGACATATTTTTATAAACAAAACATAAATACAACTTATTAAATAATATGATAATTTGGGTTGAAAATATTAAATCCATTTTTATGTAATAAATTTCAATAACTAAAGATTTTTTTTCATATATGTGAATAAAAACTTTTCTTTAAATTAAATATTTTTTTTTGTTTCCAAAACCAAAAACAATGGATTTATAAAAAACTTATAATTTTTTTATAATTTATTTAATTATAAATATATATATTTATAATTTATTTATTTAGAGTTCAAATGCATTTATGTTGATCTAGTATTACGATAAACTCATAAAGTGATAGTTTTTAGGAAAAAGTTTATTTTTCACTATCCAGCTAAAATGATATTATTTCCAAAAATAGAAAAAATAAAAACTATTATAATATTTTTATTTAGAAAAATATATTTTTGTTGTGTCATATTTTAATATCATAATTTAGAGTTTTAGTTTTCAAATCAAATGATAAAATATAAGGAAAACATCTTTTTTTTAAATGACATTTTGAAATATTAATTATTTTATTCTTATTTCATATCATTTTGCATCAAAATTTGTGCAAAAAAATTAATAATATCAATCATAAATTTTCATTATAACAATACATTTCGTAAAATATAAATTTATATCTTATAAACATTAATTTTTTGAAATATTCTTTTTAAATAATGAATTCTATTATAATTCATTTTATGTAAAATAATTGAATTAAATTAATATTAACATTAGTCTTGATTTTAATTGTATAAGTATTTTAAAAAAATTAATAATATTTATTAATTATAATTCAATTTCTAGGTTTTAATAGTCATATACAAATGTTTATGTGCTATCTGAGTATTATATAGTTTTTTTATTTTTGGTGTTGTGAGGGGAGAATGTTATCAAACACATTTAATTATTTAAAGGTAAAAATATATTAAATACAAGGTTGTGAAATAATTTATAAATGAAGCAATTATGTCACATTAATTATGGGTGCTTCTTGGTGTTTTATATTGTGGTGTGTGGGTGGCTCAATTTTTGATAAAAAGTATGCCTTAGAGTTTTGAATATCAATGTGGAAGCATGATGGGAATATGAAGATTTTATGTTTAACATACTAAATTAATTATAGAAAATTTATGGTCAATAGAGATGATTTAAGAATTATTTAGACTCCAAGGTAAGGGAATAATTATTGTGGATAGTTTATAAAAGCCCAAAAATTTATAGTCATAACATTTTTTAGAGAGTTTGATATTTTCACCCTTCAGTGGGTTTTGTTCAGCAAATGCAATTAATATCGATAATATGAGTGTTTGAATATCCAAATATGCTTTTTTGGATGTTGAACAACTCCTAGTTGGGTGTTTAAGTGCTTAGGTATATATCGACAATGTTCATGGTGGCCCTACATCTGAAATTTCAACTACTTGTTCCCACCATGGAACATCCATGATTGTTGAGCCTTGGTGTATCATGGGTAGGGAGTAACATGTAATATACCTAATGGGTTAATCCATACAATAAGAAAGGGTAATATGTTTTCATCCCTTCTATATAGGTTTCTTCTATTCTATAGTCAATGAGGTCATATAATAGCATGAGTTTGAGAGGAACCCTTCGCATAAACCTTAGGGTTTTTTCATAAATAGACTTTGAGAAAATAATTATCAATATCTCATATAAGGTGGTTGTCCCATGGATCCTGCATCCTTAAAATATATAGTGGTTAGGTGAGGGAATTACACTATGGAGCTTAGATCCATACCACAATACTACGACACCATGATTTATTAAAAGATGAATATTGGAATGTTCTCAGTCGACCCCTTCAAATTTTATGTTAGAAAATCATTAGGGAGGGGATATTCGATGTAATTTATCACCCTTAATCTCTTTCATAAATCCCCCATGTAATTAAATGGTTCTTAGTGGGATGATATAGTAATTCTATATGAGATACTCTTTACTCTTCGTTTGATTTCTGGTTTTTATTCATGATCTATGATTTTAGAGGACTATGGCTAGGGTTTCGATGTATATTCTACAAGATTTAGGTGGAATAAGGGGATTGTGAGGGGAATTTATCTTTATTTTTATAGGATACACCCAAAGAGTTTGATCATAAAATATCTGAAGAGGTTTTTATGCGGTGAAGATGAATATATTGTTTTATAATGATCATTCCTATTTAGTTTAAATTTAATAATTAATTATAATTTTTTTCTAATTAATTGTTGAGTATCGGATCTACACTCCCATATTTGGTTCCAAAAAGAAGAAATAATACATATTGTCTTTGATACAAACATTAGACTCCCAAACATAACTATATGATAATTTTGTGACATAAAGAATATATTATACTATACACATTCCAAATTCCAGTGAGGGTTATAATTTTATAGAATTAGAAAAAATCATAAAATAATAAAGGTTATCAATTTTTCAAAAAATGGAAATTTTCTTACAATATATAAGAAATTACATAATCATTAATAATTATAAAGTATCTCTATAAAATTATTAATACAAGGTATGTTATTATACATATCATGTGTAACATATTTCTTCTTAAACTGAAAAAAATTGAAGCATAAGAAGTGATTAGAAGAATTGCACGGTATGGGTCAATATAAGTCATAAATATCAAAGATCATAAATGATAATAATATAGGAATAAATAATATAGTTTTAATAGATAATTAAAATAATTTCATAATCAAAATAAAATATTTGTCTAGGATATCCATGGTTTTTATATCCATAAATATATTAATGTATAATAATAACTAGATCCTTTGTGATAGATCTCATAATACCAAATATATAAATGAATTTTTTATTCCATGAAATAACAATTGTAGTCAAATTTATCATACCTTCAAGTCTATATGTCTAAGAAATAGTTTTTTCAAAGGAAGAGTACACCAATATACATAATATAGTTTTCTGTATAGTAAATATCAGTGTATTCAGGGGATATATATAAAATGACCTACCAATTTCAAAGTATTTACAATACATTCATAACATGAATGAATAAATAAACTATAAAATACATAACCAAAATTCTTTATTAATTAACAAACTTCTGTATTGGAATAAAAAGTATATGAATATTTCTTATTTCGCCAAAAAATAAATAGAACAACATTAGGTTTTATAATCCATCAAAATAGAAACTAAGAAATTATGGTTTTTATGGTTAATTTAATAATTTACCCAATAAATAAATTTATGATATCAAGGGTAACATAATTTAATCAATATAATTAAATATAAAGTGTTTTCACAGAAAAAGGAATATGAAGGAAAATTCATGCATATACACATTGGATGATTAGTTAATAAAAATTCAGAAATGAATTTTGCACAAATATAATACCATATAGTAACTATTATAAGATGATTTATATATTAATTAATGACTAATATATAATCCAAAAACGTAAATGAGTGGTAACTATTAATCTGAACTCAATAAAGAAAAATTGGGAATAAAAACCCATTATAGTGGTAGAAATATAACATTCAAAATAACATGAAAGGGATACCCAGAAACATAAATATAAATAAATGAATTAAATATATAATAATTGAAGTCAATGATGAATTTAATACACTATAAAAATAAAATATGGTGTGAAATATCAAACATTCCCCATGGAATTCAAAATTAAGACAATGAAAACCTTACAACATATGAATGTTTCGAATCAAAACCACATTAAGGATATAATTTAAAATGAATTAATTAAAAAAATGATCTATGATAAGATAATGGAATAAAATACTATTGTTCCACTAGATATAGAAATCCAAATAGAACATTGTGTACAATAAAAAATAGGTCACAATAAATTAAAATTTGAGACAAGTAACCCTTAACATAATTCCTGACATCCAATAATGAGATTTAATATCATATATCAAAAAAATATCATAATAACCTACTTAAGAAACATTTTCAATTCTATAACCTTTTATATTATTCTATTACAATTATTCTCTATATGTATATGAGTTTTTTAATATCTATTTTCAATATTTGGTGTGAGTAATCTTGATCATTTTGAAAAATTTGGTAGTAGTAAATTTGTGATTCATTTTTCTCTCTAATTTCATCCTTCTTGGATCATAAAATGTACAATAATTTATCTTTTATAAATATTTATAATTGTATAATTATATTATATGTGTGTTTATTTTGTGATCTATAAAGAATAAAATGATCATTACCATGTTTCGGTGGTTTTTATTGACCGGTTGTAGGCATCTTACAATGATATTAAAATGATTATTACCATAACATAACTAAAATTTAATCTTTATTTACATATTTTTCTCACGTATTATTAGTAATTATCTTCTCATTTTCATTCAACATATTTTTTTAATCATTGTTCATGAAGGTTTTTTGACCGACCTAAACCTGAGTATACCATACATAATGGTTGATTATGACTCTAAAAGAACACAATTTGGGAATAGTATCATTATTTTTTATGTATATTGATATTATTAAGATAAATTTAATGTGTTGAATTAAATTTTAATAAATAAAAATGAAACTAGATGAGAAATGAAATGAATTATTCAATAGATTCATTAATTCACACAATGCATGGTTAACATTTTCATTCCATGAAGAATGATATGTAAAGAAGGAGGATTATATTTTTATCATCATAATTATTATTATTTATATATGAAAAATCATATTCTTAAATTTTACTTTTTTAACAAGTGAAGGGAGGTAGTGGGGTTAAAATTAAAATGTATCTTCATTGAGGTAGTTCTCCACAAAACACGTGATCAACATTCTCTTATTTTTCTAAGTGGGTGTGAAAGAATAAATATGGGTTTCCATTAATATTGTAACAATTTAGTATACTAATGAAACTATGGTCTTTATATTACAATGGTTAGGGAAGGTTTGGATGAGAAATAATAAGATGAAAATGATAAGGATTATGTAATACTCACTTTATGACCCTGAACTTCCATAGGAATGGGTTCTTGGAAATAAATGGATTGGGATAACTAATGGATAGAAAAGGCCAGTTATAAAGAGATATAATACTAATAGAATTATAATATTATAATTTTAGGAATACATTTTAGGGGAAGTGCTTTTAATGAATGAGTGGAATTGTTCTCTATTATAAGTAAATAAAATTTTACTTATGTGAACACATATTATTTTTCAATAATGTAATGAAATTATTTAAGGTTAACATATTACAAAAATTGATAAATAATGGATTTTAGCCTGAAAATGGGGAAGGATATACTAAAAAATTTATTTCTATAAATATTTTAGACATGTTATGAGTCATTGGTACATATATTTTTACTTTTATCTTCCTTTTGGGTTTATTAGGGTAACTAGTTTTTTCATAAGAAAAATATTTTTTACTTAACATAAAAAATAATACGTCTCAAAAAATATTGATGCAATGAAAATATATTTAATCTAAATTTAATGTAATTCAATTTATAATTATGATTAAACTTTCATTTTAATTAAATTTTTTTTATATAGAAAAGTAGTTTTGTATAAAACTTATGTTTTGAACATTCTATGTTTTTAATACTATTAATATTTCATTACCGAAAGAATGAGTTATAATTTATTAAAATAATTTATTAAAAATTATATTAAATTATATTTTTATTATATTAATTAATCTTATTTAGTAAAATTTACATGATGATTATAAAACAATTATTAGATAATAACAATTTTACCATTATCACTATAATTAAATTTATTCTCAAAAAACACATTTTTATTCCGGAAAATGCAAATTAACCTTTTCAAATAAAATTTATAAAAATATAAAAATTATGGAAACCATTTTACTAATGAAAATTTAATAAGTAAAGATATTCGTTTTAAAATTTTGGAATGTTTTTAAGAAAGGTGATGCCTTGGCCCAAAACGACAACAGAACCAATATTATTAAAAGCAAGTTAACCAGATTCCAAAATATGAGATCATATTACAATATTTTTGATGAAAGGAAATGAGATCAGCAGGGAGGTCTACATGCCATGAAATTTCTTGATCTACTCCCATGTTGTACATGCCATATGTAACCATGTTTACTTCCTGCACTACTAGAAATACAGGTATTTGCGACGGGTCATTTGTGACGGGATCCCGTCTTAAATGGTCTTTTGCGACGGGGCCCCGTCTCAAATGGCCCGTTGCGGAAATCGGCATCACAACTAATTATTTTTGTGACGAGCTCGTCACAAAAAAATTTATATCCAATGGAAAATGGGCCCGTCTCAAATAGATTTCTGGTTTTTTTGTAAACAATTTGCGACGGGCCCGTCGTAACAAAGTATTTTCGAAGTGCCCTTTTCCCTTCGCAAATAGTTTCTTCGAAGAGACTATTTGCGATGGGAATATATTCCCATCGCAAATAATAATAAAAAAATAAAAAAAATAAAAAAATTATTTATTAATATTTAAATATATTAATCTATTTATATTGATATAAATATAATATATATTTTATAAATATGTTTTTGAAAGGATCTATAGAAATATAATATTAATTTATAAGATAATTAATAAAAGAGGATTATAAAATAAATTAAAAAATATATTTAATTAGTAATTATGTAATTTTTATCAATTAATAGTCATTTTCTTAACTCTTTGAATATAAAAAAATTTAAAAATTAATGAAAAATCAAAAATATGTTGAAAATGAAACCCAAACATCAAACGTCCATAACTTTTGATCCGGGACTCCGTTTGAGCTCCAAAACATATCAAATCGAAGCCTGCGACGAGCTCTACATCCTTCTGGACCAATGAAAGACGTCCATGGTTTTTTCGAGGCCAAAAAAGGCCCCGAAGGCCTCCAAAACTGAGTTTTTAGTCAGGGTGCCCCGGTTTTTTTACCATTCAAACAGCTATAACTTCTGATCCCGATGGCCGATAATCTTGTACTATATATCTATCGAAGATCGTTTCATGTTCTTCGACTTGACTGATTGTAAAGCTAAAACGGACTCCTGGATTAGAAGTTATGTTTTTTTAACATTAAAATGGATATAACTTCCGATCCGGATGTCTGTTTGGCCTGTACCGCATATCATATCGAAGATCATTTCATGTTCTTCGATTTAACTGGTTGTGGAGTTGAAACGGACTTACGGATTAAATGTTATAGCCATTATAACATTCTTAATGGATTTTCACCCCCTCATTTCTATGTATTCATTCATAACTATACATATATATATCTCTGTGTGTGTGTGTGTGTGTTGTATAAATGTATGTATGTATTTATTTATTTATTTGTAAATATGCATAAAAACATATTTTATAAATTTATTTAAATCTAAGTTTATAAATATATTAATATACAAATAAATATAAGAATAAAAATTTATAACTACACACACACACACATATGTATATATATTAATATAGGAATAAATATATATATTAATATATGAATAAATATATATATATTTATTTATTCATATAACCATATATATTTATATTAATATAAATCTATATTAATATACGAATAAATATAACTATATATATATAGATAGATCATTAAATGTATACAAAAATGAAATGTCTTAGTTGTAAAGGTTAATTCGTGCATGGGGGAGGTTTATTAATAATTATTAGTTATTATTATTAATTATTAGTAATTATTAGTAATTATTCGTATTTTTTCTTATTTTTTGTAATTGATCCTAATTATTTCCTAATTATTCTAAATTATTCTAAATTATTACTAATTAATACTAATTATTACTATTTATTACTATTTATTCCTAATTATTAGTATTTATTACTAATTATTAGTATTTATTCTTAATTATGGATAATTATTAATAATTATTCGTAATTATGACAAATTATTATTAATTATTTTTATTTATTATTAATTATTTCTAATTATTATTAATTATTCCTAATTACCATTAACAATGATCAATAAATACTAATAATTTAAATTTATTAAATAAAAAAACAATCTAAACATAATTAAATTTCATCTAATTAAGATTAATTAAAACTAATAAAAAAATTAAAATAAATATTAAATTAAAATGAACATAAATACCTTTAAAATTGATCTAAGGTTGATCTCTGATAGTTGTTGAAGACTTCAATATCAACTCGGGAAATAAAAATTAATCTTAAGAAACTGTGAACTCTAAAAATAGAGTTTTGAGAGAAGTAGAAGATAGAGTTTGATACTGAATGAAAAAAAATTGATGGGGGTATTTCTAGGTTAGCTTATTTGTGACGGGATACCCGTCACAAATAATACTATTTGCGACGGTACCCATCGTTAATAATTTAGCACGCATTTATCACTTTCAACGGTTAAATAGTTTTTTGCAACGGGACCTGTCACAAATAATAACCTGTCGACATACTATTTGCGACGGGGGTATATTCCCATCACAAATATTTTTTACCGCCGACGGTTATTTGCGATAGGTGGTAACCCCCCGTCGCAAATAACATTCCTGCGGTTTGGTGCGCATTGTGTGCCAAACTTTTTGTGACGAGTGAGATTTCCCCATCGCAAATAAGTAGTTATTTGAGACGAGGGCATTTTCCCATCGCAAATAAGTTTCTAACGGAACTATTTGCGATGGGATTTATCCCCGTCGCAAATAACCCGTCTCAAAAACCCCTTTTTCCCGTAGTGCTGATAAACATGTTTAATGATATAGTTATCATTGATAATAGAATGATTGAATTCCATCCATCGAGTAGTAATCATCCATGCAAGATGAGTTACGCTATTCCAAATATCTTGAACGGTGGTTGTTTAGTCACTTTCAATCTATAGGTTGTTCCAACCAAATAGCTTGGAAAAATCAATGGCACATATCAAACTCACGTTCTCAACTTCAAGGGTAGTGGAAATGCCACAATTACCCATGATACATCCAGGAATCTGACCAAAGTGATTCATGAAGATAACACCACACCCTTCAAGGCATGGGTTACCGTTGGAGGTTCCATCAATGTTGATTTTTATCCATCCAGGGAGAGGGGATCTCTAAAACAATTTTGTGTTTAGAAAAAGTATACTATTAAACATAAAATTTACATACATGGTAAAATTATTAATTTATTTTACATTTATTATATAAACTTTTTTATTATTAAATAACTAAAATTCATGTGTCTTTTGGTATAAATAATAAATTTAAATTTATCAAAATAACATTTAATTTAATGAAAAAATCACAAATATTTTGTTGTAGAAAAATATATTACTTATGTTCTTAAAAGGTTAAACATAAGTTTTTATTAATTTTTAATGTCATTAAAAATACACATAACTAATCCTTAAATATATTTTTTTATTAATAGTTTTTATAAAATTTTAGGTATTACTTACATAATTTCAAATTCATAAAGAATACAGTTTTTGTAAAGAATTTATTTTTTTCTATTCACCTGAAAATTACCTTTTAAAAAAAATATATATTTTCCTAATAAAATATTGAACTTATTTATTTCATTAGTTAGTTAATTTTTTTAAAATAAAAATATTTTTTAATTTATAAAATTATCATTTAAATAAAAATTATATATTTAATAAAGAAAACTATTAATAATTAAATAAATAATAATCCTCTTATCTTTTAATGTTATTAATCTTATTCAAAATTAAATAATAATTAAATAATGTTTATTTATATCATAATTATTTAATTTTTTAAATAAAACCCTATTAAAATATTTCTTTTATTTTTATCACATATTTATTTATTAATAATATTATCACATATAAACAATTTAATTAAATGTTATATGTGTGTTTCAGAGTTTATAATTTCTAAATAACATTATTTAAAAATTTAAATTACCATACACAACTTTGTTATACATGTTTGATACATGTATATTAGATGACAATATTTTCAACGAAAATATTTATTCCTATATATATCTTTTTTAAACTTATTCATTCCATTCAAATTTTTTAGGTAATAATTATTATTTCCATAGTTTCCATTTTATATCTAATGATATTTTATTTCTTTTCTGGATTTTATTACTAATTATATGTTTTATTTTTCAATTGGTGAACCTCCAGGTTGGTGATGATCTATGGGCTTTTCAAGTCATAAATATTTTACTCATTTCTCTTAATCACACCGTTTTAAATTATGTACTTTTAGTGGATATGTTAATCTAGGGGGAGTAAGAATAAATTATGTGTAATATATTGTATCATTTAATTCTATTATATATTTTTATCTTAGTGAAATGTATCATGGTTTATTATATGTTAGTTTTACATGTAAGATAATCTATCATAAAATTAAACTATTAAGACATAAGTGGTTTTTACATTCGACCCCTTAAATAAATTATGTAATAAAAATATTAATTATTTATATCTAATGAAAAAGGTAAGGGTGTCTATAAGTTATACATAACTCTATATTTATTTTATAATAATTTTTCAACCTTACTATCCTTTTTACGACTAATGTACTTCTTCCTAATAATAGGAATATAACCAACATTGGTTTAAATGCCCCAATATAATGTGAGTACTTTTTCATTTTGATATTATAGTCATTCTTATGTTAATAGGGGATCATGTGTTTATTTTTAGATGTGATTTTCCTACCTTGGATTTTATCAAGGCCTTTATGTCAAGAATAAAAATCCATGCCCAATACTATATCAAATTTGAATAGTGTAAATATAATTTTATTATATAGAAATAATATTCCTATATACATATATTAGAGAGTATTTAAATACGTAAGATTAAATAATTATAACACCCAATATTTTTATTAACAATTCAACAACTAGTCATCAAGTTGGTGATATTATGTTATTAAAAAACATACAATGAATAGAGGATTAGATCGAACAATATATAAATATAATAATCATAGTTCTTGAGTGGTTCATCAATTTTCTTCACCCCAGATTAACTTAAGATATCAAATCCATTTTATTTCATATTATTTCCCTTTACATAAAATTTTCCAATACCTATCATCCAATTTCTCCCTGGAATTAACCAGTTGACTTGGATATTATCCACAATCCAAAAATTTATAACAGTGAATTTTCAATGGTAATTTAAGTTGATTTATGTTCATTCCATGTGTCCACTTAGTTATTCTCTTTTAATAAGAAATATGCTTCACTATGCCTTATTTTACTATAGAAAATGCATCTTTTGATTTCTTTTTGACATTTTCCATATTGTTTCATCCCATATTCTTTAAATAAATGAAATTGAATATTTTCCCTCATCATCTTCATTACATTAACATTAATGAGACTCTATCATTTTTCTATTTAATTTTTTTAGAAACTAAAATAAACTTATATTGTTAATTACAATTCTTTATAGATTTTTTGGAATATTCACATGGATTACAACTCCATTTCTCATTCTATTAATTTTATTTTTAGGATAATCACTAAATTTTCCTAGACAACCATTATTAAAATGGTTCCTTTAGCATTAAACCATTCCTAAAACAATACGTGTTAATTGTGAGTTATGAATAATTAACACCACAATGTAATTATAGTAATATAAATTCATGAATGAAATCAAACACAATATGCATCTCTTTTAGAGATTATAACATTATCTTTCATATCATACTAAATAACTCAAGGTTTTATCTAGGTTTAATTAGATTGGTTTCTCTCATAAAAATAATAATGATTCCTTAAAAAAATTATTCTTTTTATTTTTCTTGTAAATATAATTATATTATCCAATGCATATCCTTCAAGAGTTTCGAAGAAGGTGAAAATTGAAACTTTTTACCAACACAAGATGATGATTGTGTTAATACCCACTAAAGCCTTTTCAATATTATTACTCTTACATAAATATTTTATTGATATTATATCGACATGTAGTATTAATATAGGGCTACTATTTCAAATAAATCCACACAATATCTATATTACAAAATATGATGTTATCATATACTTAGACATATCCCATTAAACTATCACATGGGTTTTCAAACATATTGTATTATATCAGTCACTAAAAAAATAAATATTACCTCAACTAAAAAAATTTATCAATATATTTGAAATTATATTAAACAATAACTTATCACCCCTTTTAAAAAAATTACATAGTTATCCCATAACATTATATTCTATAGAGTTATTTGAACCATGATCTAAAACCAACAGTAGAGCCGCGAACCTACACTCGTGTTTCTACTAAAAAATCACACAATTTAAATTTTTTATTTAATACCAACCATAGATTATAAGACATAATTGTCTTTTAATTATGTAAATTTATGAAAAATATTCATTACAAACATTCTTAAGAAATTTTAGGTTTTGAGAGTTAAAGAAATTGGATAAATCATAAACTAATAAATCTCAAGTCCTTCTAAAATATTGGAATTTATTTCCACTATAAAAGGATCTAATTAATCATAATAATTTTTTAAACATCCCCATAATAATTCCCAAAAAATATTTTATATTATACATATCTTTTATAACAAATTTCTTCATAAATACGGGAAATCAATTCATTTGAAAGGGTGAGCTCAAAATCACAGCAAAGATAAACATAGTGGATAAATATAAAAGGTCATAAGATATAATAATTGAGAATAAATAATATGGGATGAATGGATAATAAAATTAATTTGATAATCAAATGAAACAAAGAGAAAAAGACATATATATTTAATATATAAGTAAAAAAATCCAATGATAATAATAACTTGTTACATAGAGATCAAATGAATAATTATAGATATAAAATTCCATTCCCTAAGACAAGAAACTATGATAATAGATATCCCGAACATATAATCAAGGACTGGTGTCAAGGAAATATTTTTTAGGTACGAATGTATGAAGATACACTATAAATTTTGTCTTGTGAGAGCTATCGATGCATCTAGGGGTTATCAATATTGGGCCCCAATCATCTCTAATTATGTTCAATGTAATCAACTTATAAAGAAATTAATTAACTCTACAATACAGGACCAACATTCCTTTGTAATAAATTAATATCTCTATTTGGATAATATGTATATGTATTTTCAATATTTACCCGATCAATAAATGGAATGGAATTTTATGTAAGAATCCCTCAAACTAAAACTATATAAAGAATAGAGAATACAATTATTTTGATAATTACTATAATAAATAAATGTATTAAACGAAGGGGATATCCCTTCAAAAAAGGTATGAAACATTGTGTGTTCATAAAGGGAATGAATTTGAATGAAATATCAAGAATTTACATAGTAGATAATTAGATAATTCAAAAGATAAAATAAATTTTATAAATGGTTAATCAACAAAATTAAATTATTATAAGATGATTTAGAAGGCAATACACTACAAATATATAAAACCGACAATGTAAACAAAATTGGTGAATATGAATCCTAGATTATTGAATCAGAGTTAATTTGAAAGAAACCTAACAATAATGGTAACATAATAATCTAAAAAACATGAGATGTGTTCCATGAAATACAAATTTAATTAAATAAAAGAAATTATTTTTACATAGATTAAATAGGGAAATTATTAAACTATAAAAAGAAAATATTTTGTGAACTACCAAACTAGTCTTTGGGAATTGAAAATAGATATAATGAATAAATTTTGTTATTAGAAACTATTGAAACAAACATTATTGAGGGATATGTTTTAAAAAGAAACATTAAATATCTTGTAAAATAAATAAAAAATGTTAAAAATATTATAGAGTAATTAGATAGAAAATTTCAAAGAAAACATGGAGTATAGTAAGAGATATGTCCGATGAAATTATATTTTAGAAAATATTCCACTAACATAATTATAAAAAACTAATTGTAAACTAGAATCTTTTGTATGAAAGAATAATTATCATAGCCACGTATTTCAGAACCATTTTTATTCCTATACTCATTCATAAAATTCATTTATTTATTCTCTATAATTATATCTATTCTTTATTTTCTATTTTCAATATTGGGTGGTAGTAATACTTATCAATTTGAACATGTTTAATTATAATTGTGTTTTTTTAATTTTATTCCCGATGTCCATCATTTATGTATAAAAAAATTTTACAATAATTAATTTTTATAATTTTTATAATTTTATAATTTCTTTTTATTATATTTTTCTTTATGATCCATAATGATGTAATTGACGATGATCATGTTTCGATGATTTCACATGAACAAAAATTGGTATTTTAATTAATCAATTTGTAATTAGTATTACAATTACAGATCCGAAATAAAATTATTTTTTTCTTACTTATATTATATATTATCATAAATTATGTTCTTATAGTCTTCCATGAGATTATATCATATCATTGTTCGTGAAGGTGGTTGGATCCACCCAAACATGAACAAACCAAAATTAAAGGATGATTATGTATATGAATGTTTTTAGTTCTTGAACAATATTATTATTAAAGAAGAATAATAATATCATGTTTACAATTTTATGTTTCGAAATCATATTTTATTATATTTTAATATATAATAATGAAAATGGATAAAAAATTTGATATTTTTCTTCAGAGAGGCATGAGTATGCACAACACACAGTTGATGTTTTCATTTCCCTAATAATATAACAGAAAAGGTTTGATTATAATTTTTATAATAAAAGTAATAATTATATATATATATATATATATAATTTATTCATTAATTTCACCCATATAACAACAAAATAATAGAATATATCAAAACCCAAAGATATTGCTTCATGGAAATGGAAGGGTGCACAACACATCATTAATGTTATTTTTTATTAGTAGATACAAAGAAATAAATAATATTTTTTAATAAATATAATGACACCTTATTATAATAATCATATTAAACCCACTATATCACTATTTTTATTTTGGTTTTATAAGGGACAACATTAGAGTAATACATTATGGATTATGAAATAATCATATTGTGGCCTTGAACATTATTCTAAAATAATATTGGGAAATAAATTTATTAGGATTTATAATTGAGACTTGAGGTTAATTAAAATGACATAATTTTCATTTATGAAAAAATAAAAGAGTTTTAGGAAGAAATTCTAAATAATGGATGTTGTATGAAAAAGTGGAACTGTCCACTTTTATAAGTGAAGAAAATGGAACCTTTGTGAACATGATTTATTTTTCAAAAATACAATTTCAACATTATAGGGTAAAGGATTCCAAAAATTTTAAATAATGGAGTCTTGGATGTTTTTTAAAGACTTCACCATGTATTTACACATATTTTTTAATCATTTTTATGTTATTTGTTCTTATATTTTTACTTTTTCCATTTTTACTAGAGTAACTTATTTTCCCCAAGTAATATATGTTTTAACAAACAATAAAATAACCATAAAACCAATTTAAATTTTAATTAACCTAAAAAAATCAACAGTTAATCTAATTCAAATTAAAAATATTATGAAATAATCATTTAAATTAAATCATTTTATTTCGGGAAAAACTATTTTTTAAGAAAATATTGTGGTCAAAATTAAGGTCTTAAAATATTATTTAGTATTGATTAAAAATAAAATAGGTGACCACTTACTTAAATATTATTTAAAATTTTATATTATTGTATCTTTTCAATATAATTTAATTTATTTTTGATGAGCCCGTGTCATTTATGAATGTTTTTTAATATTTTTTGTCAATAATTTTTGAGGAAAATGTTAATGTATGATTAATTTTGATAATTTAAATGTTTTTATTAATGTATGAGATATGTTCCATTTACATTATAATAATTAATTTTTTCCAAAAAATAATTAAGAGAAGTTTATTTGGTGATTGATAATTTTAAAGATTTATGATTGAATTTCTAGTTTTAAAAATATATGTAGAATTAATTTAGAGAGTGAAAATGAACAAAATTTATGAATTATATTTAAAGAGATACAATGAATTTATTAATATAGAATTTTAATTAATAATTTATTATTTCTTGTGTAACATTGAGCTTATATTAAAAATATTTCATTCATCTAGAAAATCTAAGCTACCACATCCAAGCATGAATAGCGAATAAGTTTTTTATGTTGAAGGATGTTTATGAAATCCTTGTGTATAAAGTTATTTCATGGAGGGGTGATGTTGTGGTTTAGGATTTTAGTAAGGTTTGTTGTATCTAGAAGCTAAGAGACGACATAATTAATCAATTATTGATAGAATATGGAGCGTAGTGTCTAATCAATGATCATTAGGTCAATCAATTAATCGATCTGGGATAAGAGAAGTCATGAAAACATTAACTCTTTATTGATGATACAAATTTAAAAGAGACTATTATATCAGTTTTATATCAGATTATAGATAGAATTTGTGTTTATATACTACCTCAATGAGGTCCGATAATTATTTTACTCCAATATTTTATAATGCTAAAAGATAAATTAATTTAACCAGATAACGAGATCATGCCATGCTCATGAGAATGATCATAAGTGATCCTCCAGATCTCAAGTAGAAAAAATGTTTTTATTAAATAATTCTACCATTAAATAATCTTTTAATTGATGATAAAAGTGATAAAAATATAATTTAAGACTATATAATAAAATAAAATATACATAATTTCCTATTATAATGGAAATAGAAGACCTATTATACATTTTGAAAAGATTCTATAGTGTTTTTTGTTTTTGTTCTTTTAGTTCATGTGGTGAGTTATGATGGTTCATGTGCAATGATATGGTTGGTAAAATTAGTGTATGGGTATATTTTTTAGATATTTGAAGTGATGTGTAATTTTCTATAAATTCATCAAACTTCCTCATTCATAGAATTATCTAAATGAGTACTAAAACAAAGGGTGAAAGAGGGAATTATAGAGATAATGACATATCTAATGAGAGATGTTTTCTATAAGATATATATTTCTCTCAGGAATAAAGAAGGAGATATACTATTTTAGTTAAATATAAAAGAATAATGTTAAACAAATGGAAATAAATATGAATCTAGGTGATTTTTATATATAGAATCACATAGTTGTATAGTGTTTTGTGTCCCTTTAAATGTCGTGATGATTAAAAACATGTGTTTCTACATAATTTATAGTTTTATGGTTGAATTACATAGAAATACAATTCTTATACTTATTTAAATAAAAGTTTTAGAATTCAATATTTTTTTGTGAGTTCTTATGCGATTTTCAAAGGTTCTTCAATTTACCATAAAATATACATGTGATATTCATTCATGATAATACTAGAATAAGAAGACTTTTATTTACAAAAACTATATATGAAATTATTCACTTTTGTATAATTCATTATAAAATTATTTCACATTAAGACATTAATATATTCATGAATCTCTTGTAATATATCATGAATTAATAAAAAATTCTAAAATATTAGTGTGATACTCATAAGAAGTATTCTAACGTTCCATTGAGTGGGACTGAAGATGGGATAATTTTTTAGACTATTTTTGAATTTTATACCTATATTTTTTATTAATTTTGAAGATATAGAATATTTAATGATCATTAAGAAACATTATTCATACTTACTCATTAGTTGTGGAAGTTATTGATGCATTTTATATGGGGAGATACGAGAATCCAATTTGTTTTCAAAGAGAGATTACTTATTTATGTGGCGTAAAAAAACATTAACATGACAGTGAATTTTATTAACAAAGATCTTATTTTCATGATAAGATAAAGACTTTAGTAGGACACATGATTGATGATATAGTGTAATTTTGTGTAGATAACATTTGTAGTGAGGGATTGTAAACATTAGTTAGATTATAAAATGGGAAACCTATAGTTTTTAATGTTGATGTGAATCATATTTTCTATATGTTTTAACCTTTCATATGGAAAAGAATTTGTAATTATGGGTGGGGGGTAATGGTTTCAGTAATGATTTCATCTTTTGACCAAACCTTGTGAATACCATGTGTTGAGAATCAATTAATTTACATATTTCATATGGTATGAATGTTATTGGGGATGTTTAGGCTCCACTCATTATGAAATGTTATGGAAGATTGGATCAAAAGGTATTAAAATAAAAAAGTCAAATGAATGCATCAAAACAAGTCACACATGATTCAGCCCCCCACTAAATGTGAATTCATGATTAATTTGAAAATTTAATTGGTGATAGAGAAATATATAATCCTCTAATTGGATCTATATTAAATTAAATTTCGTCTATATCATAACTATATGCTGTGGATATTTTAATTTTAATACTTTTCAATAGAGAATCATATGGAAAATCCAACCTCTATTAATGTTACAACAAATGTGGAATTTTTAGTGAAGTCTCTCATAAAAAATGAAATGAAAGTTAAATAATAGGAAATTGATCTTACTAGTGAATGGATATTAAAAAATAGTTTAAGTTACTCATAATATTAATTGTTCAGTTAAATTATTAGAGTATGATTATAATGAATAAAGTTTAAACTGTTATGAGGATTTATTCTATTAATAAATAATGTATCATTTGTTGAATTTTACAAAACAAGTAATTACATTTGTATATTGGGTTATCAATAGACTATATGTTTAAAAATAATTATTGTAAAAAGATGTGGATTAAATAATATATGATTTAGATAAGAAATTTAAAATCTAAAACACTCTATTAAAACATTATATAGTCAATGAAGAAATTGTGATGTTATATAAACAAATTATCTCCATATGTGTGAAAGAAAGTGAATTATTTGTTTCATAATTTTATATAAAGGGTTAATTTTTGGATAAATAATTTTGACAGAGTTTGTGTGAAAAGTTATTAACATAAATGGTTTTTGTAGATGTTATCTAGGAATTGGAAAAGATATATTATACCTTTATTAATGTTAATTAACATTAATTAGAGGTAATATAAAATATATTAAGTGAGAAAGAAATTTTATCACTAAAGTGAAATATAGTGCTTAAATATAACATTAAGAAGATAAAGATTCAGGGGGAATAAAAATTTATAGTTCTTTAAGATGAGAAGATTGATATCATTATAATTATTCATTAACTAGATGTAAAACTGATACATCTAACAGATACATAAACTAATATTTATTTTTCTACTGAGAACAAAATGTTTTCTTAAGAATAATTCTTATATGATTCGTATTCCTATAATGATTCAAAATAAATTCAATAGTATCACAAAATTGTAAAAAAATAAATCTACTTTAAACTCTTTGAAAAAGGTAACCCTTTATCATGATGATTTTGTGTGTACTAATATTATTTTAATTACTAGTGTTGAATCAATCCAAAAATATTGAAATACATCGATGAATAAAAATTATAATGATTTTAATATATATTAAAATATAGATTTGAAGTTGTATATGAATTATTATTCCTCAAAGAATATACAAAATGGGAACTATGTTACCAAAAATCCATAACGTTTAAAAATTAGTCAAAATTTGTCACAAAATTGTAAATAATAATTTTTTTTGGTTCATTGAATGCTTATGTAGAAAATAAAATTATAGATGGAAAAAATAAACATATGAAAATTATAGGAGGCCTTCATTTATTTATGGAAAATTTAAAAAAAATTCTTACATTTAAGAAGAAAATATTGATCGAAAATGAATCTCACTACACATAATATTTATGAATGATATGAATGTTTATATGATTATAGAAATATAAGTGGTCACTAATTTTATTTGTTACAGTATGTACCAATCAGGAACAAATCAATATTTTATGTAAAGATATGGACACGATTGGAAGGGAAGAAGTTTAGAAATTAGTATAACTATTTATGATTTGGATGTGAACAAAATATGAAGAATTTTAAATAAAAATATCACAAGAATATAGTAAATAATGATGTAATGGGTGTCAAACCTTGAAAGAAAAAACTTCTATTATGGTAAGAAAAGTCTTATCATTATTAATTTCATAATATCCATTAACATCATTACCAATGGAAGTAAATTGGAATCAATGAAATAATCCCTCAAAAAATGAAAAAATAGGATAAATAGAGTGAAATACATCTCTGATGAATAATTTGAAAACTTTTTTAAATATAGTAACATGATGAATTCTAAATATTTGTGTTAGAAGTTTATTATTTATTTTCATTCATCAAAACATTTCTTCATATGGTCTCACAGCCAAGAAAATATCTTAATGAAAAAAAGGAAAATCAAATATTACCTATTATGATGATAAAATATTTTTAAAAAATAGTCTATACAAAAAATAAAGATAGGGAATGTTCTTAAAAATTCCTGACTATATGGATAAAATATATGTATGATGTACAGAATATGGATTAGACACCACAAAAATTAATATATCATTCTAACATTTGTGAAGAATAATATTCCATCTAAGAATATTTTTGGGATTAGATGACATTATCATCCATATTGATCTAAATAAGTGTAATTGAAGAACCATTGTAATCACACATATTTTTTTAAGAGAGGAACTAAAGATGAATAATTTATTCAACTCCAAAAAATATTATGTTTAATCCAGTGAGCATATTTTTATCTAAAATATATCCATCATAATGTACTATTGGCATCATGTTTCTTATTTTTCAGACATTAATTTATATCATAAGATATAAGATGTTTGTTCTTGAAGAAATAAAATCATGGTGAACAAGTAAAGACTATATATATTGAGGGGGAGAACAGAAAAATTACCACTATATACAAATATATCATTTAATATCTTTAGAATTATTGAAGACTAATAAGGGATTTTTATGACAATTCTAAATTTTAGAAGTATAGAAATTTAAAATTATCATCATTGATGTATTTCTATAAAAGTTTCTTATTCCAATGATGAGAAATCAACCCTAAAATAAGAGATTAATTAATTGATGAAAAAACGAACATAATTTTGAAAAAAATTGGAGGTAGATTAATTTAATTTAATTTTTAAGACCATTTTGATGAGATGAATACATGAGATCAGCTTAAAATATTTAGAAAAAATATATAAAACATTGATCTCATAGACATATAGTTTGTTAATTTGATCTTATTATTATAATTGTTGTGATGTAATCCATCTTTAAAGATAATCATGCTATATGTTTTAGAAGTGGAGAAGATGATATCATGAAATATAGATGATCGGTAGTAGAATTATTTCCCGTACGTATATCATTGAATTTAATTTCAATAAAGGGTATCTGGAAACATTTGATTTTGGAATGAGATGTTTGTTTAAAACAACAAAAATGGTGAGATTGAAGAACACACGTTTTTATTGAAGAAAGGTTGTATTATTTGTTAATAAGTTTTGAGAAGAAAATTTGGTGTGTGTTTAATTATGATGATTATAGAGATATAGATAATTCATAATACATGTTTCAAAATAATTTGGAGAATTAACAATACATTATAGAAATAAATAGATTTATATGGGTTTATTGTTAAATGTTTTATAATTTGCGATTGAATTTCATGTTTTAAATATATGAGGAGATTTATTTTTAGAGACTCAAAATAGTGAAAATTAATGAATTCAATAGGATTATCTTGAAAGAATTTTATAGAGGGACCATTTTAGTTCGTGATTCATTATTTTTCTATCGGTTATTTTGAGATTACATTGAATAAAGTTCAAACCGTGCATCCAAACTAAACCTTCTCATCAGTGATAGCACGAAGAATTAGTTTTTCATAATGGATAATGTTCTCCCACATAGGGTGAAAAGAGGGAGGTTGTAAAGTGGGTTGGAGGCATGATAGAGGATACCAACAAGGGGTATTGATAGTGGAATCCCATGGTGGATCCAATTAAATTATTATTTCCAGTTATAGTAACATAGAGGGTTATCTATGATTGTAAGGTTTGGTAATTTATTGATGTTGAACAAGAGAATCTGTGAGAATTATAGCTCTGTCTAAATGATATTCATAGAATGGTTACCATCAGATGTTATTGATCTGAACAGTAAAATCTAAGCCACATTCAACATATACCATTGTTATATCATGGTGTTTTGGTATGTCAGTAGTTTTGAATGATCTCACCTCCATTGATCAAACTGAGATATTATGATCAGGAAAATCTCATGAGATCAATCCTAAAAAATCCAGAGGAACTCAAAAATAATGGACTATTATGTGTAAATTTTTCTACCATTAAATATTATTATCAATAAATAATGAATTCATAATAACATGTTTTAAGGAAAAATATTTTAAGGTAACTATAAAAATGATATAGAAGGAAGGAAACAACAAAATTGATATATGTTTTGTGATGATCCAATGTTGTGTTTTGTTATTGTAAAGATGGTGTACGTCATGAGTTGCAGAGGAGAACATAAAGTTACTTGGTTGATGAAGGAAGTGTTCTGGGGTGATGTTCAATGTTCTCAACTAACAGAAACCGTATATAAATTATTTGACCAACCTTACTTGATGAACACTAATTAATAACTAAAACAAAGATAGTTATAGTGATAGAAGATTTCAAGAGGTTCTATGTTTCACGTAAGAAAATAGGAGCTGTGCTAGTGTATTTGTGATTATAAGAATTTGAAAACATGAAATGAAAGAAATATAAATACATATGATTGGTTAGCTATTGACTCACATATATTTAAGGATTTCCAAGTACTATATATGATGTAAATAAATTGGAGTATTGTTTCTATGTACTATCTAGATTGAATGAGGAATTTATACATCATATAGTGCATATATTGATGAAAATAAATTTGATAATACACTTGGTGTATCATGGGTTGTTATATTCTTTCAAATGTTTTTTAAAATTACCATGCATGTTAAATGTGGTTTCCGTACATGATAAGGCTAAAATAGGTACAAAATTGTATTCCAACTATTACATGTGATATTCATTACACAGGTATAGTGATGTGTATAGTTATTTCATATAACTATTTTTAGATATATATGAATATTTTCTAATATATAATCATGAAAATTTAATATGTAAATCAATCTTGTTGTGATTTAGAAGTTGTAAATTTATGTTTCATTTATTTGTGACTGATGTCAAGATTTTTTTTAAAAATAAAAAAGAAATATCATACCCAATTATTTCTTGAATGGATAATATATAGATCATATAAATATTAGTGGAAAATGAAAAAGATCTTGTATACTTGGTCATCAATTGTTGGTGTTCTAGTTTTAGTGTACATGAGATGATTTTGTGATCCATATTGTTTGTGGATAAATGTTGCATCCTGATATGGTACAGAATAAAATTTATTTTGATAGAGGTATTTATTATTAATAAAAATACAATGAAGAGATGTTGAATAGTCTAGTAGGACATTACCGTGAAAATATCGTGGGTTTCAGTATAGATCACTTTGTTAGTGAGGACTTGTAAACCTTAGTGGGGTTCTAAAGTGGGAACACTATGGGATTCATTATTGATTCGAATGATATTTTCCTAGTTTGTAACCTCTTACATATAGTAAAAAAAATTAACATGGGGGAATAACTAGTTTCATATTACATTATGTATTTTGACTAAAACTTGTAATTAATGTATCTTGATATTATTTTAATTCCCTCATTTCATGTGATATAAATATAACTGTGAATATATAAATTCAAATCAACCTAAAAAGTGAAAAATTATCAAATTAAATAGAGTAAAACATAAAAACCCCTTCAATAATGTAATTCAAACCAGATTCACCACCCCCCTCACCACGACAATACAATCCGTTGGATGGTTCTATTAAATTAGAAAAAAATTATAAATATATAATAAAACAATTCTTTCAAAATAATGGTTTTATAATTATCTCAATAATGATAATTAATCATAGTAATATTATTTTTGTATCAATAAATAAAATTTAAATTTAGACATAACTTGGACCTATTTATTACAAAAAAGGGTATCCATTTTTCCAAATAAAATTTATATGTAGAAGAAAATAAATTTTAACAGTAACACATGTTCATTGATCATGAGCTTTCCAACCATAATGGTGTGGGAACATGACCATAAATCATCTATGCAATTATTGATAAAGGGATTATGCTAATCCATGAAAGGGTTAGAAAACTGTGTGCATAACTATGTACAGTGGGGTGCTTAGGTAGAGAGAACCACACAGTTGGGACACAATAAGACAAATATTGAATCCAAATCATGGGGTTATTTATTCCTATAAAATCCCAAAAATACCCTAACTCCCTTAATATTTTTCTCATATTCATTTATCTTATTTAAACCATACAAGAAAAGGGGGATTATCCCTTTCTTCATCCACCTATCCTTTGAGTGATATTTGTCATCTGAGCTCTGATCCAAGATCTATTGGTGGATAAAGATTCATATAGGTATTACCATTAATCTTATAGAATTTTTTTTCTATTTATCTCTCCATTTGGAATGATCAATCTACACAAGATCTTTTTCCCAATATTTAGGAATGCTTTCCGGAAATGTGGATTTTTCTCAATTCTTTTTTAGTTAGAGGTCAATATCAAATGAGTGAGAACCTACTAGATTAAGGTTGGTGGTGTCAAGATTTCTACATCATTTTACAATTGTCTTGGGGGTGTTTTCTATATTCACAATGTTGGTTGTCTAATCGAGACCCAAATTAATTAATGGTTATTCTTTAATTATTAAATTTATGATATGAAATACTATTAGACATGAAATGTCTCCATTAAAAGTTGTCAAGTTAGGTTAGGGTGTAACGCCCCAACCCTAGTTACCTCAAGTCGATGCATTATTACATAACATTGGCATAATCACAAAAGATCATGTCTGGAAAGACCTATTAGTTTTGTAGCCCTGGAATAACTAGATACATTCAAAAAGTTTACATTAAATCATAAAGTGAAAACTACAAAAACATATTGTCTCCAAACTCATATCCCCTTATACTATCCCTGTAAGTAATTCATAAAATACTTCTTCACATCCTGGAAGAAATAAAACATAGAAAGGGGTGATCTCAAATGCCCAGTAAGGAAAACAATATAACGGAAACTTTCATAAATAAGCATAAACTTTTAAGGAAATGTATAACTAAAAAAATACTTATAAACATTAACTTAAGCATAATATGGTAGAAATAAAATGAAAAAATTCCATTTTATTATTCACATGGATATTCTACTAATCAAATAATCACATGCAATATCAATAACCACATTCATAATGATGGAATGCATAATGCCATACTATCATAACCACGTAGCCAAGGCCTCGTGCCAGGACTACAAATAAGATTTTTTCAAGGCCTTGTGGCAAGACATTAGATTGCCTCATGAGACCAAACGATGCATCGAGGAGCTATAACAGTCTCCACCCGTCACTTACTAAGTCAAATTTATTCCTCATATGAAAAGGTTTAAATAGAACATAAACATTCGTATTAAAAATATCATATGAAATGTAAATAATTTCACCATAAACCATGAATGGTATAAAAATAACACATCCATAGTAAAAAATATCACAAAACCTTCAATACAATATGGAAGTTTTGTATCATAATAAATCAACTTCAAGTAAGCTTAAAATTTATCAAAGGATGTTGACATATATGAAATCAAAACTATTTGACTGAAATATCTCATAGTTTTTTAAATAATTTAAAAATAACATAATTATAAAATAAAACATTTACTTATAAAATATTCTTATAATCTTGTAAGGGAAGCTTTTAAGATTTTACAATGGTGTAAAATATCCACACACACTGTATAAGTTAAAAAAAGACATTCTTACCTTAATCATGTTGAAAAGGATAAAAAGGACCTTGTTTGGAAAATGACGTAAAGATTCCTTTATAAACTTCTTATAAAAAGTAAAATAAGGGTATAAATGACTATAACCCATATTCTGTAAAATAGTAAGAATATTTTGAAATACATCTTTAAGAAACAAGGATGGGGATGATAAAGAGGTCCCAGTAGATAATTACGTATAAACAACCTCAGATAATGAAGAGATTGTAAAATAAACCCTTACCCTGTACTATTACTTGGTCGAGGATAGGTTAAAATCTTGTATAATAGTTAAATATTTATTATTAAATTATAAAAGATTCATATACATAAATATTATATCATATATGATCTTTTAATATTGCTTTGTTAATAATATTTTAGTATTATCGTCGTTTCCGGTGTTCACTTACTCGTTTTCTTTTATATGTTTTGTTAAATAAGTTGTGTTTGTTATCCATAGGTTGTAACTTATTCATATCCATAGAGATATCAATTACTTAAAAATTATTTTTAATCGTAAAATGAAATTAGTCTTGAATTGATACGATGGGGAATGAATCTCATCGCATTCGTGGAGACGGTAATCCGTACGTACCCACGAACACTACTTCCATTCCATTTTTCATTATAAAAGGAATAAAAAACAAATGATACATAGGTATATTATTATTATGGTATAATATAATAGTTTATATATGTTACTTAAGTTCATTACCACCATCCTTTATACATTCCAAGTATGGTATGAACGAGTCATATCACTTTGAGGGGGCGGTAGTCCGCACTTCCTCAAATAAATTATTGTATATATATACAACATGAAAAGAATAATGGTATGCATTAAAATGGAAGTACAGAAGCTTATATATAAAATAAATATCATTAATATCATATTTAATTACATTTCCATCAGAATGGCCACCGTGAGAGGTGGTAGGAGATAATTTGAACGATAATCGTTTCGTGAGGTGTTTGGTTTCCATCCACAGAAACATTATGTTCTTCACCCATTATATGGAGGTGTGTGTAAGTGTAGTTTGAATCGTTCTCATAACAACACCCTATTATATTTATTATATGGGAATTGTTACAAAATAATAGAATAAAAAGAGTTTAAGGGTTGGATAAGTAAAATAAAAGAAAAGAAGTTAAGATAAATCGTTACCTTTGATTTGGGTGACTCCCTCTGGTTTGAACCAAAAAGGACTCTTGAAGCACCTTATCCCTAAGATAAGGCTTCTAGGAGGATGTGGGGGATGTAGGGAGCTTAATTTGGAAGATATTGGACGAACCAAAAGGCTTGACCGGTGTGAGGGGTTGGTTATAAGTGGTTTCCTTTTATAAGGGGGGGGGGGGGTGGAGCTCTTTAGGAAAAACATAAAGTATTAATTTATAATAAATTCATATTCGGTTTTTAATGGATCAAAAGTGGATTATTCAAAGTCTATGGTGGTTATGGGTCAAAAAAAAATCAACCAATAGATTATAGATAGGTTTGGATCAGTTTAGTAACCTTATCTTTTAGATTTAACTCTTAGTTAAATAGTTTGACATTTACCATGTCCCTTTGTATTTTTATATTATATAGTTAATAAACATACTATATACTACCAAGTGAACCCCAAGTGGATCATTAATGACATACTTATCCTCATATACGTCCTTTTTCCTAACCATAGATTTTTAGGAATACTGTATCAATTAATAATATAATATTTGTTTTAAAAACTCTTTTATGTCAATTTTGACACTATTTAATAATTGATTTTTTTTAAAGTTTTAATAAGTTTATTAATTATAAGAAAATTTATTTAATCAATATTGACATGTCATATTAACCAATAAAATTCTTGGAATTCATTAAAAGTCTCAAATTATATTTAATTTTATATTTATAATATCAAATATCTTAATATTTCACTAATTAGGTAATAACTCCATCAACATTGTGTCGTAAATAAATTAAATTATTTAAAGTCTACAAATTATAAATAAAATACCATTATGTAGGAAATATTTTTATCTTTATAATGAATATTTACAATCGAATTTATCTTATGTATAACCCTATATTAAAAATGTTTTAATTATTAAACATTGATTTTAACTCTTTTAACTCTTCTTTGAATTAAATAATAATAAATGTCTTAATCTAATTCAAGTGGACCAAATAGGTTCATATTTTACTCCTAAGGTTGTTTTTGGTCGAATTATACTTAGAAAATAGAATTAGAACATGTTTTAGGGTAATAATAATATCATTTTTACCCTTAATAACCCTATTTACTTTTTACCATGGTAAATAAAAGTAAAAATATACTATTCACCAAAAAAATTATTTTTATCTTATTGAACAAAATTTTAATCATCGATATTAACCGTTTCTCTCAGATTTTCGAAATTCCCCTCACAGAAGCGGTAAAATTAAGTTTTATGTAAATTTGTAAATTCTCCTAGGAGGTGGGTAAAAGACGGTGAACAAATAAATAAAATTTTTATATATCTAAAATTATTATAAACATACTACAATGAATTATATTGAATATATATATGTATTACGTATCTATTTTGACAAAAAATAAATTTAAATAAAGTAAATTATTATTTAAATAAAAAGTCAGTTTTCAACTATAACTTAGTGTGTTTCACTATTCATCAAAAATTAAAAGTTTTCATAAAAATTCCAAAATTTCACCCTAAGCTAAATTTGATAATCCAAATCCAAAAATGAAGTCTATTTTACCAAATTAAAAACATAGAAATTTTATTTATTAATTTAAAATTTATTCCTGTTTTCCAAACCAAAAAGCGCATTTTCAAGAAATATTAACTATCAAAAGATTGTCACTTTTTTATGTCCAATTTCAAAGTGAAATTACTTACAATCCCCAAAATTGGATTAAATGGTAAAAATATAATCTATTTATAATCACAAACCATAAAAATTTATAATTTTAACACTATAAATAATTTTGATTAAAAATGTTGTTTTCAATTAAAATATAGTAATTTTCACTATTCAACCAAATATGAAAGTTATCTGAAAAATAACAAAAATTTATTGAAACTAAACTCTTATGTCGTGATTCTAAAGAAGAATTTTATTTTGTCAAATTGAATATATAAAATTTTAAAATATTGGATTTAAAAAAAATATTCTCCATTAAAAGGGTGTAAAATTGCATTTTTTGAAAAATACTTCTTTTGTCTGAAAAACTGAATTTGTCCTTAAATTATGTCTAAAAAACACATAATATGGATTATAAATTCATAAAGATTATATAAAGGTCAAAATTCAGTTAATACTATTAATAACCTCTTTTGAATAGCTATTTAGGTAAGTTTTGGTGCGCTAGAACTCGGTGTTGCGTGTAGTGCAAGTTATAAGATTACTTTGAAGAAATAACGTATGATGAAATCATGGAGTGTTATATTCTTCCCTCATTAAATAAATTGAATCCTCGCAATTTGAAATTATTTTTCGAAAAAAAAGTTTTGAAAATAGAAAATACCTTTGGGAAAACCCACATTGTAAATTAGGTTAATAAAATTTATTCTTAATTAGAGAAAAAGGGAAATGAAAGGGTCACCACCAAATTATGATCTCAATTAGGAGAACATTGGTGTAAATTAGAGACATATAATTTGAGAAAAAAATGTAAATATTTGCAGTAGTGATTGAGGTCATCAATCACAAAAAAGTGTAAAATTGAGGGCCTTAAATTCATCAATCTATGATGATTTAAAATACCATCGGTTCAACAAAACATGTGGTATTAGGATAACACATTTTTTTGTTTTAAGATCCCTTCACTAAAGTAAATGAATTAATTTCATCATAGAATAAGAGGATAAGAAAAATATATACTTTACAAGTAGAGTCCCATCCTTTAACTAATTTTTACCACAAACTCATCATTCACATTAAAAGAAAATAGAACATAAAAATAATATTCTATTTATCCTATTCGTATAGGGTTCAGAAATAAATTTATAATTCATCTACCTGATTTTTTTAAAAATGACTACATTATTCAATCCAGGACATCACGTGGGCCAGTGGTAGGTGATACACCCTTGTCTCCCTTTAGTTGCGGGTTCATGTCTCACAGCCTTGCCGCACGCGACGGGTTTCCACCCGACCTCCGGGTTCTCCTTTTATCACAATCCAAAAATAATATCAAACTACAATTATCCAAAATACTTCTGTCCAAACTCTCAGTCCAATATTTATAAGGAAGGTAAACACAATGAAGATCCTTTTTTTCGTGTAATAACATTTGAACACCTTCATCATGTATTCTTTTAAAACACTACAACATCCTGAATTACTATAAAACCTTATTGATTACATTAATGATCCCTTATTCCTTATAGTATACTGGATATAATCCTGCTATCCAAAAATGTGGTAAACTCCAACAATGATGGAATATAAAAATCATTAATCAGTTTCAAGTTGATCAAGAATATCTTGTATAATTTTTCCAAATCAATAATGTATTATTCCAAAATCACTAACTCGGCATGAGAACCATATTATGGTTTATCTTTCTATCAACCACGTATTTTCCAAAAATTTAACCTACTATTGAGTCACATTTCTTGGTTCCACACAATCTCAAGTCCATAATGAAATAATACTACAGTACAATCCTTATATACTCCATAGTTATTATAACCAGTACATTGTTGATACAACACTCAAATGACATAATTATCTAATAAAAACATAATAACTCTAATCATTCTTCCTCATCTGTGGTAGTATCATAACTTGATTATTATCCAATATCATCATTTGGGGAATACTCTAAGGATTTGGACACCAGTTCGCATAGTGTCCCAACTCCTTGCAGATTAAGAATTTTCATTTGAAACCTTCTTCTTACCCATGCAGTCACATACTTGGTGTCCTTTTTCTCCACACTTATAAAAAAATGCCATTCCCATCATCCAAGTTCTAGGTTGTTTCTTCCCACAGTTATCACATTTGTGAAAATTCTTCTTTTCCCTCTTCCCTTTATCCATCTTTCTCTCTTCCATCCTTCTCTTCTCTTTCTTGCCTTCAATGCCATATGACTCGGATAATTATTTAATTATCTTATTAACACATGATACTATTTCTTTATATGTTGAGAATACATGGGAGACTATTTCCCTTCTAAATATTTTCTTAATACTGTGAAAGTTATGATCATTCTTACTCATTGGATCATACATATTGCTGGAGTTCACATTCCTTCTACTGGGGACCATTTCTATACAATAGCATAAACTACTGGTCAGTTTATGAATTGCAATGAATAATTCCAAACTTGTAAAATACCTAATGTAAATTGAATGTTTTATGGATATAATTCATAATCATAATGATTTTTTCACTGAGGAATTACATACTCATAAACCATTCATAATGATTTATAAATAAAATGAGAATTATCCTAAGCATATCCATCGGGAGTGTCGTACGTAAAAGTGCAGCAAGGCCCGTTGACGTGCACCAGTTCCCGTTCGAGTCTAACTCAAAGCAATGTTTTCGGGTTTGACCCCCAGGTACATCTATGCCAGAGCCACCTCTAACTGCTCATATCCAGACAGGGATGTATTTCTCAGAAAACTGACAAAATATCTAAAGTACCCAAATTCTTGGAATTTCATATATACTAATACTCAAAGTCCATCATAGGTCTATGTGCTCTAATCAGAGTTTATCTAAATCTAGCTTCCAAGTTTTGTACTAAACATCCACTGATACAAACTGTAACACCCCAACCCTAGTTACCTAGAGTCGGTGCATTATTATATAACATTGGCATGATCACAAAAGATCAAGTCTCGAAAGACGGGTTAGTTTAGTAGCTTTGGAATAACTAGATACATTGATAAAGATTACATTACATCATAAAGTGAAAACTACAACAATATATTGTCTCCACACGTATATCTACTTATACTATCCTTGCAGGTCATTCATAAAATACTTCTTCACATCCTAGGAAAAATAAAACATAGAAATGGGTGAGCTCAAATTCCCAGTAAGGATAAAAATATAGCGGAAACTTTCATAAATAATCATAAACATTTAAGGTAATGTATAACTAAAACAAAAGCCTTTTAAACTTGAACTTTAACATAATATGGTAGAAATAAAATGAAATAATTCCATTTACCTATTCACATGGAAATTCTACTAGTCGAATAATCACATGCAATATCAATAACCACTTTCACAATGATGAAATGCATAATGTCAGACTATCATAACCATGTAGAAAAGGCCTCATGCCAAGACTGCAAATAATATTTTGTCAAGGCCTCATGCCAAGACACTATTTTGCCTCATGAGACTTACCGATGCATCGGGGAGCTATAGCGGGCTCCACCTGTCACTTACTAAATCCAATGCATTCCTCATATGAACAGGTTTAACCATGGCATAAACATTCGTATTTAAACAAGCATACGAAATGTAAATACGTTCTCCATAAATCATGAATGGTATAAAAATAACACATCCACCATCAAATAAATCACATAACATTCAATACAATATTTATGTTTTGTATCATAATAAATCAACTTCAAATAAGCTTAAAATCCATCAAAGGATGTTGACATTGATGAAATCAAAACTATTTGAGAGAAATATATCTTTTTATGAAATCATTTAAAAGTAACTTAATTATAAAATAAAACATTTACTTTGAAATTATTATTATAAGCTTGTAAGGTAAGCTTTAAAGATTTTACAATGGTGGAAAATAGCTGCACCTGCCGTATATATTAAAAAAAGACATTCTTACCTTAATTTTGTCAAAGAGGTTAAAAAGGACCTTGTTTGGAAAATGATGTAAAGATTACTTTATAAACTTAGTATAAAAATTCAAACAAGGGTATAAATGACTTTAACCCATATTCTGTAAAATAGTAAGAATATTTTGAAATAAATTTTTAAGAAACGTGGATGTGGATGATAAAGAGGTCCCAGTAGATAATTATGTATAAACAACCTCGGATAATGAAGAGATTGTGAAATAACCCCTTACCTTGTACTATTCCTTAGTCAAGGGTAGGTTAAACTACAGTATAATAGTTAAATCATTTTTATTAAATTATACAAGAATTATATACATAAATAAGATATCATATATGATCTTTTAATATTGCTTTATTAATAATATTTTAGTATTATCGTCGTTTCGGGTATTCACTTACTCGTTTTCTTTTATACGTTTTGTTACATAAGCCGTGTTCATTATACATAGGTTGTATATTATTAATATAAATAATTATATCAAGTCCTTAAACATTATTTTTAATCCTCAAATGAAATTAGTCTTGAATGTATACGATGGGGAATGAATCTCATCGCATTTGTGGAGAATGTAATCCGTACGTACCCACGAATACCACATCCATATCATTTTTCATTCTAAAAAGAATAAAATCCAAATGATAAATAGGTATATTATTATTCAAGTATAATATAATATTTTATATATATTACTTAATTTCATTACCACCATCCTTTATACGTTCAATGTATGGTATGAACGAGTCATATCACTTTCAAGGGGGGTAGTCCCCACTTCCTCAAATGAAATTATCGTATATATATACATCATGAAATGAAAAATGGTATTTTATAAAATGGAATTACAGAAGCTTATATATAAAATAAATATCATAAATATCATATTTAATTATAGTGCCATCATAATGGCCACCATGAGAGGCGGTAAGAGATAATTTGAACATTCATCATTTCGTGAGGCGTTTGGTTGCCATCCATAGAAACATTATGTTCTTCACCCATTATATGGAGGTGTGTGTAAGTGTAGTTAAAATAATTCTCATAAAAACACCCTATAATATTTATGATACTGTTTTTGTTCCAAAAAAATAGAATAAAAAGATTTTAGGGGTTGGAGAAGTAAAATAAAAGAAAAGAAGTTAAGAGAAATCGTTGCCTTTAATTTGGGTAACTCCCTTTAGTTTGAACCAAAATAGACTCTTGAAGTGCCCTATGTCTAAAGTAAGGCTTCTAGGAGAAGGATGGGGATGTAGGTAGCTTAATTGAGAAGAGTTTGGATGAGACAAAAGTCTTGAGAGGTGTGAGTAATTGGATAGAGGTGGTGTCCTTTTATAAGGGGGAGGATGGGCTCTTTAGAAAAAACATAAAGTATTAATTTATAATAAATTAATATTCGGCTTCTAATGGCTCCAAAGTGGATTATTCAAAGTATAATATGGGGATGTGTTGAAAACCACTCAACCATTATATTTTAGATAGGTTTGGGTCACTATAGTAACCTTATCTTTAAGATTAAACTCTTTGTTAAATAATTTTATATTAACCATGTCTCTTTGTATTTTTATATTATATAGTTAATAAATAGACTATATACTTCCAATAAAACCCAAACAAGTACATTAATGATATACCTATCATCATATAAGTCCATTGTCTGATCCTTAGATTTTTAAGAGTTTTATATCAAATAATAATATAATATTTGTTTTAAAAACTCCTTTATGTCAATTATGACACTATTTAATAATTGATTTTTTTAAAAGTCATAATAACTTTATTAATTCGAACCAAATTCATTTAATCAATCCTATCATTTCATATTAACCAATTAAATTCATTTAATTCATTAAAATTCTAAAATTGTAGTTATTTGGGTATTTTTAATATCAATTATTTTAATATTTCACTAATAATTTAATTACTGCATCATTATTGTGTCATAAATAAATTAAATTATTTAATTTCTAAAAATTATAAATAAAATACCATTATGTAGGAAATATATTTATATTTCTAATTAATATTTATAATCGAATTTATCTTATGTATAACCCTATATTAAAAATGTTTTAGTTATTAAACATTGATTTTAACTCTTTTAACTCTTCTTTGAATTAAATAGTAGTAAATGTCCTAATCTAATCGAAGTGGACCAAAGAGGTTCATATTTTATTCCTAAGGTTTCTTTTTGTCTAATTATACTTATCCAATAGAATTAGGACATGTGTTAGGGTAATAATAATATCTTTTTTACCCTTAATTACTTTATTTTCTTTTTACCGTGGTAAATAAAAGTAAAGAGTTACTATTCACCAAAAATTATTTTTGTCTTATTGAACCACATTATACTGCTTGATATTAACCGTGTCTCTCGAATTTTCAAAATTCCAGTCACAGAAGCTGTAAAATTAAGTTTTTTTGTGAATTTGAAAATCCTCCTAGGAGGTGGTAAAAGAGGATGAAAAGATCAATAAAATTTTTATATATCTAAAATTATTATAAACTGACTTCAATGAATTAAATTGAACATATATAGGTATTATGTATCTATTTTGACATAAAATATATTTAAATAAGTTAAATATTTATTTAAATAAAAATTTTATTTTAAACATAAAACTCAGTGCTTTCACTATTCATCAAAAATTAAAAGTTTTCAGAAAAATACCAAAAATTCACCCTAAGCTAATTTTGATATTCCGAATCCAAAAATGAATTCTATTTTACCAAATTAAAAACATTGAAATTTAATTTATTATTTTAAAATTAATTAATGTTGTCGAAACCAAAAAGTGTATTACCATTAAATATTAACTATCAAAAGATTGATACTTGTTTATGTCCAATTTCAAAGTGAAATTACATACAATCACCAAAATTGGTTTAAACGGTAAAAATATAATCTATTTATAATTAAAAAAATTAAAATGTATAATTTTAACACTATAAATTATTTTGATTAAGAAATTTGTTTTTAGTTAAAATATAGTATTTTTCACTATTCACCAAAATATGAAAGTTATCAGAAATAACCAAAAATTTATTGAAACTAAACTCTTATCTCCCGATTATAAAGAAGAATTTTATTTTTTTCAAATGGAATATATAATAGTTTCAAATATTGGATTTAAAAAAAAGGTTCCCTATTAAAAAATGGTTAAATTTCATTTTTTGAAAAATACTTCTTCTATAAGAAAAAATTAATTTGTTCTAACATTATGTCTAAAAAACTCATAATATTGATTCTCAAATTATAAGGATTATATAAAGTTCAAAATTCAGTTAATACTACTAATAACAGATTTTGAACGGCTATTTAGGTAAGTCACGGTGCGCTAGAACTCGGTGTTGCGTGTAGTGCAAGTTATTGGATTACTTTGAAGAGATAACGTACTAAGAAATATTGGGGTGTTACAAAGGAGCTTGGACCAACATCGGTTGTTTTTTAGAATATATAATTTGAATTAATAATATTACTAATATGTATTTATTGAGTTCCTTGGTAATACGACAGGACATGCATGAGGATTTAGATGATGCTGATAACCTGGAAAGAGAAAACATCCTATTTCAGATTAGGAATGATCTGTGACATGTGGGTGATAAAGGCCACAATGATGAGGGGAAATGGACCTCGATATTGGATGGGATGAGTTCACTAGGATAAAAGTGTGTCTCTTGGGATTTGGGATGGTGTTAAACATTGGAATATATAGGCATGTTGATAGAGGCATGAATTTCTAGATGATGTGGCCTAGGTTTGTTTGGTGATTATAACTCATGGTTTTTTACTGACGCATTTTTCCAGTCATGTGAAAACCGATAAGACTCAGTTGATTCAGTTTTTTATACTTGTTATGTGTGGAGGCCCTTGTATACAATGAATCGTAGGTTATGGTGTTCTCATCAGTTATGTTTTGGTTTATATATATTTAAATCAACATGGATGGTGAAGGACTATTTATTGATGATGTTGAGATCATCAGTTGGGGGATGAGGATCAAGATAAAATTTATGTCATGGTCTAGGATTATGGGAATATGGATATCGATGTGCCCTAGTATACAATATGTTGATCTTATTATTATTTTTTACTAGAGGGAATATATCGTTGTGCCTTTGACATCAATTTGTTAGGCCAATAGAGTTTTTTCTTAGCTGAGGTAAGAGGGACTAGGTCCATGTTTGGGCGTGCTATGGGATTCTAGGTACTTGATTAATAGAACAAGGTTCTATTGAAATTGACTATAGGTGGAAACATAGGGTTAACCTAGTATTATATTCATCAATAAATTCATTGTAATATTTTCATGAATTGTTTTTTTAATTAATTGTTTTTGGTATTTTACATTTAACACAACCCTAGATATAGATTTTGTTATATGAAATCACTTAGTGTGGAAAGAATTATACATAACAAAAAATTCATTCTCGCAATACACCCAAACATATATTATCTTAATAAAATTCAACACAATAATTTTCCGATATTACACACAATTATGAGCCATTTGATAGCTTTTGTTTCACGCATGGTTGAGTTTTACTGAACTACATGATACTATTCATATTATTATTAAAATATTATTATAGCAACCACCTAGATATTGGAATGGTAGTTTTAAATTATAGTACCTAAACAACGAAAATATTATTTAAAAATTTATATAAAATTAATCATTTTTTACAAATTAATATATGTTAATATAAGAACTATTTGAAAATAAAAAAATTACTTTTCTAAGAAAACAATTTTCCTATCTGAAAAAAAATTATATCAATAATTTAAAAAAAGAACTTTTGATTAGTGTTTTATGTAAAATGTTTATATTATAAATTCAATCAATTTATTTGATACTCTTCCAATATAAATTGTAGGTGTAATATATAATTTCAATTTTATGAATAAAAAGTAGTATTTTCTTAAAAGTTAATTTTATCACCATTTAATGAAGATAACATTTGAAATATAATTTTTCACACTATTATAGTTCTTATTTTAAAAAAAATAAATTTTGAAATAATAACATAAAAAATTTGATTACGGTGAATATATTTTATTTTTCTTTCAAGATTCATTATTTTGATCAATAGTGAATAATACTGAATTTAAATTCAAAACTTCTTTTTTCTATAATTTAATTATAAGGATAAAAAAATTATTTATTATTTTAAAAGATGAATTAGATAAAATATATATCAATTAATCCAATTTAGATCATTGGAATCAATTTCATATTGAATTTTCATATAAAAATATACTAAACATTTGACTGTTTTTACATTGAAACCCAACTTTGTTGTCCCATATACAGGGTTAAATTTGATTTAATTTCTAAAACATCTATGATTATAATTTTTACAAATGAATTAAATATTTTTAATATAAATAAAATATATTTTAAAAAAAGAAACATAGATTTTGAAAAAAAATTATTGAAAGTAAGTAAAATTAATTACAGCGATTGAGAAAAATATTAGCATAATAAGAGACTAAACCATCCACTATAGGCACTAAATAAACTATAAACATTTAAAAATAAATTGAATAGAAATATTTAGAAAATAAAATTCCATTTATTTAGTTTTTGTTACTATTCAAGGAAATTTTCATAGAAATGAAATAGGTGGAATTTCCATCTCAAAACATTACTTGAATGACACTCCTCCACCACTATAAAAAGGAACTCACCCTCCCACTTATTCAAAATTATAAAGCCCCTTTTATAGCCCAAAATAAAATATAATAAGATCCAAAAATCCCTAAATTTATACTATAATCATCCCTTTTAAAATAAATCCATCCATGGGTAACACCTTGGTGCAACCCAAAAGAAGTTACTAAAAGAAGAGGTAACATCCTTCGTCAACCACTTTTGTATTATTTTCATTCTCCACCAACTAAAATATTATTCTTCCATGATTATATAAAAACCTAATAAAATTAAATATACTAATATTATTTTATTTTATGTCTTCAACCTACACATACAATCATTTACATCTAATGGGTAATGAACTTACTATTCTTGTGTATGGTGAACTATCACCTCACGAAATGATGTTGTTTTTTTTTCGTACCACCTCTCTGGGTTGGTTATTATGATGGAAACTATATTTTGATTCTATAAATATTATATTTATTATATATTTATAATTTTGGAATTATTATATAACACATAACTTCATTCTTTCCATTTCTTATAAATATGATAATTTCATTTGGGGAAGTGTAGAATAACACATCTTTAAAGTGATGTGATTCATTCACAATCTACATTGAATGTATTAAGGATGGGTTTAGTGAAATTATATAATATATATAAAATTATAATTTTACTAGTATTATTATATATATATTCATATACATATATTTCATTTAATTTCTTTCTTCCAATATGATATTAAAAAAGAAACAGTGCTCATGTGTACGTGTGACCTATCATCTCCATCAACATTGTATTACATTCCAAATTTCTATATTCAATAGATTATTATAAATATATATATAATTAAAATCTATTATATTTATATCATTATTTACATTCTATAAATAATTAAATTATTATATAAGTAGTAGTATCATGAATAACAATCCAAAAAATATATGGAAAACAAAGAAAATATAACCCCAAACATAATATTAACATGAAGCTATTAATAAACGGGTAATATAAATTCATAAAAAATTATATATGGTATAAGATATAATAAAATGGTTCTTTTTTATATTTATAAAATATATATATATATATTATATACAGGGTTTTAATGTATACCAACAATGACAACACTTAATATAAGGGAATTTCATCTCACATTTTATTTCCATTAGATAAATTCCATATTCACAGATTAATTCTATTATGTATTGTATAAACTGAGCTATGAAATTTTATATTATTATTTTAATTTTTTTAATTATATGATATGTTTTAATTAATTTTATCATTTCATTGGGATCACAATCCAAATTTTACTCCATTAGTAAGGGTTTTCTAATCTCACTTTTATTATCCTTGAGGCTTAAGAAATATTCACCTCACATTTGTTATAAGTGTTTTGGATACTGCCAATTGATATATACAATTATTATTATAATTAATTTTTTTTATTTACATATCCATTTTATGATATTTATTTCATGGGGTTTAGGTTTCAAAAGTCACCAAATAGGTAAAGTAATTTTGTCACAATATGACTTCTTTGGGACACAAACCATGTTATAAACCTTTATTTTTCTATGAGGTGTATATACTCCCTTTAATGTGTTATATTATGAATATCCTTATTTTAATGATTTTTAAACATTATGTGATGTTATTATTTCCAATTTATTGTGATTCAATGTTACTAAGGTGGTAACAGTTTATTGATAGAATCTCATCATTTATCGAGATTGATTATGATTATGTTCCCATTAATGAAATATAATGATCCATTTCTCATGAAGACTCATGAATTTAAAAATAAAAATTTATTAATGTTATATCCATGAAATTTTACTATTTTAAGCTCTTTTGTAATTAATATAATTTATAAAATGTTTTTTGAAAATTTGAATTTATTTATCCTTTTGGTCGGATATATCTGTTATTTCAAAACTGTGGTATCTAAAAATGTTTTAAAAATTATTTAAAAATTACCATATGATATTTAAAATGAAATTTTTACCCATGTTTTTCCTTTTTTAGAAATGGTTGTAAATTGAAACTTCTTGTCATTTTTTTCTCAAGACACTTTTTTTAACTTTTGATCTGCAAAAGTAATGTTCGGTATATACAGACTTACTCGTCTTCATTACCGTCATTTCACTAGACATTGCTTTACAGGATTAAAAGTTTATTTTTTTGAAATAATAATATAATAATTATTTATTCAGTTTAAAATTTTTTCAAACAAGAATTTTTTGTAAAATATTTTTTGTTAAAAAGGATTTTTTAATTATTTTTAGTGTTTCCTTTATATATTTTCAAAAGCTCATTTTTAATGAAAATTATTTCAATGATTTCATGATCTCATTATATTTTTTAAAATAAATTTTATAGAAAATGTTTTTTAATGATTCACAATCCGTCTTTTTAGGTTTTAAAATTATTTTTGAAGAAAAATGTTTTGAAAATATTTTCAAGCTTCTTTTATGGGTTTTTAAATGGAATTTTAAAAGAAAAAGGTTTTCAAAATACTTTATGTTTTAAAAATATTTTTTCAAAGAGGAAAATATATCTTACTCAATACACATTTTAAAAAAATTGAAAATATTTTTTACAAGAAAATGGTTTTGAAATAGTTTTATAAAAATGATGTTAAATGAATTGATATTTAATATAAGAATATTTTAATATTATATTTCCAAATCTCTCTCTAAGAATAATGAAATAACTAGTTAAATTTATTATTTACTCGAGATATGATATGAGAATACCATTCATATTATTTCTTGAATGGTTTTTATTTTTATGGATTTATTTTTATGATTGTTGTTTTTATTTCAAAACTTATATGAATTTTAAACCCATTACTTTTCACCGGTTATGATTTGATGAAATGATTATGAAACATAAATATTTTCATAGTTTAAGTTATGATTACATTTTTATTAAATCCATTTCAATTCAATGGGTTATGATATGATTTTTTTGTTAATTTATGTCACATGTATGTATAATTTAATTAGGATATGGGAGGGAACTATATCTCCAACAAATTCATTGGATAATGATTTATATATTATGAGATAATGATGGGAAACATGTCAAAGATCTTGATAAAATATGGAAAACCAGTGAAACCTATTCAAAAATGGGAAATATGTGTGTCCTGATCCACTATAAAAAGAGGGGAAAACCCAATCTGCTCTGGGAAAATGGAGAAACCCAATACCTTTAAAGGAAATGACTTAAACTAGTGATGGTGGTGTATCCCACCCAATATATCTAGTCCCCATGATGTTCCTTGATATGTTTTTGGAAATGATTCTTAAATTATAGGGAATCATACTACATTTCTATGTGAATACCACAAATTTTATGTCTTATATATATGATATACTCATGAGGATAGTGTTATTTATTATCTTTGGATTCATGTTATATGAAATTACAATATTTATGTCATGTCTCATGTTTTTTATCTTTAATATGAAGGGTATGGTCTTTAAATGTTATGTTCATATTCATGTACTGTTATTTTCATGTTATACTTATGTATTTCCTTTATCTACCCTTAATGATCATTCAAGATCACCCCTTTATTATGTTTCTTTTCCTAAGGTTATGAATAATATTTTTAAGTGGAGTAATAGAGTGGAATATATTTGTTCGATAAATTGAATATCATTCACTATGTTAGAATATTTTGTTCCACATTTCCTAATACACTACACTATTATGGTCCTAGAGAACACACTTTTTTAATGTGATGAATAGTCATAAAAAATGATGCATTATCCATGTATGTTAAGACTAGGTAGTTATAGTTAGTATCAAAGTAATGTTTTAGTAAACCATTAGATGCCAGGATGAGAAAACATCAGTGAGAACCCTAGGAATATTTATATGGATATGTATAGGGATGACTAAAAGGAAACATCTAAGGATATGTTAGAGTATAAAAAATGAAATAGAATTATGGTAAAGAATAAAGTGATTAGTTTCCTAGAAATAAACCCTCTTTTAGATACTATAAGTGTATATTTCTCGGGTATAGAAGTAATTTGGGTTAACAACCCTGAAATCACTTTATTGATCTAGACTTGATCAGGAACTGGTTCATGAAAATTGGACTTCTTGCACACCTGGTTTATAACTCTCAAGGGATATTATTTTGAGAATTCAAAAACTCTTTATAAACTATCATTAAAGTTTTAAATAGAATATTAATATGAATAAACTAGTACCAACCTATGATTTTATTGATTAAATATGTAGGTGTCATGGTTAAGACATCCTACATGTAATGTTTTTCAAAATTATGTGATTTTCTACTATGATAAGTATTGGTCACACTATTCTTTCTAGTGTTAGTAAATAGTAAGAACTAGAGGGAACTATGTTAAAATTGATTGTTTTAGATGTGTAATGTATGAGAATTATAAAAATAGATGTCCTAATATACCATGAAGGCAATAAGAAAGGTGGTATGAGTATTGGTTATACATTTGAAGATAAAGAGATAACAAATGACATGTGAAATGTATATGATGTTCTAAAAGTACTGTTTACATGAATCATAAGAAGAATTAATTGATTGAGGTTGATAAAAATAAGTAATGATTCATTTTTTATATTAAATGAAAACTCTAATTAAGGAATAAGACGTTGATGCCTATGTAATGGATTAAGAATTATGTTGGATAATTGAAGTGTCTATGTTTTAGGATTCAAATATTATGTCATATGAATCATGAAATATATAGGTATTTTCGGTATAATTTTTTCATTAAAAATTTAAAAGTATATGATTCATGGTGAATTAGTGGAAATGATTTATTTTTAAATAAGGGAATTTCACCCTAAATGTGTTCCAAATGTTGCGACAATTGGGTTTAGCATTGATAAAGAGATGATTGATATTGATAATGTAAATAGGATAGTACATATTATCCTAGAAATTATTATTGATTTTTTGAAAAAGTGGTCTATCTAATCATGGATTAATTTTATAGCTTCATGTATTTATGGAATATATACATTAATCGTGGGAATAAATAAGCAAGAATGTTTTCCAAAAATATTTTTCGTAGTTTATGTTATTACCATTTTCAAGAGAATTTACGATGAGGGTGTTCACATGTTTGGAATGTGACAACCATGATATAATTTTTTATATATGGGGGATCAATGTTGATATGATTTTGATAACTTCTTTATATATTTTTTGCTTCTCATATTTCATAAGGGTTATAAGGTTAACTATTTGTAGAAATTTTAAGTTACGTTTTGGGAGATGTTTGAGAGATAAAAGTAATATCTCCCCACATCAAGATTTATTCATATTGGATAAATTATTCTAACCAATATTTATTTAGGTTACATTAATATATATATGGGATGATATATCATGGATCTCAAGATCTGTTAGTTCTCAAGTAATAAAATATTCCTCTTATTTTTTTAGAGAAGGATGTGAAGTGGGAATTGGTCGAGACATAACCAAAGGATACTATTTTACTTATGAATGATAATTAAATCATGTAAGTATATCTTATTTTGAAAATAACTATTCATATTTAGGAAAAGGGTCTTGAAATAAAATTTTGTTATATCATCATTAGTTTTTATGATATCAATGACCTCTTTCATACCTCTTCACATTATGGGTTTGTAATTTTTATATTTTTTTGATCACCCAATTTATTATGATCAATGTTCTCTATCAATATCAATGGTTTTTAAAAAATTTATCTCATTTAAAATATTCCTTTCCCATATATATTCTATTATTTGGAAACCCAGTTCTGTGATACATTGTGTAACCATTATGTTTTCTAATTTCCCTTTTAAAGGATGTTTTAGTAATAATTTTTACAATGCAGGTTTCTATTAATTTAACATCCACGTATCAGAAATTTAATAAACCAAATGAATTTAAATTGTGAAATTCATTTTAAAATGGGAAGAATGTGACCCTTGAGATTTTTGATATTTTGAATTAATTTTATATTTTTATATTTTACATTTCCCACAACACTGGATATATCTGTTGTCATATAAAATCATTATGTGTGGAATGTAGTAAAAGAAAAACTAAGTAAATCATTCACTACATGTAATAGCTGGATTAGATTTTGGAATATGAAAAACTATATGTTTCTTGTATTATAAACTATTTTGAGCCTCTTTGATTTCTTATGTTACATGCATTGTCAAGAATTACCAAACAACAAGATACTATAAATTTTATTATAAAAATATTATTATAGCTACCTCCTTACCATTGGAATGGAAGTTATAAATATGATTAACTATATTTTGGAAATAGTATTTAAGAATATATATAAAGGGAATCATTTGGTAAGAAATAACAATAATTGAATTTCTGAATTATCTAAAAATAATGAAATTACTTTTCTAAGAAAACTATATTTCTATGTACACACACAATTCTAGCCCACAAAATTTAAAAAATAAAATTTCATTAATTTTTTCATTAAAATAAATATATTTTATATTCAATCAATATTTTTTATACTCAACCAATACATTTTATAGTTATAAGTGAAGAAAAAAACAAATTTGTTACTATGAAAATTTATTCTTTTAAAAGAGAATTGTATCGCCTTTTAGTACTAAAACCATTTTAAATATTCTATTTGACACATTTATAATTTTTGTTTCAAAAAATTAACCTCATTTTTAAATATTGATCAAAAAAATTATACAAGGGAGAATTTTTGGTATTTTTCTATGAAGTTTCATTTTGTGATGAATAGTGAATAATAAAGAATTTTAATTAATTTTTTTTATAATTTATTTATACGGTTAATTTTTTTTATTGGTTTTAAAATTAAAATAGAACAATTATAAATCAATTAATATAAATTTGTTCATTATAATCAATTTAAATTTGAAATTGGATTTAAAATCATACCCAACTTTTGAACATTTTACTTTATAAAACCCCGCTTTGTCATCCAATCTGCAGGATTAAATATGAATTAGTTTATGTCACTTCTATGATTTAAATTTAGAAAAATGGATTAAATATTTGGAATCACCGTAATAAATAATATCAAATAATTTCAACTTAGTTTTTGTAAAAAAAATAATATTAGTGAATGTAATTTAAATTAATTACAATGATTTAGAGAAAAATTATTTTAACATAGGACTAAAACTTAAAATTGAGGGAGAAAAAATCTAAAAACATAACCAAAATTAAATTACTGGAAATATTTATATCATATGCTCCATTGAATAAAAATTTCACATTATTAAATACACTTTTCATTGAAAAAACTTTGTTTTAATTCCCCTTTAAATAATTTAAAAGAACGCCACTCATCCTCATCTTTGAAAAGGTACTTACACCTCCCACATATTAACACATATCAAGACCATTAAATTTCCCAAATTCTTATTAAATAAACATACAAAATCAATCCATGAATCTTATAATCCTCCCTCTAGATAAAAATTTAACCATGTAATCCCTTTAGTGAAAACCAAATTGAGTTACCCAAAGAAGTGGTAACATCCTTCCTCTAGCTCTTTTGTTTTATTTTCATTACTCAAGCCATAAAAAATTATTATTAAAATATTATATAATAAAACATATATCATCAATATACTGAAATGTGTTTATTCGATGGTCTCTACCTACACTTACACAAACATCCATTTAATGGTAATGAACTTACTATTCTTGTGTACAGAAAACAATCTCCTCACCAAACATTTTTTTTTGTTTTTCCTTTACAACCTATCATGATTGGGAATTATGATGGAAAAACTATTTTTATATGATATATATGAAATTTTTGAGGCATTTATTTTTCATTAATTTTTTCATAACACATAGCTTAATTCATTATATTTTGTGTAAATACTATAATTTCGTTTGAGGATGTGTGAACTACCACCTCTTCAAATAAATGTGATTCATTCAAACTCTACATGGAATATTTTAGAGATAAGTTTAGTGAAATTATATTAAATCTACAAAACAATAATTATAATGGTATTATATATATATATATAATTTACATTCTTTCTTTTAATTTGAAAATAAATCGAAATCAACATTCATGCATAGGTACGGCCTACCATATCCATAAACGATGTATTCCATTTAAATTTTTATACTATATTTATTATTATAAATTAATATATTCTAGATATATATGATATTTTTTTCATTTTTTAAATTTTTCAAATAATTAAATCATGATCTATGTAAGAGTATCATGAATAAAAATCCAAAACATATACAACAAACAAATCACATATTACCTTGAATGTAACAATAACATGGAGCTATTAATAAAAGGCTAATATAAATTGATAACCAAATAATATATGGTATTAGATATAATAATATAGTTATTTGGTATATTTATAGTCATATTATATTTATTATATATAATTTTTCAATATGTATGAAGAAATTAAATACTTAAGTTAGGAAATTTATTCTCACTTTTTATTTCTGTGAGATACATTCCATATTCACCACTCTATTATAATGCATGGTGTATATACTACACTATTACATGTTATATAATTAGTTTACATTATTTAATGATATTATAATTGTTAAATGATGTCATTGTTTCATATAAGTCCTGATGAAAATGATACTCATGTAGTAAGGGTTTTTTTATCTTACTCTTATATTCAACGAGACAGAAGACATATTCACCACCTATTTATTGTATGTGGTGTGTATTGTCATGAACTGAATCGGGTCGCCGCTATATACAGCACTTAAACTATCCTTGACAAGGCCCGAAGGGCGTTCCCAATCCTCACAGGATGGTATAAGTTCCTGGGTATCATAAACTAAAAATTTGGAACTATTTACCCATGTTTATAAACATAAAACAAAAACTTAATCTAATATAAAGAATCTGGATTTTTCAACTCAAACAATATTTTAAAAAAATTAAAAATTGAATTACATTGTTTAAAAAAACACACAAAGACTATAACTAAAGTAAAAACCCAAAAAAAAATCCCATGAACCCTCATGGCATGATGCATTACCCTCAAGCCTTCTCCATAGAACATCACCACCAAGAACCTTCTTGAAAACTGAACCACAGGAACTATAAACTATACCCAACCAGCGACATAAAAAATCCGAGTATACTTACACCCAAAAGAGTAAGTAGGGTGTGATCCAATGACCAGTAGGATATAACCACTAAATTATTCTATGTGATAAAAATTCAAATATGAAAAGCATGAATGTTTTAAAAAACATGTATTTTTTAGTTAAAATTTCAAAAAGATTCAACTTAAATAATATAAGTTTTCAAGTTGGAAAATTTAAAGAATCAAAACATTTAAAATAAATGAAAAATATAGTGAATTTTTCAGAAAAATTTATCGTATGTCGGTGGTATGAGTAAATGATCTAATGAGCACAAGCAATAGGAAATAACCCATAGGAAATATCTTGATGTGGGGCCCAGGTACCTTATATCTCAGTGAGAGTAACCATCAAAATATTCATTCTCATGAACATGCCACTAGTATGGAACATACCCATAACCTAGTTGTCTCTAATCATCATTATTATAGTTTAATTAGTGCTTTAAGCATCAATATTTATATGTAAAACTGAGGCCAAACCCAATGGATTCACTTGCATACTAGTACAGGTCCACCCTCCTAGATACCTGATTTTCTACTTATTCTCAAACAATATCAACATGTTAAGAAATGTACTTTGTATATGAAAATATTATTTCCACATCACAAGTTCACCAAAAATTCCACATGTACATCACATAAGTCAAAAAATCCACTTTTTCATTCAAATGCATTTTGAAATCAAACACACGCCAAAAATAGCCCACAACACTTTTCACATTTCTTTAACACTTTTATAAATCTTTTAAAGAATTTTATAAAACCAATATAAGACATTGTAACATACATAATACCCCACTAAAATGTTACATAATACCATTTTCATAACCAAAACCCATTTTTTACATCACACTCACACAAAACATCCCACATCACTTTGACATCTCTTACACACTTTAGTAAATCCTTCAAACATTTTTATAAAACATTTCCAAGATGGAACACATTACAAAATAGACCCTTTCAAATTTAAAATGCACCGTTTCAAAATACACACACTCTAAAATAGTTTATCAATATGGTTTCACCTCTTACATATACCATTAAATCATTCAAATCTTTCATAAAACAATTTTAAAGAGTATACCCAAACCTTGCTCATAAAACCCATTTCAAAACCATCTTTCTAGGAAAAAACCACACCAAAACACTACCAAATTATAATTTTAATCCCTATATATATTTATAAAACCACTTTCAAGTGTTATAAAATCACCTTGAATAATACCACAAAAGATACCAATGAAAACACCCATTTTCATAATATACTCTCAAGAAGTTTAACAACACTTTACACACCAAAACTATTACAAAAATCCCCTTCCAAGGCCTGTATGACATTAAGGCATTAAAAAACATAATTTTTAGCCCATTTAAACAACTAATAAATCAATTTCAATTTTTATAAAACTACCACAAAAGATACCACATATGTTACATTCGAAAAGTTCACAACTTCAACAAAAATACAATTATAAAACTAAATGATTAACCAAATCTATAAAAACAGTTTTCGCACCACAAAAAACATATGGGGAACATGAAAAACTAGTAAAACAAGTAAACTAACTCATATAGGAATGGTTAAACATGGAATCACCTTCATTTTAAGTCGAAACCCTCAAATCTTGTTGTGAAACATCAACCATGCCATTGTCGCACCACAAGGAAGTGAAGAGAAATATAAAATCACATTATTACACCAAAAATTCAACATGTCAAACCCTAGGTTAGAAATCTAATATCTAGACACTTTGGAACATCAAGAAAGAGGGATAAAACCCTAAGTAAATGGAAGAAATGGAAGGGAGGAACAATTACTTGATGGAATCTTGAAGAAATCTCCCTAACAGCACAAGTATATGAATTTCAATATAACCATAAATGAAATTGAGGTTCGAATACGGTTGAAGAGGTCATGTAGGAACTACAATGATAAAAAAGACTAAAAATATTAGGATTTATGAAAGGATCAATTTACCTCTTCAAATATGGGTGTTTTGTGAAATCCAGATAAGTTTTTCCCAAATTCGTGCTTCAATTGAGCTCAAAATTAGCGGAGGACAGAATGGTGGAACGCCTTGGTTAGGTATGCTCTGGTGAGAGTTGGAATCACCAATAAAATGAAACAAATTGGATGAGATATTCAATAATGAAAAAAAATATTTAATGTAGTAAATGACCTTTCGGGCTAGCCCACAACCTTAATAAAAACCCAAATCCATCATTATTATGTATTCATATACGGTCCAAATGGATATGGTGGTTTCAATATACTAGGTTATTCCAATTGGGAAGTGTAATAGGTGTAAATTTTTTAAAAATTAAGACGTTATATATGAAAAAGGAAATTATTTTTAAATCTGGAAATGGGCATACGGTTTGGCCCAAATTTTAAAAACCCACCATTTCCACCAAAATGCATGGAAAATCCCCATAACAAAGCAAGGATTAAAATTAAATGAATAATTAATTTAAAATAAGTCATGGATGTTACAATTATTCCCACTATAAATCTTTCCACCCCTAAAAAGCCAAAGCATGGGCAAAATAAAAAAACCGAACTCAATTGATAGACCATAAATGTACTACTTCACGAAGATTCACCCCCAAAGGCCAAAACACCTCCAGTGATCAATTAAGGAAAGAATATTTCACAAAAAAACTTTACTAAAAGGATTAAGCACATTTAGGATTTATCCCAAAATAAAACTCTTCAAACACTATCTGAACAAATCTCAAGCAAATTACCCAAACAAACAACAACACCGGACAAGGTTACACTTACATTGATATAACTAAACTGTTGGGTAATCTCTAACCCCAACATTTACCCTAGGAAGATGTTGGAAGTTAGATAGTTCTAAACCAGACTACCTCTCTCTAGGCCAAGTCTAAAGATCAATCTGAATTACAAGTATGGGGATACAAAAATAGGCTCCCCACCATAAGAGACAACGTAAATTTTCCCGAAATAGATTCCGGACACTAACAAGGGGAGGTCTGAATGGACACCCCGGTTTAAGGGGTAGACGTTCATTGGACCATTACAAAAGAACTTATATAAGACTCATAGTGGGTCTCCCCTCCATAAGAACTAACCATCTTAACCGACCAAGGCGAGCCGGTACAGAAAGAACCCCCAATTTAAATAGTTGGGATTGTCGCATGGTTAGTCCGCACGGTTTGGGGAACCATGCACTAACTGTGGGGATCATTCTATCTACATCATTTTCTTGGGCATGGTCCCTACTAAACATGAGAAAACCATAAATGCAATATGTCTATCCAAATATCAATACATTCTCTAAATACCCATTTGAAACCAAAGGGGGAAAGTATGAACTTGAGCTACAACATGGTAATGAGGTCCTCCCACCTCTACTAACAAATTGGAAAAAATGGAACAAGATGATGACACCAGACGATTAAACATTTCCTATCATTCATATGGATCATTGGAATTTGTGTATGGCATTGAACGACCCTGGGATTTCTCCTGACTACGTGCCAGCTTCTCTCCGGGACCTATGGCTAGAGCTTAAATGATTGAAACATCTTTGGCCTCGTAGTTTAGCTATGGAAACCATCTGAATATAACTTCTTCTTCTAGAGATACAATCAACTAAACTGCAATTCCAGATAATTTTTCCAAGACATAACACATTCCAAACTCAAATTACCGAAACCCATCATTTCACAGAAATGAGGTCTTAGATGATGCACACACATCACACCTTGTTTCTTCAAGTGATAAACAACAGAAGGAAAGGATGCATATGAACACCTTCCTCTGAAACATAGGATTTTGACGTTTTTCTAAGGGATACATTCTCCCAACATAATAGAGACTCTCAATGGATTAGACAACCATCACCTTTAAAGTCAAACGATCACATGACCTCACAAGGCATTACCAAACCTGACCATTATGACTGATAGAAACAATACATGGAACATGACCTTATACCAACTCCCTAAACAACACACATGTCTAGTAAGTGGACATAATTTCCTCTCATGACCAGATTCCAAAAAATGGTGGTTAAACATGAACTACCTCTTAAATGAAACTATGAAGAACCCAGAAGCCCTCTTAGACACCATCAAGTCACTCATCAAGACTAACAAACCCATACCACTTCCACCTTCTACGAATTAGGCAACTTAAGAAACTAAGGTCTCTTTCAACCTTTCACAGGCACTCTCCCACTACAAGAGGATCCACAAATCAAATAAATAAATGGGTGTAGAAGAAATAAGAAAAATATAAATAAAATATTCCTTATATTGATCAACTCGAGGATTTTCCAATGATGAAAATATCTGGGATGCACTTTAGTTGTGCATTAATCCTTTATAGGGGCACACCTTATCCAATGAGAGAACCAAATCATCCAACAAAGTTGGTCCTTTGGTCAAAAAATTCCCCAAACCAAATCCAAACACATGAAGGGAACCACCATAAAGGTTTCCCGAAACATATCTCAAAAGAGACTAATAACTGGTCCTTCTCCCCAGCTTACCGTCCAAACACAAACCCAAAACACCATTCAAACTGGAGGATTTCTTGGACTAAAAACATACCACACCATAAACATTTTCAAAAAACAAATAAAACACACCAACCCAAAACATTCATCAAGACATACAATTTTCCATTAAAAACATTTCTTTGAAAAAAATGGTCCATCTGTTACCGTATCCACTAGTGGTACCCCGTGCGCCTCACATATTCCTTTTTCTGTGCCACGAGGCACCATCCTCATATCCATCCCAACATTCATCTAGTTGTTCCCTTGTCCATAAATCATACCATATAACCCCATGAATGTTGTCTCTCATGTAAATACATGTGGTTAAAAATTCATTACACTTTTCAAAACCAAAACAATCAACCAATACAATCCTTTTCTAAGACCCACTACCCACAATGTCAAACCCAATTCACAGCTTATAAAACTTTTTAGAAACGAACAACCATTCAAATAAAAACCACCTTTCATGTTATTCAAATCAATTTTAAAAAATATCATCTCATTAAAACACCTCTCAATAGTTTCAAAAACTCCATTGGAAACACTATTTGAAAGCCATCTTTAACATAGTTCCTACTTTCCAATGATGTGTAAATACATCATTTTTCATTTCAAAAAATTCTGAAAAATTAGTTTCACCATCTCAAAATAAAAAACCATCCCTCTTTATTGTAATTTCATTTCCCAAAAAACATTACACTTCTTAAAACCAAGTAATTTTTACTTTAAAACCAAATTTCCACGATTTCCAAACTAAAGGAAACATGATAATGCAAGAGGGAACTAGTTTCAGCGGGTGACTTGAACATATGGTTGGGGAACATACTCAAATAACATCACCATCACATAGAGTGTTATCAGGAAATATCCTCATATCCACATGGATTTCTAGGCCCTATGATCTCACTGAGACCATTAAGGAAACATTGTTTCCATTTCCCCTAATCATTATCAAACTAATAAAACCAAAGGACTCTGATAAGTTCTGACATCCCCTGGTGACTTGAATCCCATTATGAGGTGTGGTGATCAGGAACACTACCCATAATCGGAATGACATGTCCGGAAATTCCTAATTATATACTATCCCAACTTCTCCCCAATTAACATGACCCAAAGAGTTAACCTGAACATCCTTAGATACCATTTTGTCAGGAACCAAATCTGGTCGCCTCCAAAATCGGCACCAAAACAAGCCTGATACATGGACTGAAGGGTGTTCCCAATCACCATGGGCTGGAACAACTGCTCGGGTATCAAAAACTAAAAATTGGGAATGATTCACCCATGTTTATAAAATTAAAACAACCTATTAATCCAATAAAACAAATCTTAATTTTCCAAACCAAAAATTATTTCTCAAAAATTTAGAACTGAATTAAATTGATTAAAAAAACTTACAAAGACTATAAGAAAGGTATAAACCCAAAAATAAACAGCCCATAAACCCTCATGGCAAGAGGAACCACCTTCAAGCCATCTACACAAGACATCCCCACCAAGAACCTACTAGAAACTTTAACCACTGGCACAACAAACTATACCCAACCTGTGACATAAAAACAAAACCAAGTCTACTTACACCCAAATGTGTAAGTACGGTGTTATCCAAATACCAATAGAATACCATCACTAAGAGGTTCCATGCGATAAACATTTAAAGATGAAAATCATGCAAGTTTTCAAAAATATAAAATTTCTAGTTATTATTTCTAAAATATTCAACTAAAAAATCAATTATCAAGTGGGATAATATAAAGAACCTAAACTTTTTAAAATTAATGCCAAACCAAGTAAATTTTCCTTCCAAATATACCATGTGATGATGGTAAGTATATATTATCTAATGAGCACAATCAATAAGAATTAACCCCTAGGCACTGGCTAGCTGTGGGACCCAGATACCTCATATCTTGGTGAAAGTAGCCATCACAATATTCGTTCTCATGCATGAGCCACCAGTAGGGAACATATCCATAACCTAGTGGTCCCCAATCAATATCATAATAGTTTAGTTAGTGTGGTAACCATCAATCTTACTTCCAGAAACTGTGTCCAAACCTAATGGATTCACTAGAAAACTCATACACGTCCACCCACCTAGATACCCTGATCCCCTTGTGCTCAAACAAGTACAAAAAATTATGAAATATACATTTCACATGAAAATATAAGTTCTGCATCACAATTTCACCAAATAACCCACATGTACATCCCACAAGTAACAAAATACCCATTTTCATTCAAATGTATTTTGAAATCATACTCACACCAAAAATATCCCACATCACTTTTCACATTTCTTTAACACATCCGCAAATACTTTAAAAAAATTATAAAACCATTCAAAGAAATTATAACTCACATAACAACCCTCTCAAATGTTACATAATACCTTTTTCATAACAAAAATTCATTATTCACATCACACTCACACAAAAAATCCCGCATCACTTTCACATATTTTACACACTTTAGTAAATCCTTCAAACATTTTTATAAAACATTTCTAAGATGGAACACGTCGCAAAACAACCCCTTTAACATTTAAAATGTACCATTTCAAAATATACACACTCCAAAATATTTTTTCAATATGGTTTCACTTCTTTAAGTAATTATTAAATCATTAAAATATTTCATCAAACAATTCCAATGAGTATACCAAAACGTTGCTCATAAAAAGCATTTGAAAACCATATTTCAAAGACAAAACCACACAATACAGTACCAAATTAGAATTTTAATCCCTAGAGACATTTATAAAATTACTTCAAATTTTTATAAAATTACCTTGAATAATACCATGAAAGATACAAATAAAAACCCCAATTTTCATAAAATGATCTCAAGAAGTATAACAAATTTTACACACCAAAAATATTCTAAAAACCCTCATCCATGGACCACATGACACTATGACATTAACAAAACAAAATTTTCACCCCCTTTAAACCACTAATAAACCAATTTCATATTTTATGAAACTATCACAAAAGATACCACATGTGTTAAATTCAAAAATTTCACAACTTCAACAAAAATGAAATTGTAAAATTAAATGCTTAACAAAATCCATAAAAAACGAATTTATAACCACAATAATAATATGGGGAACATGGAAAACTAGTAAAACAAGAAAAATAACACACCATGGGATGGTTAACCATGGAATCACCTGTTATTTGAGTTTAAATCCTAAAATCATAGTGCAAAACATCAAGCGCACCACTATTGAACCACAAGGATGTGAAGGGAAACCAAAAATATTAATATTACACAAAAAGACACCATATCAAACCCTAGGTTAGAACTCTAAATTCTGGACACTTTTTACATCATGAAATAGGGATGAAACCTTAAGGAAATGGATGAAATGGAAGGGGGAACACATACTTGATGGAATCTTGGGAAAATAACCCTAAATCCACTAGTATCTGAATTTCTAAATGACAATAAATGAAATGGAGGATCAAATAAGGATGATGAGGCCATGTAGGATATATAAATAGGGAAAATATTATAAATAGAATGAGTTAGGAAAAGATAAATTTACCTCTTCAAATATGGGTGATTTGTGAAATCCAGAGAAGTTTCGCCCAAATTCGTGATTCAAAATGAGCTCCAAGTTGGGGGAGGAGGGAATAGGGGCGAACCTTGGGTAAGTGAGATCAGGATAGAGTTGAAATAAATGAAAAATTGTAAAAATTAGATGATATATTATATAAATTTAAAAAAAAATTGAATTAGGAAATTGTCTTTCGAGCTGGCCCTACATCTTTATATAAACCCCAAATCCATCATTATTATTGATTAATATGAGGTCCAAATAGATATTGTGGTTTTAATATACTAGGTTATTTCAATTGGGAATTGGAATAAGTGTAAAAAATTTACAAATGAATGAGTTATAAAAGAAAAAAAATTATTTTTAAATCTGGAAATGGGCTCACAGTTTGGCCCAAATTTCGAAAACCCACCATTTCCACTAAAATTCATGGAAAATCCCCATAAAAAAGAATGGTTGAAATGAAATGAAAAATTTATTTAAAATAATTCATGGATGTGACATTTATAATACCCAAGGTTTTATTTTATGAATCATATACTTAATTTTTTTGGAATTTAGTTATCCATTTTTTTAACTTTCTTACATGGTTTTATTCTTCAAAAGTTACGAAATATCTAAACTAATTTTGTATTAATTTTTCATCTTTGAGAAAAACATTCCATGTTATGTAATGATATTTTTAAATTAGGTGTATATACCACATTTGAAATTATATATCATGAATATTATAATTTTCATTATATTTTAAACTTCAAATAATTCTATTCTTTCCATATTATTATGATTCGAAGTTACCAATATGGTAACAGTTTATTGCTTAAATCACATCCTTTACTGAGATTATTTATGATTTTGATTACATTAATGAAATATTATGATCTATATCTCAAAAACACTCATGAATTATCTTACCCTCATGTTATTATTGTTATATATAATTAATGGTACCATTTTTCAACTCTTTGGTAGTTAAAATAATTAAGAAAATTTTTTCATGAAAATATAACTTTATTTATCCTCTATGTCAAGAATCCATGTTATTTAAAAAATATATTTTCTAAAAATGTTTTCAATGTTTTTATTATCCAGTGATTTTTTGAATGAAATATTTACCTACGTTTTACCTTTTTATAAAATTTCATTAAATCAAATATTGTTTTTATTTTTTGATCAAGGAACTTTTATAAACATTTATTGTGAAAAATGAATGTTTGATATGTACGGACATACCCACCATCATTACCATCATTTCCTTGGATTTTTATTTTCATGATAACAAAGTTATTTTTTTTAAAAAAAATTATAATATTATGAATCAAAATTTAGTTTAAAATTGTTCTAAGAAAATTGTTTATAAAAATGTTTTATATTTAAAAAATGTTTTTATTTATTTTCAAAGAATCGTTTATATGATTTAAAAAGAATAATGTCAATGAAAATTATTTGATTTTATTTTAAAATTTATAAGTTGTAAAATCCATTTTACATAAAAGTGTTTTTAAAATGATTTCAATCCTTTGTTTTATATTTTCAAGTTATTTTAAAATAAAAATATTTTCCAAAATATTTTCTTGATTCCATTATAGGTTTTTAAATTGTATTTTAAAATAAAAAGATTTTCAAAATGATTTTTTTCTTAAATTGTTTTTATAGATAAGAATATTTATTCCCCATGGATTTTATTAAATGAAATAGTAAATATTTTTTATAATAAAAGGATTTTGAAATGGTTTTATAAAAATGATTTTAAAATATAAGATATTTTCCCCCAAGAAATTTTTCATGTGATATTTAAGAATACTTCCTTATATGAGATTACATACATTTTTATAGTTAGGATTTATTGGGGATATGTTCCAATAATACCATTTAAATTATTTATTGAATTTTTTATGTTTTTATGGAATGATTTTTATGATAACTGTTTCTATTTTATTGGTTTTATGCTTGTGAAATATTCTTATTTTCATGTGTTACTCTTTGATGAAATGATTATGAATCATATATTTTTCTATAGGTTATTGTGTGATTACATGTTTATGAAACGTATTTATTTCCATGGGTTATGATATGATTGTTTATAAATTTGTGGAACATGTATGTATTATTCCATTATGTTATGGGTGAGACCTGTATCTCCCTTTAATATATTGGGTAATGATTTTTATATTATGAGATAATGATGGGAAACAATTCAACGAGATTCATCCAAAATGGGAAATAGGTTAGTCCTAATCCAAACTGGGAAATAGGTGTATCCTGATCCACTATGGGAAGATGAAGAATACTGATCTAGAATGGGAATATGGGAAAACCTAATCAATTATAGGAATATGGGATAACCCGGTCCCCTATAAAGAAAGGACTATGGCTGGGGATAGTGGTGTTTACCACATGGTAGGTGTGGTCCCCATGAAGTACCATAATTTTTTTTTTCAGAAATGAGCCTTTACTTATAGGGAATTCTATTACATGTTAATGTGTTATCCAAAATTTCTTTGTCTTATGCCTTTGATATGATCACATAATTCATGTTCTTGATTATATTAAGATTTAGGTATAATTAAATTATTGTATTAATGACATGTCTCGTGTTAGTGACCTTTGATATTTATAATATGATCATAAAAATTTATGCTCATTTTCTCACACCATTATATTCATGTTATTATAGAGTATTTCTTATATTTATCATTACTACGAATTTGAGATCTCCACTTTCTGATTTTTCAATTCCCCATGTTATGAAGAATTGTTTTAATTATAAGAACCAAAGTGGAAGATATTTGTGGGAATCATGGATGATCTTTTAACAAGTTAAAATTTTTTTTTCCAGATTTCAAATTTACTAAAATATTATGGTCCTTGGGAATTTACTTTTTTAAATTTCTGAATATTCATAAAAATGATATAATATCCATATATGTTATACAGATGTTTCTATATGATTTGGGAAATAATACATTAATCCTCACCACTAAAAATATAATTATATATGTTGAGCGATTTAGTATAATATATATATATATATATATGGGGGGTCTGTCTAGAATTATATTAGCAATGGCTGATGTAGGTAGATTCTTCCTTTTGTAAATTGAGCACAAGGGAATGGGCTTAAATTTTAAATTTGTAATCATTATCATTCTATTTATATTTAGTATACCCCTGTATAATTATGGATGTAAGATAAAAAATGTTATTGGTGGCCTACTAAGATTTATTATTACACCCTACATGGGCCTTCTAGGACACATGTAGACTTTATGTCTCCTCGATTAAGTAAGGGACCGAGTTCAGGAGGTGGACATTAGTTTTAGAGTTACAACTTTTCCATGGGATAGATGATAATGGAAAATGGAATTTCATGAACCAATTGGAGATTAATTTTTAGTTATTATCATTCCATATATTTGTTTGTATTTTCAAAGTTGGTCACAAGTGACCATGCATGCCTTCTATTTTATTTTACCTATTATAGTATATTATTTTCTAAAAATGGTATTCTTGATCTTGGTATTTATTATTTTTCTAATATTTATTATTATTATTTTGTGTTATGGTATTATTACAATATTGTATTTATCTACAGATAATTATTATTATCACCACTTTAGGGTATAGTCTCCCCAATATCACTTATTTACACAATCACTACTAGTAGGAAACCTTTGGTGTATGGGGAGTGTCCCCTATGGCCTAGTGAAAAACCATCTCAGGTCACCATTTAATGGCGAATCTAGGTCATGGTGATACAATGTTTCTAATCATGTTTTATATGAATTAATAATTAAGTCATTATTATTTATATTATATTCATTTAATTTTTAAAATATATTTAAATTAATATATTTCATTTATTTTTGTCATATAATTCATCAATAATAAAATTTTATGTATAAAAATAAATTAACTATTACATATGAGATTCATTATTATAAATTTCGAAAAATATTATTTAGTCTTATTGATATCTATCCATAAAATCATTATACCTATTTGACACAAGTATAAATAACAACCATTTCTACAATGACCATATTTTCATCGATCATATTTGTGAGTCCAATAATTAAAATGGCTATATTTATTTACTAAATGTATATTTTATATAATTTTTCATTCCCTTCACACTTAATATGTCATAAGAAATTTCAATAGTATTCATTTTGTAGTTAAAAATATAATTTCACATTTTATGATGTTCTTAGTCATTATAGGATCTCTATAGCTAATTGTGATCCAAAAGGATAAGGATGATCCCAGGGATTTCTAATTCTTGGCTATTATATTAAATCATATTAATTTATTCAATTTTAGTGGATGTATTTATCATGGGTGAGTAGTAATAAATGATGTGTAATGCACAGTTTCACAATATATTGTTTTATTATTTCATCACAATAAAATATATCATGTTTTATTATATTTTAGTGTTGTGTGTTTGAAAATCTACCATAAATATAAATTATTATGACTTATGGGGTCTCTCATTAATTTATGAATTTATAAAGAGTTTTAGAATCATTGGGACATGGGTAGAATCAATAGTGATATTTTATATGTTTGTCTTTCTTAAAATTAACCACAACAACATGTTAGAGTTTTTATCTGCTTAATAGTTTTAAATCTCAACCACACATTGTATGAAATATTAGAAAATTAAATAATACAACACACGATTTATAATATTTTCCCCCCATGTGAGTGACTAAATTATTTCCATGGAGACTCTATTTAGTCCATTGAAATCCACCATAAATTTCCATGGAGACTCTATTTAGTCCATTGAAATCCACCATAAAATGAAGTGAATATAATTTGAAAAAACTATTGTTTTACACATTTTAACTGATTAAATGAAATTATATTTCCTATGATTTTTTTAAAATGTTTTATTATGTAACTACGAATTATAATTTTAAGAAATATTTCTCTAGACAAATCATGCCTAGTACGATCTACCTTCATCTGGTATTACATCATCATGTGTGCCTAAAATATTTTTTCCTGTGATTAGAGCACTATCTAATGAAAATATTAATACACCTCTGAATAGTGCATTTTTTATGCCTCTAATTGGAAAACCTATATCTAGTAACACTAGTGGACGCAATTCTTCCTAGTATATTATTCATCCTCAACTAAGAGATCCTTTTCTTGAAACCACAAAAAGATCAAACAACCCAACTTCTCCTCTCAGTACATTACCACTCTCAAATATATTTTATTCATTTTTCATATCTCTTTATTTCATTAATAGTGAACAAACATTTTCTACTAACACCCCTTCATATAGGTGCATAACCAGGTGAAAAACCTTTGAATTTAAATTTTTCCCCACTCAACCCAAACTCGAATTTTGAATTTTCTCACTCATATGAACATAACTGGATAACTCTTAATCATTCAAAAACGTTATGGAATATTCCTAAAATATATCAATTTCTTAAAACATCCTTATACTCAGTAGGTAAACAATATTTGATGGATAATCTCAAAATATTCATTATTAATGTACATTATAACATTTTTTAAATATTCTCAGAAGTCTATATAACAAATTTTAACTACATATATTACTTAAGAACTACTTAATTTTTTTTCTTTTATGTTGGATGGCCTTTTGACCAATCCATATCAACTGATTAATATGGTTTGTTGAACATAAGACTTCTTCATCTACTAACCTTCGCATACCTCCTTTTTCTAATGGATTCACAAAATTTTTATCAAATAAATTTGTACAATTTATCCTTCCATTATATAAATAAACACTATATAGTTCTTCATTGAAAAAATTAAATTAAATACTTATTAATGGAATGATCAATCATATGACATTGAATTATTTTATTTATCCTCATTTATCTGATAAAAATTTCACTAATTATCTCACCTTTCAAAACTCATATTGTTGACTTCATTGTTCCACCACTATCATTGATTAATGTATTTCATATTCCATTAATATATAGTATATTTTTAATTATTTATCTACTAGAAAAAACATCATCTTTTGATGGTCATGTGGATCATTTAATGATACATTATCTTGTGACAATTATAAAGTCTCTATTTGTAGGGGACTTAGAGTTATCCTTAGTGAGTCTGTGTATGAATTTGATTCATCTTTGGTGGAACCTAGATTGGATTTCTACATTCTAGGTATTCTTGAGAGGGGATCCATGGATGGGTAATAATTTTTAGAGGAAATTAATACACTTTTTATGGTTAAGGAATTTCATGTGTCATTCCTTTGGCTTCTTGGATATGACATCCTTAGGTTTATTTGTGTATAAATTTATATTTATTAATAGTTATTTATAGTATCCCTATACTTGTTGATTCTAAAATCAAATTAGAGTGGAATAGTGGGTTCAAGGTTGGATGCTTCATGTTTTTCGAATAATTATAGTGTGGGGGTGTTCATATACTAAATAGTAGTTGGAGTGATATGTTCCAAGCCTATTAGAAAAGAAATCATCAATGATTGATTTTTTTAAAAATGATATTGACATGTGAGAGGTTAACTGTAAGTGTTTTAAATATGTGATATTGGTTTATATGGGTCATTACTCTTGGGAGTATTATTTGGGTTGTGTGATCGCGTTAAATTGGATTCCAAACATATTGTATTATCATTGTATCATGGTGGATAATGGAATAAAAAACTATGAGGATATTTTTAGAGGTTCACACTTATTAAAATAGTAGATCGACAATAGCCTTGTATTTTTGGGTGAAAATAATTGTATATAATTTAATCCATGTGATACTTATGTAAAAATATAAATTTTCTTGTGGATTAGTGATCAATTGTGTCTGGGTTGAGGAAGAATGTTTTTAATGGAATACATGTGATCATAACATCTCGAGGATTTAATTATAATTTAAGGAATCCCTTTTGGGTGAGATGGAACATTGAAAAAGTATTATTTAATAGTGTTACAATTGAAATATGACTATACCATGACTGGAGTTTCCATAATGTATTATAATTGCATAGGATAAGAGAAAACTATGTATAATTGGGACCCATTTGAATCTATATATGAGGAGTGATTTAGGGGAAGCTGTATAGTTTTTTGAAAAACACTTGTTATTGGATTTTTTTACCTTTATTCTATGTGTATTTTTGTGGATTTCAAGGACAATATAATTGTTAATCCATGAATGGGTTGTGTTCCATGTTTTACATTGTAACTTAGGTATGAGAGCTATAATCATGTCTAGTCATTAACATTAGTGATGAATATGACATGATCTCTGTATAATATGTGTTTCATTCAATGGAAATATGGTAAGGCTAAACTAATGTGGGGGATAATAAATTAAATTCTGAAAGTACATCCCTCATGTTAGTTGGGATGTAAATAATGCAAGACTAGCTGGTTAATGGTTAGGATATTAGTGCATATGTAGATCTAATTTTATCGTGTGTCTTGGTAAACAACTGATTTTGGGTTCAAAAACATTTTTGGGTGTAGTATTAGTGTTTTCAATAATCATGGTATGCAATTAGGAATTATTTACGAGTTATTCAGATAAAATATGAATCAGTACTCTTGATGAGACTATAATCATATATTTTTTTGATTTATGATTCAACAATGTAATTTCACTGAGTTTCATGTTTAGACTTTTTCTTGGATTTTGTGTGCCTTTATGATCCCTTTAAGAGTTATGGAATTGTGATCAGGTGATGTGAATATGTATCTAATGATAAAAAATATGTATTTTAGAGTGGTTTCTTATATCATGAATGACTAGTTCTTCTATACAAAATTTGGTGTTATGTCATTGATACTATATCAATCACATAAATGGAAAGCTGGTAAATTATTTAGGTAGCTGATTCCTATAGTGGGGATTCAAATAACCTATAAGTTTCCATCACAAATGGAGACATATAGTTTTGATCACCATAATCCATAGGAGGAAATTATTGATAACACATTGGAGTCTCAGGACATAGTGTGTGCTTGAGAAACATATCACTATTGGTAATGATGATGAGTAGGTGGATAGGATTTCAGTGAATGTTGTGAATTAGTGGTGGAATTACATATTGTAATACTATTTGACATTAAATAATAATAATTATGGAGTAAATCTTGAATTGATGATCATGGTGGGTTTAGATAGATCCTTATGGATCCTCATGGATGAGAAGAACTATGGTGTAATGTTTTCAAGGATCCGTGTCATTATGGGTTGTGAAATTTAAAAGAATTTGGATGTTTTTATCCCAGTGAAAGAGATTTATCGATTATTCTGATACGCATTAGAATTAAATTTTTTTAATGTCTCATGGATGTGTTTCTGGTTATCACTAAAGGTGTAAAATTTCTTTTGGGTGCTCAAGTGAAAGTCGATGTGAGGTAAGTGTTACCCCCATTTTTGTTTTTTCTGTATGTGGTTGGTAACTAATTAATAGGTAGAGTTCAAATCATTATTATGGATGATAAATTCATCATCTTGTCGCTAATGGAGGCACTAAAATGTGGATTAAGTAGGTAAATATATTAAAAGAGGGTTTCAAGGTGGAGAATATTTTTGTTGGGTAATTTTTTGGATAGGAGAAAATTATTACATATAGAAGTTACATTGAGACTGATATTGATATTTCATGATGAGTAACTATTTATAATATATTAAAAACCCATACACATTCCTTTTTTAATCATATAGAAATTATGTTCATAGTAATTCTATACGGTCTATGTCATAATGACTTCTCATGAGTAGGCACCATGACATGTAGTGGTAATTTCACACTGGGAGTAGGGAGGGAATTCCATGGTGGTTTTAGGCTAACCTAGGATAATAACATTACCTCATGAAATTGGGTAGTTAATCCATGATTTTGTTTGGCTGATTGTTGATCCCTATGTATGGTAGGAGTTGTGTTGTATCCTCGAAAGTTCATACCCCATCAGAGCCTGGCATAGATTCATCATGCCCTGACCATCATAGACACATTGTGACAATATTCTTGGAATGTTTTATTAATATTGTAAACATATATTTTGGTATAATATCCCTTAATGATTTAGCACAAGAAGAAACACTAAATGGTTTATTTCATCTGGATCCTCTCACATCCTTTCTCTCAACATCCACTTTGATGTTGAGTTGTTTTCAGTAAATTTTATTGAGGATTTTGGAAATTATATCTCTTCATTTACTATTGATTATATTTTACCTTTAAATATAATATTTTTTATGTATCTAGGTTATTTTTTTGATATTTATTCCAATAGAGAATAATGGAATTGAGCCTAAATATTTCTATGTTTTCCCAACATGGTTAGAGACAGTTCCTAAATGGTAAGCATGTACGGATTACTATAGTATCGGTGATTTTGTGTTTCTTGATGATTTTTAATTAACTATAACTTTTTAGTTATAATAAATAACTAATTATAAAATTTTATAATTAATTATTTGGTTATGGTGCCTTCTTATAGAATCTCTAGAGTTTGGTACAATATTGGAAAATTTGTTTTGATGAATGATGAGGTTCATTTTAGAATCAGTAGGATGGGAACTCTATTTTAATTATATGTGTATCCTTTAATAAAAATATGCATTATTAGTGATTAATGATTTTGAAAGAATATGTTTTTTCAAGGGATAGAGTTTGAGAGCACCGTAGACAAAGATATTGGATGGCATGGAGCCTCCTAATATTGGAATAAGTTCTCATTATCACTTAATGTAATTTTGGATCACATTGAGACAATTTATATAAACTGAAAAGGTTTCATTTCATATTAAGAGATACCCAATAAAGCTATTGGGATGAAATATATGATATAGGTATCATAAGATACTTATTTAAGTCTACATAGGAGTGCATTAAAAACATCAAACTATACATGATTAGTGAGATATATATAATTCCCATCCTTTGTAAGGATCTATCTCATGTGGGTTGATTGAGAGTTGGTGTGAACCATGGGAAGAATAGGCCCTAGAGGAATATGAAAGTTTTGAATCAATAGTTTCCTTCTAGGTGATTGGATTTATATCTCACCTATTGGATATGTTAGACAGACCTAGTGATGGCCATGGAAACTACTGGGGAATTTTATTGAGTTCTATAGGGTTTTAGAGAGATTTACCATGGTATGTTACCTTGAAAAAATGATCATATTGTGATTTGTAATCAAAATAGGATTGGAAATACCTATTGTGGTTAAGGTTTGGATATATTTAATGGAAAATGAGAACAATATGGGGTGTTGGATATCTATTGGAGTTGATGACTATATACAAGGAAAGGTAAAAAGACCATACTGGGTGGACTCATGGTTGAGGTTAGAATATCCATAGGATTGACATAATCTTCTTATATAACTATGGTTTTATTTTAAAATTTCCCTATGAGGATAAATATGTATAATTACATTTTTAAAATTTTTGTCTACGCCATGTGTAACTAAAAACCTAGAGATGGATCAGTGATATTTTGAATTGTGTTGTGATCCATTCTTATTATTTCATTAGTTTGGTTAAACATGAATATATGAATATATACATATCATGTAAAATTTGATAATTTGTTCCAAGGCCTCTCCTTACATTGAGTGAGAAATTATTGGTAGTTTCTTACTTCATGTGATAATGTAGTGACTAGGTTGTGATGGTATATTGGACCCAAAATTGAATAGTAATGTAGTGGTTAGGACAATGGCCTCACCATGAGTGATAACTTATTGGTTAGGTTTTAGTGTGATAACAGACCATATGTCTAGTGACAAATTAGTGGTTAGGATAATGTCTATATTTCTAGTGACAATGTATTGGTGTATATTTACATTGGATAGAATGAGGTAAACATTGTTATGTGATATTGTACCTTACCTTGAGTTATAAGGTAGTGGTTGTGATAATGGGATCATCATCACTGCTAATAGATTTCCAAGGACCTCCATGAGTGAGAAGGTTCATCAAGGAATTGATATATTATGATATATATATATAAATATATATATATATATATGGAAGACCTTGTATTGATTGATAAGGTACTGGAAGAAATGTGGATGTTGGACTCACCTTGAGTGAAATTGTCCTTGAGTGAGAAAGTTGGTTCAATAAATAAATTCTAGATACTACCGCACATCCTCAATATATGTTTAGGTCTTTCAGACATCATACCAAGGGTCTTTGGGTATTAGTTGTATTATTGGAAATGGGTGACTAGATTTCAGCAGTAGTAAATGTTTATATGGTTGGGTTTCATGGTGTCATGTTTATCACACGACGACCTAACTAGAAGTTTTTTTTTCGATTATTTTCAATATTCCTAATTATCCATATGATGACCTATATTAAGGGTATATGGTGATACCCTACTGATATAAATTTCTCAAAACCCACATAGGAACCTCGGTGCACATGAAAACCTTATGAAGGGTTGGATATTAAGCATAGGTTGTGTAGTGCATTACTGAAAAGCTAGGAGCCGTTGTAATCCGGTCCAAAAAAATTAAATAAATAAAATGAAAAGAGTCAAGCATACAAGGGAATATTACATAAACGAGTGTGCACCACCCCACACCTATCTACCTCCACCAGTGAGGCACAATAATCTGGGGTCATGATAGACCACATCTCTCTAGTATTAGTGAGCGCCTGCTTTGCCAACACATACACCACCTGATTAGCCCCTCGGTAGACATGTGAGACCTCCACCCGAATCCGAGAAATATCATTAAGGCAACCAACCCACTGTGGCAGTACACACCAAGGGCCCTGATGCGTCTTGGTTCTCAAGGCATGAACTGTGATCTGAGAGTCAGATTCAATCCATATTTGTTTCCAATTAAAACGGACAGTGTACCTGATGGAATAGATTATTGCCCAAATCTCAACATCAAAAGCCGTACCGGTTCCAATGGCATGGTGAAAGAATCCTTTAACGAACCCACGATAGGTGCGAGACACTCCTCCATAACCTGATGGGTCTGGAGCTCCCAACACAGCCCCATCAACATTTCCATTGAGGCATGGTCCGATGGGTAGGATGCATCGAATATACTTTAGCATCTGAGGCAAGCATGGACACCCCGAAACACCAAGCACACACAGAATTTGAAGTTCTTCCACTGCATTAGACATTCCTCCATCCTACACACGAGATGCTACATAAACATCTCTATGAATCTCCATCACTCCATGTTGAACATTGGGGTGCACACCGGTGAAAATATCAGTATTTCAGGCCTCCCAAAGGGCTGCAATAGTAGCACAAATGGTTGTCAAAAACAGATTAAAAATCTGCTCGCTGAACCGTCCATGGGAAGTAGTAGATAGCATCTGAATAACCAGACCGCAGGTGTCAACAGCCACCCCAAACACCGAACTGATGTATTCCCATAGCTGTTTTGAATGAGAGTAGCCCAAAAAATATGCTGAACTGAGTCCTCATCGGCATTACACATGCAGCACATGGAGGCTATCTGAAACACGGCCCTCTTGAGAGCATCAGATGTGGGTAGGTGATTTTTTCAAATCCTCTAGATAAGAGAAAATCTGGAGGGCCTAATGAAACTCACTTTGAATTTCAGTAGCCAAGAAGGTGCAGGGGATTGGCCCCCACAGAGGATCTTGTAATAATCCCTGCTATTGAATTTCCCAGTTCTTCTATGAACCCAAATCAGAGTATCCTACTCCATAAATAAATAATTATTGACTTCATGCTCCACCTAGATAGGAACACTAAGAGAAGCAGAATGTATATGTGAGAGAAATATGGAAATTGGAAAAGTGGCTGCCTCATGTGGCACATTTAAGTCACAAAGAGGCTGTGTGAGCCACTTTGTGTTCCATAAATTCATTGTGGAATCCCTGTAAACCAACCAACTATTATAGTGGATGATTCTGAAATATTCATGCTTGATAGATTATGAAACCGATGAGGCAAGGTGCTATTTTTATCCATTTAAGAGCCTCATTGTGATTCTGTTTGAAAGAAGGTCATTGTTATCTTAATGAGAAAGCAAGTTCCAAGTGAACTTCACAATCAATCCATCATTAATGGTCTGAAGATCCTTGATTCATAGATCCCCCAGCTCCACAGGCTTGATGCACTCCTTCCATGACATTGTAATTAGCTTCCTCTCATGTGGTGACCTCATCCATATGAAATTATGTAACATACTCTGAAGTTCCTTGAGAAGTCCCCTCGACCATCGATAAATGGAAAAGGAGTAGTCAAACTTCGACGTGATAACTGAGTTCACAAGGCAGACCCTCCCAGCCAGGGACATGGCTTTCCACTTCCAGTTGTCCATCTGATGAACAATTCCTGCAGAGATTCTTTCTAGGTGTTGTCTTTTAACTTTTCCCGAACACAATGGGACCCCAAGGTATTGGAATGGTAACGAATCCCTCCTCACCCCAAGAAGCCTGACAATTCCGTTTCGTTTCCCAACTAGAATTCCATTTCCAAAAACAATGGAAGATTTGTCCCAACTAATTTATTATCCACACACCTCCTCATAATGACTAAAGATGGATTTAATGGAGGAGATAGTTTTCCATGACGCCTGACCAAGAAGCAAGATGTCATCAGCATACAATAAATGAGATGGGGCATGCCCACTCACAACAGCCCTAATTCTTTGAATATATGCATTCTTATTGTTTTTAATGAAGGATAGTTAGTTATTTCCGCTATTTTTTAATCTAATTTGAAGTCATAGTTATCCCAACAAATTATTTATTCCTTATTTATTAATTTTAATCCTTTTCTATATAGGGAGTCATTCATAAGTTTATGTGGAAATAATGGAAAAGACATTGATGAGTGGTTCTAGACGGATTCATTATAAAATAAATAAGTTTAATTTAAATTGCATTATGTAAAATATAACAATATCATTAAATAAACTATATTATAGAATTGAATTTTATTGATTTTATATTTTTGAAAAAATATATATTCTAAGACAACTAATTGTAAAATATTTTATTTATAAAACATTATTCACTTATAAATATAAAATACTTAAAATACCTATTGGATTCTTGTATACCCACCGAACACATATCTAGTGACATTATATTCAATATCCATATATCCAATGAACCAATATATGAAGATCATATTACAATAATATATACGGCCTTACATGGTTAAAAATGTTCATTCATCTTATTCTATGATTTTTATTTCCAAATAAATATTATAATTTTAATATTTTCTATCTTTCTATAGTTATTATTGGTGGGATAACCTTTAATGAAAATCCTAATGATGGAAATTTCATTTTAGGGGATTTTACAAACACTCATTGTGTCTTTTCTATTATAGAATTCATAATGGGGATTCATATTTCATTATAAATATCTCTACACTATTGGTTATTATGACCCATACAAGGTATATAATTCCCATAGGGAGTTCAATGTTATATATGAAATTATAGATGATCATGGGTTTATTTTCTATATCAAATATGATTTCCCTATCCCAGAAATTATTTTGGGAATTTTATTGCGATAGCCAATTCATTCCTAGAATCACATCAACTTACACCAGAGGGAGAATAATAGAAATTGCAGCAAGAATATTCCTCTAAACCTTAACTGAAGAATAATTATATTTTTGGGATGAAATCATTTAAACATATATTATTTTCTTTTAAATTAATATAATTATCATGGTGGTGGTTAATTAATTAATTTATAAAACATTATTGACCTAAAAGTGCATGTAAAATAAAAATAGTATAAGAATTTGATGATTCAAAATGGCCAATAAGCGTACCTATCATAATTTATTTCATATTCTAATAATTTACTAAATCCAAAATGGATAGGTTATTAAAAAATAATATCAAGATTAAACTATCAATTGAAATCTCTAAAATATTTCCTAACCAATGTCCAATTTATTTTATGCTATGATGCATCATGATTAACCTATATCACATATTTGAAAACATAGTTATCATTGATTTTTATCCACTTATTCTTTATAAAATCTTAGAAATAGATAAACCTCACTTTGGTACTAATAGATATGTCCCAAACACAAAAAACATACATATTACATCATTAAACATGATTATTAATAACAAATCACAATAAATCAAACCACTAGAACCTATATAGTTAGTTTCCTTAGGTATTAGATATATAACAAACTTATTTTCCAAAATTCATCAATATATAACCAAAATAATATCCACACATGATAAACATCTTGATATTTCATACATAATAATCTACTATATAACCTAGGGAAATGAAACATATGAAATTGGTGAGATCAATATCTCTTTAAGTGTAAAACATCATATATTTCAATCATGTTCACATATTTCAACATTTAAAAGACTGTAAGGGACCATAAGATGGATATTTTGGTATGAGAATGTAATAATAAAATCATACCCGAATAAGTCTGAACCATGGATCATAACATAACTATAATACATGATATTTAGTTTTATCATTACAAAAAAACTTATAATATACATAACCATAGAAAATTTTATGTTATGTCAAGGATCACTTTTATGACCATAATTACGTAGTGGATGAACATGTACCCTAACATAGTATTCATGTATAGAATCCCTTTTCCCATAACAAAAATTCTTTTAGATAAATCATTACCAAATGCATTTATGGACTATTTATTTTTTATCGCATGAGATAAAAAATGATAAAATTTATATACATGTTCCAAATTAACACAAAGTACTTAAAAAATCTATCAATGAATAATTAAAATAGAAAAATGAAATGGGTTTCAAAGAGATATTCAAATGGAATAAAAATCAATCATTAATAGAAATAATGTGTATGATTATGTTAAAAAAAATTCCCCTGTGATATATTGTAAAGATTTATGCATATTGAAATAGTATAAAAACACATTAGAAGATTCATTGAATATCATTTAGAAAATTAAATGAAATATCATTTCAATTTTGATAAATTATGAATTGTTTTCTAATTCAATAAATTTTAAAAAAAAGAATGTGGATAAAAACTTCACTAAAGAATAATAAAAAATTAAAAGGAATGTATGTAATTAAAACTAAAGAACCCAATTGGAGAAAAAGACCATGTGGAAAACATAATAGGGGAGAGATAAAAATATTCCATTTACACAATTTCAAATAAGATAAAACTGTTTTAAAGAGCCCTTAAAATGTTACATAATTTGGAATGAACACATCTATAGAAAAATATAAATAATATGTACATTGATGAGAATAATTACCATTCGAAAGTAAGATATATTATTAATTTCACATAAAAGTATTATTTCAGTTATATTTTGAATCAATGAGAGTGGAAAATAAATGAGGAATATGAAACCCACAACATAACCCAAGGGGGAAAAAGTATGATTTTAGACATAAATTTAATATATATTCTCTAAATTATTATTTTGGAGTTGATAACCCCACGTACAAATAATGATTGTGTGAAAAAAACTCATTTTTACTCTTGAGTCAGATAAAATAACTTTAATCATATATTTATTAAAAATATTATTTTTAATAATTTATTAACTAAAATCATTCACATCAATTAAATTTTTTATTTTTAAATTATAAAAATTTATACAGATATATTTATTAGTTATTGTTTATATCCATCATAGTATTTTAGTAATTTGGATTGGTTCATATAAGTTACAATATCAAGATGTCAATTCTCATTCCATGATAATAATTTTATCAATACTAGATTAATAATTTTAGTGGAATAATTCTAACACAATGATTTATACATTACTATGTTCAATTTTTTTGATGATATAGGTGTGGTTTGTAAAAATTTAATTCTCCCAAATTACCAATCCCTTTTTTATTCTTCCATATCATGCTTTTTTGTTGAAATTTTTTAATAATTTATCACTTCCTGATATTTCATCCTTTATAGGGTTACTCTCATTATTTTCCATCATTCTATTTGTGTCTCAGTTTTTACATCTCCCATGTATAGGGATAATCCCATTCTCTTCTCTGGATCTATTCATTTCCTTGATAGATCTTACTGATGTACCCACTGCATGAAACCCCTTCTAAAAAATATGCAATTTTAATTCAATAATTTGGATTTTTTTTGGTCTAATATTGGAGTGAAATAATTATTAATGTTATAACATCATGAGTTTTTAGACCAAGATAATTTATAAGTGATTTAAATTTTATCATTTTATGGATGGGATGTTCTCTAATCTGATCATCACAATGTCAATATGATATTTGAAACATTAAAATGTATTTTTTAGGCTTGATTTAAGGCCCGATAGGATCCTCGAGTGTTAAGTCATGTTTTGGAAGTGTCAGAACCAAAAATAAAAAATATGGGATGGCTAAAAGTTGTACATGGTTTTTCTGAAATTGTGAGTCACACCTAGTGAAACCATGAAGCTCATCCAATGGAGGTGGGGGTCTTTCATGATTTGGTTTAAACTTTCGAGTGGATCAATATAGATTTTAGAGTGCTGTATCTATCATCAAAGAGGTATTTTTCATGGGTTATTCATGACTAGCCAAACTGTCTAGAAAACCCATGTGAGGGTGTTCCTTGTGAAGTGATGAGTACACCATTTTGAAAACTATTAGGAAAAACCAAAATCCCCATTAAATTGGGTGAAATTCCCATTTCCCCCTCGAGAATTTTATTTTATACTCCCATATTTTTCTTTTTCCTCCTCTTATCTTTCAAGGAATGTATGCCTTTCGTTCATCTAGTTTGAGAATTGACTGTCATTAGTCTAATATTTAGCCATCAGTAATAGATTCACTTCACTTTCTCGTTTCTTAGTTTTTATCATCTCAATTAATGTTATCATATTGTGATAAAATTCACCATATTAGTATGGTATTCATCTGTATCTTCAATTTCTCTAGAACCATGTCGATTAAAGGCTAAATTTTGGATGTGAGGACCTTCCATGGTATAAGGTAGTTGATCTATATTTTTTCTCTTAATGTATCACCATTTATATATAATTTCATTATTCCCCTCGCAAGTATTTCAATATGACCCCCCTTATATGTGAAAATAAATTTATAGAACATACCTCTCTAATTATAGTTGTCCTTTTATTTTTTTAATTGAAATTGTTAATAGTCATGGATCTCATTTCTTGAAACACTCATATGGTTGTGTTTGTCAAAGGTATTCATCTAATATATTATTTTCAAATAATACCCCTCTATGGGGTCTGGTGTCTTTTGAAATAATGGACGGTTAAATTTTATGTCTTGTATGAGATACCGAATTGTTTTCATCCTTCCCCCTAATGCTCTATTGTGGAAAACCACCTCCACATGGGTTTTCAATTAGATTATATTTAAAATACATAAATTTAATTAAATATAATGTGTTTTTAGAAGACATGGAATGTTACCTTTAAGAAATGGTGAATTTTTCCACGAGCTAGTAAATGAAATTCATTAATTGTATATTGAATGATATAGTACATGTAAATAAGTATATACTAATTTAAAGAGTAAATGGGAGTGTTCTCCTATAATTATACATTCCTTGTGGTGTGGTGTGCTTAAGTATCGGGACTACTTTATTTGTTTCATCCTGAATTGTGATGAGGCATGCTTAAGGGAATGTTCCGTCTTATTATTTAAACATAAATGATTAAATGAATCATGCAAGACTTGATCAAATATTGGGTTTCTCTTTATTGAATGCCTTGGATAGGGTCATGGTCATTTGAGACTATATTATTCCTTGATCGATACTGGGGTTTTCTTTTGTGGAACTCCATGTATAGGATTATAGTTTAATTCAATTGTTAATACACTAGATAAGGTACTTGGAATGCCTTAGATACCCTCCCCGAGAATTATTTATGCCCCCACATGAGTGATATTATTTACCTATGGGAGACATTGTTGATTGGATTAGTGTCTAGATGGTTTTATCAAGCAATGAGTGATACTCATTTCCTTATGTGAGATACAAGGGATAGGATTGAAATTTTTATCTTCACTCTATTCTGAGAGTGAGACATGTAATTCCATTTAGGGATCTTCTTGGATAGACTCATATATTGTTTTTAATTTATATCCCTACTAGAGTGACAATTGGGATTCATCTTTGGATCACCTTATCTAGGCGTAGAGTGCCTCTATTAAAATTCCAATGATAAATTTTGTTATTAAAGGCTAAAAAATCATATATTTTATACATGGTCACATCTATCAAACCAAATCACATGATTGAGATTCATCCCATATCTTGATACTTGTTTTATGATGATTTTTTATTGAAACCATATTAAATATGAAGAATCTTCCTTCCATTCAGACATATCAAGATTAGACTGAAGAATCTATAGTTATATAGGTGTCCTTGAGGAACCTATGACCTACTTGTAGTGACTACTCATTTATTTATCTTTTTTTATTTGATATTCTTACACACTATTGTATTCTATACTCACATTTTGGATTTATATTTATACACTATTAGTGATGGCATACTGACTATATCTTACACCTTTCTCAGACTACCATTTCACTTGGGAACCTGATAAGACCTCATGTTCATATGTCCATGGATTATTACTTGTGTTGTTATGTTTATTCCTGGAGATTGGAATTAGGAGCACTAGACTGAGGTAGAGCTCAGTATGGTCATAGATTAAACCAAAGGGGTTGTTTACCCTTGTTATTATAAATGTATTGTACCAATACTTCATGATTACATTTTTTGTTGTATTCTTGTGATATACTGATGGGATACATTGAACATGAGCATGAATTCATTACATTGATCCACCATTATACCCTCGATTATAGTTGATAGATTATGGTGATATGGAGGCACGCTTGAGGCCATGTGTAAATTGGTATGACTATAGGTTTTATGGTCAGTGAGTCTAAGATGATACAAAGTGATATCGTAGCCTCTTTTCCTTTATGTTACTGTTTTGGGAATTTGTATAAAAGGGGATATGAATTTTTTGGCTCATGGTAAATATCCTTGTATGGGAGTGATCAACCTATGCACGGGGAAGAGTCCATGTGTCCTGGGTTGGGATTGTTGTTCTTTTTTTATAGTTTATTATGATTTAACCATGAGTGACTGGTTTATTTTTTACTTCTTACTGACTTTGTGAGATTTATGGTTTTTTTCTTTGTCTTGGTATGAAATTAAAGTATCATTACCTTCATAATTATAAGATCATTAGAATTCACATGTCATGCATATTCCCTTCCATATAGATTTCCTTTTTGGGATATTTTAGATTTTTGGATGTGCCTTGTCTTTTTTAGCACGATTGTTAAATAGAATTTTAGGTATTTTAGAAACATACTTAGTTTTATACCTTTTTTTAATTTTATTAGAATTATTATTTGTGAAACATGATGTGTCATTTATGTTGTCTATTTTCTAGTACATCATGCTCCTATGATTTATTTACAATGCTTATCAATTTTGTATGATTAAATGATTACATTAAATGTTTTTGTGGTTATTAGCATGTTTAATTTTCTCGACTTCTTGTGATTGAATGCTTAGATATAATTGTGATATATAATTGGACATTAATGTTTAAAAATAAATCTAAATGGTTTTTTTCTATATCTATTAGTGTAGGAACCTTGACTAACTAATCATGGCATTTTTGAGCCATGAACTAATGGGTTTAATGGGCTAAAACATAATGGTTCCAATTATATTGGAGAAAATTTTCAATTTATAAACTGTATGTGTTCTTTATAAATTGGTAAATGGTAACCCATATAATCAAAAAATAATCCATTAGATTGTTATACATTCATACTGATGTATAGATATGAAGCTATTTAATTTTTACCATAAATGAGTCGGTTTCCTTACAGAGGCTTGTGCCTATATCCTTTGGGCATGATGACCCATATGACTTGATTTCATAATGCACAACTGGAAAAAATTAGGTCATTTGAGGGATATTTTTAATGAGATAACCCACCAAGGGTATTTTAATCCTTATTTATAAATACGTTTTTGGTTGTATTTTGATGAACCAATAAGGACTTGATGGGACCCTTATAAGAACCCTTTATTCCTACATGATCGAGACTGTTTCATGATGCATTTATTTTTATATGCCTAAATTCTTAACCCCATGGGGGTATGCATATGCTATATAGTGATGGTTATTTAATGTGTCCACATATAGAAATATGGGTTCACATATAGACGTATTATGGGATATTACATGTCATATTTCCCTTTTAATTTATATAAGCCCTTTTATCTTCTTTTAAGATGTACTTATATGAGGAGTTATTAAATTAAAATGTCAATTACAACATGAAGGATGTTTTCCTCTATAGATTGGATTTTACATTTACATTATCTAATCCTGTTTTTGAAAAATATGTGAGGATATATAAAATTATTAAAATCAATTTATGTTATTATTTTCAAGATATGATAGGATTTTAAGTAAATATCATTTTATAAATGAAATTTTATAATAACTTACACATGTTTCCTTGTGGAATTACATAAAAAAATGTATCTAATCTTTTTTTCATTATGACTGTTACTTGATATTATTTATGTTCGATCCTAGAAATGTTTCAATAGATAAATTTGAATTAAAGTAATGGGTTATATGAATCATGTAGAGGTTTTTTTTCTTCAAACCACATTTAAGGGTAGATAAAATGCTTCCATGATCCTTTCAATTGCCTTGGTGAATGGTTGTGGGAAGCTTCTAACGTTAAGTTCCATTGGCCCCAAGTTCGGATCCTAGTTTCTAAAATAACACTTGGATTGGAAGGGTGATTATTTGATTACTTGACCGTTGTTATGAGTGTGGGTGTCATTTCATGCTTGGTGTCAGTGGATTGGGAATGTCTAGGGAATATTTGATTGCTTAGTAGGTTGTTTCATGCTCCTTTTATAATGGACGTCTTAGGTGGTCGTCACTGAGGTCTGCAGTCATATAGATCAATATGAATCAAGAATAGTTCTTTCTATGGACCATAAACTATTGAATTCATATCTAAATAATCCTGTATATTTTTTTCAAGTGATGTTCCATTTCTAAAATGAATCCCAGGGTAGTATATTTCAACAAACATGGTTCTCGTCAAGTTAATAAATGGTGTAGTGAACCGTATGAGTTTGGTGGAAACTATTTAACTCTTTAAGTGTTATTATTTTATCTATAGTCATATCTAAGGTAGAGTAACCTATATTTTAGTGTAAATATGACTTGTCTCAATAATTTGGGTGATTTTCTAAAGATGATCAAATGTTTTGACACACTCGCCTCTTGTTTTGGATTTTATGCCTGATGTTATGGTATGTGTGGATGTAACTTATGAAGAGTATCATGGGTATGTATAAATTGAATATGGTCTTGTGAACTTCTAAGTGGATATTCTATCTCTACATCCAGTTTACTTCTTTCTAAAGCATGTTGGCCTTATTCATGAACCAGATTTAGTGGATGATGGTACATGTGTCATGTTTGAGTTAACTTTTTTTATAAATCTAATTATAAGGGAACTCATATGGTGGGAATAACCATGTTGAATTTATAAAAAATTTTCCCTTCCAATAAGAATGAAAAAAAATCATAGAAGTACCATTTTGGGAATGGTCAGTGTGGCATTAAATTTCCATGAGGCTGGTAAGCTAGGAATCCATCGGTTCATTCAAGGTCTCACGAAAGTCAAATGGTTGGATGTTTATGAAATCATTTGAATGAATATAATTAATTTGGACACTCATGTTTATTCTTGATTAATCATTAGATTGATTGGGAGATAAATGAATAGTGATATGTTATTAGTGACATTGTGTTGGTGGGTGTATCTGAGATCATTTAAAAGAACATGGCCAACAATGGTTTGAATTATCTTCTTATATATTGTTCTATGTATGGTTCTATGAAAACTATTCAAAAAACTATTTATTTTTTATAATGGTAGTGTCATAGGTTTTCTTTCTATTTATAATATCCTTTTAGTTCACTATTTCCTTATTGATAATCATGTCCCCAATTTTGACATCTTTCTTGGTACATTAAGAGATCATCAGTTTTATGCTGCCCTAAATTAATATGATTGTATGTTTCTATAAAAAGAATCTATGGTAGTTTCACTCCTGATGCATAGTAAGTTAAGAGGCATGTTTCATCCTAAGAGTTAATTAAGTTCCAAAGTAGGAAAACCTTTGAAAGGCTCATAGACACAGGTTTTTTTAACCTGATTTCCATGAAGATGCCACTTTGGGTTTGGCCAGTGTTTTGGATGTCTTTATGTTATATATTTTCACTAAAGTATCACTTATATATTTTGGGCATAAGATATATTGGATGTGATTGTTGGACTCTTGTTGATGATTTTTCGATTACCTAGGATTCCATTCCTGCTCAGATGAGGTGTTCTAACGACGATGATACAATCATGATGGATTGATTATACACCAAGTTTGTGCTGAGGAACAATAGCTTAAAGTGAACATTTCATCATAAGATGTCACCTAAATCCAGTTATGGTTTTCTAGGGATGTTCTCGAATAGAAAATAAGGTTACTTGGAGGAATATGTTTTAATTCATGTTGTGTTACATTATTCATCTAAGTTGAGAATTTTTTAAAATAGTTGATCAGGAGTGGCTTTACATTATTCTATTTTGTTTTGAGGAATTTGGACAGTGAGTAATCATTTCAATAATACCACTAGGTTAATATGGGTGAGGTGTAAATTTTGTATGTTCCTTTTGAGGAAATATTTTTTGACCAGTTTCATCTTGGTCAATCAAAATTCAATCATTTCAATCAAATGAGAACTATATCACATCTTTGAATGTGATTGGGTTTCTATGTTGAGAAAATTATTCCAACAGAAGTGTTATAAATTGTAGGGTATTCTTTGATAGGAAAATCCAATAGTGGGGTACCATGGGTAAATTTTGGTGGTTAAATAATAGAACCTATTTTTGAGTATAACTTGATGTTGTTTAATGAAATATATAATGATGTGATCATGTATCTAATTAGGCAGTCTTGGATAACTTATATCTCATTTATTTTTTTATGAATTTGATCATTGACTCACGTTTATGTAACTTATGTACCATATTATTAAGAAATTATTGAAGATTTTTTTGGTCTTTAGAAACAAAATTTAGCCATTTGAATGAAATTTCATGACCTAGGTTTGTTGGGTGATGTTTTGGGTTTCCCCAAGGATTCATAGGGGTGAAAAGTGGGAAGGTTGTAATGCCCTTTATTTTTTGACTAGCTAAAATTTATTAGGGATTATAATTTTACCATTTAGGGGATGGTTTATTATCTAAAATGAGTTTCAGAATAATAATATATGTTTTTTAGTGATTAAAGTTTATTTCTTTTAGATTTTGTTTAATGATCAAGAGGTTCCTCATGTGTTTTGTCAATTTTTGGAAGTATCAAACCCCAAAATATCAAATCCAGAGAAGGATAATATGGGTGTATTGTTTGACTAAATCTATGTAGCCTACAAGGTGAACTAGTGTGTCTCATCATGTGTATATAGGTGTCTTTAATTGTTTGATCTAACCATAAGAGAGGATCTAAACCATCATATGGGTGGTGCAACCATCTTTACAGAGGTATTTTTCCTGGGTTGTGCATGGTTAGCTGAACTGTGTGACCTGCCTGTGTGAGGGGGTTCCATGGGTAGTGTTAAGTGTATGATTGGAAAAAAAATTCCAACCATACAACCAAACCATGTGACTCATTAAATGTGTTGAGATTATCATCCCCCCATCCCTTTATTTTTTTATACCCAGTTTTTATTATCCTCCTCCACGTGAAGCATTCTACCATGGGTTCCTCATCCTCCCATTCTAGGAATGGATTCCTTTAAATCATCTTGTTTCATAGTCATGTTACATTAGTCTCATTGGTTAGACTTAAAAAATATCTTTACTCCCCATTCTTTTTTATTCTATTCTTTCATTATCATTGACACAACTGATGTGTGAAATAATTCATCCTAATTTAGGGAATTCATTCATTTATTTAATTTCTCCAGAACTGGCTGTATTCATGACAATATTTTTGGAAATGTGGACCATCCTTATTATAAGGTTGCTGGTATATATATTTTACCCATATAGTCTCATGAATTATAAAACGAGTCCTTATGTTGTGCATAGGTATTTTCATGTGACTCCTCTTAAATTTGATGCAAAATTTTTAGAATCTAAAACTATAATTTAGTAGTACTTATATTTTTTAAATGGAATTGTTAATGGACATAGACCCTATGTTATTAATCACCCTTATTGGTGTTTTTCTCGAATTCCATTAATTAACCTATTTGTTTCTAATAGGACCCCTATTTAAGGTACACTATATTTTAAAATAAGAGTGGATTAAATTGATTTTATTAGTTGAGATACAAAATGGATGGAATTGTTCCCCCCTTATATTATGTTGTGTCCAAAACACCTTATATTGGTTTTGGGATTAGGTTATGTTCAAAATATTGAATTTAAATTAAATTTAATGACATTTTGGAAGACTTGAAATGTGATCTTTAGAAAATGAAAAATTTATCCATGAGCTAGTAAATGATATTTATTTATTAAATAATGAATTATTTAGTGCATGGACATTGTTATTCTCTATTTTAAATTGTAAATGGTTGTGGCCCCCTATAAGTATACATTACTTGTGGCGTGGCATGCTTAAGTACAAGGTCCACTTTATTTCATTAATCATTAATAGTGATGATTCATACTTAAGGACATGTAACTTCTTATTATTTAGACATAAATTTTTAAATAAATCATGTAGGTCTTGATAAATATTTTTGTTCCTCATTAATACAAAACAAGGATGGTCTCATGGGTAGTTGAGACTGTATTATGCCTTGAGTAATACTTGGGATTACTTTTTTAGAATCCCAAGGACATTATTATTGGTTACTTCATTTGTAAATATACTGGGAACAATTCTTTGAATTCCTTGAAAGGGATCACTGGGAATTTTTCATACCTCCACATGAGAAATATAGGTTCCCTTTGAGAGACATTAAATATTTTAATGGTTTCTACATGGTTATAACATGACATGAGTGATACATGATCCCCTGTGTGAGAAACCAGGAATATGCTCAGAGGGTTTCAACTTCATGACATAATGAGAGTGATATTTGGGATTTCATTTAGGAATCTATTTGTATTGATTTATAAGGTGTTAGGTATTTATATTTTCCCAAGATAATTTTTTTAGATTCCTTATTGGGTCACATTGTATGATCTCATGGTGACTCTAATAAAATTCGAATGATTAATTTAATATTAAAAACAAATAATTCATAGTTTTTATCCATGCATCAAGTAAATCAAATAAAATTATTGGGGTTAATCCCATTTCTGGATACAAGACTTATAATGTCTTATTATTGCACCCATATTTTATCTACATAGGTTTCCTTCCTTTCAGTCATATATGAATTTGGCTGATGTAGGTATGGTCGGCCAGGTGTCATTGAGGAACTTGGGCCAGACCTATTAAAATTATTCATTTATTTATCTTTTCTTTCTTTTATATTATTGAAAACTATTTTACTTTATACTCATGGATTGGATTCATCTTTAGATAGAATTACTGCCACCCTACTAAGTATATATCACACCCTACTCAGGCATCCATTATGTTGGTGTTCCTGAGAAGACCTCATTCCCATAGGTCCATGGATTATTGCTCGAGTTGTTATGCTTGAACCTCGAGATAGGAGTTTAGAGCACAGGACTGTGCTAGAGACCAGAATGATCATGGAGTCACCCCATAAGGATTTTGTTCCTTATAATTATAAATATATTGTAATGGTTAATGATTGTTTACTGTTTTAGTTATATATCCTCATACAGACATTCAAGCATAGTTTTATATTTCTCATTGTCCAATTCATTTTTATTTATTGAGTAATTATTGTTATTTGGTCTCTCTTTCTTGTCATTATTTATATTTCTTTGTCTATTGTATTTATGTGATATACCACTTTTATAATCTGACAATGAGGGTATAATAATACTAATATAAAACCATTAGACCCTAACTTCTAGTCATCATCCTCTAGAATATATTGAAGTACACTTGATTCCATGTGGAAACCGTACGAGATATTGGTCTTATAGCCACTCTGGTAGGGATGTTACAAATGTATCTCTATGTTTATCTAATATTATCTTATCTCCACTAATTCTCATTCCATCTATGCTATTGTGAATAAACCTGTCCTTCTCAAACATATATAATAATATGGTGAATGGGGAATGTGTCGTGGAAATTGGCCAATTGTGTCTTTATCAGTATCAACACACTCATTGATTTGGTTCATGGGGGTTTTTCTGCATATATATTGAAAGTAAAGTGATTGTATATAATGGTGTATTTTATGGTAGCATTATTATAGGGTGGTGGTTGAAAAATATCTAGTTATTTTTTTATTTATTGGTTTTTCTATTGTAAATCGATGATACAATTATTAGCAGATTGTGATTTTTTCAAATGGGTTTTATTGATACATTCTCATCATTTTCATGTTTTTTGTTTTTCTATATTATATAAAAAATCTAAATTTATATGTAATTTAGTTTATTTTATGGAATTTTTTTGTCAACAATGATGATTACATGAGATTAATATTGGTACTTCTAGATATTTTGATGTGATGATGTTCATCGGAAACAACATTGGCTTCAAGCATGAGGTGGAATTCATGTTCTAGACAACCTGATCTTCTCCAATTTTATATTTTGAAATTTTATTTTTCTTTTATTTTTAACTATTATAATATTTTTTATATTTTAATTTATTTTTTTGGTATTTGGTTTCTGGTCATTTATTTTTTGCGGGCTACCCGTCATTCTAATAAAGAACTTATTTTTCGTGAACAAAAAAATGATATTGGAGGATGTTGAGCAGGAAAAAATTAAACATTATATAATAATGAATGAGTTAGATTATAGATATTTATTAATTAAATAATATTATAAAATAATTACAATCAAGTTGACAATATAGATTATAGTCTTGATTTAGTGTTATAAAGAGTGGAGTGGAATAACTAGATACATTAATATATTTTCCCTTTTTAAATAAGGGTTCCTTTGTAATTATCAATTTACGAATACTTATTGAGACCATAAGATACAAAACATGGAAGAGTATATTTTGGAGAGACAACACAGGTTGCTATTTAAGATCAAAATGACGGAAATGTTTTATTTGGTGGGTGTAGAGGAGGGGACTTGTTATATGCAATTTTTACTAGCATCGTCACATATACTCATTAAAAAATGTTTATTGATTTAATTTTATATGAAATTTGGATTTAGAGTGTAAACATAATATATATGGCTCATGAATACCCTCATACACCCACTTTTGTGATAATTTTAGACATATATTATGCATTTAACCTATTTTACCCCATTTTACACTTACCATCGTAACTCTAATTTTACCATAATGACTTTATGTTTTCCCTAAAATATCATTTTCCCAGAAATTTTTTCATTGAAATAATTAAAAATTAAATGTATTTTATTTTATTAATTTTATAAAATCATTTTAAATTAATTATAAATTGGAAATTCAAAATACATAAAACAATGTCTAGATAAATATATTTCAAATTCATTAAAAATTAATAATCATTATATTAATGTCAATGAACTATATATATATATAAATAATAATTATCATTAAGTTCTATACTCGAAATATGAATAAAATTTCTCTTAAATTAATTATTTATAAATAAAAATAATAAATGATTTTTATAAAATGTTTTTATGTTGACCAAGGATCATTATATTCATATTCTATATAACTTATTAACTATTTATTAAGTATTATTAACATATTTTTTGAGACATTCAATGAATATTTTGAATCTATTTTATTAATTTTATTTTTAGAAGGAAATAAATTAAATAAAAAAATTATGATATAAAAATATTTCCATTTCTATAAAAAAAAAGATATTATAAAAAATGAATTAATATCTTTTATATTTTTCCAAATTTAATTATTTAATGTTAATTGTAAGTAAAATATTTTATGTGTAACATATTGTTCACATATAGCGATAAAATAATTAATATACCTAGTGGATACATATATAACCAATAAACAAATATCAAATGATTACATATTCAATTGTCATATATCCAATGATTGTATATATAATAGCTATATTCTTTTTATTTTCAAAAACTTTTAAATGGAATGTGAGAACTCTTGCAGTCCAATAAATCAACAATAAAATGAGATTACATACTTGTTAAAAATTAAATTGAGGTGATTGGAATCAAATTCCCTATATAGTTTCTAGGGAACATAATAAACCTGGTTTCCTGTATGATCTTCAAGGATTGCTCCATAACAAGTTACCAGTTACTCACAGGCTTGCATGTTCTTTTCTTTGCTAATTTTTCCCATGTTGAAGACACTTACCAATATATGGTCTTTCTTGTTAATCCACTACCCCTGCTCCATGGTACCTTCCACTCAGATAAATCTACTTCTCATTTGATTAATGTCTTCCCTAGTCGCCTTAATCACCAAGAAATCCTCCTTCATTTCCTTATCTGAGTGCATGAGTAGATCCATATTTTTATCTAAATCTACATCCTCCTGATGCTTCCAACCGACAAGAGGCCCTTCTATATGCTACGGAAGAGCATCCTCCATCTCTAAAATCACCTCTTTATATTGATTTTTCAATTGTTCATGCTGATAAATTTCCCTTAGAGGAGCCTCAGATTCTTCAGAAACTTATTCATTGGCCTTTGAGCCCCAAACACGCTTACAATCCCCATGCTCATTAGAGCCTTTCCTCTAGCTCATGTAATTATTTCATGCATTATTAGTACCCAGTTCTGAGACTTTTGAGCATGCCTCTACCTTTTACCTTATCGTCATAAGATGGTTGTACATGCATGGCATGCTCTACCATGTCTGAACACCTTAGTTGGAAAAATCCAAGAACCATGTATTGAAACTGTGAAGAGGTATTTTCACTTGTTGCTGGATACCCACCCACTACATCACACACCATGGATCCACTGCATATATTTGAATCCAACTGCCTTACTATATCATGATTCACGTGTCGATCCCTCTCCTAATGTCACGCCTCCTTCTCCTAAACTAATCCATAAGTCATACCGACCATGTCGCCTCCAAAAGAATGTATTTTCTCAGAAGATAATCGAATACCCAAAGCAGCTTTTAGTGTGCTAAAAATGTCATAAATAGTAGGGTCACACTAAGAAAACATAGCTGGCTTCCGAGGAGCCTCAATAGATTCTTGCCCCAAACGGACTGGTCGCACCTCCCTTGACTGCCGACGACCTTCATTATCCTCAGGTTCATTTATGTCCAAAGGGAATCGGTGATCAAGGGAACCATAGTAGAGCCTAGGGGCTCATGATTTTCACTAGTGTAAAATCTATTCTCCACTTGTGAATCTCGGTTTCCTCACTGACATGAATTCGGATGATGGCCAAGGAAAAAATATGTTGAACAGAAGTGTGTCCAATATTTAAAAACAACTAATTGCTTCCACTAAATCTCATGTCCAACCAGGGTCCAAATTCATTCGACTGGAAGCTTCAAGATTTGGACTTCAACAAAAATGCATAGAGAAATTGGATGACAAATAGAACTGGTTCTCGAGTCCGAGTAGATATAGAAACAAACCAAATTCCCTAACATTCAGATAATAGTAGGAATCTTAAAGGGAAGAGGGATCTTGGGAAATCTTACCCAAATAACCATTGATAGATCACCTCGTTTCATATTATGATCAAAATAACATCATAGAAGATAGAAATGGAAGTCGTTACAAGATCGAGGAGACCCTAACCACATAGTGATCAGATTTTCTGAGGATGATAATAGAATCATGATGTGTCATTTTTCTAGGATCCCAACAAATGTGAGATCCTGAAGACCCCATTTTCAAAAAAACAAATTTATCAAACACCACAACCAATTCAATTTGTGTGGTGAACCAAGACACCATGGTTTGGTAGAGAAGAACTGAAGCATATATAAATTCATAGGTCAAAAGTTCGAGTTGTGGGAAGTCATCACATAGATTCGGGACATTATGTCAGATAAGGATTTGAGGGGATGAATTAAAAGACCTGGAATTGGAAAACAATGATAATGGAAGAGGCTTATCCTTTGGAGGGGAATAACAAACCCCATCTCCCGACCATGGAGGACATGTGGAGGCATCGGCTATGGCCTGCCTAGGTCATGGGTGAGCCATTTGGAGCTGCTTCTATAGAGCATGACATGAATTGTTTAACAACTATATTACATTCTTGTATATGACCTTACATGATTCACTAAAAGTCATTCATTTTATTTATTTATTTATTTCTAAAAAATTCTATAATATTTCATTTGTTTTTATATTATTTCAACATTATAATCAATTGGATAATCATTATATAAAATAAAATGTCTAAAGATTTCATGTTTTGGTCTTTTTGTTCACATGAGGATTTATTTATCTTCTAATTTTCATAATGATTTCTCATATTTATTTCAAAAATTGAATTATGTTTATCATGTATTGTAATATTTTGTTATAATATATTTTATTTTTTTATTTTTTTATTTTAATATTTTGTATATTAAAAAAATACTCCATATATTCTTGTAATAAAAATATGTGGTGATACAGAATCCTCAATTGCCTATAAAAATTGATAATGTGCTTTCACATATTCTTCTCTTCAATCCTATAAAAAAACTCCTAAAATTTGTTTTTAGTCATGTTACTCAATAATTTTATTATAGTTACACTATTATTAAAAATGTGGAATCATACTAATGGCCATTTAATGTATTATGGTGTTATGCCTTTCAATGTGAAATTGTGGAAATATAGAAAAATACATGGAAAATGAATCAAAAAATATTAAATATCCTTTTAACTAAGATTGAATCATGGCCATGAGGAATGTGGGGTCATAGATATAAATTCTCTAGAATGAAAAATATACTAAAATTTTTCAGCTTAGTACATTGCAACATGATCAGGGAATTTCAACACAATATCTATAGATACTACATAACTTGTAAATAAAATAAAATTTATAACCAAAATTATTGCAACCTGAGAAATATGAAGATAGTTTGTTGACTTTTTAAAGATATCCTGTTAATCAATACAATTATATGGGGTTTATTTCCATTAAAACCATATCCATGAAACCCTCAGAAATAACCTCATGATATAGATCTCTGCACTACAGTGTGACTCATTTATAAAAAAGTAAACTACATCTCTATCACAAATCATTCAATGTACAATAAGTATAGATTTAATGTGAGATATCCACATTAGGTCAACACTTTTTTCAACTTCATTCACATCATAATTTAATATGACCTTTCACATCATGATATACATTAACTCAATATTATAATATTACTTTTATTTCTATCTTATGTTGAATATGCATCAAAAAAATCCAAGATATTTTCTTCATTTAAATAAAACATGAAAGAACCATCAATACTTATGAAAAAATTTACTCAAGAAATTAATCATTATATGACACTAATATGAAGTAAATTAAACCACAATGTTAGTGGATACAATTGTTTTTTTGAGTTTACACCAACACTCGGTGTAATAAAAATCATATTTTTACCATGTCCAAATTGAGATTAATATATAGATCCCATATGTAAATTCACTTAATTAATAAAATATTCAATAATAATTGATAATGCCCAAAAATAATATGGGGCTCTTTAGATAGGGGAAAATTCTTATGAATCATTTTTTATATTGTTGTAAATATTGATCCTCTTAAATATTAGGAAAATATCTTGGAGTATCCTATGATAATTTAATTTGATAATTCAAATGAACATTCTATATTATCTAGGGATTGGGATATTAAATATAAAACATTTTTTAATTTTCAAAACATGATTCAATGTAAGGTATTTGAAATCTAACAACACAAAAATTATAAAAATTAAATCCCCTAACATGCTTTAGGGGACCATGAGAAAAACACTTTAAATCTTCTAATAGTTCAAATTGATCAGTATTATTCATTATATAAACAAATGAATACTAAATATTAATAATTTCACATGGAAATTATACAAATATTATAAACATTTATTTTATTATGAACATAGATGACATTAATATCATTAGGATGTATATTTGTTGAAAATATTTGTTATCTCTATCATATTTTGAATTTCAATCATAATACATTCACTTTATTGTATCCTAAATTATTCAATATATGGATCAATTACATTGGTATTTACTAGAACATACTAGTGTTCTCTTTGTTAACTATAAATATTTAAGTGAAGGTGAATACACTTTTCAACTCCTCATTCTATATTTTTAAATATTGTAAATTTACTACAAATCATTAATTTTATAATTTTCAATAATTTATTTTTATGGTATGTGGTAATCACACAATCAAAAATGATATAACCATATCAACCGCTAAAAAAATTCTAAAAGAAAAATCTATCCCAGCACAAATATTTTTATTTTTAAAATCATAATAAAGTTTATAATGATGAGTTGGCAGAAAGGACCATCCTCATGTTATTTGTGCCACACCTAATAATTGAAACTAATCATTAGCTTGACCCTCACCCACATCATATCTATATTAAGAATCATTGATCACTATAAAAAAATTCATCATTAATAATCCTTAGATCATTCACATTAAGAATAAATTTAGAAGATTGTGACTATATGATATTAAACACCATAAACCCTATACCACCATCGACCCCTTTCATTCCAGGACCATTCACCAATAAAACAAATCACTATAGTTGTGAATCACAGAACCATACCATATTAAATTCTCAATATGATGGAATATAGAGCCAATAATATGGATAGAAATTAACATTAAGAATAGTGATAAACAATATAAGAAAAAAATTGAAGGAAAAAATGATGCACTGGTCACACCTCCTCAAACACTACCAAATGAACAGACAATACATCCGAAGACTCAACAAATAACATCCCACCAAACTAAATTTTCATTGGTGTGATAGAACAGGAATCCAGAGTAGAGTTTGAAGTAGACTTGGGCCTTAGTAAACCATTATAAAAACATATAAATCATTATTATACATGAAGATGAACCACCTAAGATGGAAAAAATCACTATACCATAAGATTTAAATGACCCAGGACCTTATACAGACCACCATCCACTTCCATCAGAACACCTCTTTTCCTAGCTCTCCATAAAACTACTCTAAAATTCAATCAAATACCTTCTTAATGATATAAGAAAAACTAATAACACCACCTTAAAAAACAATACATTTTTCCTCATGGTATACTAACAATTACCTAACGATCACATCCAAAACCATAATGATTAACAAGAACTTTGCACCTAGAAACGATGGAATATGAAAAAATGGAAATAGATCCTTCTAGTTGAGTATATTCTTTCATTCAATACACAAATGACCGATAATACTATGGAAAAAACGTAAAAAAATCATGATAAAAATTTTTAGTCAATAGTAGGAGAATTATAAATTATGTAATATAATAAAATTAAAATATATTTATTGGATAGATACAACCATCTGTAATTTATTTTTTCTATAACTACGGCTTCCTCCCCCAAATGCATTATCAAATGAATCATCACAATTAAATATTATTGTTTAAATATCATATATAAATATCAAATAATCCTTAAAATTCTCATTTAACATTATTCAATATTATTAAGGTTAATTATTTTAATATAAACTTATCGAATGAATTTGAAAATTACAATTAAAACCGTAGTTTTTTATTAGGTTCCAAATTATGTGTTAACAAAGGTAGTACCTACTATTTCAATATATTTTAGTCGTGAATTTTCAATCCACATAACATATGTTGTATTATAAGAATTATATAAAAATTTGACATTCTTATCCATAAATTATTTTACATTATATATTTATTAAAGGAAAATGGATTTTCAAATAAATTAAATGAAAAAATTACGAAAATTAATTATCATTATCATTTTTTAATAGATCTTACATAAAATTCATTAGTTATAAAAAAATATTAGAATAAAAGTAATCCATTTATTTTCCTTTCTAAAAATGAAATGTAAAAAATCATTTTATTACACACATTCTTCAAATATTTCATAAAATCCTTCTTGGGACATAACAAATGAAATTCCCTGTATATATGTTCAAATAATAGACTCATTATTTTATTCTAATTACATATAATTGGGTAATTTTTTTTCAAATACATATTTTACTGAAAATCTATTTCAATCACTATATCAGTTGTTGAAAATTATTCCACTATTTTTCATGTACATAATAATTTTTTTGGTGATGAAATTTGAATTTTACATCAATTTGTGTCTTATTAACCCAAAATTAGTGATATGGGTCTAGAAATTGATGACGAAATTTAAAAGCAACATTATCTTTTATAGGGTAGTTTATGAGACTAAAATTATAAAGTACTAATGAAATTATCACAACCACTGTCAAGGTTATAAACAAAAAAATTATCTCACCTATTAAAATTACTAATAATCTAGATTAGATAATCATGCATTCAAAAATATTTTCAAAGAGGAAGCATCATATATTTATAAAATACCTTTACTTAACCCCAACAACAATAAAAATGAGGGGTAATGATAGAAATCATTCTTACTTTGTAGCCTTTTATTTCTTGTATTACCCATTTCTATAAGGAATAAAACATATTTGATAAAAATCATGGAAGTGAAATTAAAATTTACTAGAATAAAAATTAATATCCTATATTTTTTATTAAAATTCCAAAATGGATTGGATCTATAAATTTACAATCCTAAGAGTATATTTAAGGATCAATAAATAAATTTTAAAGTAATGAATCAAATATAGTAATTTTTTTAATATATTGAATGACTCATAAAATAATATTTTTTGTTATATAAGGCATTCTAATTCATATAAAATATAGTTTTAGAGGAAATACAAAATATTTTGAATCATGGTTTAAAATTAATGTAAAATAAAATATCCATATAATACATAATATTTTACTTCTTAGTTTTATTACCTTTTTTCAAACATGTATATTTTTTTATTGACTCGCAATAAGAATCCCCAAAAAATAAAGTTCTATATTTTGAATTTATGAACAATATTTCTTATAAATATTGAGATATTCATGTATCATTAAATAATTAAGTCTATGATTGTTAATAATATTCATGATCTGGTTAAACTATCTAAGAAAACCAGTTTTACTAAAAACAAACATGAAATAATTATAATATCATAAAAATATTTCTGTATATATATCTAGATAAGAACATGGTATGGTTTAAATGTTTTTAAAAATAAAACTTTGTACCCTTTTCATGTACATTATACAATTATTTATTTTTTATAAGATTAAAAAAAAATTATATTTTCTTTCATAGATATGTTTTCTATCATATATTTCTCCCTAAAATCAGACAATAATGTGTAACCATGCTCAAATTTTTTCCCTTCTATTCTAAAAACATCATTTACTAGGTAATTATAAGAAATATAAGTACACATATTTTTATGTGATAATGTTTTCATATTTGTTTGAAAATATGGTCTACAAATTTAACGTATAATAATTAATTTAAAATAATAAAATAATATATAAAATAAATAATAGTGATGATGGAGATTAATTCCATTTGGGATACTTGAATATTATTTTTACAAAGAAATGTAATTGGAGATACAATGTGAAATAACGAGCTGGAGATTTTCTAGGAGAAAATTTCCTAAACCTAATAATTGGATAGCTAGTTTGTAAAATTTCAATGAAAGTTATTATTGATGTTCAATTAACTATCTATAAATGTTTAATTGAAATATATTTTTTGTATATGTAAACATATTGATAATATTTTTTCAAAGAATATTAAATTTTTGAAAGCAGTTAAGGGAACCATCCCTGGAACACTGAGCTTGAAAACTATTATCTTAGTTAATGGAATTCCTTGGAAAAATTTTATGACCTATTAGATAATACATTGAGATTAATTTCGATCAATTTTATCAGTAATAAATATATATATATATATATATTTGTAATGATACATAATGTATTTGTAGAAGAGATCTCAGAAAATGGAAAATGAACTAAATATATAACATATATTTAAGGTAGGTATTATAATTTATAGAGAATACCTAGAGATTCAAAATTGAATATAATGGTTAAAATTATTATTATTTTATATAACAGATTAATATAGAATTATTTAAATTTGAAAAATGAATGATATGTAAGATAATTCTCATTAGGAACAATCATATGTAATATTTTTGTAAGAAATATAGCATTATGTATGATTTTTTAGAGAATTTTAAAAATTAAATTACACTTAATAAGTGTAATTCTTAACTTGGGAAGAGTAAAATTATAATGTGTAAGATTAATGGTATAGTTTTAATAAGTATGTACTAACTTTATAATAGTACCTTGAGTCTTTGGAAAGGTAATTCCTGACATAAAAAATGTACAAGTTGAATTTAGATGGATATAATATCTATATTTTACTTAGTGGAAAATACCTACTCATACAACATTATAATTTTAAGATAAAGATTAGAAAATTCACTTCATTTTTTGACTTTTAAAATATTGGATTGCATAAACAAATATATGATTCATAATATCTATCCTTCATTGAAGTAAATATAAAAATCGTAGATTTGGATTCTTACCGAGAAGAAAACATCAAGATGAATTTAATTCCAGATCGATTTGAAGAGTTATATGTTGTTAGATAAATGTTCCATTCCATAATTAATAGGTATATGAACTTTTTGATTAATTATTTAAAGGAATCAAATTATATATGATTTTTTGGATGATTTAGAAGAAGAAAAATATTTCACATATCTACAAAATTTAAATGATGATTATTCATAAATAAATTTATGATAATTCAAACAGAAAAAATTTTATAGTTTGAATGATCTAATTATTGTTGTCAATATTTATGGAGATTCAATAATTAAAATATTAAAACTAATATTAAAAATTTTATCATTACATTCTATGAATATAAAAAGTTCAATCAAAGGAAAGGGAACATATAGAATACTATAAATACATTTTTTAATACAAAGGAAAAAAAATTAATGAAGTAGAGTAATGATTAATGATATTCATAATTGGGGAGATAACACAATTTTGTATCATAGAGGTAGTACAAGGTGACTAATATCAGGACTTCTTTGAGATAAAAGATAAGACATAAAGGTTCGAGGCATTCTTTTAATTGAGGAATAACTATGTCATTTATGATGTAGAGATGTTGAATATGACCCATAGATATTATTGTAATTAATATACACATCGGTTCGTGAAAATATGAGCATGTGCATATTTATTATCACAAATGATATAATATTTTCCCTTCATTAAATAATTTTATGTATAAAATTATAAAATATATTTGTAATAACCCACTATGATTTTATAGTTGTGCTCGAATTAGAAATGTTATCGTGATTCCGCTGACGAAGATTTCTAAGAAATATGATTTAGATGAATATGATCAGAAACATCAAAATTATAAAGGGGTAAAAGATCAAATGATTAAAGTAAATAATGTGGAATTAAGAAGATATACCTGAGTATAAAAAGAATAGATTTATTGTGAAAATAAGAAAAAATTTAATTCTTGTCAAGAAACCATTTATAATATGAATAAATAGAGAAGTTCACTTATTTTAGTGATCATATAGTATAAGGTTTTTATACCTCACATAGTGAATAATATAATGGTGAATGAATCTATGTTAATTAATGAATTAAAAATTAATTAAATGCATTTATTTAGAAGAAGATAAATATAAAGAAGGGGAAGAAGATAATGATAAAATAAAAAAACATAAATGGATAATTAAGGGAATATTTTTTACTTATAGAAGGTGGATATATAGATGATATAAGAAAAACAAATTAAAAGTGGATAAGTAAGAAAATATAGGGACTGATCTTGAGAAAAAACTACTTAAGAGGTAAAATGGATTTTAAAATATGTGTTAATTTTTTCTTGAGGATAAGTATGACTATAAGAATATTTTTGAATAATATTAAATGATAATTTAGGTTAATGATGAATATTGTTAATTCGATAAAATAGAGGAATAAATAGTTATATAAATTCTACATATAATAACTCTAAAACAATATATATTCTCCCTAATAGTACTGATTTTAAAACAAAATTAAAATATATATGAACCATAAAGAAATGAGATATAGTATTTTCTTCATTAAAGGATGAAGAGAAATATCCAAGGAAGTCCATAACCCTCTCAGAAAAAGATTCTAAATCTATAGTTGAAAATAATAATAATAATTATTGGGATAGATTTATCATCAGTATGGTTGATTAAGGATTGAAGGATATTACAGGTGTTGTATGGTGTTTTTATATTATTATTAATAATATTGGATCAATATTTCATGGCCATGAAAAATTTATAAACCAATGTGGACGCATTGGGAGAAAATTAGAATGAATTTTCAAAGGAATAAAGGTTTAACTATGAGGTCATATGATTTCCCACTAGAAATCATGTATAAATGTTTAAAATTAATCTTTTAATAAACTCATTATCAGGTACATAGTGTCAATGAATCAAATAACACAATAACTAGATAGTTCCTTTATGGTGTTATTTGAAATGGAAATCACAGGGTCGAGGATGGAATGTCATGTTTTGTTGGGGGTTCTATGAAACAGTTTGAAAAATCCAAGAAATGTGATCATGGTAAAATGTAATTTTAACTATTTTTTCATATGAATTGGAAAATTATAGTGATAAAGAATAAAAATTACTATATATAATTATATAAATCTTCATAAAAGTTAGTTTAAAATTGATGAAACAGTGATTTAATAGAATTTATATAAAAAGAGAAATATGTGCAAATGTGGTGTGAAACTTTGTATGGCCATCCTACCAGAATAAGAGGATTTGATGAAAAAGATGATATAATCACCATGTAAATAATGTTCCATGTTGAAAAATGTGAAGAAGAAAACTCTAAACAATTAAACTGTATAATGAAAGAAATGGACCATACATTCTATTGAGGGCCATCATAATAAAGGAAGAATTAACAGTTCAACAAATGTGGCGATTGAAAAAGTTAAATATATTTTTTAGAGGAAAATTTTATATTTATTGTTAATTTTAATAAAATAAAATTTTACCACTTATTTTATTATCTATTTATTTTTTGTAATAAAAAGTGGGTAGTTGAATGAGAAAACTCAAGGCGGTTATTGTTGTTGAGATTTTACAATAGGAATAAATTTCCACCATATATCACATTAATGTTTTGATGATAAATAATTGAGTTCATACTTTAAGGATGAGAAGAAAGGATTTTATGTATCTAAATATTTTATATCATACTAAATCATGGAATTTTGGAAATACCAATAAAATTAAATTTTGAGGAAAAAAATCACTCTCCTCCTCTTATCGTTATTAATAAAAAAACACTGATCAAGGGGGTGTGTAATGTTAATTATAGAGGAGTTTTATGAAATTTAATTTAACTATTAAAATAAATATTTTTAATATGTGTTTAAGATTCAATTTCATATGAAATATTTTTTGAGATCCCATATTGTATAAATCCTAAGTGGTATCACATCGTGCACATATGAATGGATAACTTTGATTTCCGGGTTTATTCACTCCTTTATCCAACAATGGGTTATCCCAAAATGGAAAAAAATAACTAACAAATCATGTGTAAGAAATATTTGGTTTAATTATTCTCTAAATTATATATATATGGTTTTGATTCAAAATAAAGGGGGGTATTCCTTTTTATAATCATGGAAGGAGAACTATGATGATTTAAGACATTCACTTATATTTTATTTTCATTTATATTCAATAAGGTGGATAATAGAGACATTCACATTAGTGTAAATTGGGTATTAAAATAATAAAAATGGATAGATTGATGTGACTTATTGTATTTATTACTATGAGGTTTAATTTCAGGTCAACATGATTTGTGGAAAGTCATTTTATGGTGTGAAATGGCTTTAAAATTACTTTTCTTTACAAAATAACTATTAAATTTCAAAATTTCTATTTTATTATATTTCAAAATATAAGTACATAGAATCACTTTTAGAAAAAAATATTACATTTTATGTAATAATACCAATTACTACAACAAAAAATATTACATTGATATATAAAAAAATAATAACAAAAAATCATTGGTATAGAAAATAGGATCAAACTCTTCCAGGATGAATAAAACTTATATTAAATTTTTTAAGAAAAGTGAATCATTAAGAATGTGGTATCCAATATCAATGAAATTGTAAAAACCTTTGGGAATGTAGTAGAAAATGGCGTTTGGTGATTTAAATATATAATTTATTCAAAAATGTTACCATTATGGTATGTATGTTACATTACCATTATCATAACCTTGATAAATATGACCATTGGTAATTATGACAATTGTAATGTAGTTTTTATAAAGTGATAGTTATGGTTTTTTATATTAATGGTAATGAAAATATTTAATTTAATTAATTTGGATGAAATGGTGGCATGAAAAAGTAGAATCATGAATTATTAGGATCATAGGTCAGAGATAGTGAGGTAAGTAATATTATTCTAGTCTTCTCTTGATCAATCCCATGTGTAGATTAAACAAGTGAGGCTTTAACGAAATCACATATGAGGTAAGTTCTAGCTTGTGGATGTCACTACTAGATCAATGATAGCTAATCCACTTCATGTGACTAATGTCATCATACACCTTACCATTAAATATTACATATCTATAATAATGTGTTATGAATTTAGTCCCCTATAGTATTATTGTGTAATTGTTATAGAATTTAATTAGAAATTTTATTTCTTTTCATTATCTATTAAGTGTTACACCATTATTTAAAATTCATATTTTTGTATAATATGATAAAACATATTTTTATACAAAGATACTATGGTTTATTTCTTCAAGTTTATATATATAGTTTTAATTAAAATACATTTAATATAGGACAAAAATATTTATAAATGTTTTAAAATAACAACATTTATTTATAAAACATTTTTAATCAAATATATATTGGTTTTCTAAGGGATATAAATATGAATTTAAAATAAAAATTAGTGGGTTTCAATAAATAAGTATTTTAGATTAATTAATTTAATATCTCTTGTATATTAAATTTTCCTAATTAAATTCATGACATTTTTGAAAGTAGAACATTAATGTTATTAAGTAGACAATTTTTCATAATTTTCAGAGAGAAATCATTTTTTTCCAATAAAATATTAAATATAGTATAATATAAGATATGTATTATGACATAATAAATAGATAAAAGTAATATAATAATAAAATTAAAGTCATTATTGACCAAAAAATATTATTTTTTAACATTATGTATTTTAATAGATGTAAATCAATTTATAAACCAAATAATGACCTTCCACATTCTTAAATGGAAATTGTGATTTATAAAACTATATTTTGTGGACAAGATACATTTCTAGGGATAAAGAAATATCAAAAAATTGATTTTGGTTTATATTCATTTAAATATTAAACCATGACATAAATTTCTAAAATCATGGTAAAATATAATGGGTAGGACAATGGTTTTTCAATTTCCACAATATAAAATTCCAAACCTATATTCATATATTATTTAAAAATTCCCTTATTCTTTCTATAAATATCCACTAATACAACCATTACTATCAACTCAAAATACATTATTCATTTTTATCTAGTCATTTTACCTCCCATGGATCCAATTTATGGTTTCTTTACGGTCTTAAGGTACCATAATAATGATCTTAAAAGGAAATCATCATGGTAAGTGAACTCTCAAATTCATCGTTTTTATTGAAGTACCTCTTTATGGTATGTCTTCTAGCCATTTAATTTCACCCATTTCCTACAATTTTTTCATTAGATTTAAAATGGTGTTTTATTAAACTTAAACCATTATTATCTATTATTATTTTGTTTCTTTATCCATGTTTTATACTCATCATGATACCCAAAGAATTTCTATAATTTATCTCATTTACATGAAATATTCTTATATTGTGAATACTCAAACTCCTTCCATATCCATTGGTATTCAACAATATATATAACTAATATATTGATTGGGGATTTAAATATATGAAACCTGCTTTCCCTTCTCATGGTATAAAAATGATGAGATATTTAAGTCCTCACGAACTTAGGTTCGAAATGGTTTTATATGATACATGTTCTCTATTATTTATGAGTTATTTATTAAATGATTTATTATGACATATATGGATCACATGAACTATAAAATATAATTGCCACACTATAATAGAACTCCAATGAATTGGTAAAGGAATTAATATATAGATTTTACATGTTTTATGATATTTTGCTGAATAAATTTTGTAATTATGATTTTTTATAACTTAGTGATAAAACTTTTTTATTTTCTTATAAATTTTTTATTTTTATATTATATCCAAATATCCATGTTTTTTTCGGATCATTCCATTATGATATGCCTCAAGTACTAATGACCATTCACTATTTTTATTCCTCATTATAAGATGATAAATATTTACGATTTTATTACCTTATTAGTATTTATGGTCACCCCATTCTATAAATATATCACCCCATGAAATGAGATATGATAAAAATAATTTCATTCCCATCTATGAAGAATCCATTTGAATATTATAGAAGAAAGTTTTTGTTTAATTATTTATGTCCCTAATTTCCAAGAAACTAAAACTAAAAAGACTATCTGTGATATTTCAATATTTTAATTTGTAATGGTTGTTTTATGTATTAAAATACATAACTCCATAGTTTTTATCAAAGGAATTTTTTTATGGTAATTATGAATAGATAATATTAGTAAGAAACCCAAGGATAAGACTAAATATAGAAAAACACTATAACATTTTTTTGAAGTATAATGTGACCAATTTTCAATAAATATAATCCATATATAGATATTTTAATGGAATGTGTCATTGGAACAGTTCTACCTAGGGGTAATAAACCCAAAAGAGCAAATTGTGTATTAATTTTATTGTCTTTAGGTTCATGATAATGAGGGAACATTGTGCACATGGTTTGACACTATCATGTTATATTTGTTGTTTTAAAATATATTTTTAGGAAATATTATGAATGTTATATAGAAAATGTAATTATTATTAAAGGATAATAAATATTAACATCATTAAAGAATATTTTATTCGTACATAAAATCCCAAAAGAATTAAAATATTCTTAAAAGTAATGCATCTATCACTAATGATTTCTTATTTTTTAATATTTTTGGGAAATAGTAGTAACCATGTTAATGATGAGTTCAATGGACAATGCCCTAAATTCCTTCCCAATATGATGGAAGAAGGATTGGAAAAAATCATAGGTATGTTAAATAATTTTTCTTGGGTTATTAATAATAACATAAATCATTTTGAGCATACATATTCCCCTTGAATATACTAACATTTAATTGACTAATTCATACATTAATTAAACCTTTTTTGTGGATATACTGATCCATTAATTATTGAACAATAGATTACATCTATATAAAATAATTTTTCTGTGATTAATGGTTATTTGTTATATAATTTCTCTATGGAAGTATACCTATTATAAAAATATGTTGATTAATGGTGGACACTAATTAAGAACATGATCTCAAGTGAGGATGTTAATTCATTGGAATGGGAAGAGTTTGAAAGAATATTTTTCAATTAATATTTTCCCAATTCAATGGGAAAAAAATTAGATAATGAATTATTTGATGTGAATCATGAAGAAAATGAATTTTTTGGATTCTATGAAATGAAAATTTCAAGAAATTCTCCATAAACATCCAACTTTATTATGGAACTTAAGGTAAAGGTTGGTATGTCCTTTGGAAGAATAAGACCCTTCTTATGGATGAATAGATGAAATAAATACAATAGAAAAAATAAGAAAAAAATTCATAGAGTTATCAAGGTTAAAATAGAGTTTATAGATATGTAGTTATAATATATCATTCCTTAATGTCCAGTTACATTGATGGTGTAGTGGTTAATGGTGTTTTGGAGGAGGGATGAAGAGGTTCGATGGTTGTTGGAGTTATAGCAGAACTATAGTGGGTAATTCATATCATGAATGTGTACTTCATGATGTGAGTTTATGATTCATGGATTGTGTGGATCTTTATTCCTAGTTATTAATCTAAAAATAATTATTTCATAAAACCTATTAAAAATATGAAATGGGGATTCATGATTTGTATTAATTCAGGCCCACATGCCATGATTTTTTGAAGAAACCAATGATATAAGTAGTTAATATCATAATTCAAATTCATGGATTATAATTCTAAAACCCTTTATAATTAAAAAAATGAATATGTAATTCAAACTATGAATTTGGTTTCGGATATATTTTTATAACAATCGGTCTCATAGAATGTTCTTAATTTGGTAACTCTTTAACTCAGTTTTTAGGTGAAAGATAGTGAATTTAGAGGATCTATCAACCCTTATTCCCCTTTCTTATATATTTTTATCTAGGGGTTTCTTTTTTTCAATACAAGGTGAGTTTGTAACACTACCACAATGTTTTCATTTATTCCTTCTTCGAGGGTTTTAGAGACGAAAAGTTGTTTCACTTTGGCATGTGTTCTGGTTTCATTTTGATAATACTTGGTAAAATTTAGGTTGATAAATTTTTACATAGTGTGGTTCTAGTTACCAAGTTTTATCTTCTTCTAACTATATTATGTAGTGAATCAGAAACTATTATTTGCGGTAAGATATCCCCATTATGATTCTTTTTACATGCAACGTATGGGGATTTTGTTCTTTTATTAATTTGTATGGATAACAAGGAGCAACATAATAATGATAATTAAATGAAAAACATAAAATTGATGGGGATGGGGAGTTATCAATTATATTACTTCATTTTTGTTATTATCAATGATAATATGAATCAAGTTTCCAATAATTGAAATTATGGTTATTATGAGAATTTATTGTGTTCATGTTCATGGGTATATTTGATACCTTTATCGTTTTGTAGTTTGGTCACACCATCAATAAAATACCAAATAATGTATGTATTTCAAATAATTGGTTTCCCATGTTTGTCATGTTTATTTGATAATATTCCTACTAATTCAAGAAGTTAAATAAACAAATCCCTTAAATATATTTTGAAGAAATGATTTGATTATTTATTTGGCTTTTTATTTGGTTGTGTTTTATATGCTTATTGTTTTTTATGGGTTATTGTGTGGTGGTGGTGGTTGTCCCAAATATGAGATTTACAGGGATGTGATGTGACTGTGTGGACATAGAATGTGTTTTAAGAAGTTTTTCAACATGCTTGTGATGTGTGGTGGTGATGTATGATTTTTTTTGGGATGTTTTGTAATGATGTGGTGTGGTGTGGTGGAACTATCGTATAGTGGTTTTGATGGGTAATTATTTTGGTGATATGGCTTGTTTTTTGTGGAGATGCGGAAATGGTTGGTGTGTGATGGGTGAGTTGTTAGGTGGTGTAGTTGTATTAGTTTCCCAGTTATCATGTAAAAACATTTAATGATGAAATTGAATATGATTGGTTGTCAAAGTAATTAATAGTTGGGTTTAATTTATATGTGTTCAACAACATAGATTAAATTAATAAATGAATAATTTGAGTAAATATGTAAAAATTCCTTGCAAATAAGAGTTTCATAAACTCTTTAAACTAGAAAATGGTGAAATTGGAAATTTAAAGTGGGATATTGTAGCTTGTGTGTTGGTTTTGTTGTGAGATGCATTTTTTGGTGGTAGAAGTTGTGACACATTATATATGGTTCTCTTTTGAAATGGTGGTTTGCATTAGTGTAGTTTTTGTGATCCCATAGGTTGGGTATTATGTTCTATCTATATATCATATATTGTATGTTATTTATATACATGACCCACCTAAGTTGGATAAACTGAACAATTTCTAAAGGCTTTTAGTTTTCATTGTTTTTCCCAAAATCTAGGGGTGTTATGGATGATTGGTTATACCCTCTTTCCTACTCTTCTATTAGTAATAATGATACAATTTGGTGTTTTAGATTACCAATTAGTGTTCTCCACGGTGTTTTATGGTGAGATGTGATGATAAAAGGATGTGATGTCTTATGATGTGTGGTGGGATTATAAATTTTAGGAGTAGGGAGTGTCGTTTATATCATTAACGTTCATTATACCCTAATACCCAGGTTATGTGGTTTGATTTGGTTTGATGGACCAAGTGTCTTCGGTTGAGATTTATTATGATGGATTAGGTGTCCCAATTAAATATGAGATGTGATGTGGTTGTGATGTTATATATATATATATAAGTGATGGGATCCTAGGACATTCAACAATGGGGAATGAGAGAAGAAAATTTATAGAAAAGGAAAATAGGGGTTCCTTTTTATCTTTATGATATTGTGTCACTATATTGGATGCATGACTTGGTGAGAGAGCCACGATGCGGATAGATTTTCATTGTTGATGCATTTAGTTACTTGTTAGTTCAATTGTATGTTCACTAGAACAATAGTATGTTGTTTTCACATATTCATAATAGACCATGGGTATGATCCTTTTGAGTATACTTATATGCTCATTGTTTGTATATAAACTATTTTTTGGTTTCAAATACGAATTTTGGTACTACGATTTACATTTATAGCTTCACGTTAGAGATAATGTTGATTCCCTAATATAGGAATTTTATTTTGGTAATTTACTTCAGAGATGTTTATTTTTTCTATTGACATTTTTTATACATTGTTTCTTGGTTTTGGGCTTCATTTTATATTATATGTAGGCAATAATTTGTGGTAATTTATCCAATCATCTAGTCCTAAATTATTAGATAATAATTCCTTTCATGTATGATATTTTTATACCCTCATGTATTCTCACTTTCCTATGGAATACTGGATATGGGACCCTGCGTTATTTATATCTCTTTCATCATTTTCATCATAGGAGGAGTATATTTGCAAGGGTCAGTTAGAAAAGAGTGGTATAAATGGTTTTTATTGAGATATAGGATGATGTTTAGAGTTATTTACTATTATTATTACATGTTTCAGTAGGGAAACAATGTTATTCATTATTGGTGTTTGATATAGGTTTTGGAGACCAGTTAAAAAACAAGATTATAGGGCCCCCCATGATGTAGTTCATGGGCTCTGAGCATATTGAACATCAATGAGAGATTGATTTATTTTATGTTTAGAGACCTAAGAGAGGTTCGTTCATCATTATTTATTCTGTTCATGATTGAATAGAGTGATTATAGGAAATTAAAATGATTTATTTACCTAAACATGTGATACGATTCCATTCATTCAAAATTATGGTGTTCTCTAAGATTATCCAAAATTTATCATGGTCATTGTTTATGAGTATCTTAGAATGTTTTGGATTATTATTCATACCCAATTGATTGTAAATGAATCTATTTAATAGAGGAAGATAAGTCATGGAAGAGGTATTTACATTTGTTTTAGTGGTAGAGTATGGTAAATTATGAGGGGAGTATCTCTAATGTGGAAATTCGTTGATAATTAGATAATTTTGATAATTTTTTATTATTCTTCAGGGTGGTTCTATGTTTTGGGTTCTTTTTCTATTTATTCATTTATAAAGAAATACACATTAGTAGTGGAAGTTATTTCGTGGAGACCAAAAGAAAAGTATATGTTATGGAGAATATTTTAGAAGGAGTTCTGTTTGGAGTTCCTTTCATCGATAACAAAGGTAGGGAAATGATTGGAGTTTCTCTCTTATAAAAATGGGAACCTAGAAATAAAAGAGAATGGATTTGGTTTTATGGTCTTCATTCACTTGTTTCTAGTTGTTTTTCATGACGATGAGTCCTGAGCATGATTTTTGGAGGAGGAATTTCACTAAGTGACCAGGTATGTAGTCAATTTGTTTACAATTCATTTATAACTTGAGGTCCATAAGAAAGCTCAAGTTATTGAGAAGATAAACTCCGTGGGATATTATCCTTGATATTGTATCCTTCAAGATTATTTGAGGATAAGGTAATTAGTTAGTGGGTCATGTGTCTCCAGACAGTATGGGTTTCACCTAATGGGAAGTTTCTTGTAGAAGATATTATCTCAATCATATGGTGCAGTGTGGCACATAAGTAGCTATTATGAGTTTAATATTTTCATGATATGTAATTTAGGTACATTAACACCCCATGTGTAATGACCTGTAGCACCCCAAGCTTCCATGGTATGTTTCCCTTTGAATAATGAAATAGCTTGCATAGTATGTAATTTCGAGATTCTAACACACTACGACCAATCAAACTAGCCGTTATGAATAGTAATAACCACTTTTTGAAATTTTTTAAATCTTATTTTTCAAAATGGAATTCATTTTTTAATTCAGAATATCAAAATTATTTTAGGGTGAATTTTTGGTATTTTTCTGAAAACTTTCAGTTTTTGATAAATAATGAAAAACACTACCTTATTGGTTAAAACAGATTTTTTATTTAAAGAATTATTTATTTTATTTAAATTTATTTTGGGTCAAAATAGATACATAATACCTATATAAGTTCAATGTAATTAATTGGAGTCATTTTATAATATGTTTAGATATATAAAAAAATTTATTAAACTTTTTACTGTCTTTTACCCACCTCCTAAGAGAATTTGAAATTTTGCATAAAATTTAATTTTACTGTTTCTGTGAGTTGAATTTCAAAAATCCAAGAGACGCGGTTAATATTAGTAAGTGAACTGTGGTTCAGTAAGATGGAAATAATTTTTGGTGAATAATAACTTCTGACTTTTATTTACCACGGTTAAAAGTAAATATTATAATTAAGGGTAAAAGTGATTTCATAATTACCCTAACACATGTCATAATTCTATTGGATAAGTATAATTCGACCAAAAACAACCTTACGAATAAAATATGATCCTATTTGTTCTACTTGATTTAGATTAGGACATTTATTATTATTTTACTTAAAGAAGAGTAAAAATAGTTAAATTCAAAGTTCAACAACTAAGCCAATTTTAATATAGGGTTATACATAAGATAAATTCTACAGTAAATATTCATTATAAAGATAAAAAAAATTCCTACATAATGGTATTTTTATTTATAATTTTTAGAAATTAAATAATATAATTTATTTCTGGCACAATGACGATGCATTAATTACCTTATTAATGAAAGATTAAACTAATTGATATTATAAATATCCAAATAAATTTAATTTGAGAATTTTGATAAAGTCCACTAATTTTAGAGGTTATTATGACATGTTAGGGTTGATTAAATAATTTTTTTGAAGTAATAATTTAAGGATCCATAAATTCCAAGGGAAATTTTTTTTCTTAATTTTCATTGCAATTTTATGAGTATGTAGTCTCTGACCGCACCTGATTCTGAGTCCAGGTCTTCATAGTATCAATTTCGGAAGTTTAGCTCGGGTACATTTAGTGAAATGAACAAGCGGGTTTTTCTAACTTTTGAACCGGTGCTCGGAATCGAAATCTGAGGGCACCGATGAAACCGCATCACCAGTTATTGCTTAAGGAGAATTTCTCTGGAGTTCTGTTTGCTCAGGAGGTGAAGTTAAAAATGAAGTGGTTTAATTAAAGAGTGAAATAAAATAGGTGTTGCAATTTTATATCTACTCTATTTAATTATAACCTACATATGGAAGTTGGGGTGGGACCCACTAAATCCTAACTCATCTTGATAGGATATTAGTGTGGTGGGTCCCACACGAGCCCCAACTTTTCAATTTCCATTTAACCACCCTCTCATAATTTAATTTGTAACTCACCCACACCAACAATTTAATGACATTTCAACTCTCGGATTTAATTTGATTATTAAATTCTCTTCAATTAAGTCAATTAATTGAATGAGATCTTTTGATTTTCAAATTAATGTTGGCATTTATGTCTGTGAATAAAATAAGACAAGGACTTATTTTATTATTGGGGATTAGTTGTGTGGAATAGAGGAGAGAACTCTCACGGTATTGAAGAACTCCATCTTCTTCGTGAAGAACGTTGAGTCTACGATGAAGAACTCGGTCACCACAAGGGGAGATCACTGTACCATCTCATCTCCTCTCCGTAGCCGGTGAGAGACGCCTTCATTGGAGAACGACGACGCACTGCATCCTTCATCAGGTGAACACCGACGATGCTTACGGAGCCTCATTCCGTGACGCCGTCTTTCGCGACGTCTTTTTCCAGCGACGATCCTCATTCGACGACTTCTTTGAGGTAGGGGTGTGTTTTTATGAAGTGATTATTCCTTGCGTTCTTTGTTAAATATTTGGGCCGCCTGTTATCAATTTAACGGGAGGAGGTCAGACCGCCTGAACACAGACGATCCTCCTCCCCATTTGTTGCTGTACTCGTCGCGGCTCGAATGAAGGCATCGCGGTGCAATGGCACCACGCGGAAACAAAGAGGTCACTCCGGTCGGACCAAGGCTGCGACCTTTGGCTCCGGCAGAGCTAGGGAGGGTGGCCGGAGCCGCCGGCCACCGGTGCTCAGGAGGCGGGAACGGATGGTCCCACGCGACACACTGGTCGGCCGTTACAGCCGGCCAGATCCAGAAAACCGGGGTTTTGAACCCCCAGTCAACACAGCAGGGTGGACCCCCTACAGGTCCGCCGGTTCGACCCGGTTTAGGCCGACCCAGGGGGTTTCAGGCTGAGTCGGTCTGGGCCCAAAACCCCCTAAAAACGGACAGGTTCGTTCAAACACCCGTAACATGGGCTATGGACCTCTGATTGATGCACCATCAGTTGCGATGTGATCATTGGATCAAGACGGTCATTTAGATATATTACAATCAAGATTTCGGAGAACCTTGGGTACGGATGGGTTGGTTTGAACACTAAACCAACCGGGCCCTCGGAGCAGAAACGGCTTTAACTTGAGCTTCGGACGTCCGATTGATGTGTCGTTGACTTTTTAAGATTCCTCTTAGTGATACAGGCCTTTTGGATTACTCCACTCGAGGTTTGGACATATTTGGAGTACAGTCAGGTTGGTTTTGACTTAGAAACCAACCGGGCCCCTCGAACGAAAAATCCAATAACTCTTAGACCGGGTGTCTGATTGATGCGTCGTTTGTCACGTTGAGTTCCTTTTTTCGAGACAAAACATTGAGGTACATCAAATCCGTACATTGTGTCAGTTGATGTATCGACCCCCCTTGGATCGTGGAGCAGATCCTCCCGGAATCAAGCATGCTGTGTGCGGGAACCCTAGAGCTGGATGCGATTGCGACGATGAAGACGACTGTACTGAAATAATCCGTGGCTTCAGCAGTGACAACTACTGTACTAGGATCCTCAGTGGGTTTGGCAGTGATGATGACCGTACTGAAATCCTCCGTGGTTTCGATGGAGATGACTATTGTTCTTGTATCCTATGTGGGTCCGGTAGTGCTACTATTCTTGTATCCTACGTGGGTCCGGCAGTATTTCACTCTGTACTTATATCCTATGTGGTCCCGGTAGAGTAGTTGGTCTTGTATCCTTTTTGGGTGTGACATCTTAGCTGGTCTTGTATCCTAAGTGGGTCTGACAGCTTAGATGAATCAGTGGCTACATCTGGTCATCCATATCATCTTACGAAGAAGTATACCTGTGTGGGCTAAGTCTTGACTTTCAATCATTATCTTTGATATGATTGACCTGATTTCCTAAGTGGATTGGATGGTGTTATCATGTGTGGATTTTTTGTGCTATCCTGTATGGACTAGATCGAACTTGGGCTCGTATGTTGGAGATGAACTGGAATTGATGACTTAGGTATATGTATAGGCATATACCTAAGTAGAGTTGGTTTTTACATCTTGATTGTATCTTTCCTTTGTGGATTATCCTTTGTGGATTCTAGGAGACCTTCGGGGGTCTAGGGGTCCCTACTGAGTAGCGTATACTCACCCCTGCATGGGCTATTCCTTCACTACATTGTATTGGATGAAAATGATGGACATCACTGATCGTGGTTGAGCCTTGTTGAGAGAGTCGGTACCTGGAGGTGGACCACTGTGCGGGACGTACACGGAGCGGACGGCTGGACCAGAGGATATGAGAAGGCTATCTGTACCCACACTTCAGGTGGGGTTTTCCAGTGGATGGCTCAGTGTTGCTACATTACTTTTCAGTTGTTGTACTTTCTTTTTAGTTGTACTTTACTTCAGTTGGGTTTGTATTCTGGCCCATTTACTTTCCAACACTTATAGTTGTACCTAGTTTACTTAGTGTTTAATTCATATTTATTACTCTGTGATGTTTTTGTTTACATTATAAAGGAAATACCTTCATTTTTTCGGTATTTACGCCTTTGGTGCTAGTCGCCAGCCCCTAGCCTATGGAAGGCGGGCTTGGGGTAGTCACGACACTGGTCTTGAGGACAGGTCGTAACAAATTTGTATCTGAGTTGTTCGGTTCTACCGTAGAACTCAGGACTCTGATATTTCTTCTATGTGAACCAATTGTGGTAAGGGTATTGAGTGTGGTTATCAGTCCGAGGAGTCCAGTGTTGGTGCGGAGGCCAACGTATCCACATACTAGGACCCTGACTTCTGATTTCCAACTCAATGCACGAAAACATTGATTGCATGTGTGTTTCAAAAGTTTTATTTATGATTACTTTATATCATCTCACCAAGAATATTGTATTGACCATGGCACACCTATTTCTTTTCAGGATGTCCCCATGATGGCAGCTAGCTAGGGGTCCGTTCTTTTTGCGAGACGACAACCCACTGGTCGACGAGGCCTCGGTACAAATCCCTTTTACAACGGAGGCACCGGCGTTACCTCTACCCGCCGAGCCATCGATGCCACCATTCCCAACCGGTGAGAGTGCACGTCGCATTAGTGAACTTCCCGAGTTTCAGTATCATAGACCGCATACGTTCCGCAGGGGGACGAAACCTTAGGAAGCCGAGGTTTGGCTGGAGGCTGTAGATCTAGTTTTCATGTTAGTGGGGACACCAGCTAACCTCATGGTGATCCTTGCAGCGAGCCTCTTGCATGCGGCAACAGGCAGATGGTGGAGCCTTATACTCCAGGTGCACAATGAAGCATCTCTCCTTTGGCTGGACTTCGAGAGCCTCTTTCGCTTGGAGTTCGTCCCAACCACCCTCTGTGTGGTGTGCATTAAGGAGCTACTACAGCTGCGGCAGGGCAGCATGAAATTTGCACAGTACTCGGTAAGATTTACCGATCTGTCATGCTATTCCACGGACATGGTACTGGGCCCATTCTTCCGGGCCCGGGCCATCGAGCAGGGATTGAGGCATGAGATCATGTCTCGATGATCTCCCTCAACATTTTGACACAGGCAGGAGAACTGGAGCGAGCCCTTCTAGTAGAGAGCTTTCTTGTTGAGCCTACACTAGCAGTGAGACTTACCGCAGGGTGACAAGTAGCAGATTCTTCTGCAACTAGCAGTCGACGGACTTCACAAGGGTCTAGGAGGACCAGACCAGTAGTTGGATGACCTCAGGACACTGTATCAGAGGTGTGGGGCACATAGTGCAGAGCCAGCCTTCCGAGGATCAGAAAGTGCAACGCATGCGGCGGGCAGAGCCACATGGCTCGTGACTACCCGACCCGCCATGCAGAGGAGTAGCAGACGGTTGAGGGACCACCCTGGCAGAGGCAGAGGGTCGACCGTGGCGGTCCACAGGGAGCAGGAAGATGATCCAGAGGAGCTGACCGAGCAGCAGGTGGTGGGAGATGCTTTGAGGCTTTAACACCACCACCACCAGGAGGTCCACCCTGACCACAGGGAGCTGGCGGGCAGAGGCAGGCTCAGCTTCAGGCAGCGAATGCCTATGACCACGATGCACCAGAGATGATTCGAGGTACTATCTGTGTCTACTCCACCCTTGATGGAGTTCTTATAGACACAAGAGCGAGTCATTCTTTCATGGTCGCTGCCCTTGTTCGAAGCTCGGAGATTCTGACGAAGTCATTGGCTCGATCTTTATGGCTAGAGACTCATACGGGAGCAGACTCGATAATTACGCACTAGTGCCTGCAGTGTAAGCCTACTCTAGGAGGTGAGAACTTCGGCTAGGATCTTCTTGTAGTGGCGTCGAGGCCTTACGACGTCAGCTTGGGCATGGATTGGTTATCTACTGTCCATGCTCAAATTGACTGTATTAGGTGCAAGCTGCGGTGTGTCTGCGCCGATGGGAGCAGGTTCACCATCACCGGCGAGAAGGGAGCCTTTGCAGCTCAGGATGGACTCATTCATAGGAGAGGACTACCGATCACTCATCATTTGTCTAGCATCATCCTATGAGTAGTTGTCGTGCAGAGTCCGAGTTTTCCTGTAATGGTGGATCAGTATGCGGATGTTTTTCCTGATGACGTTCCAGGACTACCTCCTCACAGAGAGGTAGAATTTTATATTGACATGTACCCAGAGACAGCCCCGATATCCACTCCATCATATCGGATGGATCCTGCTGAGTTTTGAGAGCTATGGGTACAGCTAGAGGACATGCAGGGAAAGGGATTCATCCGACCCAGTGTTTCACCCTGGGCTTCCCCGATATTGTTCGCCAAGAAGGCAAATGGGAGCATGCGACTGTGTGTCGATTATCGTCGCATGAACCAGGTGACTATGAGGAACAAGTATCCGCTACCGAGGATTGAAGACCTCTTAGATCATCTAAAGGGAGCACGGTGGTTCACGAAGATAGACCTCATGTCAGGCTATCATCAGCTCAGAGTTTGGGACAAGGATGTGCAGAAGACGACCTTCAGATGTCGGTATGGCCACTATGAGTTCTTGGTTATGACTTTCGGAATAACCAATGCTCTAGCAGTGTTAATGAGCCTCATGAACAGGATCGTTTAGCCTTAACTCGATCGATTTGTCGTAGTCTTCATCGACGACATATTGATTTACTCGACCATTGGGGAGGAGCACGCCTTCCACTTACGGGTTGTACTGGACACACTCCGAGAGAAAAAGCTTTATAGTAAGCTCTTGAAGTGTTAATTCTGGTTACATGAGGTCCATTTCATGGGACACATCATCTCTAAGGTGGGAGTTACGGTGGATCCTACGAAGCTCGAGGCAGTGTTAGCTTGGGAGCCACCCAGGAGCGTGACGGAGGTGCGGAGTTTCATGGGTTTGGCTGGATACTACCAGAGGTTTGTGCCAGACTTTTCCAGAGTTTCGGAACCACTTTAATCTTTGACAAAGAAGGGGAAACCCTTCGTGTGGTTAGACAGATGTCAGCAGAGCTTCTAGGAGCTGAGACAGAGATTGACCAGCGCACCTATCTTGAGGCTACCAGAGGAGGGAGTAGGGTACGTAGTCTACTACGATGCATCAGGGACCAGACTCGGATGTGTATCGATGCAGGACCAGGTAGTGATCACCTATGAATCACGACATTTGAGGCAATATGAGCAGAACTATGCTACCCATGACCTGGAGTTAGCAGTAGTGGTCTTCGCTCTGAAGGTGTGGCGACACTATCCGATAGGCAAGCGCTTTACAGTTTATTCTGACCACCAGAGTCTCAGTTATATGTTCTCAGAGAAGGAAATAAACCTGAGATAGTGGTGATGGCTCGAGTTCCTCTAGGAATATGACATTGAGATAGCCTATACTCCTGGAAAGGGGAATATAGTAGATGATGCACTTTGTAGGAGGATTAGCATTCAGCTACATGGGGAGGTGAAAGAGCAGCTAACCTCTTGGTAGATGTCCTTTGTGGATAGAGATGGTGCAGCCTTTCTTCAGTCACTCACAGTCACTCCTCCACTACTGCAGTGGTTCAGAGAGGCACAGTGTGGGGATGCTGACTGTGAGACGCGATGTGCACAGATTTTTAAAGGACAGGCACCTGATGGTTTTTCTATGGGAGGAGATCACGTCATCCTTTTCAGAGGATGTACCATGGTACCAGCTACTTTACAAGAGGAGGTTTTGAGAGAGTTTCACGATTCCCCTTTAGCGGTGCATCCAGAAGTGGCGAAGATGTACCATGATCTCAGACGGCAGCACTGGTGGCCAGGTAGGAAGAAGGTTGTGGTAGAGTTCGTTTCTCAGTGCCTCACCTGCCAGCAGGTGAAGGCGGAGCACCAAGTACCAGCAGGCTTGGTACAACCCTTGGAGGTCACGGAGTGGAAGTGGGATGGGTTATCTATGGATTTCGTGACTGGACTTCCACGTACTTCCAGAGGTCACAACTCCATTTGGGTGATTTTTGACCAACTCACCAAGTCGGCCCACTATCTACCCATCAGAGAGCAGGGCTCAGTGGAGAGATTTGGATGCCTCTATGTTCAAGAGATAGTACGACTTCATGGTGTGCCATCATCTATCGTCTCCGATCGGGATGCTCGCTTTACTTCCAGGCTTTAGAAGGGGTTGTAGGGGGCATTCGGGATGCAACTACGTCTAAGCACCACCTTTCACCCTCAGACAGATGGTCAAACAGATGGTCATACGGAGAGGACTATTCAGACTATTAAGGACATGCTCTGTGCATGTTTCCTCGATAGTGGTTGCAGCTGGGAGGATCACCTACCCTTGGTGGAGTTTGCATACAACAACAACAACCACTCCACCATCGGGATGGAACCATACGAGGCATTGTACGACCGACCTTGCAGATCGCCGCTGTGCTGGACGGACCCTGGGGAGTCAGCACTTGTTGGACCAGAGATGGTCTAGGCCACGACAGAGAAGGTCCAAGTCATCCAGGGGAGGATGGGGATAGTTCAGGGCCGACAGATGTCTTATGCTGACAGGATGAAGAGACCACTATAGTTCGAGGATGGCGACCATGACTTCTTGTGGGTCTCACCTCGATGTGGGTTACATAGATTTGGTCGGGCGACAAGTTATCTCCATGCTTCATTGGACCATTGTAGGTTCTCAGTAGGATAAGTGATGTGGATTATCGCCTAGCTCTACCACCTCAGTTGCACCGGGTGCACGACGTCTTCCATGTATCTCATCTGAGGAGGTACATGCACGAACCGATGCATATCATCTACCATGGGGAGATGGACATTGACGATGGGGTGACTTTTGCGGAGGTCCCGATGGAAATCAAGGATCGACAGGAGCGAGTCCTACATGGACGGTCGATTCCTCTAGTGCACATCAGATGGCAGAATGGGAATCTCCAGGAGAGCACTTGGGAGTGGTAGGATCAGATGCGTGCTCAGTACCCTCATTTGTTTCCCTAGTTTGTGATGTATATTTACGAGGATGTAAAACCTTGAGGTGGGAGTAATGTAAAGACCTATAAATATCAAGGAAATTTTTTTTTCTTAATTTTATTTGGGATTTTACGAGTATGCAGTCTCTGACAACACTTGATTCCGAGGCCCGGTGTGCCCGGAATAAATTTCCAAAATTTAGCTTGGGTACGTTCAGTGAAACGAACGGGCGGGTTTTTCTAACATTTGAACCGGTGCTCGGAATCGAAATCCAAAGGCACCGATGAAACCGTAGCACCGGTTTTTTCTTAAGGAAACTTTCTCTGGAGTTTTGTTTGCTCGGTAGGTGATTTTAAAAACGAATTGGTTTAATTACAGAGTAAAGTAAAATACATGCTGCAATTTTATTTCTACTCTGTGTAATTATAACCTATGTATGGATGTTGAGGTGGGACCCACTAAATCCTAACTCCTCCTGATAGGATATTAGTGAGGTGGGCCCCACACGAGGCCCACCTTTTCAATTTCCATTTAACCTCCCTCTCTCAATTTAATTTGTAACTCACCCACACCCCCAATTTAAAGACATGTCAACTCTTGCAATTAATTTTATTATTAAACGCTCTTCAATTAAGTAAATTAATTGAATGGGATCTATTGATTTTCAAATTAATGTTGGCATGTATGTGTGTGAATAAAATAAGACAAGGTCTTATTTTATTGTTGGGGATTCGTTGTGTGGAATAGAGGAGAGAACTCTCGTGGTCTTGAAGAACTTCATCTTTTTCGTGAACAACGCCGAGTCTACGACGAAGAACTCTGTCACCGCAAAGGGAGATCACCTTACTGTCTCCTCTCCTCTATGAAGCCAGTGAGAGATGCCTTCTTCGGAGAATGATGACGCGCTGCATCCTTCATTGGGAAAACACCGACAATGCTTACGGAACCTCGTTCTGTGACGTCGTCTTCTGCGACGTCTTTTTACCGTGACGATCCTCGTTCGACAACTTCTTTGAGGTAGGGGTTTGTTTTTACGAAGTGATTATTCCTTGAATTCTTCGTTAAATATTTGGGATGCCTATTATCAATTTAATGGGAGGATGTTGGACCGACCAAACACGACTGATCCTCCTCCCCCATTGATGTTGTATTCGTTGCGGCTCTAATGAAGGTGGCGCGGTGCAACAGCACCGCGCTGAAACAAGGAGGAGCGCGGTGAAGAAAAGTGGCATCGTTGCGCCGCGCCATTAAGGCCAAAAGAGGCCATGACCGGAGTCGGTCCATGGTGTAGGGGCGTGACAGTGTCACGCCGCACCAGATAATCTTGGAGGGTCGTGGTCGGAACGAGCCGTGGAGGAGGAGCGCGGCGCCGTCGTGCCACGCCGGTCGGACCAAGGCTGTGGCCTTTGGCCGCGGCGGTGTAAGGGAACGCGGCCTGAGCCGCCGGTCGCCGGTGCTCAAGAGGTGGGACTGGTTGGTCCCGCGAAGCACACTGGCCGGCCTTTACGGTCGGCCAGATCTGGAAAACCGGGGGTTTGAACCCCCGGTCAAAGCAGCAGGGTGGACCCCCCCTGCGGGTCCACTGTCCGGTTCGAAGTGGGTGGCAGTTCCCCCCCCCCTTCCGCGCTCACGCGGCGTACGATGCCTGTGCCGGGATGGGTCACGCCGGCTAGGTCGGGCGGCTCCCTAATGGGCCAGACCTAGACCCGGGTCGGGTTGACCTGGTTCGGGCCGACCTAGGGGGCCTCGGTCCGGGTCGGTCCGGGCCCAAAACCCCCTAAAAAAGGACAGGTTCGTTCAAACGCCTGTAACATGGGCTACGGACATCAGATTGATGTACCGTCAATGGCAATGCAATCCTTGGATCGAGACGGTCGTTTCTATGTATTACACTCAAGGTTTTGGAGAACCATGTGTATAGCCGGGTCGGTTCAAACACAAAACCAATCGGGCCCTCGGAGCAGAAACGCCTATAACATGATCTCCAAATGCCCGATTAACGTGCCATCGACTTTTTTGTATTCCTCTTATTGAGACAAACCTTTTGGATTACTCCACTAGAGGTTTGGATGCTGTTGGAGTATTGTCGGGTTGGTTTTGACATAAAAACCAACCGAGCCCCTGGAACTAAAAAGCCAATAACTCTCAGACCAGGGCTCCGATTGACGCGCCGTCGGTCACATTGAGTTCCTTTTGTCGATATGGAACTTTGGGGTACATCAACTATAGACTATGTGTCAGTTGATATGTCGACCCCCTTAGATCATGGAGCGGACCCTCCCGGAATCGAGCATGCTGTGTGCGGGAACCCTAGAGCTATCTGCGACTCTGACGATGATGACGACTGTACTGAAATCCGTTGTGGGTTCGGCAGTGACGAAGATAGTACTAGGATCCTCCGTGGGTTCAGCAGCGATGAAGACCATACTGAAATCCTCTGTGAGTTCAATGACGATGACTACTGTTCTTTTATCCTATGTGGGTCCGGAAGTACTACTGTTCTTGTATCCTACGTGGGTCCGGCAGTATTTCACTCTGTAGTTGTATCCTACGTGGGTCCGGCATAGTTGCTGGTCATGTATCCTTTGTGGGTCTGACAGCTTATCTGGTCTTATATCCTACGTGGGTCTGACAGCTTAGATGAATCAGTGGCTACATCTGATCATCTCTATCATCTTATGAAGAAATATACCTGTGTGAGCTGAGTCTTGACTTTCAATCATTATCTTAAATATGATTGACTTACTTTCCTAAGTGGATTGGGTTGTGTTATCCTCTGTGGATTTGTTGTGATATCCTGTGTGGACATGATCGAACTTGGGCTCAGATGTTGGAGCTGAACTGAAATTGATGACTTAGGTATATATATGGGCATATACCTAAGTAAAGTTGGTTGTTACTTCGTGATTGTATCTTTCCTTTGTGAATTATCCATTGTAGATTATGGGAGACCTTTGGGGGTCTTGGGGTCCCTACTGAGGAGCGTATACTCACCCCTGCATGGGCTATGCCTGCGCTATTTTGTGTTGGATGCAGATGACAGAAAGCGCTGATCGTGGTTGAGCCTTGTGGAGCGATTCGGTACCTGGAGGTGGACCACTGTGCGGGACGTACAGGGAGGGGACAGTTGGACCTTCGGGGGTCTCGACATTGATTCTTTACTTTTCAGTTGTTGTATGTTCATTTTAGTTGTACTTTACATCAGTTGGGTTTGTATTTTGGCTCATTTTCTTTCAAAAACTTACAGTTGTACCCAGTTTACTTATTGTTTACTTCAGCTTGCTTACTCTGTGGTGTTTGTTTACTTTATAAAGGTAATGCCTTCCTTTTTTCCAGATTTACTCTTTTAGTGCTAGTTGCCAGCCCCTAGCCTATAGAAGGAGGTCTTGGAGTAGTCATGGCATGGGTCCTGAGGATGGGTCATGACAAATAATTTTATAATTATTTTCACAAAAACCAAATACTAAATAGTGTCAAAATTGACATAATTGTGTTTTTAAAACAAATACTATATTATTAATTAATTTAATATTTGTAAAAATATATGGTTCAGACAAAAGTCTTAGATAAGGTTATATATATTCATAATGAACCACTTGGGGTTCTCTTGTCTTTTTATAGTATGTTTATTAATCTTATAATATAAAAAATACAATGAGACAAGGTAAATGTCAAACCATTTAACATAAAGTTAAATAAAAAAATATGGTTAATATAGTGCCAAAACCTGTATAAAACCTAATTTTTTAGAATTTTTCGACCCATACCAACCTTATCCACTAAATAAATCATTTTGGAGCCATTAGAAACACAAAAATATTTTATTATAAAATAATATTTCAAGATTTTCCTAAAATGACCCTCACCTCTCTTATAAAAGGGTACTTCTCCTTCTCATAATTTCACACCTCCAAAGCCATATGTCTCAGTCAACCCTTTCCCAACTATCCTGCAAACATTCCTCCCCTAATCCTAGATTCCTTTATTTGGTCATAAATCCAACCTATGGATCCATTTAGATCAAATCAAAAAGAATAACCCGAAGAAGATGTAAATATTTCATCACCTCTTTCAAGTTTTTTTCATCTTCCACTTCCTCTTTATTTGTTTTTTTCATTATAAAATAATAAATCCAGTATCTTATATATAATTTGATGTTATTATAAATATGGTACAACCATATTTGTTATTCTATCAATCCTATAAATGAAAAAGTCACCATATGTGCGTACATACGACTTACCGTCTCCATGTCGTGGTGTAGTTTATTACTCCAACACTTAATTATTTTGGATGAGTATAATAATGAGTATAACTAATGTTAATAATTAATATAACATGTTAAAGATTCTTTATATATTATATACCATCCCATTACATATGATTTCCCCATTAATATAATGATATTTTTGCTCGTACGTACGTACATATTACCGTCTCCGCGAACGCGATGAGATTCATTCCCCGTCATAATCATTCAAGAACAATTTCAATTTTATGATTAAAAATAATTTTTATGAACATAATATAATTTTCTATATGAATCAAATACTTCATATTCATAAAAAACATGGATTATGTAACCAATCATATAAAGGAAAATGAATTAGTTAACACCCTAAATGATGATACTACTAAAATATTACTAACAAAGCAATATTAGAGGGTCATATATGATATCATATTTATGTATATAGTTTATTTATAATTTAATAAATATTATTTAACAATTATACAGTATTTTTATGTTCCCTCAACCAAGGAAAATTACAGGGTAAGGGTTAATTTCACAATCTCTTTATTATCAAGGTTGTTTTTACGTAAGTAACTACAAGGACCTCTTTATCATCCACATCCATGTTTTTTTATAAAATGCATTTCAATTTTTTTTTACTATTTACTAGAAAATGTGTTAAATTCATTCATAACCTTATTTTACCCTATATGTTTTGAAAGGAATGTTTCCTTCGTTTTCCAAACAATGTACTTTATGACCTTTTTGAAAAAATTAAGGTAAGAATATGTTTTTAACTTATACGGCAAGTGTAGAGACCCGAAGCCTGACGTACATGGACATTACATTACTTTTGCGGAATACTTAGTATATAACAAAAAAACACACACACAAGGATCGTAATAGTTTAGTGTCTTTGGAAACTCGGAACGTAATCTTCTAATCGTGGTGAAAGATCTTCAATATCTCCCATAAAGATCTTCCCTTTTTTTTACCTAAAACCTTTCTTTATATCCTGGGTAAAAGAAAACATAAAAGGGTGAGCTCAAATGCTCAGTAAGGGTATACAAAAGAAAAATCAATCACATCATATTCATAAGAACATAACTTTTGGAAATCTTAACCTGCAAAAGAGAGCATAATTTCATAACATGGGATAAATCATAGTAGTGAAATGAAATCCAAATAATCATAACATGAAACTTTGTGGCATACACACATAATCATAGAGAGTCATTTCTTGTTAGTCAAGACTCATTGCCAAGACTATCTTAGTGGACAAAGTCCCTTTCTGAATCGAGTAACCCTCGTTTCAGTCCTGTTTCACTGAACCGGTATAACCTACCATTTCAGCCATGTCTATCTCATGAGATATAAAATCATTACCCAATGCATTGGAGGGAGATATAGGTCCCACCCATCTCTTAATGAATCCTTTCTTATGTGTGCCACAAAATCATAAATCATACATCATTGCATAACCCATGTAATAAAAATGGGATTCTTAAACAACATGACATCATAAAACCATTCATATAAGATAAAAGAATTCATAAACATAATTCCATCACAACATAGTCAAATCAATGTAAAAATATGGATAGAAATAGAACCCTTTATTATCTTATATGGAAAATAATTTTGATAAAACACTTGAATTGAATTCTTGAGGAAAATATCCTTTCTTCTTCAAAATCAATTTCTTTTCACAAAACATCATGCAATTTTAAAAGAAAGAGATTTTATTGAAAATAGTCATGAAATCTTTTAGAGGAATCTTCATGAAAATAAATCTTTATAAAACAGTATAAATCCGTCCGTGCCGTATAAGTTAAAAAAAACATTCTTCGTACTTTTGTCGGAAAAGTCAAAAAGTACCTCGTACGAAAAACGAAAAAAGATTCCTTTCATATCCTTTACTAAAAACTCATAGAAGGGTAAAATTGGATTTAAACAATTGTAAGTGGATGGAAATAATATTACATATTAAGGTAACATGGATGTGGATGATAAAATACACCCCAGTAAATACTTATGAATAAACAATCTCGGATAAAAATGAGATTGTGATATTTCCCTTACCTTAGGTCTGATTTGCTTCGTATGTGTCCGAACATCCTATATAATGATTTAAATAATGTCATTGACTTATTACAGAATCATATTCATTGTTATTATATCATATATGGTTCACTTATGACTTTATATTACCCGTTCTTTTGTAAATTCCATGTTAAAGAAGCGTTTTGGGTAAAATCGTTTCATTTATCATAGGTGATTTTACTTGTGGTTCTTGACATTATTAATACTTATATCATGATTTACTTACTTCCAGAATATAAAATATGATTTATATATCATATATATTCAGTATATATATACATATAATAGATAGATAAATGAAATGAAAAACACCGTTCATGGAGACGGTAGTCCGTATGTACGCATGAACGCTGTTTTCCTTTCCTTATTGTCTTGAATGGAAGTAAGTAGATGACATACATATATATATATATACATAAATCCAGTAGCTTTATAATTTCATATATTCCATTATTATTTCTTATATATACTTTATAATCATTCTTAAATGGTTAACATGGAGAATGAATCTCATCGCGTCGTGGAGACGGTAGTCCGTACGTACGCACGAGCGATGATATCATTTCTATAAATATTGAATTGAATTGGAGTGGATTATACAATATATCAGAATCAATATGATTTTGTAATAACTATGTATAGTTATTCTTTACACCATTATACCCATCCATGTAAGGTGGTGGTGGAAAATAGATTACACCACGGCGTGGAGACGGTATTCCGTACGTACGCACGCGCAGTGATTTCTTTTTCCGTAGGATGGATAGATGGTGAAATAGGGTTATTTCATACTTATAATAACATATCAGTATATGAGTGATACAGATGTTATTACTTCATAATTAAACAACCTAAGAAGAAGAAGTGGAAGAAGAAATAAAGATGAAAGAATTGGTAACAGTAATTACCTCTTCTTTGAAGTGCCTTTTTGAGACCTCCTCTTAGGGCACTAGAATTGGTCTTTGAGGAAGACCAGAACCTCTAGGATGTTTCTAGGGAAGTGGAGAAGGGATTTTGGCAGGGGTTGGACGAGCTTGAGTGCTCAAATTGGTGTGAGGAGGAGGGGGAGGAGGTGTCCTTTTATAAGGGAGGAGAGGGGCACCTTAGGAATATCTCAAAATATTATTTTATATTAAAGTCAAAATCGGTTTATAATAGTTCCAAAGGGTATTATTTCGAAGATAAGGTGGGGAGGGGTCTAAATCCTATCAACCAATAGAATTTAGACAAGTTTAGGATATTATTTTAACCTTATCATTTAAATTTAACTCTAAGTTAAATAATTTAACTTTTACCATGTCTTTTTTTTCTTCCACTATATGGTTAATAAACTTACAATAACATGCCAAACGAACCCCAAATTGTTTATTATTAATATATATATCCTTATCTAAGTCATTTGTCCGAACCTTAGATTTTTAGGAATACAATAACAATTAATAATATAATATTTGATTTAAAAACTATTTTGTGTCAATTTTGACACTATTTGATATATGATTTTTGTGAAAGTCATAACAGAATTAAATGTTCCAACCAAGTTGATTAAATCAAAATTAATATATCATAGTAACCTAGAAAATTAGTTTAATGCATAAAAAATCTCAAATTACATTTATTTTGGTGTTTATTACATCAATTATGTCAATATTTCATTAATAAGATAATTACTGCATCATCGTTGTGTCATAAATAAAATAACTTATTTTATGTCTAAAAATTACAAATAAAATACCATCATGTAGGAAATCTTTTTAGCTTTCTAAGGAATATTTACAATCGAATTTATCGTATGTATAACCCCATATTAAAAATGATTTACTTATTAAACTTTGATTTTAACTATTTTAACCTTTCTTTAAATAAATTAATAATAAATGTCCTAATCTAATCCAAGTGGGCCTAAATGGTCATATTTTATTCCTAAGTTTGTTTTTGGTCGAATTACACTTGTCCAATAGAATTAGGACATGTGTTAGGGTAATAATAATATCATATTTACCCTTAGTTACCCTATTTACTATTAACCGCGGTAAAAAAAAGTAAAAAGTTACTATTCACCAAAAAATTATTTTCATCTCATTGAACCACATTTTAGTCCTTGATATTAACCGTGTCTCTCGGATTTTCGAAATTCCATTCACAGAAGCGGCAAAATTAAGTTTTATGAAAAATTCAGTTTTTTTAACTACCACTTAGTAGTTTCACTATTCATCAAAAATTGATGTTTTTCAGAACAATGCCAAAATTTCATCCTAAGCTATATTTCATATTCCGAATTCAAAAATGAAATCTATTTTACCAAATTAATAACATAGAAGTTGCATTAATTAATTTTATAATTAAATCCCGCTGTTAAAATAAATAGCGTGTTTTTAGGAAACAATATATATCAAAAGATTGACACTTGATTATGTCTTGTTTAAATGTGAAATTACAACCAATGACCAACATTGTATTAAATTGTAAAAATATATTCTAAATATACTTTAAAACCACTCAAATTAATAATTTATCACTATTAATTATTTCGATTAAAAAAAGTTGTTTTTAATTATAATTTAGTAATTTTTCACTATTCATCAGAATATGAAAGTTATCCGAAAAGTACCAAAATTTCACCTTAGGCTAAATTCGATACTCCGAATCCAAGAATGAAGTTCATTTTGAAAAATAAGATTTACAGAATTTTAAAAAGTGGTTATTACTATTCATAACGGCTAGTTTTAATAATATTTTAATAGCACATCGTTGTTTAGTGAAACTCGGTATTGTGTATTACACACGCTATTGAGGAAGGTCGCGATTGCGTGTAATGCAAGGCAAGACAAGGATGCGTGTTGTGCAAGCTCCTTTTGGTGTAGCGTACAACACAAGACATTAATAAAATTAAAAAGAATATTTCTTTATAAAATCTTGGGCTGTTACATTCTACCCCCCTTAAAATGAATTTCGCCCTCGAAATTCGTCGGGGTTATAATTGGTTTACTATTCGAAAGTTTCTTTAATAGAAACCCACATCGTAAAAAGGAATATCAAAACAAATCATTAAAAACAAAAGTATGAAACGTAACGGTTACCCAAATAAACTAATCATTGGTTTTCCACATAGGTGAAAATATGGATATGGAAGAGAAATCTAACCATCATGTTCTGATGGAGAGTGGTAGAGAACATGGCTATGGAAAAGCCATTAATCACAAATCCATATATTTGTGATGATATAAGGTACCATCTGATTCATCAGGTATAAGATCACTAGGAAAATATTTTTGGTTTTCAAGATCATTTCCCCTAAAGTTGAAAATTTGAATTAGAATAAATACTTACTTTATTTTGGTACAATCTCACTGTTGTTCGTGCTTTGAACAATTTCCACTTCATCTCTTAAATAAATGAAGTTGAATTTGTTATTCGTGAAGTGTTAGCAGATCATGTGATAGAATGACAGGTCCTTCCATCTGTCTCAAACAAAAGGTTAGCAAAACTTATATACATAAGTCGATCTATAGTGAGATTAATCATATATGGTTCCTAAAATGGACTTATACTTCATATATCATCCTGCTTAATATAATAAAACTAGTTTCTACTAAACAGGGACTTCGTGTAGGCCAGTGGTAGGCAATAAAGGCCAGTCGCACTTCGGTTGTGGGTTCGATTCCCACAGCCTTGTCCGAAGCGATGGGTTGTCGCCCGTCCTGCAGGTTGTCCTTTTTCTAAAACTACATTACTATAACATCACATAAATAATATCAAAAAAAAGTTCTATACTTAAACAATACTAACTTATGGTTAACATAATCCATTACAATCTTTAGGCTTATCTAAAATACTTCGGTCCAAGCTCATAGTATAAAGAAAATGATTACTTGAAATGTCGCCAACCAAGCATGTGAATACCATCATTTATCCCCCATATATCTTGTTGGTCACATTCCAATCATGTGAATACTTTAATGATGTATTCTCTTGAAAAAATATGAATACCCATTAAACCTTAGTGAAAACATGAATGCTGTCAAAAGTTAACTCTTTCCACATACCAAAATCCAAAAATTCAATATACTCAAACCATGATATAACCTTCTCCTTATATCAGTCATGAGATCATGAATACTATCAAACATTTTATTTTCTCCTTATCCCTTCATTATGCGCATATCATCTACATTCCAAAAATATCTGAATAACCTTTCATGGATACTGGTAACATTAATCAGACAACAATGTAACAATCCTTACATGTCTCTTTATTCCATAGTGCCATGAGATTACTTATACAACATTACACATGATAAACATGTAATCATTCCACTACATTCTTAAACCATTGACCGAGCTTCAACAATTCTTTCATCTCACATATCATTTGTAGTCTCTTCATCATCATCCACATAAATACTTCCCATACGACCATACTGATTATCTTCATGAGACTTTCCCTTAGGGCATTGGTTTGCATAATTCCCGTACATTCCACATTTAAAACATTTAACCATTGTTGATGTCGTAGCAATACCATTATCCTCATCCATGTTGTTAACTGAACCTTCTCCTTTGCATTTACTTGCTTTGTGTCCTTCTTTTCCACACCCAAAGCATCTTCCAGTTCCTTTGAAACATTCTCCTTGATGCCTCTTCCCACATGATTTACATAGGGGAAATTGAACTTTCTTTCCTCTATGATCATCATGAAACTCCATCTTTCTCTTATTAGCCGAGTCAGGAAACTTACCAAATTTTACTTTATTGATCATATTATGAGATTGCTGATTCGGCATAATAATGATGTTTGGATTTCCAAATCCCATTTCATTATGAAGAATATCATTCCATTGTCCATCATATCCTCCATTATCGTGAATCATCTTGTTTCCAGCCATTTTCTAAAACCCAAAAGAATAGTGTGAGAGGCAATAATCATAATAAAGGGGGAGTAACTTCAATATCTAACATCTTAGGTTTAATTCTATGATCGTTAGCGTAATTCTAGTACTATAACCTATACGCATACTTAACCTTAGAGACATCCCTAGACATACCTTAGAAATATCTCTAGGGATCTCACTAAAGTTCTCGCATCCTAGTTTCCAAAGGTTGACTAAACCTTTCCTTTGATACCAACTGTAGATACCCGAAGCCTGAAGTACATGGACATTACATTACTTTTTCGGAATACTTAGTACATAACAAAAAAACACACACACAAGGATCGTAATAGTTTAGTGTCTTTGGAAACTCGGAACGTAATCTTCTAATCGTGGTGAAAGATCTTCAATATCTCCCATAAATATCTTCCTTTTTTTTTACCTAAAACCTTTCTTTATATCCTAGGTAAAAGAAAACATAAAAGGGTGAGCTCAAATGCTCAGTAAGGGTATACAAAAGAAAAATCAATCACATCATATTCATAAGAACATAACTTTTGGAAATCTTAACCTGCAAAAGAGAGCATAATTTCATAACATGGGATAAATCATAGTAGTGAAATGAAATCCAAATAATCATAACATGAAACTTTGTGGCATACACACATAATCATAGAGAGTCATTTCTTGTTAGTCAAGACTCATTGCCAAGACTATCTTAGTGGACAAAGTCCCTTTCTGAATCGAGTAACCCTCGTTTCAGTCCTGTTTCACTGAACCGGTATAACCTACCATTTCAGCCATGTCTATCTCATGAGATATAAAATCATTACCCAATGCATTAGAGGGAGATATAGGTCCGACCCATCTCTTAATGAATCCTTTCTTATGTGTGCCACAAAATCATAAATCATACATCATTGCATAACCCATGTAATAAAAATGGGATTCTTAAACAACATGACATCATAAAACCATTCATATAAGATAAAGGAATTCATAAACATAATTCCATCACAACATAGTCAAATCAATGTAAAAATATGGATAGAAACAGAACCCTTTATTATCTTATATGGAAAATAATTTTGATAAAACACTTGAATTGAATTCTTGAGGAAAATATCCTTTCTTCTTCAAAATCAATTTCTTTTCACAAAACATCATGCAATTTTAAAAGAAAGAGATTTTATTGAAAATAGTCATGAAATCTTTTAGAGGAATCTTCATGAAAATAAAGCTTTATAAAACAGTATAAATCTGTTCGTTCCGTATAAGTTAAAAAAACATTCTTCGTACTTTTGTCGGAAAAGTCAAAAAGTACCTCGTACGAAAAACGAAAAAAGATTCCTTTCATATCCTTTACTAAAAACTCATAGAAGGGTAAAATTGGATTTAAAAAATTGTAGGTGGATTGAAATAATATTACATATTAAGGGAACATGGATGTGGATGATAAAATACACCCCAGTAAATACTTACGAATAAACAATCTCGGAAAAAAATGAGATTGTGATATTTCCCTTACCTTAGGTCCGATTTGCTTCGTATGTGTCCGAACCTCCTGTATAATGATTTAAATAATGTCATTGACTTATTACAGAATCATATTCATTGTTATTATATCATATATGGTTCACTTATGACTTTATATTACCCGTTCTTTTGTAAATTCCATGTTAAAGAAGCGTTTTGGGTAAAATCGTTTCATTTATCGTAGGTGATTTTACTTGTTGTTCTTGACATTATTAATACTTATATCATGATTTACATACTTCCAGAATATAAAATATGATTTATATATCATATATATTCAGTATATATATACATATAATAGATAGATAAATGAAATGAAAAACACCGTTCATGGAGACGGTAGTCCGTACGTACGCATGAACGCTGTTTTCCTTTCCTTATTGTCTTGAATGGAAGTAAGTAGATGAAATACATATATATATATATATACATAAATCCAGTAGCTTCATAATTTCATATATTCCATTATTATTTCTTATATATACTTTATAATCATTCTTAAATGGTTAACATGGAGAATGAATCTCATCGCGTCGTGGAGACGGTAGTCCGTACGTACACACGAGCGATGATATCATTTCTATAAATATTGAATTGAATTGGAGTGGATTATACAATATATCAGAATCAATATGATGTTTTAATAACTATGTATAGTTATTCTTTACACCATTATACCCATCCATGTAAGGTGGTGGTGGAAAATAGATTACACCACGGCGTGGAGACGGTATTCCGTACGTACGCACGCGCGGTGATTTCTTTTTCCGTAGGATGGATAGATGGTGAAATAGGGTTATTTCATAATTATAATAACATATCAGTATATGAGTGATACTGATGTTATAACTTCATAATGAAACAACCTAAGAAGAAGAAGTGGAAGAAGAAATAAAGATGAAAGAATTGGTAACGGTAATTACCTCTTCTTTGAAGTGCCTCTTTGAGACCTCCTCTTAGGGCACTAGAATTGGTCTTTGAGGAATACCAGAACCTCTAGGATGTTGCTAGGGAAGTGGAGAAGGTATTTTGGCAGGGGTTGGACGAGCTTTAGTGCTCAAATTGGTGTGAGGAGGAGGGGGAGGAGGTGTCCTTTTATAAGGAAGGAGAGGGGCACCTTAGGAATATCTCAAAATATTATTTTATATTAAAGTCAAAATCGGTTTATAATGGTTCCAAAGGGTCTTATTTCTAAGATAAGGTGGGGAGGGGTCGAAATCCAATCAACCAATAGAATTTAGACAAGTTTAGGATATTATTTTAACCTTATCAATTAAATTTAACTCTAAGTTAAATAATTTAACTTTTACCATGTCTTTTTGTTTTCTTCCACTATATGGTTAATAAACTTACTATAACATGCCAAACGAACCCCAAATTGTTTATTATTAATATATATATCCTTATCTAAGTCATTTGGCAGAACCGTAGATTTTTATGAATACAATAACAATTAATAATATAATATTTGATTTAAAAACTATTTTGTGTCAATTTTGACACTATTTGATATATGATTTTTGTGAAAGTCATAACAGAATTAAATGTTCGAACCAAGTTGATTAAATCAACATTAATATATCATAGTAACCTAGAAAATTAGTTTAATTCATAAAAAATCTCAAATTAAATTTATTTTGGTGTTTATAACATCAATTATGTCAATATTTCATTAATAAGATAATTACTACATCATCGTTGTGTCATAAATAAAATAAATTATTTTATGTCTAAAAATTACAAATAAAATAGCATCATGTAGGAAATCGTTTTAGCTTTCTAATGAATATTTACAATCGAATTTATCTTATTTATAACCCCATATTAAAAATGATTTACTTATTAAACTTTGATTTTAACTATTTTAACCCTTCTTTAAATAAATTAATAATAAATGTCCTAATCTAATCCCAGTGGGCCTAAATGGTCATATTTTATTCCTAAGTTTGTTTTTGGTCGAATTACACTTGTGAAATAGAATTAGGACATGTGTTAGGGTAATAATAATATCATATTTACCCTTAGTTACCCTATTTACTATTAACCGCGGTAAAAAAAAGTAAAAAGTTACTATTCACCAAAAAATTATTTTCATCTCATTGAACCACATTTTAGTCCTTGATATTAACCGTGTCTTTTGGATTTTATAAATTCCATTCACAGAAGCGGCAAAATTAAGTTTTATGAAAAATTCAGTTTTTTTAACTACCACTTAGTAGTTTCACTATTCATCAAAAATTGATGTTTTTCAGAACAATGCCAAAATTTCATCCTAAGCTATATTTCATATTCCGAATTCATAAATGAAATCTATTTTACCAAATTCATAACATAGAAGTTGCATTAATTAATTTTATAATTAAATCCTGCTGTTAAAATAAATAGCGTGTTTTTAGGAAACAATATATATCAAAAGATTGACACTTGATTATGTCTTGTTTAAATGTGAAATTACAACCAATGACCAACATTGTATTAAATTGTAAAAATATATTCTAAATATACTATAAAACCACTCAAATTAATAATTTATCACTATTAATTATTTCGATTAAAAAAAGATGTTTTTAATTATAATTTAGTAATTTTTCACTATTCATCAGAATATGAAAGTTATCCGAAAAGTACCAAAATTTCACCTTAGGCTAAATTCGATACTCCGAATCCAAGAATGAAGTTCATTTTGAAAAATAAGATTTACAGAATTTTAAAAAGTGGTTATTACTATTCATAACGGCTAGTTTTAATAATATTTTAATAGCACATCGTTGTTTAGTGAAACTCGGTATTGCGTATTACACACGCTATTGAGGAAGGTCGCGATTGCGTGTAATGCAAGGCAAGACAAGGATGCGTGTTGTGCAAGCTCCTTTTGGTGTAGCGTACAACACAAGACATTAATAAAATTAAAAAGAATATTTCTTTATAAAATCTTGGGCTGTTACAGCAAGTGTGGCTATTTTCCACTGTTATAACATTATTGAAGCCTCCCTTATAATATTATATGAATATTTTCAAAATAAATGTTTTATTTTATAAATATATGACTTTTAAATGATTTCAAAATAGAAAGAGATATTTCTATGAAAAAGGTTTTGATTTCATCTATGTCAACATTCTTTTGAAGGATTTTAAGCTTGTTTGAAGTTGATTTATTATGATACAAATCTATCATATTGTATTAAAGGTTTTGTGATATGTTTTAATATGGATGTGTTATTCTTATATCATTCATGGTTTAATGATAAATTACTGACATTTTGTATGCTATTTTTAATACTAATTTTTAGGTTTTGTTTAAAAAGTTTCATATGAGGAATGAATTGGACTTAGTAAGTGACAGGTGGAGCCCAATATAGCTCCAAGATTAATCGGTAGGTATCATGAGAAAAACTAGTGTCTTTGCTTAAGGCCTTGACAAAATCTTATTTTTAGTATTGGAACCGGGCCTTGAATATATGGTTATGAAGTCTCGCATTATGTATTCCTTCATTATGAAAGTGGATACTAAATAAGTAAATGGTATTATTAAATTTTATATTTTCCATATTATGCTAGATTTTATGTTTAAAAGGATTTTCATTTAGTCTTATACATTTCCTTAAATGTTTATACTTATTTATAACAGTTTCTACTATATTGTTATCCTTACTGAGCATCTAAGATCACCCCTTTCTATGTTTTATTTTTCCCAGGATGTGAAGAAGTATTTTATCATTGACCTATAGGGAAAGTCTAAGGACATAATTGTGTTCAAAAGGAGAAAAAATGTTGTTGATGTTTTTATTTCATGATGTAATGTAATACATAGGAATAAAACTAGTCCTTCGAAGGCTACTAAACTGATCAGTGTTTCGTGATTTGTTCCCCTGTGATCATGACAATGTTATGTAATAATTCATCGACTCTAGGTAACTGGTTTCGGGGAATTACAGTTGGTATCAGAGAAAGTTTAGTACAAGCCTTGAAAATTTGATTTAGAAAAATTCTGATTAGAGAACACTGCCCTAAGATAGACATCACGGATTAGAATAGAAGAACTTCCTAGAATTTTGTTACTGTAGAAATTTTGTGATTTTTCCAAAAATGCATCCATGTCTGGATATGAGTAGGTAGAGGTAGCTCTAGCAACGATATACCTAGGGGTAAAAACCAAAAACACCACTTTGAGCTAGACATGAATGGGAACTGGTGCACGACAACAGGCCTTGCTGCACGCTTGGTTACGACACTCTGAGGGGTATATTCTTAGGAAGAATACCATTTTATTTGAAAACCATTATAAAGGGTTTAAAAGTATATACCTCCTCAAGGAAAATATTTTTATCACTATGAATTATATCCATAAATTGTTCAATTTATGTTAAATGTTTTACTAGTGTAGAATTATGTATTTTGATTCATAAACTAATCTACTATATTCCATTATTTAGAAACGACACCTAGTGTAAGGAATGGAAATTTCATCAATGCATGTAATCTATGTTTGGATTGAACTCCTGCTCCAGATAATTGTAGTTTATCTGGTGAAGCAACTAGTGTTGATCACCTTATCACCATACATGGACAAATTACTAAGGTTATGAATAATAACCTTACCTGTATAGAGCACCCTGATCCAAAATTTAGAATATCAATGTTAGACCTCTTCATGAGGAAAAAACCACCAAAATTCTATGGGAGTGAAAATACATTTGTAGCTTAGCAACGGATAAATTCCTTAGAGAAAATATTTCATTCTTTGGGGAGAAGTGAAAGGGAAAAAGTTGTCATGACAATTTATCACCTCATAGGAGATGCAGATCAATGGTGGTCATTAATCCAAAACACAAAGGAAGATTAAGAAGTATTTAAAATGGATTAGTGTGATTTTCAAGATATTTTCTTGGTAAAATATTTTCTTGATGATCATCAATTGGATATGGAAAGAAAAGTTTTGAGTTTAAGGAAAAAGTAAGATGAGAATGTTGCAAAGTATGAGGCTAACTTTACAAGGTTAACAAGGCATGCAACATATTATATACACAACCAAAGGATCAAGATTGATCGATTCTTTGATTGGTTAAAACCATTTCTACATCGATCATTAGTCTCAAAATCCTTCACATCATATGAAGATACTATCTCATGTGATATTAAGTTAGAAAAGGAATTCTATATGTCTAATGACTTCAAAGAAAATCAAGAGAAGAAGAGATCTACTGAACACATTGGAAATGGGAATAAGGGGAAGAATAGAAAATTTGAATATCCATCATTGGGTAAATGTGGGAAGAAACACCCCGGTACTTGCTTGAAGGGAATGTGATTCTATTACAAGTGTGGTGAAAAAGGCCACCAAGATCATGATTGAAAGGGAAAGAAATAGGCTATCAATGTTGAATGCTACAATTATAGAGAAAAGGGGCATTATGTAAATGAATTTCATAACTTCCAAGGAAATATCACTCATAAAAGGACAAGGTAGCAAGGACAAGCTTATGTGATCACTACTACTGAGTTTGAAGCTCTGAAAGATGTTGTTGTAGGTAATTTAATGGTTTCCTCCAATTTATCCAATGCTTTATTTGATTTTGGATCATTACATTGTCTCATATCTTCCTAGTTTGCTAAGAAAATTAGATATTTCCGATTTGATTTAATAAGAGAGTTTTCAGTCAAAACTCTTAAGGGAAGTATCATTGCAACAATGTTTTAGGAATTAGTTCTCATTAATGCATATAAACGATATTTATCTACTGATCTAATCATCATACCCATGATTTAATTTTATATAATCCTCGGTATCAATTTTATTTTGGACCATGATGTGAAAATGTTTTGTAAGAAGAATGACGTTACAATTCTCGATGATGATAAAGAGTACCTTATCTTTAGAGTAGAAATGTCACCGTCTATTTCTTATCTAGATCCACCCCCATTAGCTCTAATAAATTCAATTATTAGAGAGGATGATAAATAAATAATTATTTGTGTGAAAAAGAATGTTCGAATAGAGGAAATACCTCTTATGAAAGAATATATTGATGTGTTTCCAGAGAATTTACCTGGACATCCTCCAGAATGAGAAACTGAGTTTTCAATTGATTTAATTCCTGGTTCAAGGCCCATATCGAAGACCCCTTATAGAATGGACATTGTGTAATTAGTGTAACTAAAGATAAAACTAGAGGAATTGAGTAATAAGGATTTATTCGCCCTAGTGTTTCTCCATAGGGATTCCCTATCCTTTTTGTTAAGAGGAAAGATGGATCAACGAGGTTATGTATTGACTATAGGGAGATCAATTCTATAACATTAAAAAAACAAGTATCCCCAACCTCGCATTGATGATTTATTCTACTAACTTCATAGAGCTCAATATTTTTTAAATATTGACCTTCAATATGGAAATCATCAGTTTTGTGTGAAAAAGGAAGACATTCCAAAAACAGCATTTCGAACCAGGTACGGGCATTACAAGTTTACAGTAATGTCTTTTCGATTGACTAATGAACCCTTTATCTTCACGGATCCAATGGAGAGAGTTTTCAAGGAATATCTTGATTACATTGTAGTGGTTTTTATTAATGATATCTTGGTATACTCCAAAAGCTATGAAGATCATGAAAATAACTTGTGCATTATTCTAAAGCCTCTTAGAAGAAATGAATTATATGGGACGTTTATCAAGTGTGAATTCTTGTTTCAATAGATTTCTTTTCTTGGCCATATTGTTACTAAGCATGGAATATCTGTTGATATTTCAATGTCCAAGGAAATCCAAGAATGGATAGCACCGACATGTATAACTGAGGTACTAAATTGTATTGGTTTAGTAGGTTATTATCAACATTTTGTCTAGATGTTTTCCCAGTTGGCTAACCCATTAACCAATCTCACACGTAAAGGGGTTAAATTTTCTTGACTAAAGAGTGTGAATAATATTTAAAGAACTGAATAGAATATTATTCAACGATTCTACCTTGACACTACCATCAGGGAACGATGGGTTTGTTGTTCATAGTGATGATTCAAAGAAACGACTTGGTTGTGTCCTTATAGAAAAATGGTAGAGTTATTTCCTATGCATCACAAAAGATAAAAATTAATGAGAAAAACTATCCCACTCATGATCTTGAGTTGGCAGCTACAATCATTGCTCTGAATATCTGGAGACACTATCTTTATGGTGAAAAATGTGAGATTTATACTCATCACAAGAGTTTGAATTATATTTTCCCCAAAAAGAACTAAATATGAGGCAAAGGAGATGGCATGAACTACTCAAGGGTTATGATTGCACTATACACTACCACCTGGGGAAGGAAAATAAGGTGGAAGATGCTTTGAGTTTAAAGGATCATGGTGTTTTGAACAAGATGAGAGTTGAATGGGATCCCATTTACATGGATCTAGTAAAGATGGTTATGGGAATAACCATGGGAGGTTAAACATCAATTCTTTTTCAACTGGGTGAAAACCCATCTTTACTAGAAAGGATAAAGAGTTCTCAGACTGATGATGAGGAGTTTCAAAAGAAGATTAATATTGTGAATGATGAAAGATTGAGTGACTTAGTATATGAAGATGAAATTTAGAAATTTGGGAAGAGACTTTGTGTACCTAACATAATTGATCTAAAAAGGGAATTTTAGGATGATGCTCATAGCTCCAATTTCTCTATACACAATGGGAGAACCAAGATGTATAGATATTTGAAAGAACATTTTTGGTGGGACAACATGAAGATGGAGATTGCTGATTTTGTGTCAAGATGTATGGTTTTTCAACAAGTTAATGTTGGAAAACAACAGCCTGGGGGAGTCATGCAGCCTCTTCCCATACCTGAGTGGAGATGGGATAATATTATTATGGACTTTGTCAGGGGATACCGAAAACTCTAGAAGGAATGATGTAATATGGGTCATTTTTGACCATCTTACCATGTCTGCAAATTTTCATGATATAAGAGAAGATTTTCCACTTGAACGTATGGTAAGACTATATATTAATGAAGTTGTAAGACTCCGTGGTGTACCCCTTCTGATTGTTTCTGATTTTGATCCCCATTTAACATCAAGATTCTGGAAAATTCATCAAAAGGCACTGGATACTGAACTTCATCTGAGCACTACCTACCACCCTCAAACTAATGGACAATCAGAACAGACTATTCAAACCTTATAAGACATGTTTCGATCTTGATCACTTGACTTTCAAGGTTTGTGGGATCAATATTTACCTCTGGTAGAATTTTCATATAACAATATCTTCCATTAAAGTATTCAGATTGAACCATATGAAGTGTTATATGGAAAGAGTTGTACACACCAACTTTTTTGGGATGATGTTGGGGAAAAAAATAATAGGCCCATAACTTTTTGATGAAACAATAGAAAAGGTGAATGTTATCCAAACCCTCATCAAAGCATATCAATGTAGGTAGAGGGGTTATGTCGATAACTGAAGGAAAGATTGGAAATTTCTGGTGGGAGATCTTATTTTCATGATGGAATCTCTATGGAAGGGTGTTATAAGTTTTGTTAAGAAGGGTAAATTATGTCCGAGGTACATCATACCTTTCGAAATTTTAGAAAAAATTGGAGTTGTAGCTTATCATTTGGTAATGCCTCCAAGTCTCCCCAAAGTTCACGATGAGTTCCACATATCACTGTTGAGAAAATACATGCATGAACCAACACATGTACTCACCTATGAGGAAATTGAACTAGAACCTAATCTATCTTATTATGATGAGCATGTCAAAATTCTGGATACAAGAGAACAAGTACTGAGAAACCAGATGACTCGTCTGGTAAAAGATCGATGAAAAAACCATAAGATGGAAGAGGTAATATTGGAACCAGAGGAACATATGATGAAGAACCACCCGAATCATTTTGTGCGGTAGTATTATAGAAATTTCAAGGACGAAATTATTTGAAGGAGGGAAGAATGTAACACGTCAAGCTTCCATGGTATGTTTCCCTTTGAATAATACAATAGATTTCATTGTACAAAACATTGAGATTCTAACACGCTGCGACCAATCAAACTAGCCGTTAAGAATAGTAGTACCCACTTTTTGAAATTTTATAAATTTTATTTTTCAAAATTAACTTCATTTTTGAATTCCTAATATAAAAATAAGATATTGGATAATTTTTGGTATTTTTCTAAAACATTCAATTTTTGATGAATAATGAAAAACACTGCGTTATTGGTTAAAACCGACTTTTTATTTAAATAAATATTTATTTTATTGAAATTTATTTTTGGTCAAAATAGATACATAATACCTATATAAGTTCAATGTAATTCATTTGAGTCATTTTATAACAAGTTTAGATATATAAAAATTGTATTGTACTTTACACCGTCTTTTACCCACATCCTAGGAGAATTTTAAAATTTTCTTAAATTTAAATTTATTGATTCTATGAGTTGGATTTCAACAATCCAAGAGACATGGTAAATATGATTATGTAAAATTTTGTTCAATAAGATGAAAATAATTTTTGATGAATAATAACTTTTGACATTTATTTACCACAGTTAAAAGTAAATAGGGTAATTAAGGGTAAAAATGATATCATAATTACCCTAACACATGTCCGAATTCTATTGGATAATTATAATTCGAACTATAACAACCTTAGGAAAAAAATATTATCCTCTTTGGTCCACTTGGATTAGATTTGTACATTTATTATTATTTTATTAAAAGAAGAGTTAAAATAGATAAATTCAAAGATTAATACCTAAACCATTTTTAATATAGCATTATACATAAGATAAATTTGACTATAATTATTAATTAGAAACATAAAAATATTTCCTTCTTATTGGTATTTTATTTATCATATTTATACATTTAAATAATTTAATTTATTTATGACACAATGATTATGCATTAATTACATTATTAATGAAAGATTAAAATAATTGTTATTATAAATATCAAAATAAATGTAATTTGAGACTTTTTATGAATTATAATAATTATATAGGTTAATATTCCATGTTAGGGTTTATTAAATAATTTTTTTCTAAGTAATCATGTTCTTATGATTTTTAGAAAAACCAAATACTAAATAGTGTCAAAATTGACATAATTGAGTTTTTAAAACAAATACAATATTATTAATTGAGATAATATTCTCAAAAATATAAGGTTCATACAAAGTAAATAGATAAGGTTATATATATTAATAATTAACCACTTGGGGTTCTCTTGGATTTTTATAGTATGTTTATTATCTATATAATATAAAAATACAAAGAGACACGGTAAATATCAAACTATTTAACTAAAAGTTAAATCGAAAATATAAGGTTAATAAAGTATCCTAAACCTATATAAACCCTATTATTTGAGATTTTTTTTACCCATCCCCACATTATCTATGAAATAAATAATTTTGGAGCCATTATAAATGATATTTATTTTATTAAAAAATAATATTTCAAATCTTTTCCTAAAGTGACCCTCACCTCTCTTATAAAAGGATACTTCCCCTTATATTAATTTCACACCTCCATAGTCATTTCTCCTGGCCAAACACTACCAAAATATCCTCCCCACATAACTCCCTTAATCCTAGAGGCATTACCTTGGTCATAAAACCAACTTAAGAAGCCCTTTTGATCAAATAAAAAGGATGATCCCGAAAAAGTGATAAATATTTCATCACCTCTTTCAAGTTTTTTCTTCTCCCATATCCCCTTTCATGTTTGTTTCCATTATAAAATAATAACTCCAGTATCTTCTATATACTATTATGTTATTATAAATTTGGTACATCGATATTCGTTATTCTATCCATCCTATAAATGAAAAATTCACCATACATGCTTACGTACGGCTTACCGTATCCACGTCGTGGTGTAGTTTGTTATTCAAACACTTCATTATTTTGGATGGGTATAACAATGAATATAACTGATGTAAATAATAAATGTTAAATGTTAAATATTATTTATATATGATATACCATCCAATTACATATGATTTCACCATCAATATAATGATATTTTCGCTCGTGCGTGTGAGCGGATTACCGTCTCCAGGAACGCGATGAGATTTATTCCCCATCATAATCATTCAAGAATAATTTTTATTTTATGAATAAAAATAATTTTTATGAACATAATATCATTCTGTATAAGAATCAAATACATCATATCCCTAATAAACATGGCTTACGTAAACAAGCATATAAAGGAAAACAGATATGTTTAAACTCGAAATGGTGATACAACTGAAATATTACTACCAAAGAAATATTAAAGGGTCATATATGACATCATATTTATGTATATAGTTCTTGTATAATTTAATAACAATGATTAAACTATTATACATGATGTTAATGTACCCTCAACCAAATAAAAGTACAAAGTAAGGGATAATTTCTAAATCTCATTATTATCTGATGTTGTATTTATGTAAGAATCTACTAGGACCTATTTATCATCCACATCCATGTTTTCTGAAAAATATATTTCAAAACATTTTTATTATTTACTAGAAAAGAGGTTAACTTCATTTATACCCATGTTTTACCATATATGTTTTGAAAGGAATATTTCTGTCATTTTCCAAACAAGGTACTTTATGACCTTATCAACAAAATTAAGGTTAGAATGTTTTTTTAACTTATACGACGAGTGTAGCTATTTTCCACCATTACAACATCATCGAAGCTTCCCTTACAAGATTATAATATTATTTTCAAAATAAATGTTTTCTTTTATAATTATATGACTTTTAAATGAGTTCAAAATATAAGGAGATATTTCTCTAAAAAAAAATTATTTCATCTATGCCGACATCCTTTTGATGGATTTTAAGCTTGTTTGAAGTTAATTTATTATGATACAAATCTTCCATATTGTATTGAAGGTTTTTTGATATTTTTTACTGTGGATGTGTTATTCTTATACCATTTATGGTTTATGGATAATGTATTGACATTTCGTATGCTTGTTTTAATATGAATGTTTATGTTATGTTTAAACCTTTTTAAATGTGGAATGCATTGGACATAGTAAGTGACGGGTGGAGCCCGCTACAGCTCCTCGATATATCTATAGGTCTCATCAGACAAACTAGTGTCTTGGAACAAGGTCCTGACACAATCTTATTTTTTGTCTTGGAACAAGGCCTTGACTATATGGTTATGAAGTCTGGCATTATGCATTCCATAATTATGAAAGTGGCTATTGATATTGAAAGTGATTATTCTACTAGTAGAATATCCATATGAATAAGTAAATATAATTATTTAATTTTACGTTTTCCACATTTTACTGAAGTTTAGGTTTTAATGGTTTTGTTTTAGTCTTATACATTGCCTTAATTTTTTATACTTATTTATGAATGTTTCCGCTATATTGTTATCCTTTCTGAGCATCTGATCTCACCCCTTTCTATGTTTTATTTTTCCCAAGATGTGAAGAAGTATTTTATGAATGAACTGTAGGTATAGAATAAGGATTTATGTGTGTTCAAAAGGGGACAAAATGTTGTTGATGTTTTTATTTCACGATGTTATGTAAAACATATGAATGTAACTAGTACTTCCAAGGCTACTAAACTGATCAGTCTTCCAGTATTTTATACCTTGTGATCATGAAAATGTAAGTTAATAGTGCACCAACTCAAGGTAACTAGGGTCTACATGTTACCCGTCCTTCCTCTTAGGGTGTCCTATTTCAAATGGGTGATAAAAGCCATTTTCAGTAATAGAACTAGTTTCCTACACGTATGTTTTCATGTTAGGAACCTCCATTACATGTCCAACAACCATGTAAATATGGTTTTGGTAGTGGGAAACCTTTTGGTGCACCTAATTCATAGTAACCTAAGCTATAGAATAGCTATAGAATTCATCATTAGAGAGTTGTAGAAGCTGGGTGTGGTCAAGAGAACATGTTAAAGGTGAAAAAACCTGAAGATATAGGAGTTTTATGCATTAATATTTGTTAATCATTGACCATTATTTTCATTTTATTTCATTTAGAGGCCTTGAATTATTATTTTTCTCTTAAATTTGTCTTATATTTGGAATACAAATTAATATACCTCCAGTTCATCAAGTGTTATCTATTATAGTTAGAGGTAAATATTCTTTGTTGGTTGTGTTCCGTGGGTGTAGATTGGTGATGATGCAAAACCAGCTAGTGGGTGACTTCTTCATATTATAGTTACTTCCATGCGATGTTATCCTTAAAATGTATTGGTGGTAGTATTTTTTGTAGTCATTGTCTACATTAAGAGATGATTTTTCTTCAGATGTGAATGGATAGTGAGTGGAATTCATTGGAGAAAAAGGTTACCATATATGTGGTTGGAATATGGAGCCCCATTTATCATAGATAGTATTGTTGTTAGCAGAAGATCATTTGGAGGATGTTCCCATGGAAATGGGGGAGTTCATGTATTTTTTGATGGATGGGGTTATAGTGCTACCCCTATGATAGGATTCCATGTTGTGGATAAAATTTTATCTCGGTGCAACTATAATTTTAATGACTTCCAATTGAATTTAGAAAATAGAGATGTGTGAAATCGGGTTATAGGTGGATGATCTGATGTAGATGGGTTTCATCTAGTCTTCCCTTTCTATTAAGGGTGATCCAATGTTTATTTACAAAATTCATATGGTGGTATGAGGTTTTCATGGATTATTAATGGACGAATTAGGTAATGGTCAACAACTGTTACCCAATTATAAGGATCAATGATCAATTTGACAATTTTAAAGGAGATTATTTGTTTTTATAGGTCAAAAAGTGGTTTTATATCACTGAAATATGGTTAAGGATGAGGATATCTAAAAACATTTATGATAGAGCTATGATCACGTAGAGTTTTTGGTCATGTTGTTCAGTGTCACAAATTTGATAGACATGTTCTAGTGGATCAAACAATCTATAATCCATGATTTACTAGAATATTTTTATATCATTTTTATCAATTATATCTTGAACTACTCGAAGTTATACGAGATCATGTTGATCATATCAGGGTTTCCTTGTAGATCCTTTGACTCCACAAGCTCTATGGAAAGTTTTCCAAGTGCATGTTTTAGATATGAGAGGTTTGTTTCCATGGGAAAGTGTTGTCTTGGTAGGTAGTGGTAGTGGACTCATATATGTTCAAGATAATTATTTCGTTGGAAGAACCCATGAACATTGTAGAGTTTTTCAAATTTGTTGTTATGTGTGGTTATTATTATAGATTTATACCAGATTTCTCCCACGTTTCCACCCCAAAAAAGGAATTGACTATGGATGACTAGGATTTAGTTCATAGTAATCGGTTACATGAATATTTTAGTTACCTAAAGTAGATATTTTTTAGTGTTCTAGTGTTATAGTTTCCTCTGCAATGTATTTCATTTGAGTATTCATTTGATGCATTCCATCGGGGCTTGGTATGTTTTTTGTTTTAGTAGAGGGTGGTGATCTTTTATGGTTTTGTGAAATTATGTCCCAATGATAATAATTATTCCCCCCGTGATCTATAGTTAGTGTCAGCAGTGTTCTATCTAAATCTAGGGAAGTATGATCTCATCAGAGAGAATTTTTTGGTTTCGAACAACCACAAAAGTCTAAAATTTTTCATTACTTTGTTATATCTAAAATTATACTAGCATGAAAGAATGAATTTTCATTAGTATTATGATTTTGATACCTTTTACACCTCAAAAATGTGAAATTCCATTGCCAATGAATTGATATGAATTTTCCAAGGTGATGTGGTTCGAGAGTCTGTTGATGTTTTATAAAGGTTGGATTATCTCATGGTGATGCATATTGAAATTGAGGAGAGATATGTTCATGGTTATATTTGTCAAAATATGGTGATATCTTCCTTAACACAGAATATAGATGAGTCTTAATGGGGAGACCAAAAGGTAGAGGTGATTTGTAACAATAATGTCCATAGTGATACTCTTGAGTGACGATCAAAATATGGTCTGAATCGGGTGTTATATCATGGGAAGGTGATTAATAAATTTTTTATGTGTGGGGGATTTGTCTTTGAGTTTCATAGATCTCTTATAGTGATACATTCTAATTTTTCCAAGATATACAATGGTTTGAGTAGATATTTTTGTGGATAGGGTTCAAATGGTCTTTGGAAGATTTGGTGGAGAGGTGTATGTTTTCCTAGCAGGAGAAAGTGGAACACCATGTTTCTAGAGGTTTGAAAACATTAATTGTATGTTATTGAGTGGAAATGGGTTGAAATATTGATTAATATTTTCAAATGATTTACCCCAAGAGCATGGAGTTTGTGAGGGTTTTGTTATAGGAAACAAAATTTTTTTTCCCATTTTCTAAAAATATGTAGGTTGAATACCCTAGATGTATTAGTAATGTGGTTTATGGATAATGTGGTTTTTATTCACCAGGTAATGAGGATTATCAAATCTGATCTAAAACCTCATTTGTTTCTCATGTATTTGGATGGAATTATGGCAAGATTTATAATCCTAGTTTTTTCTTAGCACTAATTTCAACCCTTAGACAGATGGGTTAATGGATAAAACCATCCCAACAATGGAGGATATATTTTGAGAATATGTTTTAAACATAGGAAGATCAAGGATAAGGCATGTACTTCTTATTGATTTTTCAGATAATTTCATCTATCACCCATCAATTGGAATTTCTCCATTTGAGGTATTTTATTGGAATTTATTTCCTATTTCCATATTCTTGATGTAATATAAAGAGCTTGATGTTCATGGTATGATTGTGGTTATGATCATGATTGATAAGATATTGTTCCTTTAAGAGATTATAAGGGAAGAACAAGACAATCTAAAGTCCTTTGCTAATTATAGGTAATGACCTCTTGAGTTCATCTTTTGATACCATGTATTCTTGAGAGTCGCCCCTCAACATGGGTAATAGAGTTTTATCAATGGGATAATTATGTCTCTCATGTTCAATGGACCATAAAGGTGTTTTGGAGAGTTGGTGATGTGGTTTATTAGTTGGAAAAACTACTATGGATATATATGTTCCAAAACACCTTTTACATGTCATACCTTCTTCTGTATCATCATGATGACTCCCACATCATTGATTCGGGAGTGTTAGAAATTTAGAGTTATGTTGAATTTATGATGTGACTCGTAGGGATCCAATATCTCTAAACAAATGTGTTTCATGGATGGACTATTATCTTGGTTTATGTATTGTGGGATCATGGTGTCATGAATGAGAGTAGTTGGGGGAGAGAGAGTGATGCAGATGCATTCCTAGTAAGGAAAGGTTTTTTAGATTTTATTTGTTCTATTTTATTTAAGGATGTGGTGTTTAGAAAATTTTGTTTTTTGAGACATTATTTCCCATTATGATATGAAGTGTGGTAAATATTGAAACATTTAATGAGGGTAAAACCTTGTTCTTAATTGATTATTGTTATACTACAACACATTTAAATGTGTGACAGAGAGTCAGTGCCACCCAATGAGAATAATATCTTGATGTGGAAGAAGTAAATCCTTAATTTTTTTATCATGGGGTAGTGTTGTATGTTGGTTATGGAAGTTATTGGATTGGTATATGTGGAGGTTGAGATGTCTGTGAAGATGGTTTTGTTGAAATGAGTTGGATTTCTATTGGCACAATATGATGTGGTGTTGTGTCTGGTAGTGGATAGTGATGTAGTAGTTTGAGGTGTTTTATGGGTGTAATGGTTTCTTGTCTTTGGTTGGAACCAGTGTTGATACATTATCAAAACCCTAATAGGTATCTCAAATTATTGTTTTTTGGAATCTTTCTTTTTATTATGGCGTGGTTTTGATTATTGATGATGATAATAATTTTAGACTTATATAATGTAATAGACCATGCCTTTTTGACCTTTTAATTTTATGGTTTAGTTATTGGATGTGTTTTAGAGGCGTTGTTTTGGAAGTTGGAGGAGGTTAGAGTTATAGTAGAACTATAACACATAATTTACATCTTTAAAGATTAATTCATTATCTCAGTTAGTGAATTAAGTCTTGTGTGTCGAGTGATTCATGTAATCTATATGGAAACTGATTGGGGCATTAAACTAGTTCAATTCATGAAATGGGGATTCATGGTGTCTATTAATTTAGGTTGAGGATACATGATTTTTAGAGAAAACCACATATATGAGGAACTCATAGCCTTAATCTAGTTTAAAACATATAATTCATAAACACTATGAAATTTATGACTTGATTATGGAATTAAAGAAATGAATTTGGTAATTTAAAACCTATTTATAACATGATGTCTTCACAAAATTCCTTTATTCATATGATATTTCTCTAATTTTTTTAGAACTCATTAGTTCATTTAGAGGATCTATCATAACATATTCATCCTTCATTGATCACAAGTTCAATCATTTGAGTGTTGGTGATTTGTGGTGAGTTATTCCTTTTACCCAGTTTTTTTATTCATTCATCTTCAGGGGGTTTTATCAGTGTTGTTGTTATTGATTAGGGTGTGCATTGGTATTTTTTTATGATTCTTGGTGTGGTTTCTATAGATAATTTTATTTCCTCATTTTATATGGTTTCCATATTATTTATTCTTCTCCCTATATTTCACAATGGATCATAAAATATTCTTTGATGTATGGAATCCTCATTATCACCCTTTCTACATGAAAATTGTGTTGATTTCATGATTTTTCATTCCTTTGGGTGGATAATATGGGTTTGACTAATAATTAAAATTATATATAAATTTTTAAAATATGGGTATGGGGAGTTATTACATGTATTACTTCTTCGATGTTACTTCCAATAATATCATTCATGAGGTTACCAATACTGAAACTTGTGGAAGTTGGGATCCTTTATTATGGTGTAGTTCATGTGTATGTGTGAGACCCATATTAAGTTGTTTTTTGGACACATCCTTAATTAATATCTAAAGAATGAATATATATTTATCAATTGATTTTCCCAGGAATTCTAGTTTTTTTATAATACCCCTATTAAATAATGATCTAAAATAATGAAATCCCATGAATAAGTAATGAATAATTTTATGTCATACTTTTTGTGGAGGTGTTTGATCTTATTAATTTTGTGTTATGTACTACATTTTTAATGATGTTTTAGGTCTGTGGATGGACTGATAGATGTGTGTGGAAGTAGTTTGATGGTTCGGGAATGGGATTCATTATTGGGAGGCGAGTGATGTGATTGTGAATTCAGGTAGATATTTTTTTATGATTTTTATTTTTGGTGGTGATGTGGGATATGGTTTATTGTGGTAGTGTTGTGTAGTGGTTTGGATGGGATTTTTTTGAGGTGAAATGGCTTGGTTGTTGTGGAATTATTCTGATGGCTAGGGTGTGAGGGGTGAGTTATTGTGTGGTGTGGTTATGTTAGTTTCCCAAATAGCATGGAATACATTATGATAATGAAATTAAATATGTTGGGTTGGTAAATAAATTAATATTGGGATGAATTTATAAGTGTTCATTAGAATAAATTAAATGAAAAAATTAATGTAATTTAAAAATTTTGAAAAAAATGGCTTGTAAAAAAGTGTTCATTAAAACTTATTAAAACATTAAAAGATGAAATTGAAAATTGAATTTGAAAATATTGTCTTGAGTTGTAGTTATCTTGTGTGAATAATTTATTTGTGGTCATGTTTATGATATTTTATGCGTGTTTTAGTGGTTGTGTATTGCTCTGTATAAGTTCACATGTTTTGAACCCATAGGTAGGGTATTGTATGTTATCTATATATCGTGTATTTTATTTTATTTCAATATGAACCACAACTGAGTTGGATAAATAGACCAGAACATAGAGGCTCTATGATCTAATTTATTACCTAAATATATAAGTTGGTAGTGATAAAGTTGGATAGTTTCTGCCTATTATCCATTTTTCCTCTAACAGTTACGATAGAGGTCAGTTTTGGAGATTACCCAGTATTGTTGGACAAGGTATTTTGAGCAAGAATTTATATGATGCGAATATGTTGTGGTGTGATATGTGGTGGTGTCCATGCATATTAGTAGTATGGTATTGTTTTATGTCCTTCTAATTCATGATAACCTATTCCCATGGTTATTTTATGAGATGTGGTGTGATTGACAAATTTTATGTGGGAGATATGTGGTGCAATGGACCCTTTGTACTTGGTAGATATGTGATGTGATGTGACTTTTATGTGACATGTATATAAGGGATCAGGGTACAAGATATTAAACATTGTGTAGTGAGATTGGAATATGACTAGGGAAGTAGCATAAGGATACCTTATTATGTTAAGATACAACACTATTCTATTTGATGCATGATTTAGTGAGAGATCTAGGGTAATTGTTGGAATGGTTAGTTGTCTTACTTATGTACTTATTATTAATGTTATCTTTTCACTAAACATTAGTTTTTTAAAATGTGCACTTGAGACTAGGGATATGATCATAATTAGTATACATTTATTCTCACCCAACATATATAAACTATTTTTTAGCTTTCTAAGAGGGTTGTTTTGAAAGTTTGGAACATTTCTTGCTTGATGTTCAAGATACTTCTGAGTATCTAGTATAGGATTTTTATTTTGGTAGTTTACTTTATAGACATTTATTTTACATGTTGTTATAGTTCATGAATTTTAGGAATGTTTTGGTTTTACTTTTTAAATTTAGAATGGATTTACATTGTGTTTTTTTTGCTATCTTATAACTCTATATTATTATAGGTTAATTCAGTCCATGTGTGATATTTTTATACCCTTGATGATTGTCCCTAACCCATGTGCTAATGGAGGAGGAACTCTGGTGGTTATTATCTCTCTTATTTCATTGGAATCCCAAGAGGGGTATCATTAAATGGATGGGTTCATGATGGTATTTTTCTCATTAGATGAATGGTATGATGAGATAAATAGAGAAAAAATCAATGAAATATTTTGATTGTCAAAAATAAGAAATAAACTGTAACTACCCACATGAAAAAAATGTATGAAGAAACATTCACGGTACTGGTTAAATTAATGTAAAAATTTCTTCATGAGAAGATGAGATGACCATATATATTAGAACAATAATAGTGAGTTGAATCCTCACTAACTCAATGTAAATTTCAATTCAAAGATGGTACAAGAAAAACCTTGTGATCAATGCATCAAGTGTAGATATTTTAGGGGAATTGAAAATAAATAACCAGATCTCAAGATAATTAGCGGTAACCATAATTTACCATGTAATATTACATGGGAGTTAGATAACACATTTGAAATAATGACCCCTAAAGTGTAGGCACTATATGATGTACTAATAGGTTCACTTATTGTCCATTCGATGTTAGAAATCAATTTTTTTAACTATGGATATACACATTCTTTCATTTAATCCACGTTTTAAAAAAAAATAGAATCAAATCCTCATCTTTAGGAAGTTTTTTAGTCAGTTATAACTCGTTAATGGATTATCCAAAAATAAAATTTATATATAAGAACTTTTATTAGCATTGGAGAGTAAAATATTAACTCAAATATTATTGTCATTTCTATGGTTGAATTTGACAATATTCTATGGAAGGATTGGATATCAAAGTATAATTTTGATATGAACTATAGAAGTAAGGATCAGTCAATGGTCTTGAATAGATAACCTATATATTTTTAATGGATTGATATCTTATCCTAAGCCTTATCGAGAATCACATCCCATAGCCTTCTTAATAGGGATGATTAATGAAGAGATGGCAGAAAATTAAAATATAAATATATAAAATTTCTCTATAATTCTATAATAAATTTATGTATTTCCTATAGAGTTACCTATGACAACCATAGAAATAATGGTGGAGTTATCTATTTAACTCATTCCAAGGTCTAAGAGAATATCTAATACCCCATATAGAATATCATATAAAGAGTTAGTGGAATTAATGAATAAAATGAAAAACCCCTTGAAAAAAGATATTATTCTACCATGTATGTCCAATTTGGGAGTATAAATTCACATTGTGAAAATTAAATATGGATGGGTGAAGAAATTAATTGACTATAGAGCACTTAATGAGGTCACAATAAAGAACTAATACACTCTCTCAATGATTGATGAATTATTTGACCAATGTCAATGAGATCAATTCTTCTCCATGATTTTTCAACAAATGGGATATCATCAATTTATTTTGAATAAATAAAATATCCCAATGACTTCCTTCTAAATAATATATGATAATTTCATGTTTTTTGTAATTCTCTTTGGATAAACTAATTCCCCATCAATATTTTTGGATTTAATGCACTTTGACCATAATGAAAACATTTATAACACCATAGTGGTATTTATTAATGATATAATGATATATTATAAAAGGCATGGGAAACATTAGGATTAAATCAAGTTAATATGACAATCTCTGAGTAAGGGGAAGTAATTTGGTAAATTAAGTAATTGGTATTTCTAGTTACAACAAGTTGGACTCTTGGGATACATTGCAACTATAAGAGGATTTCCATTTAATCCAATAATGAAAAATGCTATAGTAGAGTGTCCTCATCCTACAATAGTAACTAATACTCATATTTTAATTATTCAAGAGGTATATTATAGAAGGTTACTGAAAAAAATAAGGCTTCATAATCTAGTAAAAATTTTAAATCAGAAACGAGTTAATTTTATCAAGATAAAGGAATGTGAGGAAAGTGTTTTTAAATTGAATAATAGGTTGGTTAGTGAACATGTTATAATTCTACCCTCTATCTCAAAATAACTTGTTATCTATAGTGATATATATCTTGAAGGATGTGGATGTGTTATCATAAAATATGATATGGTGATTGCCTATTCATATCGATAGTTAAAGCCTCATGAGAAAAATATTCATAATCTTGTCCTAGAGGTACCTCTAGTTATTTTTTCTCTAAATATATAGAGAAAATATCTTTATGGGTAAATTTGATATATACACATACCGGAAATGATTGAATTATATATTCACATTAAAGTAAATATACATGAGACTATGGAGATTATTGGATCTTCTAAAAGACTATATTTTTTCAATTCATTATCTCCTCATATTATAAAACAACTCATAGATGAGTTATGTATGAAAAATCATTGTGTTATTATAATGAATTGTATTGATAGAGATAAATTGATCAAGGACCAAGTAATATTGCTCATGGGAATCTTAAGGGATGAGACATCATCAATCCAATCCAAAATGATTTCTCAACATTCATAACAAAAAATATCAAGATCAATGAGGTGATCCTTTGATGAAAAAGAAGATAATGGTTATAAAAATGAATTTTTATTGAATTCAATATTGATCATGATGGTGCACAGAAATGTGAAAAAAAATTACACATATCACACTCATTATACAGATAAAAAATGAGTTAGTAGATGAAGCTAAAATGTCGATAATCTCATTACATTCTAGAATAAATAAAATGTATAGGAACAATTAGGATCATTATTTTGGGATAATATGGAAAAGGATATTGTTTATTACATTGTAAAGTTTTTGTTGTTTTAATATGTGAAGTTATAGTGACAACTTCCCAAATTGGTATTGAAATGACTACCTACTGCTATATGGAAGTGGGAAAACATCACAATATACTTTTTTACAAGTGTACCTAAGACATCGAAGGGAAATATTCTCATATGGGTAGGAATTATTAGGTTGTCAATGACATAAAAATTCATTTATGAAAAATTGGATTTATCCCTAGTGCACCAGTATCATATCAATATTTAAGAAGTATTGATAATCCATGGTGTACCATAGTATATTATTTACCAAGATCTATGATTTAATTCTATGTACTCTAGGATCCCTCAAAATTATATAAATACATAATTAATCATAATCGCATTCAATTATCCTTTATATAATAGATCTTTAAATAAGTAAAATAAAAAAATTTCTGATATTATAAGAGACATATCACTTTATTTTTAAGGGAGTTGGGACTAATAAATTCAAATTTATGATTTCTATCATAAAAAAAATTTACAGTCAAGTATTTAAATAACTGATTTTGAATCTCACTAAGAAAAAAGTTTTATATCATTAACATGTTGGATAATATTTGGAGATGGGATAATATAGGATCAGACCTTGTGAAGAAGTTTATTGAATAGAAAAAAGCTATTAATTTTTTTTCTTAATTTAAATAGAAAATTAATGTTGAAAACCATAAAATTAACATAAAATTCAATGTTGGAAGTGAGGCGTTCTTAATATATAACTATTGATAAGAGTTTATATATTTAGAAGTAAGGGTATAAATAGTTGAAAGAACATTGAACTACTAGAGACTATTGATCCTATTTGCCTGGTTGATTATTGATTATCACTATTACTAAATCATTTTAACATCCATGATGTCTTTTACAAGCCTCTAGTGAAAAATATTGTGTCTAATAAACTACTTTCACCTGATATTAATGGAACAGAATTGATACCTAATATTTTATATGAATATGAACAAATATAGATTCTTGAAAAAAGGGAAGAAGTGTTCATGAAAAAGACAACATTAAATATGACTGTCATGTTGAAAAATTACTTGTTTGAAAAATATACATTAGAACATGAAGAAGAAATGATGGGAAAATACCCTGATTTATTTTCATGATTGACAAAAATTTAATGGATTAAATTTCTTATGGGGGGGAATCTAATAAATTTAAAATTAAAATTTATTAATAAAACAACTCTTCTATATCAAAAATATTTTATTTATTTTATTTCACAATGGAATTATATAATAAAAATTCAAAAAATTAATATTATATTTCATGTAATAATAAAAATTAATATAGTTAATACTATTATAGGGATATAAACACAAAAGAATAATAACAACATAATGGTACAATCTATAGGATCAAACAACACTAGGAAGTTTACAATTTCCATGAAAACAACAAAAAGAAGAAATTCTATGAATATGATAGATGTTACTAATTTAATATTAAAAACCATTGGTAATGAAGTAGTAAATTTTTTATAATTGATGGTTCATATATTGGATGTAAGAAAAATATGTGACTCTTAGGGTATAATTATTACATTACAATTATATGAACATGGGATAGTATGCCTATTAGTATTAATGACCATTTTTATTACGATCATTGGAAATATATACATTTTAAAGTGAACAATAGGGTACCATTATGGTTAGGGTAACAAAAATATTTAATTGACTGTAGAAGGTAAAAATAATGGTGTTTACCAATAAAATCATGAATTGTTCTTCTCATTTTCTAAATATATGGAAAAAGGTAGCATTGTTGTGGTATTATCTCGATCAAGTACATATAGAGCTTCAATTTGTAAGGCACAAATGAAGTCACTTATTATATATGTTTGCACTAGTGTTGATCCCTACTAGATAGATGTTGGTTAACCCACCTCTTCAGACACCCAACATCACACACAATACCTTAAAATCTTACGAAGTTTTCATAATGGGTTTTGTATTTAGGCCCCATTAGTATTATTGTGCAATTATTTATGAAATACGTTAACATTCTTATTGATTCAAAATTTTTATTTAGTGTTACACCCTTAAATAAAATTCATTTTATTAGGGAATATGAAAAATTATATTTTTATATAGTGAAACCATGATTGCATTTTCTATGAATATTATATAAATTTTATTTTCATTAAAGTGCATTTAAAATAAAATTTTATGGTTGAAAAAATGTTTAAAATAAAAAAATTATTTGAAATATATTTTTATGATTTTATATATCTTTTTCTAAGTAATATAAATTTTATTGTATAATAAGAATTAGTGGTTTTCAAAAAATTCATATTTCATATTAATAAAAAATTTATATTATATTTTGAAAATATTCCTAATTTAATGGATGAAATTTTTCAAACCATTACATCAATATTATTCAATGATGATTTTATTATTTTCTCTGAAAACCTAATTTTGGGGTAAAATATAAAATACAATATAATATAATATAAGTATTATGACATCATAAATACATAAAAGTGATTTAATAATTAATTGAAAGTATTTATTAGAAAATATAGTTGATTTTATTAATATTATTTATTTTAATATATTTAAATAAATTTTCTACCCTATAAATGAGCTTCAAAAGTCTAAAATGGAAAATAATATTTTTCTAGAACAATATTTTTTTTGAAAAGTTTTTTTTACATCGAAAAAATAACAAAAGGTAATTTATTTCCATTATAATTCATTTAAATATTATTATACATGGATTAAATTTCAAAACCTATGCACAAAAACCATTTATATGCCAATGTTTTACCATTTTTCACAACCTATATTTACAATACCTATATTTAGAAATAATTAAACAAATCCTCCTTTTTTACTATTAATTCCAAAAAATACCACTCTTCATATCCATTAGAAATAATTTATCCATCATTTTTTATTCATTTTTCTTACCCAAGATTCCCTACAAGGATTCATTAAGGTATTTTTTCCATCATGATGTTCTAAGAATAAACTCATCCTTGTCAGGAAAATCCCTACTTCATCTCTTTTATTCAAGTAGATCTATGTATTAGGAATTCTAAATGATGGATTATTCATCTACATGAATTTTTTTTATCCCATCACTACCACGATAGTTTTTATTAGTGGGATACTTTTTTTCAATTTCATTATTTACTTTACATTATCAACATTATATAATAGTCATGTTGCCGAATTCATTTCAAGAATTATTCTCTTTTAACTAATATATAGTTATATTGTCCACTCCAAAACCCCTTACACATCGAAGGGTATTAACACAAATTTAAATAAATCATTTATTGTAGATTTATATATTTGAAATCCATAATATATTATTGTGGGTTTATAATGATGGTATATACAAGTCTTTAAGAAATTATCTACTAAATAATCTAATATAAAACCCATTTCTTATTATCTATTATTTATTTATGAAATTATATATTATGATAAGTGTGGATCATAAGAATTAATATATATAAAGAGTGTGAAATTATTGATCTCTATCTCAATTTGGTAAAGAATTGACCTATAGATATGAGATGTTTTACTATACCTTCCAAAATAACATTGGTAACTATATTATGTTTCATCATATTGATAATCCTTTTTGATATGACATTAAATGTCTCATTTGTATATTGTAGACACAATTCCCTATTCTGATTCATGATCATTCAATAATTAAATGCATCAGGTTCTTATGATCGTCCCTTATTATTATTCCTCATGATTATATCATAAATATTTTCATTTTCATTCACTTACTAGGATTTATGCACACTCCTTACTTTTAATGTATGTCCCCATGATATTGTATACAGTAAAAGTGACCATATATGAATCAATTAATAATTATATAAAGTGTATTTGAACAAATATCATGTTTTCATATATTATATTTCAATTTTCCTACAAACTAAACCTCAAAATATCATCTATATTATTAAATATTAAACAATGTAATGTATGTTTTATGTATTAAAATGGTAGGAATCATTATCGCGATGAGGTTTTACCCATATATAATTGATTAAAGGAATAATGTATTCTAATTATTGTGCTTCTTGATTTTTTCTGTTTCATGAGTATATATTTACATAGAAAATGAATTGATGATTTTTTGAACAACTAGTTGGTAATATTCTAGGAAAGAAACATATAATAAAATGATTGAAGAGTTAGTTTGAAAAGTATTTAAGTAACATATTATTGAAGTTGAAATCAATGTCGTAAAACCTCCCAAAAATGTTTGGATATTATCTATGTTAAATATACAAGAATATTTTTATTTGCTAGAATTTAAAAACTATCATGAAGTTAGAGGAAGCATCTGAGGATCATTGATCTTATAGATTATTATTTCAATTGAATAATATCCATTAATGATATTTTTGAAGTGATTTATAATTCCCTAAGATGAACCCTAGTTTATAATAGTGGTTTTGGGTTGAATATTCTATATATTGAATGATATGTAACATATTTGTTAACGAGAGCTCTAAATATGGAAAATTCAATAGGTTTGTATCATATTTCTATTATACACATGATGGTTCTTAGAAAAGCAGTTAAAATTTATAAAGGCATGGAATACGTAACAAAATTTTTATGGTACAAGACTAATTAATTATAAGGATATGAATTTTTTAATTGAATGAAACATAAGGTAATTATCATTGAGTAAATTCATATGTTGCATATATTTTCACACGATTATATTACATGTGATTTATTTAAGTGAATTCAACAAATCTAGAGAGACTTCAGAAGATTAATGTTGGACATTAGAATAGAAACATTGTACCTTATATGATTAATTATAGATTTTATAAAATAATTATCTAAATATGTAAGAGTTCATAGAGACATATGAATGGAAATACATGACATAATAATATTAACATATTAATTCTATACTTTACAATGTCTATATTTCTAGAAAAGACATAAAATATTTTAAACAACTTTGAAAGAGTTAACATAATACCATAATAATTATATCCTCTACTAAATTATGGAAATATTTGATTGTATATAAAAGCATAAGATTCCAGGGATTAGTTCTTCCCAGAAAAAATTATCCCAATAGGTGATTATGATTCTTTTTGAGATAATAAATATTGATAATACTGATTTAAGTTATGTTTGAAGAGCTTTATTCCACTAACATAATAAAATTCATTGTAATGGATAACTATTTTTCCAAATAAATGAATGTTTTAATTTAATTGAATTATTGTTAATTTTTTGGAGGTTTTATAGGGAAATAACATTTCCATTAAAGAGATTGAAATTAATATTTTTAACTAATATTTTTTAGAAATCAAACACAGAAATTTTTTTAGATTGAATTTGAAAATTTATTCTATAAATATTTATGTACATAAAACCCGATTTTGAAAATAATATTCAAAATATTAATGAAAATTTTATTGAATGTAAAAACTATTAGCCAATAAATAAAGAAGATATAGATTCTCTTTTAATCTTGTGTTATTATTAATAAACTAAAAACTATTTAAGAAGATAAGTGACATTGAATATTGAGAATTGAGAAGTTAATACTCTTTTATTGATGTTAGAAACAAATGATAATAATTACCAAAGTTCTTAAATGGAAAGAATAAGTCATGAAGCACTGTATATTAATTGATAAACAACAAAATTATAGATGATCTATTTGAATAAAGTGGGACTATATGATATAATTTTCATTATAAAAAATTGAGGTACCTCATGATGTGACTATACAAAAAATCCATTGAATTAAAATGATCAAGAATGAATAAATATAAACTATTGCATATGAAACCTGGTAAAGAGAAGTCACAATTATTATTTAGGATTAAATAACTTTTTAATGAAAATACAAAATCATTCACTTCCTATATGAATATATATTGAGAACATTATGACTCTATGATAATGGGATTGCAAATATTCCTTGTAAACCCACTAGTGGTTACATTATTAAATTTATTATTTTAGGGGTTCACTAGTCTATATAAGGAGTAGTCACTCATATGGAGGTTAGACCTTTTCAAAATAATTTCCTATTCGGAATTTCATCAATATGATCACATATGTGGAGTGGAAAAATTCATATTTTTTCTATCTAGATCACAACCTATCATTAAGGATGGATTAAAATTGATAATTCATGATTGGGGTCACGAATTTACCCCACCCCTAGTGATCCAACCAAATCATGTAACTAAATCAATATTTACTAAGATATCTACCATGTATTATGATTATTATGAAATTTATTTTCAATGTTAATGGAATCATATATTAAATTATATATTTTAATCTCTACTCGTTGGGTATGATCCTATTCATTCTGATGATGTACATATTTTTTTAAAAATTACTTAATATTTGAAAACCCATATTAAATCAACTTCACATATTAAGAAAGAAATTATTTCAATGTAATGTGATCAAATTCTTATTCTATATTTCCCTATCATATAAAATTATAAATCAAAAATGTAATTTTTAATACTTTATCTATGTATTGATTTTAAATTTTAAAATATAAAAACATCTACAAACTATATACATATTGAAATGTTCTTCTATGTATTGCAATCTAAATATTTTCAACACATAACATATTTCTTATAGATTATAATAAAAATATAATTTTATCTATATATATGAATGAATATAAGAATATGTATTGGATATTAATATAATATAATACGATTTTTAGAAAAATTAAAAAAATTAAACTTATTTTTTAAGTTAACATTTTTTTTTCAAAAGTAAAATTCATCTTAAATAGATTAATTAAAATTACATTGATCATAGAAATAAATTTTAAAATTAATATTTGAATTTAAAATTAAATTATTCAAATTAAAATTTCAATATATAACTATAAAATTTAATGCTTGAAAAAATGTAGTTGGTAGAATGGAATTTACATGAAAGGCACATCCTCATTACAGCAGGTCTATTGAAATTAAATAAACTCATCATAATAATACGACATTCAATAAAATAAAAAAATTATTGATTCATATAAAAAATTAAATTAATACTATACTAATATTTTATATGAATGGTTAATCTTTTAAAATATATCTTCATATATATGACCTATAAGAAATAATTTTATTGGAAAATATTATATATCACATTTTAATGTTTCAGAATATGACTTTCTTATATTACATGATCTGAATAAAAGAATAAAAGAGTATTAAACCCTAAACTATTCGTTCATTTAATGTACAAATTGATTTTATACTATAGGAAATAAAATAACCATAAAATATAATATATCAAAACATATTTGTTCAAATAAATTCAAACAATATAAAATACACTAAAGCATTATTATAATATGTTACTATCTTTTTAATGTTTCTTTTACAAGTTTAAAATATGTCGCACAATATGGAATATGTATAGTTGTATGATCAACAAAAACATTAAAGTTTATTTTTTTATATTATATCACTATTTTATAACCCATGAAAAGGAATTTCCTCAAATTTTCAAAAATTAATTTTTTTGGACAATTAATCCAAAAATACATAGGATAGATCCAATAAATCTAATTTTCTATTTTTTTATAAAATAATTAAAGGTAATAAATATCAATAACACCTCATTATAGGATCATATTTTTCTATTTTAGATAAATAAAATGATGGAAAATTTTATTAAAGATGTAAATATATAATGTTGAGAAAAAATAAAATAATAAACCAAACAAATCATTTCTTCTTGGTCGATAAATTAGCCATGTGAATATAATATCACATTTCGTAGATTATAAAATTCTTCAAGATCTTCTACGAAGTTTACATAAATAGAAAATATATATTGAGAAGGACTGGGTGAGTTGTGTCATGGAAGTGTAACAAGACACTCAAGATCCTGGCATAATGGGATAATGAATGTAAGGATGAATAAAAGGGGTGATCAATAACTTTGGGATGGAATAGTCTTCATATTTGAAAAATATGACCAAAGGATATAGGTATTTTTTTCAATTTATATTGAGAATATTAAAGAAACTGAGTATTGTTTACATGGAAATAAGAAAATTATGATCAACATAATTTTTTGATTATTAGAAGATTCATATTAGAATGCTGATGTTGGTGTTGGGGTGTGTATAGAAAAAATTAATATCATTTTTTGTATTCCATTTCTCTCTCTCAAATGGAAATACAGTAATATTTTTGTGGTAAAATGTGATGTATAATAAATAAATCCATTAAATAATCCAAATAATAATTCAAAGTAAATAACACCCTTGATTTTTAAGAGGCGGCTTGTAATAGGTATAAAAAACAAGAAAAAACTAAATATAAAAAATAATTTTAATATTTTCATATAAATATAACTTCGTTATTAATTAACAATAGATGGCGGTGTTTTAGGTCTCTTTCAATTCATTAAAGAATTAAATGACTTGGATATTTCATAGTGGCTTTTGTTATACATGACTCAAAAAACTAATGTATTGAATTAAAATATATTGCCTAGGAGATGGTTTTATTTTTAATGATAGTTCCTTATATTTTAATTTCATAGTAATTACTAAAACTAATGAATAATAAATTCACATCCAAGGATGTAAACATTATTAGTGGGTTGAGTGATAACATACTTTGTGTATCTCATTTATGTGCCAATGGCCATGAGGTGATTTTTTAAAATCAATATTTGTATCAACGTGAGATTAATGGAATAAATAAATATATTTAGAGTGTAAATGATAAAGGGGGAATATTTTTCAATAATATGACAAATAGTCAAAAAAATTGTATTTAAAGAGGAGAAAAAAATAGAGTCATCAATATTCTCACATGGAATGAAAAAAAATAAAGATTATTGTTCATTATGATAATAAAAGATATATCTTGATTATAAATTAATATATAATTAAGTTTCATGTTGTATACAATAAAGATAAAATTCTAAACAATTGTCACAAACAAGTGGAGATAAAAAAGGAGGCCAATCGAACTCATACATTCAAATATATACGGATTTATGTGTATAAATTCTACCAATGTAGTTAAATTATTAACTTTTATTTATGATTTTACTCATATGAATTATTTTTTATTATAGAAAATATAATTTATTTTCTTGAGTATGTTTAATATTATCAATGAGATGTTGAAAAATAGAAATGACATGTTATTTAAATGTTCTAGTTCAAAAATGGGTCTAAATACAAAAACTAATGGTTTGGTTTGTATCGTGGGAATCATGGAGTACAACATGAATTTATTATGTCATATAAACTTAAAAAAAATATAAGTAGAGGAGAAATATATTTTTTTTGGATAATAAAGGTTTAATAATGTTTTCATAGAATGGAACACCAATGTATTTTGTAGACAATAAACAATATATTTCATCTTTTCTCAAAATTGGTGTTTTAATTGTAAAAATTTATTCAGAATAGAATATAATATTTTTATTACATGTAATAAAAAATTTAAGATCATTGGAGGGTACATAGAACCATATATCATCATGATCAAGAGAATATGATTTATAATTTTTATTAATGATTTTACGAAGGTATTTTTATTAGTTATTTAAAATATGGAACAAGTTATAGGTATTTTAAAAAAATTCTACAGAAAATTTTATATAGAACTGATTTTATTTTTCCTGTGATAACATTGTTATATGATGGAATAATTTCCATTTAATTACATATTATATATAATCACAGATAAAGAAATGATTAGTAGTGTACATCATCAATTGGTATAATAGATTTACATGATTTCTTGGATTCTTCAAAAATTTCATGTGATGAGGATTCGATAAAAAAAGGGGACATAAGATCTCAATTAATATAAAGTATATGGATGATAGAAAAATAATTTGGTACAACAAAACATGTTTTCAAACTTGAACAAAGTTTAGGAATTCAAATAGTATAATTTTTCCTTTATAATTTTAACAAAAATTATTGCATATATTTAATATCACATGGAATGGATTGCTACTATATTGGATGAGGTAAATTATATAATGAAAAATATATTGTGGGAGTTAGTGGAATGTCCTAAATACAATAATGTGATTGAGATAAATTTTAATTTCTTGAATAATCATATTTTTTAAGGTGAGGTATCATGGAATAAAATATCAACATAATTGTAATGGTTATTTATAAATTGTCAGTATTGATTTTGTACAGAAATTTTTTCTAATTTGGATTCATAAAATTATGATATTTTTTTATAAAATGTTTTATTATTAGAACTAAATTATCATTCAAATTGATTCTAAATATTCATTATTGATTATAGTATTTTATTGAGATGTGTTTTTTGAACAACTATGAGTATTTATCCATCAATGTTATGTTACTCAATTGTGAAACATTTTGAAATATCTCGTTGGGATTAATAAAAATAAACCTAAATATTGTACTCAATGTTGGATGGTAGTTTGTAGATAATTAAATTCAAGGGACTCATGGATGATAAAAATCATTATATTAATGAAAATAACACTAACTCAATCATCGTTATAGTGTATTTTTTTAGTAATATTTTAAAAATATAAAAGAAAATATTTAATGACTTATCAAAAAAATTATCGAAAACATTGATATGTCAATTATTGGTGAGATTATATATTTATTTTGTTTTATACCATTCAATATAAAAATATTATAGACCCTATTCATAAGAAAAAAGTTACTCGTGAGATACTGAAGTTATTTAGAATTGAATTCTCAAGAGAGGTATATACCCCGATCTCATTTGGAAAAAAATTGATGTTAGTTCCAATGATATCATTCATGATGTTACCAATACTAAAAATAGTGGAATTTGGGATCCTTTCTTGTGGTGTAGTTTATGTGAATGTGTGAGACCCATTTTGGGTTGTTTTTTGGCTACATAATAAATTAATTTCTAAATAATGAATATATATATAAAAATTGGTTTCCCTAGGAATTATGGTTTTTTTATAATACCCATATTAAATAATGATATGAAATTATGAAATCCCATGAATATATAATGAATAATTTCATGTGATAATTTGTGTGGTTTATTTGATCTTATTCCTTTTGTGTTGTGTGCTATTTTTTTGAAGATGGTTTTGGTCACTGGATGGGATGATATATGTGTGTGGATGTAATATAATGGGGTGGTAATGGGATACATTATTATAAGGTGGGTGATGTGATTGTGAATTTGGGTAGAGATTTTTTATGTGGTTGTGATTTTTGGTGGTGATGTGTGATGTGGTTTGTGATGTTAGCGTTGGTTATTGGTTTAGATAGGAGGTTGTTGAGGTGATATGGATTGGTTGTTGTGGAATGTTTCTGATGGATAGGATATGAGGTTGAGTTATTTTGTGGTTTGGTTATGTTATTTTCCCAAATAGCATGGAATAAATTCAAATAATGAAAGTGAATATGTTGGGTTGGTAAATAATTTAATATTGGGATGAATTTATAAGTATTCATTACCATATATTAAATGAAACAATTAATGGATTTTGTAAATATTTATGAAAATATCTTGTAAATAAGAGTTTTTTAAAACTTATTAAAACATTAACAGATTAAATTTGAAATTAAAAGTGGGAAATTTTGGCTTCTATGGTAGTTATGTGGTGTGATTCATTTAGTGGTGGTCATTTTTATGATATTTATTGTGTGTTTTTGGGATTTTTTACTACTCTACATTAGTTCACATGTTGTGAACCAATCAGAATGTTAATTTATGTTATCTATATATCATTTGTTTTATATTATTTTAATATGCACCACACTTGATTTGGATAATAAGACCAACACATAGAGGCTATATACTTTGATTTCATTCGTATATATATATATATGATGGTGGTGATATAGTTATCTAGGTACTACCTCTTTCCCATTTTCCCTCCAAAAGTGATGATACAGGACAATTTTTGAGATTACCAAGTATTGTTGGACAAAGTATTTTGAGAAATATTTTATATGATGAGTATATGATGTGGTGCGGTCCAATCACATTCGTATTAGGGGATAAGTTTTATGTCCTTCAAATTCATGATAACCTACATCCACGGTTATTTTAAGAGATGTGGTGTGATGTAAAAATTGTATATGGGAGATATGAGGTGTGACGGACCCTGTGTCATTGGGTGATATATGATACGATGTTGTCTTTATGTGACTGTTATGGAAGGGATGGGAGCAAGAGATATTCAAAATTGGGTAGTGAGATTGGAATATGACTAGGGAAGTATCATAATGACACCTTGTTTATGTTAGGATACAAAGTTATTGTATTTGATGCATGATTTAGTGAGAGAACATGGGTAGAGGTGGGATTGGATAGTTATCTAACTTATGTACTTATTATTACTTTTATTTTTTCACTGCGACATTAGTTTTTTTCCCATTTTTACTTGAGATTGGGGATATGATCATAATGAGTATATTTGTATTCTCACCCAACATATATAGTTTTTTTCTGGTTTCCAATAGGGATTTTTTTTGACAGAGCAGGGAATTTCTAGCATGTGGTTCGAGTAAGTTTTTATGTCTCATATGTAGGAATTTTAATTTTGTACATAACTTTATAAACATTTATGGTACATGTCGATATAGTTCATGAATTTTAGGAATGTTTTGGTTTTAATTATTTATTTTAAAAATGATTTCCTTTGTTCTTTTTATCCTATATTATAATCCTATATTATTATAGGTTACTTCCTTCCATATATGATATTTTTATACCATTGATGTTTGTCTCTAACCCATGTGATAATAGAGCAGCAACATGGGTGGTCATTATCTCTCTTTTTTTACTTTGGAATCACAAGAGAGATATCTTTAGAGAGAGGGGTTCAAGATGGTAGTGGTCTCATTGGATGAATGATATAATGAGATAAATAGATCTGATATCAATTAATAATACTGAAGACGAAAAATAAGAAAAGAAACTATAACTATCCAAATGAAAAAAATGTAAGAAGAAACATTAAAGGTACTGCTTTAATTAATGTTAAAAGTTCTACATGAGAATATGAGATGGACATATATCTCAGAACTATAATAGTGAGGTAAATCCTCACTAACTCAATATAAATTAAAATTGAATGATGGAACAAGATAAACTTAATGATCAATGCTTCAAATGTAGATATTTTAGGATCATTGAAAATAAATAACAAGATCTTAAGATAATTGGGGTTAACCATCACTTACTATGTAATATTCCATGGGAGTAAGATAATGCAATTGAAATCATGATCCCTGAAGTATAGGATCTATATGATGTGTTTGTATGTTCACTTATTTTCCATTAAATTCTATAAATCACTTTGTTTTAATATGGATCTACAGATTCCTATTTTTAATCAATGTTTTAAAAAAATAGAATCATAAACTCATCTTTAGGATGTTGAGTAATCAGTTATCACTCATTAAGGGATTTTCCATACCTTAAATGTATATATGAGAACTTTTATCATCCTTGGAGAGTAAAATATCCTCTCAAATAATATTTTCATTCCATTTGATGAATTTTATAGTATTCTATGGATGGATTGGATATCAAAGTATAATTCTAATATGAACTATTGAAGTAAGGATCTTTCAATGGTATGGAATAGATCATCTATATTTCATTAATGGAGTGATATCTCATCCTGATCCTTGCTAAGATTCACCACCATAGCCTTCTTAATAGGGGTGATCAGTGAAGAGAAGAAATAAAATGAAAAAATATATATATATATATAATTTCCATATAATGCAACAATAAGTTGATGTATTTTCAATAGAGTTACCTTAACCAACCCTAGAAATAGTGGTGGACTTCTCTATTTAACACATACTAGCATCCAAGAGAATATCTAATACCCCATATAGAATATCATATGTAAAGTTAGTGGAGTTAATGAAGAAAATGAAAACCCCTTTGGAAAAAATATATTATTCAACCTTGTATGTCCCATTTGGGAGTGTCAATTAACATTGTGAAAAATAAATATAGATGGATGATGAAATGAATTGACTCTTGAGCACTGAACAGGATCATAATAAAGAACCAATACCCTCTCCCAATGATTGATGAATTATTTTACCAACATCGATGGGATAAATTCTTCCCCAAGATTTTACTATAAATGGGATAACATCAATTGATTTTGAATAAATAAAATATCACAATGACTACCTTGGGAACAATATATGATCATTTCATTTTTTTTGGTATGACCTTTTTCTAAAATAATGATCCATCCATATTTATGGATTTAATAAACATAAACCTTAATGAAAAACATTAAAAATTTGTGGTGGTATTTATTGATGATATTATGATATATTACAAAAGACGTGAGAAACATTAGGATTATATAGGGGTCATATCACTAACACTGAGGAAGGAGAAGTTATTTGGTAAATTAAGTAAATTTTGATTATAGTTACGAAATTTTTAACTCTTGGGATAAATTGTAACTATAGAAGGATTACCATTTAATCCTACAATGAAAAAAGATATAGGAATGTGTCTTTAACCTACAATAGTAAATAATACTCATATTTTCATTAGTTTAGAAGTATATTATAGAATGTTTTTTAGAAAAAATTAACACATTATAATCTAGTAAAAATTTTATATCTAAAAGGAGTTAACTTTATCAGGGAAAAGTAGTGTGAGGACAGTGATTATGAACTAGAGAATATGGTTATTGGTGCACCTGTTATAACTCTACCCTCTATCCCACAAGTATTTGTCATCTATATTGATATATATCATAAATTATATGGATGTGTTATCATAAAAAATGACATGTTGATCGCCTATGAAAATTGATGGTCAAATGATCATGGGAAAATTTATCCTAATATTTTATTAAAGGTAGTTCTAGTTATTTTTTTACTAACGATATACAGAAAATATCATTATGGTTAATTTTGATATATACACAAACCAAAAAAGATTTTATTATATACTCACATAAAAGGAAATATTCATGAGACCATGGAGATTGTTGGACCTTTTAAAATACTATATTTATTCAATTCATTATCTCCGTGGATGAAAAAACAACTCATAGATGAATTAAGTAGGAAAGTTAATAGTGTTGTTATAATGACTTGTATTGACAGAGATCAATTAATCAGGGACATAGTAATATTGCTCATGGGAATCATAAAGGATGGTACATCATAAATCCAATCTTAAATAATTTTTCAAATTTCATTAAAAAAATATCATCATCAATGAGGTGATCCTTTGATGAAAAATAAGACAATGGATGGAAGATGGAATGTTTATTGCATTCAATATTGATCATGATGGTACACTAAAATTTAAAAAACGTATATGTATCCCACCCATTATGGAGTTAAAGAAGTAGTTTATAGTTGAAGCTAAAAAATCTACAATATCTTTACATTCTAGAAGAAATAAAATGTATAGAAACCATCAGGATCAATATTCTGGGATAATATGGAAAAGGGTATTGTTAATTACATTGCAAGGTTCCTGTTGTCTTAATAGATGAAGGTAGAGTGAAATCATACCAAATAGGTATTGAAATGACTACCTAATACTACATGAAAGTGGAAAAACATCACAATGTACTTTTTCACAAGCATACATATGCCTTCTAAGGGAAATATTTTTTTTTTGGTAAGAATTTTTATTTTTTCAAAGTCTTAACATTTCATTTCCATATGATTGGATTTCCCCCTAGTGCACTGGGATCATATCTATATTTAATAAGTAGTGATACTCTAAGGAGTACCATTGTAAATTTTTCCTAACCAATATTTATTATTTAAGTATATGTTCTCTTGGATCCCTCATGATTCTTTAAATACAAAAGTAAACATAATCACATAAAATCATCCATTAAATAATATGCTTTCAATGAGGGAAAATAAAGAATATAATTATATTCAATGGGACATATCACTTGATTTTTAAGGTATTTGGGACCAATAAATTCAAATTGACGATTTCTATAATAACTATAATTTCCATTCAAGTATTTAACTAACTTATTTTGAATATCTCTATGAAAAAAGTTTTATAAATCCAACAAGTTGGATAAAATTTTGAGATGGGATAATGTTGAGATCATACATTAAGAATAAGACTATAGAGAATAAAATTTTTATTAAAAAGTCTTATTTAAATAGAAAATTTATGCTGAAAACCATATGAAGGACATAAAATTTCATGTTGCATTCATGTTTTTCTCAATATATCACTATTGAAAAAAGTTTAGATATTTAGATTTAATGGTAATCATAGTTGAAGCTACATCATACCATTTTATATTATTGAACTTATTTGAGTTCTTGTTTATTAATTATAACTAGGACTAAATAATTTTAATGTTAGTGATGTCTTTTACAGGCCTCTAGTGAGGAATTTTGTGCCTAAAAAGCTACTTGTACCTGATATTAATGGCATAAGATTGAAACCAAAAATGTTATATGTATAGGAACAAATCAAAATTCTTAAAAAAAGGTAATAAGTGTTCATGAAAAATATGACATTAGTTATGAATTTATTGTGTAGAAATTACTTGTTTGAAGAATATACATTGGTACATGAAGAATAAATGATGGGAAAATACCCCGATTTGTTTTCAAGTGTGACAAGAATTTCAAGGATTAAATTTCATTTGGGGAGAAACTAGTAACCTATATCTTTAGTCTTATTAATAAAACAAATCTTCTATTTCAAAAATTTTTTTTATTTCACAATGAAATTATTTAAAAAATTCAAAAATTGAATATTATATGTCATGTAATAATAAAAATTACTATAGATAAGACTGTTATTGGGATATAAATGCCAAATAATAATGACCAAAAAATGGTATAATATATATGATCAAACAACTCCAAGAAGTTTAGACCATCCACAAAACCTATTAAAAGAATAAATTCTTTGAATATCATATACATTTCCAATATAATATTAAAAACCATTAGTAATGAGGTAGTAAATTTTTAATGATTTTTGGTTTATATATTGGATGTAATAAAAATATGTGAGTATTAGGGTATGATTATTACATTACTGTTATATGACCATGGGATAGTATTCCCATTAGTCTAAATGACCATTTCTTATTATGATCATTGTTAATATATACATTATAATGTAACCAATATGGTATGTTTATACTAATGGTAATAATAAGATTTAATTGAATGTAGAAGGTAGGAACAATAGTGTTAACCAATAGAATCATTCCTTTTGAATCTCATTTTCTAAAGATATGGATGGAGGTAGAATTGTTGTGGTATTATCTGGATAAAACACAAAGATAGATTCAATAAGTGGAGTAAAAATGAAGTCACTTATTATATCTGTTACCACTGGTGTACATCCCCACTAGATAGATATTGGCTAACCCACCTCTTCAGATTCCCAACATCACACATAATATCTTAACAACTTATTAATTTTTCAAAATGGGTTATGTATTTAGGCACCTCTAGTATTGTTGTAAAATTATTTTACAAATTAGATCATTATTTTATTGTTTATAAATTGTTATATAGTGTTTTAACCTTGTATAAAATTCATTTTATTAGGGAATATGATAAATTATATTTTTATATAGTGAAACCATGATTATATTTTCTATTCATATTTTATAAAATTCATGTTCATTAATGTTAATTTAAAAAAAATTATAGGGTTTAAAAAATGTTTAAAACAAAAACATTAATAAAAAAAATATTTTTATTATTTTATATGTTTTTTTATGTAATATTAATTTTATTGTATAATTAAAATTATTAGTTTTCAGTAAATACATATTTCATATTAATAAAATTTTAATCACATATTTTGAAAATATTCATAATTAAATTGATGAATTTTTTTAAACCATCACATCAATATTATTCAATGGTAATTCTTTTTATTTTCTATGAAAACCTAATTTTAGAGTAAAATATAAAATACGGTATAATATAATATAAGTATTATGACATCATAAATGCATAAAAGTGAGGTAATAGTTAATTGAAATTATTTATTAGAAAAAAAATAAATTTTTTTTAATATTACATATTATAATAGATTTAAATAAATTTTGAACCCTATAAATGACTTTCTAAATTATAAAATGAAAATTAAGGTTTTTTAGAAAAATATTTTTCAAAAAAGTTTCACTTACATTGAAAAATAAATATATTATATTATATTTTCTTTATAATTAATTTAGATATTGTTATCAATGGATTAAATTTCAAAACCCATGAACAAAAACAATTAATATGCCAATGTTTTGCCATTTTTCGCAACCTAGAATTTCAATACCTATATTTAGAAATAATTAAACAAGACCTCCTCTTTTACTATTAATTTCCAATAATATAACTATTCATATACATTACAAATCGTTTATGCATCATGTTTTATTCATTTTTCCTCCCCAAGAGTCCCTCCATGGATTCATTAAGGTCTTATGCTTCCATCATGACGTTCTAGGAGGCAACTAATCATGGTAAGGTAACTCCCCCCTATATCTTTTTTATTCCATTAAATCATTGTATTATGAATTCTAGTATGTGTATTAATTCATCTACATGAAATTTTTGTATCCCATTACTACCAAATAAAATTATTATTAATGGGATACTTTTTTCAATCTCATTGTTTCATTTGTATTATCATCATTATATACTGGTCATGTTGCCGATTTCATTTCAAGAATTTCTCTCTTTTAACTAAAATATACTTCTATTGTCCATTACAATACCCCTTCCTTATCCATGGATATTCATAAAATTTTAAATAAATTATTGATTGTGAATTTATAAATTAGAAATATATATTCTATTACTGTGGGTTTATAATGATGGAATATTCAAGCAATTAAGAACTTATCTACTAAATAATCTAATATAAAACCCATTTTTTGTTCTCTATTTTTTTATTAATGAAATAATTTATTATGATCAAAGTAGATTAGAATAATTAATATATTTTAGAGTGAGAAATTATTGATCTCCATATTAATTTGGTAAAGAATGGACCTATAGATATTAGATGTTTTACTATACCTTCTGGTATAACATTGGTAACTACATTTTGTTACATCATATTGACAATTCTTTGTGATATGACATTAAATGTATCATTTTTATTTTATAGAACCATTTCCATGTTATGACTCATGATCATTCTATAATGATATGTATCATGTTCTTATGATCATCCCATATTGTTATTCCTCATAATCATGTCATAAATATTTTCATTATAATTCACTTACTAGGATTTATGAACACTCTATTCTTTTAATGTATGTCCCCAAGATATAGTATACATTAAAAGTAACGATGGATTAATCAATGATGAAATATTTCAATTGGATTTGAAGAAATATTACGTTTTCATGTATTATATTTCAATTTTCCAACAAACTAATCCTCAAAATGTCATCTATATTATTAAATATTGTACTATGTAATATCTGTTTTATTTATTAAAAAGGTTGGAATCATTATAGTGATGAGGTGTTACCCATACATAATTGATTGAAGGAATAATTTATTTTCATAATTGTGCTTCGTGATATTTTTGGGTTCATAGAGAATATATTTAGATAGAAAATGAATTTATTTTTTTTGAACAACTAGATTGGAATATTTGAGGAAAGAAACAAATAATAAAATGATTGTAGAGTTAGTTTGAAATTTTTTTAAGTTATGTGTTGTTAAAGTTGATTTCATTGTCTTCAAAATTTCAATTTTTTTTGGATATTATCTATGTTAAATATACTGATTAATTTTATTTAGTCTAGTTTAAAATATATCTTGATGTTATATGAAGCATTCAGGGAACATTTAGCCTGTAAATTATTGTCTCAATGGAATAAAACCCATTAAAGATATTTTTATAGTGTTTTATAATTCCTTACGATAAAATAGAGTTTATTAAAGTGGTTTTTGTTTGATGATTATAGGTTTGGAATGATATGTAACATATTTGTTAATGAGAGCTCTAAATATGGAAAGTCACTAGGAATGTATCATATTTATATTATAAATATGATATTTTTCGAGAAGCAATACATATTTAAAAAGGCATGGAATACATAACATGATTTTTATGATACATGACTAATTAATCTAAAGATGTTATTTTTTTAAGTAAATGATACATAAGATAATTCTCATCCGAAAAATACATATGTTAAATATTTTTTTATATGATTATATTTCATATGATTTATTTCTATGCATTCAACAATTCTAGGGAGACTTTAGAAGAGTAATGTCAGACAAGATAATAGAATCCTCGTAACTCATAAGGGTAATTATAGATTTTATCAGAGCATTATCTAAATATATAAGAGTTCATAAAGATAAATGAAAGGAAATTTAAGAATTCCTAATATTAACAGAAGACTTTTATTATGTAAAATGTCTATAATTTTAGAAAAGATAGACAATTTTAAATAACTTTGAAAGAGTGAACAAAATACCAGAAGAGTTAGATACTATTCTAGATTAAGAGAATATTTGATTTTATAAAAAATCATAAGATTCCAAGGATTACTTATTCTAATAAATAAATATCCCAATGAGTGATCATGATTCTTTCTAAACTAATAAATCAAGATAATATGTATTCAAGCTGGGTTTGAATATCCCCATTCCACAAACATAATACACAACATTGTAATGCCTAAATCTTTTTCCAAATAGATGAATATTTTAAAATAATTAAATTAATGTTAATTTTTGGAGGTTGTTTTAAGGAAAATAAAATTTCCATTTAATAGATTTAAATGATTATTTTTTTACTAAGATATTTTTAGAATTAAACCATGAAAAATCTTCTAGATTGAATTAGAAAATTTCTTCTATATATATTAATGTATCTCCAAAAAAATCAAATTTCGAAAAAAAATTCAAAATATTAATTAGATATTAATTGAATATAAAATGTTTAAGAGAATGAATAAGGAAGATATATATTCTCATTGCCACTTGGGTGATTCTAAATAAAATAAAAAATGTTGAAGAAGATAAGTGAAAGTGGATATTGTGAGTTTAAAAGATAATATTATTTTATTGTTGTGAGAAAAAATTATAATAATTCCTTGAGTTATAAAATGGAAAGGATAATTCATGAAGTACCTTCTATGAATTGAGTAACAACCAAATCATAGTAAATCTATATGATGCATGTGGGACTAGCTGATATAATTTTGATTATCAATAATTGAGGTTCCTCATGATTTGACCATATAAAAATACATTGAACCAAAATGATCAAGAATGAATATCTATATAACCTATTGCAGAAGAAACCTGGTGAAGAGAAGTGAAAATTATTATTTTGGTTTAAATAAATATTTTATGAAAATACAAAATCATTCACTTACTAAACGAATATATATGAAGAACATTAGGACTCTATAATAATGGGATTGGAAATATTCCTTGTGAACCCACTAGTGTTTACAATATTCAATATTTTATTTTAGGGGTTTACCAATCAACATAAGGAGTAAGCAATAGTATTAAGGTTACACCTTTTAAAAATCATTTTCTATTATGAATTCCATTACTATGATCACTTATTAGGAGTGGTAAAATTCATATTTCTTCTGACTAGATCACATAAAAATCATTAATGATGGATTAAATTTGATAATTCATGATAGGGGATCATGGATTAACCCCACCCAAGTGATCCAACCAAATCTCAGCACCAATCAATATTTACTGAGATATCCACCAATTATTATGATGATTATAATATTGATTTTAAATGTTAATGTAATCATATATTAAATTATAAATTTTTATCTCTACTCATATGGTTATATTCTATTCATTTGGATGATGTAAATAATTTTTCAAACATTAAATAATATTTGAAAACCTATATTAAATCAACTTCACATATTAAGAAGGAAATTATTTTGATGTAATGTGCTCAAATGATTCTTTTATATTTCACAATCATCAAAAATTTAAAAATAAAAAATTTAATTTTTACTACTTTATCTATGTATTGATTTTAAATTATAAAATATAAAAACATCAACAAACTTTTAATATATTGAGCTGTGATTCTGAGTATTATAATCTAAATATTTTCTATACATAATAAATCTCTTATAGATTATAATAAAAAAATTAATTTTATCTATATATATATGAATACACAAAATAATAAATATTATATATTCATTTAAAATAATACTATTTTCAATAACATTAAAAATTTAAAAATAATTTTTAAGATAGCATTTTTTATTCCAATTGTAAAATTCACCATAAATGGATTAATTAAAGGTATGTTGATCTATTAAAAAATTTAAAAATTATACTTTTAATTCAAAATGAAATTATTCCAATTAAAATTAATACATATAACTAGAAAATTAAATACTTTCAGCAAAATGTATATGATAGAAATAAATTTACATATAAGACACATCTCCACTACAATATATCTAATTAAATTAAATCGACTCATCATAATACTACCATTTTCAATAAAATAAAAAATGAATGATTCATATAAAAATTAAAATAATAATATTCTGATATTTAATATGATTGGTTAAGGTTTTAAAATATATCTTCATATATATAACCTATAAGAAATAATTTTTATTGAAAATATTATATAACACATGTTAAAGTTTCACAAATATGACTTTATTATATTATATGATTTGAATAAAATAAACCAAGATTATTAAACCCATGACTATTCATTCATTCGATGTATGAATTGATTTCATACTATATTAAATCTTATAACAATATAATATAAAATATCAAAACTTTTTGTTTTACATAAATTCATACAATATGAAATACAGTAATTAATTACTATAATATGTCACTATCTTTTTCAATATTCTTTCACTAGTTTAAAATATGTTTCACAGTATGACATATTTATGGGAATATGATCAAAAAAACATGAAACTTCATTTTTTATTATATTATATACTTATTTTATAACATAGTAAAAGGAATTTCTTCAAAATTTCCTAAATTATTTTTTTGCTAGATTAATCCAAAGCTACATTTTCTAGATCCAATAAATCTAATTTAATAAATTTTAAAAAATAATTAAAGGAAATAAATATTAATAACATATCATTATAAGATCTGATTTTTCAATTTTAGATAAATAAAATGGTGGAAAATTTTATAAAAGATGTAAACATATAATGTTGAAAAAAAATAAAAAAAAAAGCCAAAAAAATCATTTATGCTTAGTTAAAAAATTCCATGTTAATCTAGAATCATATTTATTTTATTATAAAATTCCACAAGATCTTCTAAAAACATAACTGAAATATATAAGATATATTGGGAAGGACTGGGTGGGTTTTGTCACGATAGTGTAACTATACACTAATGATCATGGCATAATGAGATCATGAATGTGATGATGAATAGAAGGAGTGATAAATATCTTTGGGATGGAATAATATTCATATATGAAGATAATGACCAATGGTTATATGGAAAGGGTTTTCAATGTATATTGAGATTATTAAAGAAACAGAGTAAAGTTTTCAAGGAAATAAGAAAATTACTATCAACATAATTTGCTGATTATTATGAGATTCATATCTGAATGTTGATTTTGGCGTCGGGGTGTGTATTGAAAATTTTAATATCATTTTTTATATAACATTTATCTCTCTCAATTGTATATATAGTAATATTTTTGGGGTAAAATGTGATATATAATAAATAAATCCCTTAAATAATCCAAATAAGAATTAAAAGTGAAAAACATCTTTGATTCCCATGAGGCGGCTTGTGGTGTGTATGAAAAACAAAAAAACCCTAATTATTAAAAATAATTTTAGATGTGAATATAAAACTAAGTGTGTTAATAACTAAAATTTTATGGTGGTGTTTTATATCTCTTATAAAGCATAAATGTATTAAATTACTTAGATTCTTCATAGTGATTTTTATCACACATGATTGAAAAAAACTAACATATTGAATTAAAAATTATTTCCCTATAGATATATTTTTTTTGAATGATAGTCTCATATATTTTAATTACATTAGATTCACTAAAATTAATGAATAATAAATTCACTTCTAATTATGTTAGCCTTTATTGTGGGTTGAGTGATAACATACTTTGTGTATCTCATTTATGTGCCAATGGTCATGAGGTGATTTTTTTAAAAGAATGTTTGTATCAACATGAGATTAATGGAATAAAAAATCATCTTTAGAGTGTAAATGATAAGGGGGAATATTTTTTTTAAAAAAAGGAAAAATATACAATTTTTTTATTTTTAAAGAATATAAAATAATAGAGTCATCAATATTCTCACATGGATTGAAAAGACATAAGGATTATTGTTTATAATGATAATAAAAGGTATTTTTTATTATAAATAAATATATAATATGGTACTATGTTGTATATAATAAATATGAAATTCTTAAAAGTTGTCACAAACTGGTGAAGATAAAAAAAATAAAGGTCAATAGAACTCATATGATCAAATGTATATAGATTTATGTGTTTCAATTATACCCATTTGAAAACATTATTAATGTTTATTTATTATTTTACTCATATAAATTATTTTTGTTTATAGAAAAGAAAATTTATTCTTTTAAGTATGTTAAATATTATCAATGACATGTTGAATAATAGAAATGATATGTTATTAAAAAATTTTAGTCCAACCATAGATCTAAATACAAATACTAGAGGATTGGTTTGTATCATTGGAATCGTGGAATACAACATGAATTTATTATGTCGCACACACAAAAAACAAAAAAGATTAGTAAAAGAGGAAAATATTTGTTTGGTTAATAATTGGTTAACCATGTTATTAGAGGAAGGAACATCAATGTATTTTGTAAAAAAGGAAAAATATAGTTCATCTTAATTCAAAATTGATGCTTTATATTAATAAATTTATTTAAAATGGGATATGAGATTTTTATTACATGGAATCTAAATTTTAAGATCATTAGAGTGTACATACGACCATATATCATCATAATTAAAGGAATATGATTTTCAATTTTTTATTAATGATTTGATAAAGGTATTTGTTTTAGTTATTTAAAATACGAAACAAGTTATAGTTATTTTAAAAATAATATCAAGAGGATTGTACATTGAATTGATTTTATATTCATGTGGAAGAATAGTAATATGATGAATTCGTTTATATTTAATTACATATTAAAGATAATCACAAATAATGGAATGATTAGTTGAGTATATCATCAATTGGTATAACAGGTTTACATGATTCCTTGGAAGCTTCAAAAATTCCATTTAATAAGGATTCGATTGAAAAAAGGGAACTCAAGATCTCAAGTCATATAATGAATATAGATTGTAGAAAAATAATTTGATAAAATAACACCAGTTTTCAAACATGAACAATGTTTAGGAATTAAAATCATATAAGTATTCCATTATAATTTTAACTAAAAATTATTGCATATATTTAAAATCACATGGAATGGATTTCTACTATATAGGATGAGGTAAATTATATTATGAGAAATGTATCATGGGAGTTAGTGGAATGTAATAAAGACAATAATGTTATTGGGATCAATTGTATTTTCATGAATAATCATAGTGTTGAAGGTGAGGTATAATGGAATAAAATCTCATTATAATTGTAAAGGTTATTTATAAATTGGTGGTATTGATTTTTTAGAGACATTTTATCTTATTTGAATACATAAAATGATGAGAATTTTTTTGAAAATGTTTTATTAATAGATATAAAATATCATTAAAATTGATTATAAATATTCATTATTCATTGTAAAATTTGATTAACATGTGTTTGTTGAACCACTATGAGTATTTATTCTTGAATGTTATGTGACTCAACTGTGAAACATTTAGAAATATCTCATTGGTATTGAAAATACCTATGTATGGTACTCAATGATATATGGTAATTTTTAGAGAATGAAATTCACGAGAGAGAAGGATGATAAAAATTATTATATCAATGCAAATCACACTAACTTAATCATCGTTGTTGTTTATTTTGATGATAAATGTTATTTTCAAATGAAAACATTAAAGGTATTATCTACATAAACTATCAAGAACATTGATATTTCAATTATTGGTGATATTAAATATTTCTTTTGTTTCTAATGAACCTACACCCATGTGGTACAGGCTCCTACTTGGTATACAAAAAGACCCAGGATCAAATTCAGGCATAGACTAATTACCAGGTACCATAGCAGTACTATAGTAGGGTACTGTAGAAGTATTGTAGCATCGATGGAACTGTAGAAGCATCAAAACTATAGTGGTAAATGAATTATATCCTGAGCCGTAGCGGTGGTGGTAATATAGTAGCCCCAGGTATTGTAGCTGTACAATTCACTGAGGGGCCCTTTGGGCCAAAAAATTTTCTTTTAAGCCTTGATTCATGCCACTTAGCCATGAGACTTCAAGCTATGAAATGGGTCTCCCTCTACATAGTCAAAAGATGTCTTTTTTTTAAATAATAAATTGAGGAAGTGTCCCTAACCTTTAAAAAATATTTTTTTATAGTGGTCAATATAAAAATATTATAGACTATATTCTTAGGAAAAATTTACCCATGAGTTACTGAAGTGATTTAGAATTGAATTCATAATAGAGGTATATACCCTCATCGCATTTGGGATGAAATTTCATGCAGATGGTTAAGGAAAATTTATAGGTAATAAATAGGTTAGAAGGTTAATTGCTTCTTTTATTTATATTGTGATTCCATGCTCATGTTTTTTAAGTTTTTATATTCTTAAAATGATTCCAAATAAATAATAAGGAAATTAATTTTACTATAGTTAACTATATCTTGAATAATGTTAAAAAAACTATAGTGTATTTTTTAATGTATGTAAAAAATAAATTTATACATGTTTATAGTTTTTAGAATTCATTTGGGACTATGGTTTTGGTGATCAAAAGTCTATTTATATAGGAGGGTTTTTTTTAGTAACATGTGTTACATGGAACTCTAAGAAGAAAAATACAGTCACATTCTTCCCAAATATTATTATGTATGATGTAACCTAATAAGATAAAAATAAAATGATTATGATGAAATAACATCTTAAATGTATTATATTATATATATAATATAAATTTGTAATTGGGTGTGATAAATAAAAAATAAATCTTTTTCTATAAAATATTTTATAGCAATCTGGTTTAAATTATATTGATATAAAATAATATTTCATTAAGTTGATAGTAGAATTTAGTGAGATCAACATCGTTTATATTTACACTAAGGAATATGTTATGAATATCTTGACTATCCCATTGATAAAGGATTCATTACAAAACCATATAATTTTATTGGGAGATTATTCTCACCCAAAATTCAATGATTCATTTTTTCATAATTTTAGTATTTCATTCCATGATTTTTTTGAAAAGGGGATATTTTGTGAAGCCTATTCCCATCAAAGAGGAATAATTTCTAATCAATGGAGGTTGACACAAAACTGGTAAAATGTTTGAAGTGGTGTTTCATTAAAGGGTGGAATAAGAATATATTTTTATAATAAAATTTATTTTCTATCTCAATACATGTTTCTATCGAATTAAAAGTGGTTAATTGTTTTTATTATAATGAAATTTCAATATTCATAATAGACTTTGAATATACCTTGTTATGCGAGATGAAAAATAGGTGGTTCATGTCATTTAAGAAATGAGAATTTGTCAACATAGTAATGTTCTTCAAATTGAGGTATGTATGGCTCTAAAAAATATTACTCTTTCTAGTAATGTGTTATTTGAATATTGTTCAAATTGGGAGAATACCATGTATAGTTTCATGAATTACTTAATAATTCTCTTTCAAATTATATTCAAAGTAAATTTATAGTCAAAATTACCATGGATTCATTTCAAATTGAGTATAGTATAATAAGAATTAATGGAATGAAATAATTATTGGAATATATAATCCATTCCAGGTTGAAATATAACACATGCAGTGATTAGGACTCATGTAATAAATGAATCTTTCAAAAATAAAAACCAAATACATGTTAGCTAAAAAAACATCATGGTTTGTGAAAGAGACCAAAAGAAAAAATATTAACAAAATTGGCCTTGGTTCTAACCTATATTGTGAGATTTGGTGGGAAGTAGAGAAAAATTTCCCACAGGAGGAAAATATTATGGTGATTCTAGTAACCATAAATTAGTTTCATTAAAATGATTATAGTTTCTCAACATGGTCTGATAGATACTTTTATAGAATGTTACTAACCTAGTTGTCCACCATATGGAGAAACCAAATAATTGATTAATTATATACATTTTAGTTTGGATACAAAACTCACGTTTTTTAGTTATCATTTTTATTTCATGTTATTGAAAAGAGAACAATTTTATTGTCATGAAGATACCTTATGATGGTTCTAGTGAAATATATTATGATTCAAAAGTAAATGAATTTTGTATTATCATAAGTTTTTCTATATTCAATGTGGATTTAAAATCTATGAAAATCCATGTGAAACCATGTCATGGTTCATGTCATCATGTCATAGTTTATAAAACTGTATATAAATATTGTGTTTTTCATAAGAATGGTGAGATATAGAAAACTAAAATTAATATAAAAATTTCACATCATTAAATTTTAAAATTTTAAAGAAAAAATAGTCATAGAAATATATATAGTGGATAATGTTAGCCTATGAAGGAAGTAAGACGAGAATTCAGCTTTAATTCCCTTGTTCTGTTTACACTGTCTGATTTATAGAACCACATGACCTCCTAGAAAACTCTCTATTTGAAAGTGTATATCGATAATAAATGGTGGCTAGAATCCTATATTTGGGAGACTATAACCCCAATATATTTCCAAATCATAGTAATAGTATAATAGACAATAATTAATCAATTGAGTAATAATATTGATCCATATAATAGACTAAAATATATAAATAAAAACTATTTTAATAACTAAATGATCCCATATCATATATTAACAAATATATTTTCATACCCAAAGGTGTTAGATTAATAAATAGAATGAAAAAATTTTAAATGATTAAGGGTAGTCTCTATATAAAATATCTCTATGTATGCCATATAGTACCCTCCATCTAGAACAATATACACCTTATTAGTATCCATTAATTTATGTATTTTCCATACATAGATCTATGATATCAAATTATGTGTGTCTACCATGGTGAGTATGAAGGTTGTGAGTGTATCACATAGTAGGACATCGCAAATAGGCACAATTATTATGTTTTTATATATTTGTGACTGAATGTTTTTGAAATAATGAATTTTTTTAGAATGATTTTAAAATTTAATATTATTTTCACCTTGGGTGATTTTTGAGACCGAGGGAGAGTATATTAAGATTCGGAGTTGAAGAATAAACCTTAATAATTGTGATGTTATTTTATTTAATAAGACTAATTATGAGAGTACGTGGATATGGTTTTGTGTTAGATATCATTGTAAATATGTATGTACTATTCAAAATCACATATAATATTGTTTATAATTTAAAATGAGGGTTGTTAAAAAGTTTTTAGATTTTTTAAAGTAGTTTTAATTTTTTAGAATCAGGTTACATGTTTTAGGTGTTGAGTTTACTTGGATATAAAATTTTCAAATGTCCTCATTACAAACATGTAACATTTCTGATGAACTTATATTTTATCCTCGATATTGATGAGTAACATTTCTCATACATAAGGGTCACACAAGTTCTATGAATTCTTGATCATAAAATTATAAATTTACCCAATATATATGACATTTATCTTCAATAATTAATGGTCACTCTGAGAAGATTGTGTCCAAGAATGGGTAAATTTATCTGAATGTATGGTTCTTAAGGTTATAAGATAGAGAATTTGTAAAATGAAAAGGAATTCATGTGTTTTTTTGTGTTTTTTATTTTTCATAGATAATTATATTTGATATGTGGGGTGTTTTCTCTCTATAAAATGGTTATGTATTAAAATTCAATGTTCTTCATGTGTAAGAATTTCCCATACTTAAGATATTAATTATGAGTAGTCAAGGAGAAAAATTTAGAAAATTACTCAAATTAATGGGTTAATACATAAGGTTTTTCATACATAAGGATTCATATATGTAATATTTTCTATAATACATAAGGATTGTGTATATGATAAAAAATTTAAATTAAAATTTTAAAGCTATTATTTTTTTGAAAAAATTTTACAAAGAGAAATACTAATATATTAATATAAAGAATAAGGGTTTTACTATGAAGAGATGGGTACATCGAAATGGAATCGATTAATTAAAATAGGAATGATATTTCCTCTATGATATGATATATACTAACATTATGATTCAAAAGGCCACACCATAATAAGTAATTAAGTAAGGATTATATGAGGGATTCAAAATGTGATGTGAATATTTAAAAATTATTTTTTTTATATTTTGAGATGGAATGATAAATTTTGTCAGGAAGAATATTGTATTTATGTATAAATAGAATATGGTTTATAAAATTATTAATTGGTTTATCATTTAAAAATTTATGATTTCATGTTGTGATGACCTCTACACATCTAAAAAGTGAATAATCATAAAAGAAAATAAAATTCATTTGAACTAACTTTTTATTTTTATCTTTAAACAAGATGATAAGTCTCATGTTATGTAAGATGAAATTGAATATGTGTCTTAAAATATTAATTAATAGAGTTTGTTTTTAATTAATTATATTGTTTTAAGAGTTTGAATAAAATTTTCACCATCGATATAGAATAGGTTAAGAAGATGAAGTGTGAATTAAGTAGTGAAACTAGAAGACTAATTAGGATAACTTGTTGGTTTTTGTGTGTAATCATAAGAACAATGTTTTTTGTTAAGAAAGGAAGAAGAATTAAAACATTTTCTAGAGTTTGATATATAGATAGAGAAGTGTACATTATTAGTTGAAACTCACATAAAAGGAAGAGGTATTATCCCTACATCATTGAATTACAATAAATAACTTCAAATTTTTAGGATACATATTATGATACATCATTATTGATATAAATATATTGATATTTAAGGATAAATCATTATCATGTTTTCCACCAAGGTGATTCTCATATATAATACAGTCTTAGTTGGTTTGGAATCAGGACATAGAGTGGCTACTAATTTTTTGTAGAAACCCATGTATATTGAGAGTTTTTTAATTTTTTTACTTTACCCTATATATGTGAGTTCAAAAGTGATATCACTCACTCTCAGAAGTGGCGAATTTTGATTTTTTAAGAGATCGTCATAAGAAAAACATAATATTGTTTTCTGATTAAACCCCCTCCTAAATAAAATACAATATTACATGGGCTAACACAAATGTATTTAGAGTCACTAAGTTTCCATTAAAGAAAAATAAATTTGATCTTTACTTATTTTTAGTATGTTGAACTTTATTTATTTTTGATTTATTCACTATGATAATGAATTGAGTTAGTTTTTTATTTAATATATTAAATGTGTTTAGTGACATTGGATTTTATATTTTAATTTTTTGGTTTATTATTGATAATATTAATTCAGTGAGAAAAAATATATTTATCACCATTAATAGAAAAATAAAAACGTTTTGAAGAAATTAATTTCATAATTCACATGCATTTAGGATTTTTAATTAACTTCTATAATTTATTTTTTTATATAATATTCACATTTCACTAAAAAAATTATTGTTTTATATTGAATTTAAATGAGATAAATATTGGTATTTATCCATTTAGATATTAGTTTTTTATTTTTTATAGTAACATTTTTTATACTAATCAAATTCATGAGATTCTATTTCAAGGATTCCTTGAAAAAATACTATAAATCAATCATCTAGATATACAGTTATTTGGATCATTTGGATATCAATTTTGATCATGCAAAATTAAAATATAATTTTTCCACAAATCCAATAGAATCTGTGATATTTTATTACTAGGAAAACTCCAAAATTTAAAATTCCTTGAGAGTATTTGAATATAAGAAAAAAAAGGTTCTAGAATTTATTAAGGATTTATAGTTGAAGTCCTCTATTAAGTTTTCCAATGAACTTATTAAATTTTGTCCCATATATTTTTCTATAGTTTAAGACACTATTAATGTTGTCCCATATATCTCAAAAAAAATATTTAAATGATAATATTTTTTTTAATATCAATAAATGGATAGTGACCAATTTCATTAAATTTTATCAACCAATACTCCTTTTGTGTGGATATATATTCATAGTAAATTTTATCATTTGAATTTTAAGAGTATATTTGGATATTGAATTATACATTAGTATTTTATTTATAAAAAATCTGGTTTTTTTACAATGGAATTGTAACTTTATGGGGGTATCCTTAATAATAATAATAACAACTTTTAGATGAATATTTTTATACATTAATAATTATTATGGATCAAGGAGTTTTAAAAATATATATTATATATTTAGAGGGAAACCAACCAACCCTCATGAAAATAAATTTATGTCTCCTCTTCTATTCAACTGGTTAGCATGTCAACACACAATAAAGTAGTTTTTTCATAACCAAGATTATATATAGGGTTGGGAGGACTTTTCATTCTCTTGATTGAAGTAAATAATAACATCCACTAATCGCCTTTTTTTCCCACTTTTTCATCTACAAATCATTGTATTTGTAATGTCATGTTTTATGTTTTCTCTAAATTAATGAAAATTGTGGTGTTGTTTTCTAGTCCCAATTATATTCTACATTTTTATTTTATGTTCTCATAATATATTGAATTTTTTCAAATCCCCCTCTTAAATAGTCTTTAAATTATATCATATTCATGTGTTATTTATATTCTATTCATTTTTATGATTTTTTCTAATTCAAATATTCTCTTAAAAATTTATCATTTATTTATTTATTTACTGTAACACCTAGATCAAAAAAAAATACTTTTTTGTAGATAAATGAGTAACATCTATTTTGGGTGAGGCCAAGTCTATAGATGGTGGATTGATTGAGAAAAACTATGCATCAAGATTAACAAATAAAAATGGTGTGTATCTATTAAATGTGTCTTAGATAATAGAAGTATTTTATGGATTTTAGGGTATCGTGGATTATTGGGTCTATTGGAATTAATTGTTTCATGGATTATTAAACCATTAATTAATAATATTTATTCACTGATTGAGTCCCAAGTTGAATCTCGGATTAAATGAAAAACATTTTTGAAGCACAGTCCATTACATATAGAATTTTGGTTCTTAATTTGATATGATTGTTTCATTATTTGGTAAAATAAGTCCATTTACCACCTATCATGACCTGGCCTGGATAACTCATATGACTAAGCTCTAATCCAAATCATGAAAAGAACTAAATGGAATTATGGATCCCAATATGGTTGCAACTATAATCTATACATGAATCATGAACTAGAGGGAATTATTTAACTAACATGAACAAGATACAGGGAATAAATATAGATAATGATTACAATTGAGGAAATATACAATTAATAAAATCCAAAAGTGGTAGTGATACATCCATGGGAAAAATCTTCAACCAATATAAATGTTCAAACTATAGATAGTTACTCTATTTTATTTATAGAAAAAAAAAACCCACCAGCTCATAGTGAACTACCCACACCCATTTGATATGAAACCTCATAACCTCAATGTTGCGTGATTCACTTTGCTATTTTAGAAAAAACAAGGTCTAAAAAACCCCAAAGGAGAATTCAGGGTGTAAAAAATATTTATCAATGTTGGATTCCACCCATGTGTTCCAAAGAAAGTTACAAAAAAATAATCCCAATATTCTTAATCTATGAAAAAAATTCCATAAAAAATAGTTTAAACATTTATATAAAAATAAATATAAAAAATTTACTTTTTAGAATAATATTCAATTAGATTTCATAAAAAATCTATTAATGAAAATTGTCAAATAATAAATTTATCATTGAATGAATCATTTATCAAAATCAAAAACAAATATAGAAAATAAAATAAGGATGTATATCACCACTGGGATAATATAGGTTCAAGCTAGGTAGGTATTTCATACCTCAAAAATCACATCAACAATTTGTGCACTAAATTTTTTCCATTTAACATTGTGGTATAAATAATAGAGAAACACCACATTAGTAAACCCCTTATAATTCCAAATAATTAATTGACAAGAAAAATAAGGCCATGGGAATATAAGAAAACACAATTAGTGAATATAGTGTCATAGAATGAAGTCTCAAGGACAATATCTCCTTGATAATATAGGGACTATAATTAAGTCAACACGTTGATAGAAACTCAGAAATTTCCCAATACTGGAACACCCACCTAGATACCGAAGGCTGTGTTGTGTTGCATGTGTAAAAATGGTGGACATTTTATCATATAATTTCTAAAAAGAAGATTTAAATAACCCATTTTCCATCAACATCATGCTTCAAAAACCAATTCATAAAACATTTCATTATTATTTGAAATCATATTTCATTTACCAAAATAAGGAGTTAATACATACTTTTAAAAAACACATTTATACATGTATATAAATATGTTAAAGGATCAATCCAATCATCTTTTAGAACAAATGTTTTAAGACCGATAGAATGTTTTGTTCACAAAACATATACCATATATGGAACAACTAACTTCACACTTAGGTTATCATGTCACCAACAACTGAATGAACAACCAATGGGAAAGAGGGATCCAATATTAGAAATAGAAGGTCCAAAAACATGTATATCACATAAAAATTAGTAATAAATATCTACAAGATCATAGGAGTCGATGGGAAATACATACTATAATTTTTCATACAAAACATTTAAGTTAAATATATATTATCCTTCCTCTAAAATCCAAATATGGAAAAAATAATAAAACTAGGTTAATGAAAAAGAAATATTATCGATGTTGGAACATATAAGGATTATTAAAATATATAACCCAAAATGGATATAAATTAATACTTCTAAATGAAATGAAGAGGGGAGTATTAATATAAGTGAAAAATATATCAAAAACACATTAAAATACCCCTACTAATGATCCTATGTGTTTCCATAAACATGTATAACAACTTTCTCAAAAATTTCTATCAAATTATTCAACATGAAATTCTACACTGGGTGACACCACGAGAGGGTAGAGGTTCACCAAACCCATGGTAACCTCACACACACCTGACCACAAGGCCCAAAAAAACTAACCAACACACATTGGCCCCATATTCAAGTCATTATTAGACTATATGTAGATCCAATGTGGTCGTTGTGAGGATTTTTCATCAAAGAAAATAAGGATACCATTATTCATCTATTTGTAGGACTATTCCCTACTTTGGGTGTGGTGGATCTACCCGTTGTGGAAAGACACAACTGAGGGGGAAACAACATTGACCATGGTATTTCAAAGTACATATTTCACTATGAGAATCCAAGAAACCATTAAAATCTTCCAATAAACTCCAAAATATTCACAAACCCTTATATAAACATCTTAATGATAAAGAAATATTTTAAAATCGCATTAGTATGTTACAAAACCCAACCCATAACAGTTTTTTCCCATAAAATATTACTTAAAGAAGGAAGATATAGAATGATATGAGTATATTTCTCCCTCATCAAGGATTCCCACTCCAAAGTCCCATGAGAATATCATTCATGTTTTCCTAACACTTTGATAAATTTAATAGACATATCACACTGAATATTCATTTAAGAATCAATGATCTTCATGGGTTTCTTCATAAAAAACTTTTTTAAAAACACAACTTCATTCCATTTTAAAAATAATGATGGATTGGGATGATACTTAATAAGCTAAGATATATGGAAAACATTATTGATACATGCCAACTAATACTTATTCACTAATGGAAATTCTACACACACAATCCATTTAGTGACCGCAAATTTTCAATCATCTCCCATAGCAAAATTTCCTTATTTATGAAGCTGACATTTCCTTATATGAGTAAAAACATTCAAGAAGACTTATTAAAAAATATAAAAATCCAATGGATATTGTTTATGATCCACAATATATTTCATCCAACACTGAGCTACACCCATGTATCGACGTTGAATATGGATCCTCCCTGATGTCTCCTAAATGATACATTTTCCCTCTAGAGAGGCATTTATCACCACTAACCAACAAGGATGTGACCACTTTAAGAAACCACAAAAAGACCAAAAAGTATCCATTATGATATGAAACTAGAAACTATTATTATGTCAAACTCAACAAGTTACAAATGGCTCTCCCATGTTATTATTTAATTCTAGGCACATTCATGGAGAATATCCTCTATATTTTGAATAGCATGTTTTGTATATCCATATGACTATGGATGAAATCATGTACTCAACCTAGTTTAAGTATCCATCTCATCTAGATGAGCTTCCCAGAACAAAAATTTAAACATGGAAAACTTATTAGAGACAATAGAAATGAATTCCATGAAATAATGATATTTCAAATTTGTACAACTTACCCATATAATGAAACTTGGAGGCGTATCTAATAAAAATGAAGTGACATAATTTTTAAACCAATAAATCACCTAAAAAATCAAATTATATTCATTGGTATTCCTTGATAATCCAAATATGAAGTCCATGGATAACTTTTCCCATTTTCAAACTATAAGGGGAGGAGGATTTAACAAACTAAAAGGCTTGAAGTGATCTTCCTTAATCTACTTGTACGGATTACAATAAGACATAAAATCAATATTATTACAATCCATACTGAGAAACCATAAACATCATATCATGTCTTAATAAATCATCATAGTTTCATGATTAATGAACCATGTAGAACTATAAAAATCATGCATCACATAATTTTAGATAGGAAAATGGATGATGAACCAACACCTACAAAGGATAATTTTACTAGAGGGGAGAGACCATCCAAAATAGTCTCATCACCATATTAGGATTGTTTTATTCCCTTGAACATTCCATCGTAATTTTGTTCCTACAGAATTGATTTAATGAGATATAATGATAACTAAATTCTAGTATAAACCATACCTAAATCATCAAACTACACAAAAAATGAAACTGAGTTAAAATAATCATTAGATTCAAACCCTAATTCTCTTCCATGACATCTTTATAACGACATTTCCTACTAATAGTGTTAATAACAACATTCCATTTCCTTGGTGTGTAAGTATGATGATATAAGTGAATCATTACTTGTAATAATAGGCTACGAACCTCTACTAAAAAATATAGTGACCCAAAAAATGATAGAATTCATAATAGTTGTGATCTCCATGTCATTAGTATGATAAATCATCCTATGTGGTGGAATACAAGGAGAACTATATCCCATGAAATGATCAACCTATATAGAATTCATCCCATTTCAACACTATAAGTATAAAAAACAACATAGTCTTTATTATGTTGTTTTATGATCATAATATTACATGAGGTCATATTTCATTCAAACATAAAAAAGTGGTCTAACACATAGAATACCAAGATAATTTCTCCCCTTTCTCGGTAAAATAAATCAATGGTGATTCTAGATTCATGAAATATTTTATAAAAAGAACATAATAAACTCTTAGGCCTATGGGTCTCTAAATCTCAAAGCAAATTTGTGATTCTTATTATTAAAACATAGCCTTCACCTTTTAATAATAAAAAAATACAATGTTTGAAAATATCGTTACATAAAAAATTCACCAATCAGATCCAGAAATCACATTTTGATCACCTAAAATATAGGTAGATACTCCTAAATGATCTCAAAAATAAATTTATATGGAACCCATATTATTTCATAGAAATTGAAAACACAATGTTATCATCCATGAATACCAAAACATTGGTATCAAGATAATGGAGGAATATCTACTTCGTAATATATATAAACTCTACAATAATGATATATAGGAAAACAAATCATCATGAAAAAGTCATAGTGACCATACCAACTCCAAAATGAGATATTTAAGATATCTAACTCTTTAATCTATACTAATAATAACTTAAGAGATGATCAATTTTCAATAATAACATATTCTATTATAACTGATAAAATATATCATTCGTAGATGTAAAATTATTATTACTTTTAATAATTACCAGATTTAGCTTTCAATAATCTAAGAAATTATAATCCTAACCACTATACTTCTTGTAAAAAACATAGGGGACACCCACGGGAAAGAAATAGGATGAATGAATCAATTCTCTTAAAAGTGGATATTATGGATTTTTCAACTCAATAGGTTTTATATCATTAAAGGGTATAGTGATTATACATGTTCACAGAATAAGATCAATAGAGAAATCTACCCCCATTTTTAGTTGAAGAATAGAGAAGTAATTTCGTAAAACCTAAGTAAAATCATGTACAACCAATGGAATATAAAAATTGGATTATATAACATCCAACTCAAATACATTAGTAAACAATATATTCCTATGTTCTGTAAAATATTTTTCATCATGACTAGACCTCATATCCCATGATCCAAGAAACACGTAGGATCTCCCATTTGTAGATAAGAATGAAACACACTAATGATAACACTAAATATTGACTTTTTGAGAAGAAATCTAATTAACCCATATCATAACATATAAAAGATCTTAGTCAAGAACCACGTTTTCCTAGAGTAACATGTCATATTCTATCGAAGAAGAATATGTAAAACTTTTAAACCCTTTCTCCTTCAACTTTCACAGAGCATACACTGGTTTATAGAATAGAAAATTTTCTCCATCAGAAGTTTTAAAATATTTAGAAAACATTATTATACAAATTAATATTACAAACCAGTATGAAACAAAGAATTTTCTATTAATGATACAATAATAATGGTAAATATCACTATTTATAGACCAATAGCAACTTCTAATGTCATATCCCACACTTCCATAAACTACTTGAAACTAGAGGTCCATGGTGAGATCCATAAGAACATTAAATCTTTTTATAATCCAAAAATATTCTTTTTAGATGACAGTCTCTAACCTTATTGAGATATAGAGATAGTATGGATGAATAACTATAGATAACATTGGAGACCGTATGTATTACAAGTATTCAGAAGTAAGGGGAAATATTTTTGAGTGTGACCTACTTTACAATAAATGTAACATGTATATTGTAAAATAATATCCACATAGTAAGTATAATAAATAACTCATTGATTTGGTCTACCTTCTCCACCTTTTCAATTATCATTCCACTTCCTCTTCCTCTAAAGCGTGCGACTGGAATTGGCACTGGGTGGAAAGGAAACCCAAATCAAGGCTAACATTCTAATAATATCATTCTCTTCTATCATATATATGTTCACCATCTTAGTATAGTTTGTGAGACTTGTTATATAGACCTTAAATTAGATATTAGTTTTTAAGACATATAGGTATTTCTAAATTTTCATCTTATCATTCATCACCACCTATGAAAAAAATAAAATGACCTACATATATGGTTGGTGTACTCTTTCATTGATTTTTTTTCTAGATAAAAGTATAGGAACCTTATATAAATTTATTTCATCATTGATTCTATGAAGAACTATTGAAGTAAAATTCTCTAGAATTTATTCTACTCTAAGAAAATGTGATGATTCAACCAAACCATAGATTCTAACCACCACTTTCTAGGACCATCGAGCTTAAAGGTAAATTAGATCACCTAGGAAGATTTAGTAGTCTCAATTAAGTAAAAGACCAGATAAATTTTAACCATATGGTCCAATAACTAATAAGGATCATTACTACCCTTAAATGATGGTGAATTATTGCATTTAAACTCTTCTGCTCTATCCTTGTATTATTTGGATCCTATTTATGCCTCTATCTTTTTTCTATACGAGAAGAAAATTATGATCCATGGGATGAAAACTCCACACAAAAACCTTGATAAGATTATAATAGATATGATGATTCCCTATGTTATTGTATCCCAGATCACCCTAATCTTTGTAAAAAAAACTCAAAGGCCTGACTCTACATACCAAAAAACCAAGGAGGATGAAGATAACAAAACAACATTAGTTTATACAAAAAACAATAAGTATAAATTGGGATATCGATCAAATAACAACATTTGAGACACATATACAAATATTTTTTTGTGAATTAAGACTCATTATGATGAAAGATATCCAATATGCTTCTCCCAACATACACCATAAGTAAAAAAAATTTGTCTCTTATATATCAAACATTCCAAGACAAGAAAACATGAAGATAATGATCATTTAATATCAATTTTCTTGACCCATACTAAACAAACCTTCTAACTAGGCTATGAACTAGATAATGGAAATACTTGAAGGTGATTTTTAATCACCATTGGCATAAAACTAGAACCCATGAATCTAACAAAAACAAGATATAATTAGTTTCACAACCGAAAAAAAATACATGGCATAGATACACAGAAAGATAAGAATATAGGAAAAAATCCATAAAAACCCAATATTGGTATTGATATATCTAAGTAACTATTCATTAAATAAGGAACTTGTCCAAAGCACTGATAGATACTCCTTGTGATAAGATGGAATAATCCCACCATCTCACCACTAACTACCCATTCATGGATAAGGTGAAACCTTTCCTCCTCATTGTGGTGCCTTTCTCATTCATGTATCTAACAAATAATGGTTTACTATACATCAATGGAGTGTGTAGGGTGTAAGATAAATTAGTCCAGTAGTATCCCACAAAATGTTTCCACTGAAAATATCTTTCACATAATCATAATATGATGAATATATGAATAAAATGTCATTATTAAAAATACTTTGACATTATATCAATAATAGGGTAAAATTTTTCACTTCTTACAAATTTCTTATGTTGATATCATATGAAATAGGTCAATTAAAATTTTCAAGTAAAACATTTATCAAATAATTCATCATTTACCCAATTTGAAACCAAATACATATAAGAAAATTCTATATTTATAGCACTCCTAAGATTACATCGGTTTGTTATAGTTAGGTATCTCATGACCCAATAGTCAAGAAAGGACATAATATACTAATCATGTTCCCAATAATATAAAGAAATAAAAAATAGAGGAATATATAGGCATTAAACCCCTTATTGTGACTAATATTCAATTCCCTATAATGATAGTGCATAGGTAATATAGTAACACCCTTTGAGTGAACCCATTATTCTTCCATAGAATCAAGTCCTAAGAAAAACAGATTATGAGGAATATATGAACACCCCATTAGTGATTACCTAATACAAATATGTTTAATAACCAATACTATACCCCCACCTAATTACCCAATCATCGCATGCCGATAATTTTTCAAAATCATTCATTATGGAAAAAACATTTCCTAAAAAATCTAAACAACCATAATTCCATCAAAAGAATACTTTGGAAAACAATTTTTGTAAACCATTTCATATTTCTTTTAAATAATTTTTATTTTACCCAAAAAATGGGTAAAATCACCTTTATCAAACCATACATTGAAAAAATATCCTTAAGATCAATGATCATACCAATCATCTTTTATGAAACATGTTAGGGAAACTAGTAAATGAGTGGTTCTCCAAACATCTACTAGAGACAAAACCACAAACAATAGACATTGTCTTGTAAAATAAAAATAGTGGAATCTATAACCAAAGATAAATTGGGAATGAAGAGCATCAAGAGATGGTCCAAATCCAAGGATTCACATCACCAAACTGGATATAAACAACCGTAGGATTAGACGATATAATTTACAATTTATACCAAAACTTTTCACACACAACAATCAAGGAAATACAATATCTAACTCTATTAATCTAACCTATCAATAAAAAAACAATAACTGATCTGAGAGGAATAAATGCATTTTTTGAATCTATAATGTATAGTGATCGTCCAAATATTTCCTCTAGAATTATATAGAAAGGAAACCTAAAAATATAATGAGTAATGAAAGATTAATAAAGGTGGTAATCAATTCCATGTTAAAATAAACCTCCTAAGGATTCCTCATGTTTTCATGAACATGTCGAATAATTTTTTTGAAAAGAGTAGAACAATTTATCCACCTGAAATTATAAACCACTCAACACTATAGTTTTTAGTAAGTACAAAAAACCAATGGTGTCCACATTCGAAACTCTCCATGTTTCATGATACACCATGGCCCCAACTTCCTATGTTTTTTTAATGGCCATCGTCGTGTCTCTTCACATGGTTCATAGGTAAAACCTAAGGGAATAAAATCTTGTTCTATGGTGTGTTTTAGATCATTTTACATATTTAGAATCAAAAAAACATTTAAATTCCACCAAGAAACATCCAAATAATCCCAAATCAGGAGGGAAACTCGAAAGATATTAAAAATAGATCATAACTCAATATGGCTTGTAACACCATATATTCATTGTTTTCACCAACTATTATTATAAATAATTTCATTTATTTAAATTCCAATACTCATTTGTTTTTATACTCTAAAAATATGAACCCCCTCCCCACCCACCCATCACCCATTTTCAAAACATCAGGATAAAATCAATTGATGAACATATGTTTAGGGAACACAAATAATATCTTTATTTTAAAGTCCTATAATTTTATTTGAGTTAATTAGTGGGTCATTTAAATATTATCCATAATATTATAAAAATGTGGCAAAAAAATAAATCCCAAAACATGTCAAATAACTACCTATAATTTATGATTATTATATTAAAGATATTTTCGTTGAACTTTAATAGTAAAAATATTTTAAAATTCTTGATCTTGATAATTCTATTTATTTCTATAACACCTTTGATATTTTTTGTCACACACTATAATGTGACTATATAAATGTACTGAAATTAATAGCATGATATAATTCTACTCCCAAAAATATTTCCCACATAGAATATTGACCCCCAATATTATTAATAATTCTATTTGAAGTGGGGTTATGTTGTAGATTCTTTGTACAACTATAGCTCCTGGTGGTGGGTGTTAAATGAAATTTTTTATATTATAGAGTTCCCTAAAACTTCAATTCACATTAAATTTAAAATTAATTTTTTTCATTTTTGAAGAAAATATTACCTCATCTTAGGTTTCATTCTTGGTTGATGATGTTGATCTTATGAAAAGACTATTGGAATACCATTCTTGTGTAAGGAATCAATTTGGAATCCATAAATTGGTGTTCCAAACATGATATTTTTATCTACATGTAATTCCAATTGATTTTCATGGGATAGAATGGTGAGATTATTGTCCTTCATTGCTCATATTTATCACTCTAAGATAATTCAGGATTGAAGGTGTTATTATCATTCTTAAGAGGAAGGGAGGAGGAGAATTCAATATGGAGACGTCTTTTTTGAACAATTATTTTAAATCCTTAATTTATAAATTCACCCACATATAAAATATACATAACCATAAATTTATACGACTAGGGATTTGGTTAAAATTGTATTTAATTATATGTCAAACCTTAAATAATATACTAATATTTCATAAACCTGATGACACGTAATAATATTGTTATATTTATTATTTTATATTCATTATTTCATGAAATGATAAAAAATATTTACCATCTTCGAAATAAATATTCATTACTTGAAATTTTCATGGTTCATTCAAACTCAATAATTTTTTATGAATATCTAAATAAATATTTTACTTAAATATTTCATTCATTAATAAATATTTGTGATTGATAAAACATTAATACAATTATTCATTGGTCATGAAAATAATATTTTATTCTATTAATGAAATTCAAGTAGACTGTAAATGATGTCAATAGGAACACTTAGTGTGAGACCCTGAAGGACTCTTTATCATTATCTTTAGGTGGGCTTAACTAAAGTAAAATATTAATGTCTAAAAATGAGTCTAAGACCCTGAGAGAAATAATGAAATGTCGTACTGATGAAAACCAAATATGAACTATCATTGTGTAATATAATCCCATTAAAAAAATATCTCATTAAGAAAGTTTCACATTCATTTCCCTAGCTTATAAGTTTGATATGTATTTCTTTAAATATCTGAAATAAAAATTTCGTTACATGATGGCCAAGATATTTTTTGAGATGTTTCAATTTCAATAAAATTTTAAAGATTTAAAATTACATAATGTTATAATGGAGAAAACCTTCCTCAAAATATCCATTAATTACATGTCAATCATAATGCACCCAATATACCTTAGTTCACCATGAACATATGGTGTTGTGGTTTTCATCATAAAATATATGTTTGATAGCCATAACATAAATTAATGATTATATTATAGTCTAAGGACCAATAAAAAAGAATTTAGATTGGAATATTCAATGAAACCAAAATATTTGGAATTCATATGGTAGTTCTATTCTCATAATTTACCATATTGGAGAATACAAAAGTGAGAACTTTATGAGAAGACTCATCAGCTTAAGATTAGACATAGAAAGTAGTCACCATATTATGTGTCATATCTTAGTATATTATCCATCCATGGAACTATATTTTTTACTATATTCTTAGAACATCACAGTTATCATTCTAGTGAGGAACTGTTATGACTTTATAAATGTGATAGATATCCTAGTAAATTATTACATTAGAGCCACATAGAAAAATTTAAAATATACAATTAATCATCTTATTAATATAAAATACTTATAATATTCAAGTTATCATAGTAAAAAATATTTTTTTTATAACAACCACTAAAAAACCTCTAACTTGGATTAGAGCCAACTTCCTATGAATTTCATTCTACTAGAACTCAAATGATAAACATTTTTCTGTTCCTACAAGGATTTTGTAAAGGGGTCTTCCATATTTTCTTACATTGGAATAACTCTCACTAAATCATCCCCTCTCTGAGAAAAATCCCTCAAGATATGATAATTCATAATTATAAGCTTCATCCACTAATGTGACCTTCGATCATTGGAAATGGACACTAATCTATTATTATCATAATATTGTGTGATACGATTATTTATAATAAGTACCACATAATAGACTCATAAATCACTGTATAATATATGACCAAAATGTGATTTGAACACTTCTATCTCAAAAAACCTCCATTCCTGGGGATCATGTATCTTGTTTATGATTTCATACCATCTAGATTTTTTAGAAACTATCATATGTATATCCTAGGATTAATAGTACATTATATTTTTTATATACAAGGATAATATACATATTACACCTCAGGTACTTAAATACAGTCTTGAATACCATCTAATGTCCATCCCCCAGGTCTACTTGATATCTACTTAGCATAGTTAATTAGTAATTTCCATAAACCCAAGTATATAATGTAGTTCCCTAACCCTAGAAACATTAGAGTTGGTTCCTTATACCATTACATAGGAATGAATATAAGTAATAAAATCCTAATGAACTAAACAGTTTAAGAGTCCTGGTAAACTAGATACATATATGAGTTTTGTATTAAAAATGTACACACTAATTACAAAATAGTTTTTTTTCAAGGATAACATTATTTAGACATAGAATATCCTTGAATATCTTTCTTAGTATACTACTTTTATTCCTAGGGAAATAAAACAATATGACGATGATCTCAAATGTGTACTTAGGTTATATTAAAACGGAAGCAATAATGAATGATTTATGTTAATCAATATAGAATGGTAATAAATGATCACACATTCCATATAATTAATAAACATAGAATAGAGTTAAAAAAATTGGATTGGTAAATGACTTTACACACATGACCCTTGAAATAACTGGATAAGGAATAGTTAATAGGGAAATGAAAACAATTGAACACACATGCTATAAAATCAACAAACTAAGAATGAAAATGCATCAATAGATAATGTTGAAAAAAAATTATCATAGATAATAATAATAACTGAAATATATATATATATATATATATTATGTTATTGGAGTGATAATTACATTTAAAAACACACACACACCACACACACATTCCAGAAAAGCAGGACATAGACCCCCAAAGGGATTTCCCACCCATCATGCCTTAATTATTTAGTACATGGCATGTAGGTCCAGTGAAAATAATGCTCATTACATGGCACATAGTCCTAGTGGGAATGAAATCACATTACATGGCCTTGACATCCTAAATGTTTTAGCCAAAGTCCCTCTAGTGAATAGTGATTATATAGTACCTAGGATGCTATAGTGCATCATACAGTGTAGTCGCTCCTATAGTTCCTACTATAATGTCTACCGCTGCTACAATGTCTCCAATCAGTTGTTCCATTATACATACAATATGCTACAATACTACTACAGTAATGTATGCCTAATGGGTTATGAACCCCCATTTTTTATGTAGTATTATGGGGTGTTTAACACTAACTCAATCACCAACTACTTATAAATAATGTAAATTCTTAATTATTTTTATTCTTGTTTCTTAGGAACATGATAACATTATAATCAAGTTCTATAATCAATATATTTTAAATTTGTGGGTAGAAACCTGTCTATTCTGCATGGAAACAAACAAGAATGATTTTCCTTTAACTGATCTCATCTCATGAGACCATTGATTCAACAAAGGGATTATTTCAAATAGTCCCCAGCCAGTGTAGAAAATGTCCAAATAATTCCTCATATATTAAATAATCAATTTAATTAATGAATAATGTTTCTCATTAAATATCCATATTGAATAAAAGATACATATTTATCAATAATTCCCTAGTTAAGAAAATAACTATCAAGGTGAAAACTATTTGTAAAAACATTATGCACTTTAAAAAATAATAATATAAATTTCAAGATAATATGGATATTTTAGAAAAATGTAATATAATATAAAAATTATCCTAAATAATTGATTATTTCAAAATAAATTTAACAATAAAAAAATTGATATTGTAAGGATCCCTTTTACCGCATAGTAATTTTAAAGTCAAAACCCCCTGGATGATATAGTTCAAAGTGAAACATAAAATAAAATTATGTATGATTTTACAATGATATTAAATATCAATGTTGGAATATATATTCCATAATAAATTGAATTGGTGCATAATAACAAATAAGTCTCAATTGAATATAAATTGAGATGAAATCAATTACCTTGTGTTTCAATTTGGGTAAACATCCTTTGACCTCCGGTATAATAGTTTTAAAAATGTTATTAACATTTACCAAGACCATAATAATATTTTTAATACAACATATTAACTTCTTATAATATATTATTTCACATTTTTTAATAATCATTCATTACTATCACTATTTTAGTTGTTAATAGCGTTTTTTAATATGTTTTTACTTGTTATTTATGTTCTTCCTACATAGATCATTATTTAATCATATAAATAATATAAAAGATTATTTAAAAATCATATATATAAATATTATATATTTATTTATAATAATCCATAATTTACGGAGATATAAAGTAAATGCACCATTCGTGGAGACAGAAGGTTGTACAAACACATGAACGCTGCTTCAATTTCCTAATCATTTTTATAAGAATGAATAGTAACTTATATATATATTATAATTAATGAATCATATTTGTCATATATATTTTTACATGTTTATATTAAAACCATTCTTTATACATTCCATGTACATCGTGAATATTTCACATCGCTTTGACGAGGCTGTAGTCCACATGTCCACAAACGATGTTAGAGTATTCCTAGAAAATTATGGGCATGATGGTATGGATATATAAAAAGATACAGAAGCATAAATAAATTATAAATACAACATATGTAATATATAAATTATAACAACATCATAATTTCCAACCTTGGAAGGACTATATTGAAAAACTAATGACATGGGTTAGCAAGGTGGTAGTCCATCTTAAACATGAACGATTGTTGTGTATCTAATTTGATGGGGGTGTGTGATTGTGTAGGTATAAATATTAGCATAAAACATCTCATTATATTTAAGATATAAAGGATGTTATATATTCATTATATAAAAATAGTTTAACGGGTGTATTATTAAATTAAACAAAAGTTCTTGTTGAATAACATTAACTCACATCTACTTTACTCCATTTGATTTATACCAAAACACTTTTATTCATTTCCTTGTTCCAAAATTAAGGAATATAGTATTATGATAGGTCTTTTTTTTAGATTATTAGGGAGGTTATTTTTCAATCTATTGGTCTTAAGGGTTGTGAATGGGTGGGAGGGGTGAGTACCTTATTATAGTGGAGGAGGGGTGGAATTCTTGTAAAATTTTTTAAAAATGGATTACCTCCCATGTTTTTCCCTATAAATTGGAACCAATAATTAATAAAAGTAGAAACATGTGTTTATATTGTATAAATAAGGACAAAAAAATTGACATGTTTTTAGGTTATTTTAGCCTTTATATTTTAATGTTTCGTCGCCTGTCAACATTAATTTTACCTTAATCGTCGTAATTCATTTTTATTACATTCAATGATATTTTTGGTAAAAAACTATTTGATATTATTATACATTATAAATTATTATTCTTACCAATATGGAATAATTTTTTACAAATTCCAATCACATAATTGGTACAAATTAATTTAAAATTAATTTTGCAGACAAGATGAAAAAACAGATTTTTAAAGTTAAATTTTTTAAAATTTTGAAATGTTTTTACATCTAATTTCATTGTGAAATTTATTAAAATTATATAAATTGGATTTATTTATGTATATTTTATCTGATATGACTTTAAAACCAATTAAAATTTAATTTATATATATAAATAAATTAGAAAAAAAAGTAGTTTTCATATAAAATTCAATATTTTTCACTATTTATAAAAAATAAAACCTCATAGGAAAATACCAAAAATTCACCACAAGAGAATTTTTAAATAATTGTTTAAAAAATGAAGTAATTTTTAAATATAAAATTTATAAATGGTTCAGAATTCATATTTAAATTAAGTGCACCATTAAAAGGTGATAAAATTTTATTTTTAGAGAAATATACTTTTTAAGCATAAAACTATATTTATTCTTCACTTAGGATTATATAATTTGCTCGATTAATAAGAAAATTATTTTATTGAATAATATATATATATATATATCATTAATATCATCACTAATAGTAATTAATTGAATTTGTTAGGATAAAAGACATGTGTTATTATAAAAACATTTCTTTTATATTCAATTTGTTTTTATATTCATTTCAAATTAATCGGTAACCTATGAATTTTTTATAAATAATATTTTTTTCATATGTTAATTATTAATATTTTTAAAATCTAATTTAATGGATATTTTATACATTTTTAGGTTAAATAATAATGTTTTAATAATATTTTTTTTTGGTAAAATACAGTCCTGTATGTAATGAAAGTCATTTATGAAAGTCATTATTGAGTACGATGAAAGATAACTAAGAATGACATGCATTCCAAAATATATAATATATTAAATTTATTTATAATATAAAATAAACAATAAATACTTATGAGGTTATTTTCTTTTCTATAATTTTTGTTGTGTATCATACATGCTATCAAATAAAATATTACCCTTTTAGAATTTTTAGGTTGCTACATTTATCCCATATTAAATAAATGGAATAATCACAATTTAAATACATATATAGTAGTCAATGGTTTGATATTTGGATGTTATTTTTTTGCAATACCTATATAGTAAAATATTTTATAAAATATCCTCTTAATAATAGAGAGTGATATGTAAAATGGTTACATGGAATAATATATAAGTAGGTTTCTACATAGGGGAAAATTATTGGACCTTTATTATATGCACTTGAAGGAAAAGTCTAAATATTTATAAGGGTGATTTTTTTTATTTATCGCAAACAAGTGAATGATAAATAGAGAGTTTATATCCCCAAATCCATAAATATATGGTTTAAAAGACCTTCAGTAAAAAAATAAAGCTCTTAGGATATCATTTTTGTTTTAATACACTTTTCCTAATGTTGTGGAATTATTTTATTAAAATATAATATAAGAATGTATAATAACTTGATAAATTTAAATTTCATATTAAAATCCCATATTTTGGTTATACTTTAATCAAATTATAATTCATACCTTACCCCATGAAATGGATATCATAAGATGAATACTTTTTTCAAGAACCAAAATATTCATTTAATAGATCATAATACATATACATTGTATCATTATAATTTTCTCTAACTATTTTTGAAAACCAATATGGTTACGAAATTAATCTCTAAAAGTGATATTATTGGTTGATCATTAACATTTATTCATTTAATTGTTTGGAAAATAATAATTACACATTAACAGGGACTTTTTGTAGGTCAATGCTAGGCATGAAACCATTATCATCCTTTGTTAATGGGTTCATTCCCCACCGCCAAATATTTTTTCCTTTTTCCAAAACCATATTAATATAATTTATAATATAAATATGATGGAAATACTTGAAATTTTATCATTTAGTAACCTTTTTTATATGGTTTTCAATACTGCATATTTATTTTTTTGAAATAATAATAATCTATTTGTAATATTACTATGAAGTAATTAGTAATCATATAATCCCTAAAGGTAATCAGTACCTTTAAACTTTTGTATATAAATTTTAAATAAATTATTCATAAAATAATGTCTTCCACTAAAACTTATACATTCTATGAGTTCCACCAAAATTTCCTTAATTTTGGTAGAATCCCACTATATACAACCTTAAAAGTGGTGTTTAATAAATATAAAATACAATCAATCTTAAACTCATAATCTTCTGATGGTATCCATAACTCATAAGTTAAATAATACATATGCACTTCTGTGGTAATTCAAAAATTCTATCTTAGGGTCATGTTTTATAATCTATGTTTCCTTAAATATAGTTTCCAAGGATATTACTAATCATATTATGATACCAACTATAGATACCCGAGTCCATAAATCCAAAATTTGATTACTTATAGCATTACATTTTCTTGATTACATGTGATCTAGTTCCAATGGACTAAATAGTATATTCTTCATGGTAAAGAAGATATATAAATGAATCTTGTATCACAAATTAATACACTAATTAAAACATAATTCTTTCAAGAATAAAATGATTCCCACTTAACATATCATTGAATTTCTTTCTTAGTATAAACCTTTGAATCATGGGGAAAGTAAAAAATAATAAGAGTGGGGTCAAATGCTCTGTAAGGGTAAGTAAAGTAGAATATATAATGAATCAATGATCAGGATCAATATGTAATGGTGAACAAACCTTACATATAATTAATAAACTAAGAATGATGTTCATAAATAGTATAAAATGGTAAATAAATTAAAAAACACGCCATTTTAAATAAAATTATATGGAATAATTAATATGGAAAGGTAAGTAACCTAATGTTAATGACATTAAATCAATAAAATGATAATTAAAATGCATCCATAGATAATGTAGAAGCAAAAATATTCGGGATAATAATAATAACTAAGTTACCATTAAATTAAATTATTAGTTATTGTACATCATGATTACCAAGAACATGATACATTTACTATCAAGATCTATTCTCAATATAGTTTAAATATGTATGTAAAAACCCATGTATTCTTTTGGGAACAAACAATAAGGGTTTATCACCAATTGATCTCATATCATGAGACTACTGATGCACTAAGGGGATTATTTATAATGGTCATGGAATATTTTAGTTCATGTCAAAATAATTATTCAAATTTAGATTAATAAATTTAATTAATGAACACTTTTCTGTACAAAATATCAATATTTATTATAAGATAGAAATTTATTAATAATTCATGAGTTAATAAAACATTTTTCAAAGTGAAAACCATATGTATAAATGGTAATGTTTTAGGTAATATTAATATCCATTTAATGAGAATATTTAAATTTATATTATATGTAATTTTTACTAAAAATAATCATAAGGAATTGGTAATTTCAAAAAAAGGATAATAATGTCATAAGAAATTAATATTAAAAAGAAAATTTTTACCACTTCAAAATTGTCAATTCAAAACCCCTTGGATGCGATAGTTAAAAGTGAAAATAAAAATAACCTAATGTATGAGTTAATAATTATATTAAATTTTAATGGGCTAGTATATACACTACATTAATGTTAATTTCGGTATAATAACAAATAAATCACAATATAATTTAAATTGACATGAACTATCTTACCTTGCATTTCCTTTTGAGTCAACACACATTAAACACATGTATAATAGTTTTAAACAAGTTATTAAATTATAACAGAACCATTATCCTATTTATAATATCATATATTAACTTAATACAATATATTATTTCCCATTTGTTAATAATCATTCATTTTTTCACTATTTCAGGTGTTAATTCCATAGTTTTTTTGTATATGTTTTGGTTTGTTATTATTTTCCTTCATATATAGATCATAATTTAATCACCTAAAAAAATTAAAAATTTATTTAAATATTGTATATATTCATTTTATATGAATTTATAGTAATTAGTAATGTTTGTATATAGTAAATGAATAGTAATTTTTATAGGGATGGTTGGTCGTACTTACGAATGAACACTACATCCATTTCCAAGTCATATTTAAAATAATTAAAAGGTAATGATATATATATATATTAGTTATATTATCATATTTATGTTCTATATGTCACATATATTTATTAATAACATCCTTTATACATTATTTGTATAGCATGAACCAATCACATCTCTTTATGGAGGCGGTAGTCCACACATCCACAAATTGTGTTATCATATTCCCACAAAATGGAACACATTAAGATATGGCCATATAAAAAATTCTAGAATCAAAAATTAAATATTAAAATTATATAAATCATAAATAAACTACAAATCCATAATTATTTCCAACCATGAAAGGTGGTAAATGGAAGAAGGAATGACATCAGTTCAAGAGGTTGTAGTCTTTTTTACATAGGAAAAATGAGTGTGTATCACCTTTAATGAATGTGTGTGAAAGTGTAGGTCGAAATATTATCATAAAAATATATGTTTCTCAATATTCTGATTTTATTATATAATAAAAATATAAGAATAATTTAAGGGTGGACAATTAAATGAAACAATGGTATTTGTTGAATAACATTTCCTTTTATTCAGGTAACTCATTTTGGTTGTTACCAAAATACATGCTTAGTTTTAATTATAAAACAATTGAGGATTATAAGATAATTAGAATGATTTTGGGAGATTATTGTTTCAGTTTCTAGGTGATCCAAATGGACTGATATGTGTCAATAAGTGGGAGGTCCAAGTGCTTTTTATATTGCAGGAGGAGTGGCATTCCTGTAAATTTTTGAAAGAGGGAATTTCACACACATTTCATCAGTGTAATGTGAATCCAATAATGATAAAAATTAGATACATGGGAGTATATTATATAAATATGGACATAAAATTTACTTCTAACAAGTTTCTAGGTTATTTTATCCCTTAAGTTTATGGTTCATTCCCTTGTTTAGTCTAGTTTTATTTTAATCACTATAATTAATTTTAATTACATTAACAACTATTTTCGATAAAAAAAATAAGTTAAAATAATTATAATTCATAAATTTTTATTATTACAAATATTGAATCCATTTTCCAATTTTCCAATAACATAATGGATTAATGAAATTTAAAATTAATCTTGTAGATGGAACAACAAAATGGGTTTTTAAAGTAACAATGTTCAAAGGGTTCAAATGTTTTTATATCTAATTTCAATTGGAAATTGATTCCACTGTCCTAAAATGGATTAATTTTTTTAAATTTATATAATATGAATCTAAAAGTAATTTGATTTATAATTTAACTTTGTAAATAAATAATATGAAAAATACGTTTTCAAATAAAATTCGGAATTTTTTATAATTTATCAAAAAAATGAAACTTCACAAAGAGGTACCAAAAATTCACCCTAAGATAATTGTGACATTTTTTAAAAAAAATTATTTTTGAAATATAATATTTATAAATTTTTTGACATTCAATTTTAAATTAAGTGCACCATTAAAATTCATTAAAAGATAGTTTTTAGAAACAATACTAATTCTAACCGTAAAACAAGATTTATTATTATCGTGCTTATAAAATATGTTGGATGAATATAACAAATATTTTATTGAATATAATATATATATATATATATACATATATATTTCATTATGATTATTCCTTAATAATAAATAATTTAATTTATAAGGATAAAACACCATTGTGAGCATAAAAAGATTTCCATTTTATTCAATTGGTTTTATATTAATTTATAATTAATTGGTAACAAATTAAATATTTTTTAAACCATATATTTTCATAAGTTATTAAATAATATTCATATTATGTGATTTAAGTGCTAGGTTATATATTATTATATTAAATAATAATGTTTTAATAATATAATTTTGTTCGCTAAAAGTCGTTCTTGCATGTAACATATGTTACCAAAGAAAATCTATATTGTGTGTGTTACTAGATAAAATTTTGTTGGATGAATTTAAAGCTATAGAATATAAATAAATTATTTAAATATTAAATATACAATAAATTATTGATAGGTTATATTCCTTTCTATGTTGGGTGTTGCGTGTCATACATGCTGTCAAATAAAAAAAATTCTTTTAGAATTTTTGGTATTTTACACATAAAATACCATATATCAATGACCCAATCACCAACATCTTTAGTGAAAGATCCTAGGTTTTTCTATTAGCTGAAAATATATTTATTTGTGGATTAAATTATTAATTATGACATAATTTAAATACCCATTGAGGTCATGGGGGTATCAGGGGTGTCTAAAGATTGTTCACATTTTAGAACCTAACTCTTGGATGAAAATTGTAGGGATGCGTGGATAAGAGAAACTGTACAATCCAAGACACAAGGTTTTAAAAACAACGTAGGACCCAAAATCACATTATCCATACCCTCAATTTTTTATTAAAATATGCAGCTTGGCTTTCGAATTTTCTCAAAACTATTCGGCCAAGCTGTTTTCCTCTAAATGTTGGGTTCCAGGGTTAGAATAAGCCCATAACACCCTTGATATCCTGATGACCACAAATAGTGTTTTTATTAGACCATAATTACACATTTAAACAAAAATTAATGATATCTTACCTTGTATAAAAACCTAGAATATAATAATCTTTCCCCCGTGAAAAAATTCATCCTTGAATTTCCCTCTCAGGGATACTAAAGATTTTTCTTAGAATAACTCTTTTCACTTAGAATGTATGTTAGACTCACACTTCCAAGTCACATCACATAAATGACCCTACTACCATAACACCCAGACTATAGAAACTTATCTGTCATAGAAAACCTACGTGATCATGTCAACTATATGAAAATGATGCTCTTTAGAAGATGTATCAACCTGTAACTCCACCACCTCAAGCTGTAGGATTTGTTACTATTCTGAGCGGTAATGGAACAAATGATATACATGGAAGACATTATTCCTAGAATTATACCCTTGAAGCATATAATATCAATAGGATACTGGGCCAACACTCTCTATAATCTTAAAAAGTCTGACCTCTCCTTGTGAAATCTTACCTTGTCCCATAATCATTCTATGTCCCAACCATGGTGACATATAGAAGAATACCAGACCCATAACCCTAAATACTATAGGTTTTTTACAATTATTGAAAAAAGATATATATCAATATTGGGCAGTATCCATCCACCTCCATGTAAACTATACCTTCTCTATAGTCTCTTTCACAAGATGTGGTCCAAGTAAAGCTACCTCACCCACCTGTAACCATCATAATAGAAATCAGGGTGGACTATCATAAAAAACCTCATGGGTTCCATCTATATCATTTCCTGATAAATATTATTATAGGTGAACTCAGATATGGGTATATGACTCTCTCAAGAGACCCCAAAATCTTGGAAGCATGATCTCAATATGTCATCAATATTTTATATCATATGCCCTGATATTCCATTAGTATGGCGGTGGTATGTTGGGATATGAAGTACTAGTGTACTACACACCCTCTACAAACTCTTCCAAAAACTAGATGTAAACCGGGAATCCCTCTATCAAATGATAATATTAGGAACCCCAATAAGTCTCACTATATATAGGATATATAGCCTCCCCATGTCATCCACATTGAAAGCCTTCTTGATCTTATGAAAATGAGCATCATTTGGAAACCAATCAACAATAACCCAGACTGCATCACTGCTTCAAGGTGACCTTAGAAAACTTATGAAAAAATCCATTATGTCATCATACCAGTTTAAATCTATAATGTTTAACTATTATAATTTAGTTAAATATTTTTTTACTTGACCTAGAAGGTGATTCCAATGCTGGGTGTGGTATAAGTCATGTGATGAAGTTTTTTTTTCAATTTTCATTACTTGGATTGTGTTATCCAGAACCTAAAACCCACTATGTAAATTAAATTACCCATTATAAATTTATCATTATAGAATATAAACAATTAATACTTGAACATAAAAATATATCAATCTATATCAATTTTTATGTACAAATAATGTTTTTTCTAATAGATGGAATTTAATAAAAACCATTAAAAACTAATATCATTCTATTTTGCAATGTGAGGTGGTAGTTCCCAATAAATAGAACAATAATTTTACCTATATTGGGTACTCTAAGATCTACGACCCCTGAGTAAATATTTAAAAATAAACATGGTTACTATATTTCAATACATTAGTGAGAACCAAAAGTTGTAAGTAACATCAAATTTTTAGAAATAAATAAATTTAACTCAATAACAAATGCACATGAAGATTCTTTTTACTTATATGTATAGTTTTAGTTTTTTTTTGAGTGTCTCTTCTTTCCACATGAAAAAACAACCTCTTGTTACTTTCCTAACACCATTTATATTTCTATTCTTAAAAGGGTGTCAAAAATATTTGGTTTCTGAGATACTTACTTTCCCCATCCATTTATTGATCATATGGATGAACGGATTTTTTCACTTTATTTCATTGTCCACTTAGAAAATATTATTGAGAATATCTGGTAGATATTTCTCAATGTTGTTATTATTGAAATTAACAACAAAACTAGAGAATATTTAAGGGAGTGATTTGAGAATGATATTAGTTTGTCGTTTTTTTGGCAGTTTAAAGACTAGAATATCTAGGTTCTCACTGTTGAAAATGGTCTAGACCACATTAGATCTACCTGATTCACCCTCTGAAATAAAACTCAGAAAGAGAAGCTTTAAAATATCAATCCTTTATTATCTTTTTACCTCCTATTAAATACCACTGAGGTTCTAATTCATGTTGTACACATCCATGTTTTCTTAAGAATTCAGCAGTTCTCTAGATGTGTAAAAAAGAATCAAACATTAAATATAGGTTGTTTCATTCACATTATTTTCATATACTTAAAACACATCACCACTCCCTGATTTATATGGTGGATTTGGATGTGGTTACTCTTTCACATGATATTTCATTTCAAGGTGCAATACAAAATGTGGTTTTCTAAACCACTTTTGGATGTTTCTTTTAGTGAGTATAATCTTTTTCTAATACTTATTATAGAAATAGTGTGGATGATGAACATGACATTTTATTTTAAATTTATAAAATGAAAAATTATTTTTACCTTTATTGGTTAAAATTTATGTGATAAATAATAAATTAGTTTATTTTACTAAATCTCTCACTATTTTACCATGTCCCAATAAAAATAACTATTGAACACGGAAGGTCTAGTTTCTTTGAAATTCAAGTGGAAATGATCCATATTACCTTACATAATGATTTAAAATTAGTCCATGAAAACCCTAAGAGGTAATTTAGCTGGTAATGATTTCCAAATATGTTCTTGTAGCTCATCAATAAATTTAGTGGACTCCCCATTCTAGAAATCCTAACTTTGTTTTCCCAAATACTTACAATAAATTTTTCATGGAATATAATTTTTCCGTTAAGTTAAAAGTAATTTTGGTTTATTCAACCCAAAACCCTTATAATAATTCCCCAATAAAAGTATGTGACACCACTTTCTCCATGTAAGTTCTATGATAATATTCATAATCATGTAATGGAATGCTTATTCTGATTTAATTCTTTGTTGAGAGAATTTAATTTATTATGAATATATTTTATCTTTTCTAACCCTTTACATTAATTATTAATATTAATTTTATTTTAATTAATTAATTAACTATTTTGAAGAAAAAACATTTAAAAACCCCATTTATAAAAATTTCAACTTTTCACATTAATTCATTTATTTTTGGATCATGATAATTTATTCATAAATAAAATAATTCATAGAAAAAAATAAATAATTAAATAAATGACACCATCAAGTGTTACCAAATGGTTGATTTATAGAGTGGAAAATAAATCAACCTATTACCTAGGGGTATAACTCCCTATGTCGGTCTCATAATGAGTTATAAAATTTTACATGTCCACCTTTTAATCACCTATATTGGAATCCTTATAGTTTCCTCTAAAACTTTCATAATTCAACATGGGATGCTCTACTTATTATAATTATCTGTAATTCACATAAAGGAGAGGGAACCAATAAATTGGTTAAATGGGATCACACAAATAAACTTAGACACACACATCCTCCATAAAAATGGATGGATGGATGACCCATAATCCATCACTTTTTTGTAAAAATTTATAATTGAAAAGTAATGAAAAAAATTAAATTATATAAATTTAAACACATACATAGGTCACGGACAAGCTCATGATCAGTCATACATGAAAATAATACACAAAAGTAACTGGATAACAATAAACTCTTATTTATTATATATTATTCAGATAAACATGGTTTCATTAATTAATTTAATAATTCTTAATTAATTATCTTTCACTTTAATGAACATCTAAATTCATTTGGAGATTCCCATAATAAATTATATTCATTTAAAATAATAGGTAGAACCAATAATAATATATTCATTATAATAAATTTAATAAAAATTTTAAATTCTTCAAAACCATTATTAAATGTTCTAACACACCTATTACGAAAATAAATAAAATATTGTTTTAATATTTACATTTTCAATTAATTGTAAATTGATAATATATTTTAATAGTAGACTACACAAAGTGTAATTATAAGCTATATGTATTGTACCTCTGTTTTCATGTACCCATGTTGCCTGTTGGGGGATTCAGTCATGTATATTGGTTTTACTACAAGGCATGTACCAGACAGCTACAATCCATGTACCACCCTTGTTGTGTGTCTATGAAACCCACCAAATAACTAGTCTTTTTCATTAGTCATGACTACACAACATGTATGGACTAGTTACACATCATGTACTGCACAAATCATTTATCTGTATAACTTGTTGAATGGATCATCATGTATTTAGTATATATAAAATGATTACCTATATTTTGTGTGCACCGAATACACATTTTGTATATAATTAATCCTCTAGAAAGTTGATATCATGCATTCTAACCCTATATAATGTCCACATAGATTGTGTGAATTTATCCTCTAACCCTTGTGGACTAAAAGTCATGTATGCCAACTATCACTAATAGATTGTGAATTATTTTAAAGGTGTCATTTTTTATGAGGACCCATCACAAAAATATTTTTTTTGAGATGGAGTTTCCATATAATGAATAAAATTTGACGGATTTAAATATATATTTATTTTCTTATGGGAGACATCTCTCATCACAAATATCCTTTACGAAGGGGCAAAAATATCATCACAAATAATTTTGTAAAAATTTTGTGACATAATTAGTTTACCATTGAAAATTATCAAGAAAAAAACCTTTACAAAATATATTAAAAATAAAAAATGAAAAAAATCACAATAATACAAAAAATAAAAAGATTACAATAATATAAAAAAAGTTAAAATATAACTTTAAATTTAATAATTAATAACAATATTTATTAAAGAAATTTTTTTATTTAAATGATTAACATGATAAATGAATCTATAAATTATATAAATTTTCAGGGAGGGGTAGGGTCATCTAGAATAGTGGGTGGAGGGAACCTTATACTTATACTCTAATTTAAATGACACATGTACTCCATTATCTTCTACAGTTGAAACTCATGTGATTGATTGAAATTCTTTGGCTACTACACATACATTCAATGAAACTCTTCATATTGTCTATGAAGGGTCTCTATAACCTCATCCTTAACTCATAGCTTCTCCACATATTTTGAAACTGATGATAAAGACTCTCCACGAATTCCCCTTGAGCATGATGGTGATATTTTTTAAGTACCATAATAACTCTCATGAATCAAGAGGGAATTGATACCAATTACTCAATATCTTTAGATGTAATATTGAATCACATAAAACCATAATAAGTAATAAAATATCAATGAATTAGTGGATTAACCCTATATCTCTTCCTAACACTCATCATTTGTGTGATAATTCACGGCCTCATATGAATCTTTAAATTGGAATTTGAAATTAATATCATTAAAATGTTATTTTTAATTAATTTTAAAAATAAAAATCATAATACAGACCACAATATTGCACTTTCAACCACCAATAATATATCTAGTGATATGTTTTGGGTACATCCTCTTGTAAACATCAAACTTTGTAACATCGGGATGCTCAACTAACTATATGAAAAATAAAATAAATAGTTCACATTTAATTTTATATAAATTATTAAATAAAATTACTTACTAAATATGATCGAGGAATACTTAATGAATGACTACCATATCAATGGGTGACCTCCTATCTCCCCATGTTTTATCGACCTAATTATGACCTCCTCTAAAAACTATATTCCAAAAAAATGATCAAAATACATACCAAAACTAAGAGGAGATATAATCTGGTGCATGGATATAGTAATAATGATTAGAAATTGTGACTCAAGATTTCTTCATGGCTCTCTTCCTCATATTGTTCTAAAACTGAGAGCATTAGTCATCAATATAGGCCTCCCAAATGGAGGTCATCATGGTAGCATCTAGGGGATAACATAAACCCTACAAATAGTTAATAATATAATGTTAATAATTAAATAAATTTAAAAACTATTATACATTTACATACCATCTAATGATCAGACATTATATCTTGAACATAAATAAGAATTTGATCCCATATCTCCCACGCTCTGGAAAAATAAGTCTGCATAATTTTACTCCCATATCGAATAAAATATGTGAAAAACTGTTGATAAATAGAACAAAATAATAAAATTGTTTTTATGATAATAAATTAATGAAAATTTAGAAAATTTAAAATTAACGAAATTACAAAATTTAGAATACCTTCTTATTCAAATATCAAATTATATATGAAAATGTGACTCTAGAATGGGGTTAGGGGTCATCAATCTCCTAACACCACGTCCCCGCCAAGTATATACGCATCCTACAACTGAAGGGTCTAGTTACATATCATCAGGCTCATCACCAGGATATACAACCTCCTTATGGATATAGAATATCTCATCATTATTATCATCATCCATCTAAAAACATGAAAATTATGTTTTCATAAAATAATTGTAGATGAGTATTATATATATATATATATATGCTATAATCAATATGTAATTGTGTAATTCTCTGTCTTTAACCTCATATTTGTGTATGATAGTGTCAATATCATCATCTTCTTATGATGTATAATCAATTTCCATATAATTTTCAACTCTATCGTCACTTTTTAATTCGAATTCATTCATTACACCATCAATATAATCATCACCATCGACCTGTAACTATGGGGTGGAATTAAAAATGTTAATACATCTTTATTGAAAATATGTATTTGCTATTTTCTATTGAAATTTCAAATTCCTTTAACTTAAATAGAACCACATTCACTTTAAATAAACTAAATTTCCTGGTATTTAATTTTTATAATGTCCCACCAATCAATTAACTCTCTTTATGTAGCACAATTATTCATATATTATATTTTTTTTCTTGATAAGATAACAAAAATGGTTCATTTTCTATAAGAATTATTTTATACATAATGTTGATGATTCCACGGAGCAGATGAACATGAAATCCTCTCTCACTATCATGCTAATAGAATTAAAATATAATTAAAAAAAATCATTCTTAGACATAATATTTTATTATTTCAACCAATATTCCATAAAATTTATCTTCACATTCTCTATGTTGTGATCATCTCAAGAAATTACTATAACTAAATAGTTTTTTTATTCATCATATGCACATTTATGAAATCAAAAACCATTTATCACATATGAATTCAAGGATTTGATGATTCTTGGATGGTGGATTAATTAATACACGTAATCAGTTATCATATTTATTGGCGTTTTTTATTACCTAAAACATTGAAAAAAAATTTAAAATATAAAAAATAATAAATTGATTTCATATGTTAAAGAGTAAATAGTTTACTTTACTAGTCCATGAAACTAGTAGGATAAATTTGATTTTTTTGACATTATTCAGTTGCAGTTGGTTTAATCTGTGAAAATTATTTCTTGATATGATCATCATTTAATCTAAAAATATTATAACCATTATTTATTTATTTATTAAATAGAATATATTTTAGTAGAACTCATTTTTAACATCATTTCATTTAACACAGTTTAGAGGAACATCTATGTGATCCATTCTATATTCATCATATTAAAGCCATCATTCTTGGACTCTGCCAAATCTATGTCTAGGAAGATTAAGAACTGATAATTGGATTGTTAGGGAATATTTTGTATATCCCTCATTACGGTCTATTAAATTATTTTTTGAAGGGTATTCAGGTTGGAAATAATGGTAAAAGAAAAAAGGAAATTTCTTAATGTAAATAATATTCTAAAACTAACCCTTCAACTTATTCTTTGTTACATATGTTCTTCTGTAGTTTTTTTATGAAACTCTTATATGGTAAACTTGTGAACTATATAGGCCCTCCACATTTTGTTTAGTGTGTAAAATGTAAGGTAAAATGTTTGGTTGAATCAAACAATGTCTGGGTAATTTTCTAAAAATTTATGAAATGAAAACAATATCTTATTCATGACATTTTAACTCAATAATACTATGAATTCTGCTACATCTATCCAAATTGGAAATATAACCATGATGTTGTATTAATTCTATAATGCACTCAAAAATAATAAATTTGGATCTTTATAATGTGTATATGATCATTTTAGATTCATTAACTTTTTAATATATCATTTTAAAATAAATTAGGTTGTGGTCACCTAAAAATTTGGGCAAGATCAAATCATGCCTTTACATTATCTTTGGTATTACTAGGTGTGTCTAGAACTGTATAAAATATATTATCAAAAAAATTTCTAATCAATAATTACGATATCCAACATTTGACAAACCAACAAATCTGACGAATATGGAATATCGTGAAAAATAATTTATTTAATACAATTGTGTTATTTTCCAAATCCATCTATTTTTTTTTGTTTATATTCAGTACAAAGGTAATGTGAGGTAATAAAGAGACAATATATTTTAAATTAATACTTGATATAATTTATATATGTTCATATCATTCATTTCTACTTGTAACATCATGTTACTATTTTAAGGTTTTACATAATACCTATTTTTATCATTATTTTTTAGGTCTCTTTTAGGTGTTATTTGGTTAAATTTTTTAAATTTTTATGTGCTCTTGGATTGTTCAGATTAGGCACATGGTTTTCCAAAACATTGCTCCTTGGCTCTATAAACCCAGGAAATGAGGCTTATATTGGTGGGGCATGATTTGAAAACCTATTCTCCCCCCATGGAGAGACCATGAAACCCTACCAACATGAGTTCTTGGATAGGGTTCGAAAAATTGTCTAGAAATGTAAAGATAACAATGTGTTTAGGGTTTTATAATTCATAAATTTGTAAAAAAAAATCCCCAAAACCGCTTTTTAGATCTCACTTATCCCTAACTCCCCACATAATGATTTCCATGGTTGAGAAGCCTCCCAATTACACTCTTTGGCTCCTTCAAACCTATTTTTGGGTGGATCTAAACCACAAAAATCACATTAGATCTCCTTCCCAATCTTCTTATCTCACTCCTCTTTAGGGTTTGATAAATCATCAGGTTGTTGGAGGATTTAAATAACATTTTTTTAGATATTGAATATAGGGATGACTCTGGGATCTTCATTATCTAAATTATTCATTGGAGTTTCCCTTTTCAGACATTGTGGTTTGAGATCTCATGATCCCATGATATGTGGTTCCAAATCTATTTCTCCTATTAATTTATCCTTGAATTTATTGATTCTTTTGGGTTTGATTTCAAATTAAACTGTGAAAAAATGAATTCCTGTGAATTAGGATTTGAATATAATTTCTATTGATAAATTAGGAATACCCCCAATTCTAGTGAATTTGGGTGACGTTTGGATTTCATGGAAATTTCTGATATTATGTTTTTATGAAATTGTATTGTGAAATTTATTTTGAGAAAATAGATTAAATTTGATTGGTAAGAACCCATTGGTTTTATCCAAAAAATGTATAAATCGATTAAAAACCTATTTTTTTAAACAGAAATCAACATATTGAAAAAGTAAATGTGTAAATTCTATTTTAAATAGTTTTGAAAAAAAATTTACAATATTGATTGTTGTTTGAGAACACGCAAGCCTAGTCAGTTAGTGAGTTATTAGCGAAAAATAAACTTGAATGGGAATTCCCTTTTAGCAGATTGAAACTTTTCAAATCTAACATAAACTGATTGGAAGAGCAAATCCACAATGGGAAATTGGTTAGTTCTCTTGGACCAATGTCAAAGGGACATGTGTGCACATTGTTTTTTTCATTATAGAAGTGTGTGAGGATACCCTAACATGAAAATATCATACCTCTTGATATATGACCATGTTTTTCCTTTTTGATTATTTTGATATATATTTCATTGTTTGTAAACTATTTTATCCATTCCTATAATTTTTTATAAATTGTTTTATATTAAATTTTTATTATTCCATTGTTTGAAATATTTCAATAAATTAAAATGTCAAGCCTGATTTATTTTAAATATTCATTTTTACTTCCATTCATGGTCTGGAAAAAATTATTTGGTCAATTAATTTTTAATCTTCTTATGGATTCCTTCTTAAGTCCCTAATAGGATTTTATCTCACAAAATACCTATTCCTTCTAGATTTTGTAAATTTCCTTCTACCTTGTTTGAGAAAGGGGAAAGAACCACAAGGAGGTGGTGGATAGTTATTATTTTTGAGTTGAGATATTGTTTCTATTGGGACATGAAATTTTTATCCTATTTTTTGGTACTTTATTTTTTTATGTTAGGTTATTCATACATATTTTACTTCTATTATATTTCTCCCAATGGATATTTCCTTCTTTTTTGTAGGTATGTGTTGTTTCTTCTACTGTATTTATAGAAAAATCATTCCCACTTTTATATAATATGATTCCAAGTTCTAGTCACCAACTCGTTGGGATTGGGAATTCTATTAGGGACATGTTGGTAATGGCTCAGGTATCAAGGTATCAGGGTAACCGAGTTGGTTCATGAAAAAGTTGTATCAAAGGAGTAGGTTATGAATATTTCCTTGATGTCAGTATAAAGTTGAGTAATCTTTTTAGGACATAAGAGGTAGTTTTGATTATGTTCATGGATACCTCACACTGAAATTATCCCTAATTCATTAAGGGTGGTATGGGAAATGTGTCTTGAGGATTAGTTCTAGACATTTCTAGAATTTTATTTTGTATAGGAAGAAATCCCAATATATTGTGCTTATCTAATGGGATTAATTTTATTTGTTTATCTTTTTGATAGTTTATTTGATATCATCAATGATTACTGTTGATGTTGTGTAACATCATGCCTCTGAGAATACATGCGAATAATATCCAAGAGGAATCTTCTTGATGGAACATGTTAAGTAAATCCTCACATAGACCATATTCTAGTAGAAGTTATTGTGTGTGATGTCCATGCATTGGGATTGGGACCTAGAGACATCCCCTTACATGAACCATTTGTGGAACCTCAAAGGTATGTTTTCTAGAATCATGATCAGGATTTCGCCCACCGAAATTCACTAGTACTGTGAGGATATAATGGTCCTCAAAAGGACGAGGACCAGTTGAGGGATATTGAGCTTCTATTTGAGTTATTAGAGTCACCATATAAATTCATGGGGAAATGTGAAACCTTCAAGATAGTGGGACCTAGAAGGATATGGTGGGGCACTATGATGATGGATAAGAATAATGAGGGAGTAGAGGAGAAAGACGTTAATTTTATTTTCATTAATCTGTTCTTTCCAGAGTCGATGGTGTTATCTTAGGCTGTAATGTTTTTCAAAATTAGACAAGATGGTAGAAATGTGATGGAGTATGAAAATAAATTTTCTAAGATTCTATAGTTTTTACAAAATATTGTTCCTAATGAGAAGATAAAGTCTTCATGGATCGATTTGGGACTTTGATATGATACTCTCTCTTAAGATTTAGTGCTAAGGTAACCTTCTTATACTGATGTGTTGGATATATCTTTAAGGGTTTATATGGACCTAGATATTAAGTCAGTGTTGATTGGAGTACATTTTTTCCCAATGGTAGTTCTATGAGTTCTAATAAATGTAAGAGGAAGAATAAAAATCATCATAGTGGCAGCTATTATTAAGTTTTTTATAAACCTTTTTTAGTGCTTGTGATAAACCCCTTGATCTATTAATAGTGTTGAAAACCTTGGCACTCAAAATGGTTTTTCTCTGAGGCATCCAAAATATGTGGATCGTGTAGACATTCAAGTCACCTATAAAAGTTTTTTCATATATATTCTACTCAACATAGTGATATGATATCATCGTTGCCTAATAAAAATTTGGTGCAATCAGATGTTCCAAGAGAAAATGAGTTCCAGCCATAGGCATCTGTAATGAAGCTTCATCGTGCAGTGGAATAATCCCTATATGAAAGAAAATTTGGGTATAGATACAATGAAAGGAACCATCACTATATATTCATCATTAGTGAATAATTAATTTGATACTAGTTCATCTCACTCATTTATTTCAACTTATATTTTGAATCTTTTTAATCACCCTATCATGCTTTTATCTGATGTGATAGATATTACTACCCCCCTCACAAAGAAGAGAGTGTTGGGTCTCTGAAGTATTGTTTTTATTTTCACAATATCATATCTCATGATTTCTATGGATTTTTTGGTTATCTAAATGAAACCACTTAATTTAATTTTTGTGATGGATTGGATCATTTCTAATAAAGACCTAATTGTTTTTTATCTTCAGCATGTCTCCTTTACCATGCCAAATGGTTTATTTCATATCATTCATAGAGAGTGGGACCTAAGTTAAATTATAGATAAACCTTATTATTTATAGTTATGGAAAGTAATATATATATTATTTTTTATCTATAGTGAAAATATTCTAGCAATGATCACCCTCCATTTTTCATCTAGTTTATTGATGTTTTTTGCCCTAATTTTATGGTTTTCCACCAGTAAGAGATGTAGAGTACTTTATTGATTAATGTATTAAAATAAACAAGTATATATTAATTATTAATACATGTAAATATCTTATTATAAAGATTTTAAAACATAGATGGATGATATTTTTGGGAAATTATTCATATTCCTGTGTGTGTCACCCTGGGCGGTGCTGGCTTTGTTTTTTGAGAAAGATGATGGGTCACTACGCCATTTTTGTGATTACTGAAAACTCAATTGATACTTGGAAAAGATGAATTATTTGTTTCCACATATTGATTATTTTTTTACCTATTAAATGGGGTGAAGATCTATTCAAATATTGATCTTCAATCTGGTTACCATCAATTGAGAATAAATTGTATAACATTTAGAAAACTAGATTTCAGCATAGGTATGACCATTATGAGTACCTTATCATGTCATTTGGTCAATAAAATGATACTATAATCTTTATTTATATAATTAAAAGGATATTTGATGAGTATCTTGATAGGTTCATGATTTTATTTGTGGATGACATCTGTGTTTACTCAAGGTCCAAGGAGGATGATATGCGTTATTTGAGAGTAGTTCAGGAATTGTTGAGAAATCACTAACATTATTCCAAGTTGTTAAAATGTGATTTATTGATTTAGGAAGTTATTATTTTGAGACACATGGTGTCAGAACTTGGTATCAAATTTGAGCCTAAAAAGTTGAAGGATATTATGACTTGGGAGCAACCACAAAATATTTTTGAGATAAATAGCTTCTTAGGTTTTGCTGGATATTATCGTGGATTTGTAATATAATTATCAATGTCAGATTCTTTGATGGCTCCAATAACTTGGAAGGGGTTAAATATTTATTATAATGAAAAATTTTAGATTTATTTTGTTGATTTAAAATTAATTTTAACTTATGGACCATTATTTACTCTTCTAGAGGCCATACAGGGCTAGGTGGTCTTCTATGGGGGAATGGGTTCAGTTTTGGGATGTGGTCTTATAAAGGGTGATCATGTTACTGTATATAGATCTTAGAATCTTAGGATGCATGAAAATAATTACCCAAAACATGACCTTGAAATTGTATTAAAGATAAATTAATTTAAGAGTTGGAAAAGTTACCTTTTCGGAGACAGGTTTAACATGTTTTCGACCACAATAGTTTGTGTTATATATTCTCCCAAAAAGATATAAATCACATTCATAGGCCTTGAGTGGAGTATATGTAATTATTTAAATATAACATTTTCAAAACCATATTGAAAGGTAGTTTCATTGTGAATTCATTGAGTGTAAAACATTCAACCCATTGCATGAAATAATAATTGGATGAGTGGAACTTGATGGATCCATTTTCAAAGTCCCATATTCAAGTCCAGGAATCATGGGGTGAGTTTTCCTTAGATAGTTTTCATTTTACCTCTACTCTTCTCGAGTTAATTAATTTGGAATCATATATTAATGATTATTTCCATTTCATTAGAGACTCTCTTTATGGTGGGGATACCATTTCAACGTGGTCATTCTCCATAGAGGGAATTATATGTTATCATAATTGTTTTTTGGTACCATTATTAGTTTGGAAATCTGTAATTGGTGGTTTTCATAATTTCTAGTGTTTAGTGAAACCAAGAAACAATAAGATGTTATATGCCATGTGGATATGATTCTAGTGGCTAGTTATGAGATGGTGCATCACTGATTTTGATTCTCATTGTTATATTTTCCAATAGGATGAGTATATTCACAGAGAAATTTTTTTCTTTAAAAACTTTTAATCATAATTTGGAGGAGGTATTAGGTATTAATGGAGTTTTTGGTTTTGATTTTTACATTAAAATAGAAATAAGAGTGCAATATGGCTTTTTATTGATATTCTGATCAAATTAGACAAATTTAAACCTATTCATGATTCAAAAACATTTTAGAAGATTGGAAATATCTATGTAATAGTGATTTTTCATTTTCACAAGATTTCATATTTTATAGTCTCTATTAGAGATCATCATTTTACTTATCACATTTCAAGAGGCCTTCCTGAGGCAGTGGGATCTTAGGTTGGTGTGAGTATGGCATACCATCCGTAGTTGGATGGCCAGATAGAATGATCTATATAGATTCTTAAGGATATTCTTCACACCTACATCCTTTACATTGGTGGATCTTGGGATGATAATCTGGGACTATTTGAGTTTTATTATAAAACTAGTGACTATTATTTCATAAAAATGGATCCTTTTGATGCCTTTTATGGATATCCTTGTAGATCACTATTGTGTTGTTCATAGACTGATTAATTTTGCTTAGCTGGATATAGATTTTACCAAGAGATGAAAGTAATGATTCAATTGATTTTTTATAGAATTGTTTTGGAATAGAGATTTTTTAAATCTTATGTTGATTGTCATCAATGACCATTGGAATTTTCAGTTTGTGATCCAGTTATCTTAAAAATTTTACCTCATTGGGGCCATCGATGGATTGGGATACAAAATAAATATTTATACTCATTTGGTGTGATCCATTGAGGTTTTTGATCATGTGTTGAAAGTGGATTACTTTTCAGCACTTCTACATTAGTTTATTTCAATACATAACATGTTTCATGTATCACATCAGCAAAATTATCTTTGTTATATATATCATGTTTTGATATGGAGTGATCTTGATGTTATTCATATTTTTTGTGACTGAGAATATAGTTAGGATAGTTGATTTATAAACAAAGGTACTTCATGGGAGGAAGATACCTTTGGTTTGAGTTCTATGGTTGAATGGTTCTGATACTCATGAGACATGGGAAACATAGGCACCGACGAAAGAGTTGTGGCCTAATCTCTTTGACATGGAATATTCTTAACAAGATTTCTAGGGATAGCTTGTTTCTATGGTTGTGAGGTTATAACATTTTGTTAATATTTTCAGGTATTCTTTAACACTTATTTTGATCATGCTTCGATTGGGTCTCATTTAGGTCTGCTTCAGTTAAAATTTTGTAAATTTTGACAGGCCCTTGGGCTATGACCTGTTAGAAAAAAGATTTTCCAAAATATGTTCCCTACTACTGAAAATAGTGCACCCCTAGGAAGTTAGTGTTTTCATGGTTAGTGCAGGGTTTGACATACCTTGTACCCACCAAGCAGAAACCATTCAACTCCACCAATTGGGAGGCATGGCTAGGGTGAATTTTTTGAGAAACTAATTGTCCTTTCCTAGATAACCATGAATGTGGGATTTAATTATTTAAAAAATTGTAAAAAATTTCTAGACCCCACTTTTTACCACACACTTGGACCATATACCCTATATAACAATTTCCTAGGTTCAGAAGCCTTTAAAGATCCCTCTTTGGAACATCCAAACCTATTTCTAGGTGGATTGAAGTGAATTGAATAGAATTAGATATTTTTGTGTATGTGAACCTTCTCTTATTGGTCTCTCCCAATATATTTATATCACTCCTCCTTAGGGTTTGATAGATATCCACATTGTTGGAGGATATAATCCTCATTTATTTTGATCTTGAATATAGGATTGATTCTTGGATATTCATTGTTGACATTCTTAATTGTATTTTATCGATGTGATCATTATTATTAGTGATCCCACTAAAAAAATGTAATTTTAAGAAGTTTTTACATGATATAGAAGTGGATTAAGCCACCACATTTATATACAGTGATGGTTATAAAAACCTCCACGTATTGCACGATCACTAGTCATTTAGAAGTGGTTTTCTTAAGTGTCATTTTTGAAGAACTTAGTGGTGGTTTCCTATTTATTTATCAATAGTTAATTCATTTTTAAAAACATCCATGGTGAATAAAAATAAAATAAAATAAACCATCACAAAACATATTATCAATGGTTAGTTTTAGCTTTGGTTACATGTGACCACTGATAAAATTTTTTACATAATTTATTTAGCGGTGGTTAAATAAACCTTCCACTAAATCAGATTTCTTTTTCATAAATAATAATAATAATTTCATATAAATAAAAAAAATGAAATATAATAAACTAAAACATAAATATATGATAAACCCATTATACATCTGTTGTCATATACAAACATCCATTCATTATACCTCAATCTATGTCAACACATACATCTATCAATATACATATACAATATGTACGACAACAACCAAGGCCCAATAAACATTCATGTCACACCATCCACCACATATTTCTACCTCCACATCATGTCATAAACTGAAACTATCTACATTATCTCATTATTTTTAATAACAAAGTAAAAAAATAAAACAATGCATAATAAATCAGAATTATAGTAGAATAATTTATTAAATATTAAAATACCATAGAAACTAACAATCATCGTGGCTAACTTTTGAATAATTTCTTTTAACATATTTTTAATCCTCCTACCCACTACTGACATATGCCACCTATAATGAAAATACAAACATTTGAGAACAGAAATTCGAAAAAGAAAAACATCAAAAATATTTAAAATACTATGCATAAATTTTTTTTCAATATAAAATAATAAATTCTAACATAAATAACATAATATATAATACAAAACACTTTGAAAATAAAAACATACCTATTTAAGAGAACATAACACTTGAATGTGAAAATTGATAAGTAAATATTCTAATTTATTTTTAAAGCAACTTATGGTGTGATTTAAATTTATTTAACAAAAAAAATTATAATTATTTTGATATCCATGAAAGTCCTATATTTCAAAAACAAATAATAAGGGGTTGTATAATGATTGCACGTCAATATGAGCTCATTTTATAAGGTTTCAACTGTTCAATGCTGGTTTTAGTGTTTTAAACACTAAAAACGTGTTTACATCTATAAGGAAGAAACTATCAATCTGTTTGATGTGCCATAAGTTCATACATTTCAAAATTAAATCTAATGTGGTTTTAACCTGATTTTAGTACATTATGATATAGTTTGGTTGTTTTTAACCATTCCATGCATGTTTTTGTGTTTTGTAACACTAAAAACATGTTTACGACTATAATAACCAAACCATCATCCAAAATTTCCAATCTTCATTTTTTTCACAATTAAATATACGATCATTAAACCTAGATTTTAGGACAATATGATGTCATTTTTCTAATTTTGACTGTTCCACATATGTTAGTGTTTTAAAACACAAAAAAATGAATTTAAATACATAATGTGAAAACCGTCATTCAAAATGTTGTTTCATCAGTTCCTACATTATAAAATTAAATCTATGGTGGTTTTTCCTTGATTTCAAGACAATCATTCATTGTTTTTCTAGTTTTTACCGTTCCATGGAAGTTTTAGTGTTTTAAAGTAGTAAAAATGGGTTTACAACCATAACAGGAAAACCATCATTTGGAATGGCATGTCCTCAGTTCTTACATTTCACTATTTAATATATGGTCGTTCTACCCTCATTTCATGACAATATGATGTCATTTTATTGACTTTAACCCCCCCTCCCAGCACATGTTTCTAAATGATTTTTTCCCTTTCATAATTGTTTGCAATGTAATTATCACCCCATCGCACATAAGATTGACGTTTTGTCTATGCCTACACATAAAAAACAACTAAAATATGGGTTTCCCATAATTTCAAGAGAATATGTCATCATTTTCAGGGGTTTAACCATTCTACACACGTTTTAGTGTTTTAAAAAACTAAAAACGCATTTACAACCATAATGGGGAAATTGTCATTAAAAATGATGATTTGTAAGTTCTTAAATATAAAAATTAAATCTATGGTGTTTTCTCCCTAATTTTAGGATAATATGACATAGTTTTCCTGGTTTTTTCATTACACTTATGGTTTAGTGTTTTAAAACACTAAAAATGTGTTTATGGACATAATGGGAAAAACATTATTCAGAATGTCATGACATGGGTTCTTAAATTTAAAAATTAAATCTATTGAGATTTTATACTGATTTTAATGGAATATGGTGCCATTTTTATAGTTTTAAGCATTACACACAAGTTTTAGTGTTTCAAAACACTAATTACTTGTTTGCAACCATAGTAAGAAAACTATCATTCAGAATGATGTTTTGTCAGTTCATATATTTTAAAATTAAATCAATGGTATTTGTTCCATGATTTTAGGATAGTTTGACATTATTTTCATGTTTTAAACTATTCCATTAATATTTTAGTGTTTTAAGACACTAAAAAATGCAGTTACATCCACAATGGTAAAACCATAATTTTTAATGTTATTCTGTCAATTATTACATTTCAAAATAAAATCAAATTTTTTTCTCCAGATTTTAGGACAATCAAACATTTTTTAGGGTTTTCTCTACTCCAAAATTTTTTTGTGTTTTAAAACACTACTAAAGCATTTACATCTATAATGGAAAATCGTCATTGGAAATTTTGTTTCGTCAGTTACCAAATTTCAAAATTAAATATATTTTCATTTTCTCAAGATTTCTAGACAATATGATGTCAGTTTCATATATTTGATAATTCAATGTGTTTTTTAGTGTTTTAAAACACTAAAAACATATTTATGGCCATAATAGGTAAAACGTCATATGGAATGATTTTCTATCAGTTCCTATATTTCACAATTAAATATTCCGTGGATTTCTTATTTTTTATGTAAATAAAACATTATATTAAGTTTTTTGACCATTCCACACACATTTTATTGTTTAAAAACACTAAAATGGGTTAACATCCATAATGATAAAATTGTCATTCAGAATTTCATATCATCGGTTCCTATATTTCAAATTTTAATAAACATTTTTCCCTCAGATTTCATGACAATAGGATTTAACTTATCTTTTTATGACTGTTCTACTTACCTTTTAGTGTTTTAAAGCACTAAAAACACATTTACAACCATAATGGGGAAACCCTCATTCAAAATAGAATTCTATTAGTTCCTAAATATAAAAATTAAATATATGTTTTTTATCCCCTAATTTTAGTAAAATCAAAACCCATTTGTCCTATTTTGACTATTAGACACATGTTTTAGTATTTTAAAACACTAAAAATGTGTTCACAACCATCATAGGAAAAGCATATTTCAGAATGTCATGTCATTAGTTCCAAATTTTATAATTAAATATATGATATTTTCCACCTTATTTTATGATAATCTAAAGTTATTTGGATGATTTGACCGTTCTGTGCATTTTTTGGTGCTTTAAAACACTAAAAATTAATTTATATCCATAGCATGGAAACTGATATTCAGAATGATATTTAGTCAATTCCCACATTTAAAAATTAAAAATATGTTCATTTCCAAATGATTTTAGGGAATTATGATGTCATTTTCTTGGTTTTCACCCCTGGTGCATGTTTCTAAAACATTGATATCTTTTAAAATTTATTATTGAGTCATTCATAGAAAATCACACGTTGAATAGATGTTTATTTTCTTTTACAGGTCACAAATAATTCAAGGGTTGTTTTCCCATGATTTTACATCAATAAGAGATCATTTATTATTAGTTTTATCATTAAGTGTTCTTTTTAGTGTTTTAAAACACTAATAATGTATTTACGAGTATCACAAGAAAATTCAAACATTGATTGACGTGGAATTGATTTCTAGATTTCACAAATGAATACTTGGTTTTTTTCCTAGGATAAATTTTTTAATCCTTAGATATTTTTTAAAGAATAAAATTTTATAAATAATATATTATTAATAAAATTAATGATTTAGCACAATTTCTAAGATTAGTTTATTTTATTTCTAAAATGTTGATTAATTATTTTATGTCTTTTGGTTCTCAAATTTGATTAAAGAAAGAGAAATTTTTGTTCTAAACTATTGTGTATTTTATGGTCAGTATTCATATGATAGTTTATTTTATAGTTGATTGTTAGTTTTAATATGTATTATTTTTTGGGTACTTAGTAGTGGGTTTTTATTCCATTGGAAATATATTTTTAACAAAAAATAACAAAGTATAAAATGGTAATATTTAATATAATCATTACAAAGTTATTTAGAGGGGATTATCCAGAACCGTCACTAAATAGATAAAATAAATTTTTTACTAACAATTAATCGAAATTGATGGTACGCATATTATCAATGTTGTATGTGTTCTTTGAGAATCTGTGAATGGTCTATTGAATTTATAATTTACCTCACTAGGATTAACTATAGGGATAGTTATTTTGTTGGGGATCGTTTTGGTCATCTTCTGAAATACTGAAACTAAAGAATTTTCCATTTGTGACTACCACTAATCCTGTGTTTTCCAAAAAAAATATTTTTATTTCTCTTTTTCTTTAAATGTTTCAATTTCACATTTTTATTCATGATCAAAGGCACATGTAGAACTCCCACTAAGTGTAGTAATAATAGAGGACACCACCCAACCAAATGTATCTGAAGGAGTTTTCCCAAAACACATCCCATATAGACATTCAGGAGACTCATTCCCTAATACTATTCTAATTGTATTGTTCTCAGAAAATGCCACAATTTTCAAAGGGTTAGAATCCCAAAATTCTTGAATTTTAACCAGTAAATAAAAAAATATTAACAATTATTTTTCAAAATATCTTTATATGATAATGATATCTAATAAATAAATTTTTCATTTGTTTTAATGTTATTTCAAAACTATAAAATCCTAATATTGAAAATTATATTATAAAAAAACAAGCCTTAAACCCAGTTAACTGGGTCTGGATAGATGTATCAAACAATTGAAAATTGATATCTTTGTATCCATGTATATGGAACAATTTAATTAGGTTCAAATCTAGCTAGATTTTATAAGATATTTTTAATTATTATGTTTTTATGGTAATGAAATAATTTTAAATGGAAATGAAAATAACTTACTCCAATATCTTTTGTAGGGTCATTTAAAAAATTCTCAGCAGGTTTCTTATGCACATTAAACCAAATATCAGTTCATCCAAAAATGTTACCAAATTTATTATCCTGTATTGAAAATGTAAAAAAGTATGAAAAATCCTTGAGTTATAATAAAATTATATAAATATTATTGAATAAAATAAAAACCAAAATTGTTCGTTTTCTCAAAAAAAAACTCTAAGGCCCTGCAATGTGAGAAATGACTTGATTATAATGATGAAAATAATTATTTTTGATGAATCCGAAAAAAACAAAATCATGGGTAAAAATTATTATATTATTGTGTTTATGTTCTTAAGATACTATAAAATATTCAATTACCTCATTTGATGCATCCCTATTCATATCAATAAAAAGAGTCTATTGCTCATGAATAATTCCTTCAAAAGCATTCTCATACATTTGTTAAGAGCTCAAAGAAGATCCATTAAACTCATCCCATAATATCCATCTAAAATCTCTCCATTTCTTGCCCAAAAATTTCAAAGTCCATAGGTGTGAAATGGAACTAGGGACATCAAAATTACAAAAACTCTTGAAATATAAAACATAACACTTTATCAGTAAATGAAGAACATTTACTCATGTATTTTAACTTAGTTGTCAAGGAATATTAAATTAATATTACCTTTAATTGAGTATATGTGACCTAATTTTTACAAGTAGTATGAATACGCCTCCAACCTTAATAATTAATGGGGATGCTCATTGTCTCGCATGAAAGATACCCAAGAATCTTCCCATAGATTATGGCATCATAATAAGTAAGCACCCAAAGCTCATCAAATGGAATGATAATATTGAAGTCCATTAGGACCCACACATATCTCATTTTCATATTTGTATCCCATCAATGGTTGCTTTTGTTTATTTCATAAATGCATTAAACAATGAATAAAATATATTATACTTTGGAAAATGACATACATACTAATAACAGTAACTACCAATATCCCCTAGATAGAGGGGTGATGAACGTCTCCATTAATGACCAATGACATTTGGGGAAATGGCTAGATCACCAGAAATATATGGTACAATATAATCACTAGCATCCAAAGAATCTGATTGTAGTGGTTTCCTGCTCTGAGATTTTTATTAGCTCAGATCCTAAACTTTTTTCCTCTCGATTCCTTCATTTTAAAATATTAAGAACCATATTTATAGAAAATTATGTTTTATAAAATTTATTAAAATGATTGGAATCTTTTTTGAAAAGAATAATTTTTTAATAAACCTTTTATAATGTATTTTTGATGGATTATCATGGAATTTTGATGTATAACAAAGTGTCATTAAAGTAATTTACTGCTTGTGTGAAACTAATATATATTAAATAAAATAGGTGATTCATATTGTATGAATAAATATTATATTTTAATATATTGTTTTAATATTATATATATTAAAGACAACATTGTAATCATAACTAAATTCTATGGTATATATCAAATTAATATAGTATATCATCCATCAGATCTATGATATAGTTTATGTAATATAATGTTTCAATTAACATTTTCATATTGGTTATTATTAAAATAGTAATAATTATGATGAATCATATATTTAAAGACCTGTAAACGTCCAGGAAATTTTATTTTTATAAATTCTTTGATATTTTACGAGTACGCAGTTTCTGACGGCACCTAATTCTGAGGCCCGGTGTGCCTGGAATCAATTTCCAAAGTTTAGCTCGGGTACATTTAGTGAACGAATGAGCGGGTTTTTCTATATTTTGAACCGTTGCTCGGAATCGAAATCTGAGGGCACCGATGAAACCGCAGTAGCGGTAATTGCTTAAGAGGACCTTTATCAAAGGTGTGTTTGCTCAGGAAGAGTTGTTAAAATTTGTGGATAAAAAAGAATTGAATAAAATGTGTGGTACAAATTTTATTTCTAACTTAAATGGTTTTATCATAGGAGTGGGAGTTGGGGTGGGAGACACATGTTACTAACTACCAATGAGAGGATAATGGTGGGGTGGGCCCACACGAGCCCAACTCTTCATATTCTCTAACTCTTCTAAACACCCCACATAAGTTGTGTGACTTCTCCTCTCCTCACATTAATTTAATGCCAACACACACTAATCTAATTAATTGAATGATGTGTTTGAATTTTTGGAAATTTGAAATGCTTGGAAAAATAATAAAATAAGGGGAGGCCTTATTTTATTTGGTTAGTTTTGTTGTGTGAGGATTTTGGGGAGAGAACTCTATGTCCCTTGAATAACCTCATCACCTTTGTTGAAGAACTCCAAGACATCGACGAAGAACGTCGACTAGGAGGTCCCGATATTCTTTATTCTCTTCCTCCTCCGCGACAAGGGAAGAGATACAGATGACGATGGGAACGATGCCATCATCAGCGGCGCTTGACAAACACGAACTTCTTTCGAGGTAGGGTTTATGTTCAATTTTAATGAATTAAAATTTTGCTTTTTTTTGTCATTGGGTATCTCATAAAATTTTTCCACTTGTTATCATCATAACGGGAGAATATCGGACAACACAAACACGGTCGATCCTCTTCCCCTTTTATTTGTTGATCCTCATTGAACTTTGCGGTGTAATCGGCGCAGTGTTGTTGCAATACGCGGAAACGAAAATGGCCAAGGCCGAAGAGAGCCGTGGCGATGGTGCACGGCGCCGTCGCGCAGCACCGGTGAGGCCAAAGGAGGTCGCGGCCAGGAGCGGGCCGCGGCACCGTCGCACCGCGCCGGTTGGATGGGAGCCTTAGCCTACATCCGCGATGGTTACCAGCAGGGGCAGCTGGCCGTCGGTGCTCCAAGAGGTGGTACCCCCGCCGGTCCGGTGGCAGTTCAATTGGCTGGCCATAATGGTCGGCCATTTTCCAAACAAATCGGGGTTTTGAAACCCCCGGCCAGCACTCAGGGCGGACCCCTTAGGGTCCGCTGTTTCGGAAACTGGGGGGCGACACCCCCCCCCCCCCCCCCACCCCTCGCACCCCGCTTGGCCGAGAGCTGAGCTAAGCCGCGGATGGCTTTCGATTCAGGCCACATGGGACGAGCAGCCCACGCCGCGCCGCGCCGCGCCCAAATGGGCCGGACCCGAACCCGGGTCGGGTCGACCCGGGGGGTATTGGGCCAGGTCGGACCAGGCCCAAACCCCCTATTTTCAGACAGGTTCATTCAAATTCCCATATCATGGGCTACGGACCTCCGATTGACACATCGTCATATGCGTAAGGATCCTTGGATCGAGAATCTAGTTTCGGTATATTACACTTGAGATTTGGGCGAAGTTTGGGTATGTCCGGGTTGGTTAGAACCTAAAACCAACCGCGCCCTTGGAGCAGAAATTCCTATAACCTAACGACCGGATGTCCGAATGACGTTTCGTAAGTTATGTTGAATTCCACATAGTTAGATAGTTCTTTGGGATTACTTTTCTTGAGGTTTGGATGCAGATGGAGTACGGTCAGGTTGGTTTTAGCAAAAAAATCAACCGGGCCGCTGGGACAAAAAAGACAATAACACTCAGACCGGGCGTCCGATCAACGTGCCATCTATCACGTTGAGTTCCTATTGATGAGACATGAACTTTGTGATACATCAACTATGGAATTCGTGATAGTTGATGTATCGACTCCCTTGGCTCATATAGCGGACCCTCACGGAATCGAGCGTTCTGTGTGCGGGAACCCTAGAGCTGGATGCGACTGTGATGATGATGACGACTGTACTGGGATCCTACATGGGTTCGGTAGCGAGGAAGATTGTACTTGGATCCTACGTGGGTTAAACAACGAGGTTGAATGTACTTGGATCCTTCGTGGGTTCGACAGCAATGACGACTATACTTGGATCCTATGTGGGTTCGGCAACGACGTCTTCTACACTTGGATCCTACGTGGGTTCGGCATGGGAGATGATTCAAGTATTACATCTAATCATATCCACCCCTCTTAGTGAGTAGTATACCTGTGTGAGATGAGTCTTGACTTCAATCTATATCATCGATATGGTTGACTTGCTTTCCTGTGTGGATTGGGTTGTGATTTTCTGTGTGGATTGGGTTGTGTTTTCTTGTGTGGACTGGGTTGTACTTGGGCTCGTGAGTTGGAGCCGAACTGGAAATGATGACTTAGGTATATGTATGGGCATATACCTAAGTAGTGTTGGTTGATACTTTGTGTTTGTATATTTCTTTTGTGGTTTATCCTTTATGGATTCTGGGAGACCTTTGGGGGACTTTGGGTCCCTACTGAGTATCGTATACTCACCCCTACATGGGATATGCCCGTACTACGTTGTGTTGGTTGCAGACGACAGACATCGCTGATCGTGGTTGAGGCTTGCAAAGCAAGATGGTACCCGGAGGTGGACTATCAGTCGGGACGTACACGGAGCGGACGGCCGGACCTAAGGAGCTGAAGAGACTGTCTGTATCCACCCTTAAGGTGGGATAGCTGAAGGAAGACTCAGTGGTTGCTGATTTACTTTACTCCTGTTGAACCTTCTTTTCAGTTGTATTGTACTTTCAGTTGGGTTTGTATTCTGGCCCATTTTATTTTAAGTACTTACTTTTGTACTCAGTTTACTTAGTGTTTACTTCATCTTGCGTACTTTGTGGGGTTTTTTTCTTATATAAAGGCAATGGCTTCCCTTTTATCGGGATTTACACCTTTGGTTCTAGTTTCCTACCTTTGTCCTCTGGAAGGCGGGCTTGGGGTAGTCACAGAACAGGCCCCGAGGACGGGTCGTGACAATATAATCATTGATAATAGAGTTATAATGATAATAATGTTTATAAATTATTTTATAAAATCATACATAAATTTTGGTTTCTATAAAATAGATGTATCTATCATAAAATGATATTTAATGAAGTAATTAAAAATAAAGAATGTGACTTATACATTGTTTACCTACCAAACTTATATAATACAATTGGAATTAATCTCATATCACTGGTTCCTATCCCGAGCTAGTGGTGTACTGATTTTTCTTGCCCAAGACTACCTGAAATATGATAGAGGATAATTAAATGAACCATAGAAAAAACAAATATAAAATCCCTTAACCTATAGAAACTTGTAGTTGATATGAAAAAAAAATACACAATACATAATCAACAGCCACCATCAATAAATATGTAACCAATTGTATAAAAAAATTATGTATGAAAAAATAATTATTGAATACAATTACACATATAAACCCACCTTAGGGAAATAGATATGCATAATAAAACATTACTAGATATTATAGACCTTAGAAATGTAATGATACCACCTTAATACAATTTTTCCCTTGACGAGGGGTACTGAGCTGGGGTGAGGGAGTTCGGAGTGGGGGGGTTCTCGTCACCGGTGAGTTATCCAGAGAAGAGGTCATAGGGGGAGGACCATAGGGGGGTCCGTCACAGGTGATCTAGCGAGAAATGATGTTATAGGGTGAGGGTCATGAGGGGGGATCATGGGGGTCAGAGTCTGGGGGGTCTCAGAATCAAGGTTTTCACTGGTGAGAGGATATAAGGTGGGATAGTGGTAAAGTGGTCATGGGATTCAGGTTATAGTTAGTGGAGTAGGGGATGATGGGTTGGGGTAAAAAAGGTCGTAGGGGGAGGGTCATGGGGGTCAGGTTCGCGTGGGTCGAGAGAGTCGAGGGGGTCGGGGTCGTGGGGTGAAAGGGGGAGGATCATTGGGGTTGGGGTTAGGGGGGTCATGGGGAGTGGGTCATAGAATCAAGGTTTCTGTTGGGGAGATGATAGGAGGATGGGTAATGGGAAAGGGGTCATGGGATTCAAGTCGTTGTTGGGGAGAGGAGAAGATGATGGGTTGGTGTAAAGGGGGTCATAGGCACAGGGTCATTACTGAGGAGAAGATTGGATATCAAGGGAGGTATGGGGAAGTTGGGGCTGCACAAATAGAGTGAGGGAGGGGGAGGGATTAGTGTTTTTTAAAACATTTAGCGACGATTTAATTGATACTTCTCGAAATTTAAAACAAGAAAAAATATATTGCAGTACTTTCATGAAACATCCGATATATTATATATTTTTAACTGGATTTATTTATTGATTGTTACTAGAATATCCATGAATAAACTTCTAGTAACCATCTATTTTTGTAGTGTCTCGTGATACTATGGTAGGTGGTTTCGTTTATGTTTTTACAGTTAATTTTACATTGAATTTATATATATTTTTTTGGATTTTATTTCAATTTAAATTGTGAAAACCCCAATTCTATTGAATTTGGAACTGAATTTGATTTGGAATGAGAAATTGGGAACCCCCCATTTAAGTTAATTGGGGTGATATTTTTATTTTATAGAAACTGTGAGTCTCGGGTTTTTTTATGAAGCTGCATTGTGGAATTGATTTTGTGAAAATTGAATTAATTTTTTCAATAAGAACCCATATTTACCCTATAAAAGGGAAATAATTGATTAAAACCCTATTTTGGTTTAAAAATTAAATTGTCATATTGAAATTGGAAATGGGTTAATTAAATTTTAAACAATTATGATATAAATTTCCCATTGATTATTGTTGTTTGAGAACATGAAAGCCTAAGTTGTCAGTGATTTTTTAGGGGAAAACAAACTTGTATGGATTCCCTAATAGTGGATTCAGGATTTATAACTCTAACATAAATTAATTGGTAGATCTTATCCCTAGTGGAATGTTGGTTAGTCCTCTTTGAACAATTTCAAAGGGGCGTGTGTGAATATTTCTATATTCATTATATAGATCTCTATGGATTCTATAACATGGAAGTATTTTACCACTTAAAATATTACCATGTTTCTCCTTTATGATAATTTTGATATATATATAGTTTTTTTAAAACTATTTTATCAATACTCATGAATTTATATGAACTGTTACATATAAAATGTTTTTTAATCCGTTATTTGAAATATTTCCATAAATATAAATGTAATTAAAGAATTCTATTAATTTTTCTTTTATACCTCCGTTCCAATTTATTAAAAATTGAAATATTTATTTGGTTTATTAATTTTGTATATTTTAATGTAATTCTTGGTGAGACCCTACTATACTTTTATCTCAAAACCTACCTTTTCCTTCAAGTGTTTAGATATTTCCTTATACTAGGTTTGAGAAAGGGTAATGTTCTATAAGGGGGTGGTGATTGTTGTTGATTATTTTTTTCTTGAGCTACTATTTCTATTATGAATTGAGTTTTATATCATGTTTTCTAGTACAATTTGGTTATAATTTTCTTTTTTCATATATGTTTCACATCTGCTATAGTTCACTGTGTGGGTTTTTCTTTCATGCATAATTATATGTTTTGTTTTTTTACTATTTTTATAGAAAAAAAATTCATAAATTCATATTGTATGATGTTGGGTTATAGTTACCAATATCTAGGGATAGGGGACACCATTTGGACTATGTTAGTTTTGGATTGAGTATCAATGTAAAATGGTTTCAGTTTGGTTCATGATAATACCTTTTCTAGAAATATTTATATTTATTCAAAAGGAATGATCAATAGAAAGAAATATTTTATGACATTTAAAAAAAAAGGCTTTCTCCCATAAAATATAATAAATGCTATGTTATATATAATATAGTAAATACATGATTTTGGATCTTGTGTACACCATCAATATAATATACCCTATGTTGGGAAGTCACTATTTGTCCACATTAATGTAGCATTAATTAGGAAATTATTTTTTACCACAATATCATGTGCATCGACACTGTTACTCCATAATAAATATTACTCATCATCCAAAGGATTTAAATAAAAAACTATATTATTTTTTTATTTCCTAGAATTAATAATGTTAGATGATAGATATTATATTAATCGACATCTATGGATGTATATTTTATGGTGTTTTGAATACGATCCAATAAGTATATTGACTAATATAAACAAAATAGAAAAAAATCATCATAAAAAGGCCCAATCACATGTTATGGGCTTATAAATCAAAAGAAGGATATACATGGTCAAAACAATTCCATGAATCCCTATCCCATAGATGATTTCTGCTTTTACTGATTGAAATATTTGATTTGTTACATGATATAAATAAACATTTAAATCTGGTTGTAAGTAGGAAATAAAAATATTGTTTAATAGAAATCAATTCATACTTCTCTAATTCATCCACATTATAACTCTATTATCCACATGTAGTGAAAATAACTAATGAATCAGTTTTACCATAATATAATATGTAATTATTTGAACATGAATGAATATTATGATAATTAAGATCCATATTATGAGCCACCCTATTTCACTCATAGAAATTTATAGGTAAAATATTTCTTTTAGGTGATAGTGGTTTATCCAAAGAGAATATCTGACTGAAAAAACTACTTGAAATTCCATTTTCTAATTTTATAGCCAAAAAAATTCAAACACTTCAAAAAAAATTATTTTACAACTAGGATATAAGACATCCTTAGCTGATTTCTACAAGTCATAAAATTGAGATGATTCTAACTCGGGGGGGTGTGACATCAATATCTTCCTCAGTCTTGATATGTTGAAAACATGGAAAAACAACATCATGTACTAATTTTTTACTATGTTCTTGTAATTTTTTTAAGAGTATCGTTAATTTGTACAAGTTGTCACTAAGTACTACTTATTTTTAGTAATTTCCGCTAATTTTTTCTAATTATCATAAATTTTTTGGAAATTACCAGTATTTTTTTCAAATTATTAATAATTAACACTAATTTTTAATAATTTTCATTAATTATTACTAATTTCTATAAATTATTACTAATTGAAACTATATTTATAAATTATAACTAATTTTTACTAAGTGACATTAATTTTCACTAAGTGCCATAAATTTTTACAAAGTGCCATAATTTTTACTATCTATGGCTAATTTTTATTAATTCCCACTAATTTTTACAAATTACTAATTATTATTATTAAGCACTACTAATTACCAAAAAATTTTATAAGTACCACTAATTACAGCTATTTTTTAGTAAGTATTGGTAATTTTTACAAAATACTACTAATTTTTTGTAATTACCAATAATTATAATTAAAGTTTACTAATTACCAGTAATTATTACTAAATACTGCTAATTATTAATATTTATCATTAATTTTGTAGTATTTATCACAAATTTATACAAATTCACATCAATTTTGAGTAATTATAGCTGATTTCTAATAATTACAACTAATTTCTAGCGATTAACACAAATTTCAAACAATTATCGCTTATTTCTAAAAATTACTACTCATTTATAACAATGATATATAATTTTTATGGATTATCTTCTATTTTTAATCATTATCGCTAATTTTTTCAATTTTTTTGTAGTAATTAAAAGTAATCTTCAATTTATAGAAATTATTATTAATTACTAAAAATTATTAATTTCTAATTATTATTGATTAATACAAGCTATAATAAAATATTTTTATTTATTTCTAATATCTATAAATTATTACAAATTTTTGTTAACTCTCGATTATTTCTATTAATTTTTACTAAATGTCGCTTGTTACTGATAACTTTTACTATTTACCAATTTTTAATACTAACTATCTGTAATTTCTAATAATTAACACTAATTTCTCAAAATTTTCACTAATTTTTAATAACTAACATTAATTACTAATAATTATAACTATATACTAATAATTAAAAATAATTACTACTTATTTGAACTAATTATTTCTAATTAAAAATTATTATTAATAATTATAACTTGATACATTTAATTAAAAATAATTTATACTACTTAAAACTAATTAGTGAAAAATTAAATTATTCTAATTAAAACTAATTACAACAAATAAATAATAATTATTACTAATATAAAATAAAAAAATAATTAAAAAATAAAAAAATTAAATAAATACCTTAAAACTAAACTTTTGGTCTGATGCAAAGTGTAAAATTTTCTTCCACGTAAAATTTAAAACATTTAAAAATTTAAGAAGATGAATAGGAGAGCAGGAAAAGGGATAATAATAAAAGAATATTAAGTAAAAAAATTAGCTGCGATAGGGTATATATATGTTAGATAATTTGTGATTAGACCCATTGTAAATAAACAGACACCATTAAAAACATCATATGTCGTATAAAAAAATTGATGGGACCCATCACAATTACCCTTCTACAGACAGTTTCATTACAATGAAAATTAATTCCCATCATAAATAACAGATAATGATGGAAGATATTTGTGATGGTACCTATCACAAATTATCTTCTACCGATGGTTTATTTGCGATGAGAATTAATTCCCCTCACAATGAACAATATTTGTGAAAGGTACGTGTGATGGGAATATTTTCTCATAAAAATAATTACATAAAATTCACTATTTGTGGCTAGATTCTTTTCCAATAACAAATATTCCTTGTTAATGAACTATTTGTGAAAAGTGATGGTGCCTTAATAAATAACCCATCTTAAATGCCAAATTTTCTCATAGCATATATTCCATATAATCAAACATGTAATGTTCTTGGTTGGCCTGGTCAACACATGGTGTGTAACAAATTCACCACTGGGTGTGTATCATATGAGATAATGAGGCGTAGTGCACTTGGGTGCATTACATATACACTAAATAAATGATGTGTAGTCCCATGTTATCTTTCCAGGACCCTTAACACTTCCCAATGTCATGTCTAGTCCTTCCACACTTATTCCTACACCTTTTAGAAAATTAATCACTAAACGAACATGATTTATATGCCAATAACATGTTAATTCAAATTATATTAAATAATTAATAATATGTAATTAAAATATAACAATTATTTTATATTTATAAACAATCAAATAAATAATTGTAAATTTATAATGTGACACCTATGATATCACTTGTAGTTTCTAGGAATAGTAGAATCTCCGAGTGGGGGGAATTAAGTTAAAAATTAATTAAATTTATAGTTTCATAAAAAACCCTAATAAGTGATCTTCGATAGTAAATAATTAATTTAATCATTTAATTTTTGAAGAAACAGTTAACTTATCATAGGATCCATTCTTCACTAATGATTTTGATCTCCCTAAAACCCATCTGGATTAGCTTCATTGCTCTATAATGATTCAAGTGTCGTATCCCTCCAGCGGTTATCCTCACATAGTCCTTTGATCTTTGATAAATACCAATTGATTTCTGGGTGCTAGAATAATGAATCATTGGTTTTGTTTTATTCATCTTGATCGATCTACGATCCTTTGGCATTCAAGGTGTTCTTCCCATTCATAAGAGGAAGGGAATAGGAAAATTCATGTTGGATAAGTCTATTGTGTGAAATGATTCTGAATTAAAATTTAAGTAAATCACCCCATATACAATAAACATTACTATCAATTTATAATTATATGTTTTGCATTAAAATACAATATAATTTTATGTTCAACCTTAAAATATATATTAAAGATAAATAAACCCCCTAAAAAATATTAATATTATTATTATTATTATTTTTTGTCTGGAACCAATGAAAACTGTGAAAAATAATATTTACCGACCTGTAAATATGTATCCATCAACAGACATAGTCTGGGTCTGTTCAAACTCCATGGAATGTGTTGAATACCTGAATAAATATAAACTTTTATTATTTCATTCATAAATATAAATTTATGATAGATAAAATGTAAATAAAATTATTTCTCGATCTTGAGAATAACATTTATTCCATTAATTAAATTAAAATATATTTTTATCGAGATCAATGAAAGCCCTTATTGTGTGACCACCTGGGAAGCTTTATCACTGTAATAAGAAAGGCTTTCCTAATGTCTAAGAATAGTATATAACCACATTTCATGTCTTCCAAAATAAAAAAATAAATATCATAATGGAAACAACAATATATGAATTCTTACTGTGCAATATATTCCCTTTTCACAATATCTCATCATGTAGGTTACACATCTATATCACCAACCGATATTCTTGATATGTCATTCATTGAATTTATTAAATAAACACATATTTACCCCATGATTCTGGTATTTAATATGATAGTTTTATTCCCATCATAGGGCTCATATATCAACTTTCATAAATATATAAGGGACAAATCCTTCCTCAGTGTATCCATTAATAACATGTCAGTTCTGATGTACCCAATGAACAAAACCTCACAATGGACATATGACGTCATGGTTTTTGTAATAAAATATAAGTGTACGATACATTACATACATTAATGAAAATATTAAGTTCTAAGGACCATTGCAGACACTCACATATAGAAATATCTAATGACAAGAAAACATGAAGAATTCTTACTAGTGGGTTTGGTCCTATAATATTCCATCATGAATATTTACATGTACAATCATCATAATAAAAATCCTCATCTTCTTAGCAGTAGTATTACTAGACATTAAACATACTAGGTATCTTATCATAGTATTTTATCCAAATTTTGAAATATATTTAAGAATATATTTAAATAACTTCATAGTCCTCATCACAATGTGGAACTTATAGGACCTTCTTAATGTGGTAGATAATCTAGTAAATTAGTACATCATATCTGTGTATAAAAAAGACTAATATTTAACAATATATTTTATTAATATTAAATACATCGAATATACATGTAATCGAGGTACAAAAAATTGGACCTCAACACTAACTCCAATTCAAACCTTAACCTGTGTTATTTTCATGTGCTAATCAGAAATGGTTTTGTGATATATCTTCCATCATTAACCATGTGATCATAGGACAGGGTTAAATTAATCATAATTTATCAAACATACTAATATAAAGGTTAATTGAAAATCTATTAAGTCTCATGAAACCATCTATCTCTAGTTCTCACCTTTTAAAATTAATCAATTAAATTAATAGAAGACAAATATATTCATTTTTTCTGACACTGTATTGTTTGGTCAACATATAAAAGAATAAACAAAATAGGACCCTTTTCCTAATAGTCTTAACATAGTGGAAAACATTTCCACTCACATTGAAGACCGATAATTGGATCCTTACATTATTTTTTCACACACACATCATTACATGTACATATATACGGAGGTATGAAAATTGATCATTGAATAAGGGTACTTATAGAATAAGAAATCATTTTCAAAGGACATTAGATCTGAGAAAACATCGAGGTTCCTATCATCAAAAATGCATCGATATTTGAATTTTTGATAGTGTACTGCAACAATATAGTTGTAAACAAAATAAATGAATAGATTCTTGTGAGTAAAAAGAAGTTTTCTTTTACTACTCTAAATGAATAAACTATTTTTCTGTTTTTATTAAAATGAGTAATGTAAGAAAATTATTTTTTTGAATTTAAGTTGGAGTATATATGTATGACTAAAATTTTAATTTTTATCTAATAAATAAAGAACGGGACCTACTTAATCCAAACCAATAATAACCCTTTTGATACTAAGTTTCTATCTCTCTATATATCACTCTCTAAATTGTATTCCCTTTTCACATTTTTCACAATGTTTTTATTTTCTAACTTATTATTTTTTCCCAAAATTAATTTTAAAAAAAATTAAGAAAACGCAAACAAAACATTCAAAGTTACTCATCATAAAATCATATTCATTGAAATCATTCGAGGTGATTCAAAAAAATTATTTCCATCTCAATATTTTTTCAATCTTATCTCAGATATTTTATGAAGAAATTTTTTTTGTGAATTATACAAAATTTTGAGTTCCCAAATTTAAAGTATTAAATGATTTTTTTCAAACATTTGAGGTAAAAATTATTCTTTTTTTCTAAGTTTATTTATGGCCCTCTATATTACTTGTGATTTTTTCACCACTGATTCTGAATTTTGGATTTCTTTACCTTCAAGATAAGACAACAAAATTTTTTGTCCATGAAAATTATAGGGGAAAGTTTTTAACCACATTAGAAGAATATTATTTAAACAAATCCCATTAATATTACATTGATCCTCATTTCTAATACACCTTTGAGAAAATAAAGACCCCGTTTTTTATTTCCAATTTACATGCCAACTTCAATTTCCAACAAAGAATTAATATTGATAATTCATTCAATATTTGTTGAAATTTAAGTGTAGTGTGAATTTTTTTCATAGATTATTTTCTTTAATATATTTTCAATAATTATTATTTTATATATGGATAAGCATTATTTTTAGTGTGTAAGAGAAGTTTTCTTATATAGAGGTTTGAAAATAATATTCATATTAATATTGTATCACATAATTGGACACATATAATTCAAAAAGTATTTGAAATTTATCAATAAAATAAAAAAGAAAGAAAAATTAAAATAAAAAAAGAAAAATATACATAAAATATAGTTCAGATCATCGATTTGTCTCACCATATTATTTTTTTATAGTTTTTGTTCTTCATCTCACATGTTTTTTCAAATGTCTTATTTCTAAATGACTTATTCCCTTGATTTTTTGTAAATCCTTTGATGTAACTAAACATTATTCTTTCATGGTTTCAACAAAATAGATATTTTGCACCAGTTTTTTACTTTTTATCCACATTCCTAATATACCATAATACATATAAACACCACTAAAAATTTCTATAGAGAAATGATATCATTATGATAAGAATGTAATCTAAGAACTCAAATAAATTCCTAGATCATTTCTCTTAGTTGCTGAATATGTGAAATCCCTTTAAAAATATTCATCATTGTTAGATGAGAGAATCATATGTGAGATCATTTTCTAAATCTAAATTTGGGTATGAATAATGAAATTTATTTTTGATATTATCTTTAGTAATGAAATGGATTGAAATTAATTATGGATGAGTAGAAAAGTTAAGTCCCACATTATTAGTGGAAACACAGTGTCAAGATTCATAAATGGTTGATAAATTTTTTCTTTGCTTTTTCTATTTTTATCTTTAAAATATGAAATATATGTTTTTTCGGTGATTTGATTATTCAAATTAAATTAATATTTCTAAATAACATCCTACACAGATTTTTTAAAAAAATATTTAAATTTTCCTCCTAATTTTCATTATCTGATATTGAATGCTGCATTATATCATTGTTTGAATTTATCTTTTTTGATAAAAATTTGGTATTTTGATATCACAATTTTAAAATTAAAAACCATATCATTTTTATATTCTTTGAATATTTTTTAATATATAAACCAATTGTAGATGGATAAAAATTGTTCATTTATTGTTCTATTTTGATCATAGAAAATGAACTAATATTGATTTCATATATTCAGAAGTAGCTATTACTTTTTTATTACATGAAAAAATACATAATATGAAATAACTAGAAAATATATTTATGGAATGAAAACATTTAGGTATATATTTTATATAAAATATTCCTTAATTATTTAATTATGTTCCCTATCCAAAACATCAAATAAAGTCCCATAAATTTATCCATAGTTTGGACTCCTATTAAGGTTAGGCACATATATCCTAAACTATTTCCCCAAAATTTCACATTTATTTATGTTATATTATTATATTTGATATAATTTTATTATCTTAATCCATCAATAATCCTTCATTTTTATGGTCATAAATTCATTGGAAATTGGATCATAGATATATGAATAGTGTTCATGTGAAAAAAATTCAACTTCATTATTTTAGAAATAAAATTTCTTAAAAATGTCAGATATATATAATATTGTGATTTTTATTCATTAATATGAATAAAAATACCTTCTCATATTATAAAATTTTTAGATTCATACATATTACATGTTAAACATGTTTTGAACATCAAAAGAAAATTTTAAATGGATATTAATATCTTATTGTGATAATAAAAATGTTCCTATAATTATATTCATTTTTTAGAAGATTTTATCTTCATAAGGTGTGAATAGAGAAAATAAATTATGATTTAGGTCTTTAAGTACCAACCAAACTCATTCTTGGATAAGAGAATCCTCTATTATCTTTATCTTTTACTCCATAATTTTCCTCTTTCATTCCTTCTATTTTCCTTTTTCATTATTTTCATTTAAATTAAATTAATCTAAGTGGTAATTTTTAAAATTACACTATTAATATAGTTTTATTGTTTAATTGTATTCTCTTATAATATGTTTAATTATTTTGGAATCCCTATCTTCAATACCCTATTAATTCTATCACATGTGTGTATCATTTGCATTCCATTCATGTTCCAATGATTGGTTAGTTGACACATGAGTTGTCCATTTCTCTTTTATTTTTATTTTAACACAATCATAAACATAATTATCCACATTAAACACCATTTATAGGGTTTATTTAATTTCTCTCTTTAGTGAGGGATAGTCAAGGGATGATAGATTAATCTAGAGAAACTACACATCATGATAATAAAATTAACGTTTTGTGCCTCTATTGAATGTGTCATAAAATATTAATATAACTTATAGATTTGTGAGATTAATTGATTATTTGATCTATTGTAATATTACATTTAATTTAGTATTTATACATTGATAAACACAATTTTGGAATATATTAAATCACAATTTGAGGCCGGGATTATATCTAAATCCTTAAAAAAACCCATTCCATTACATATATCCTTATAAATTATAATTTGAGACAATATGTTTTTAATACGGGATGAAATAAATCAATTAATCACTTATAAGTTTTCTCACTATGACTCATAATTAATAGTTTAATTCACTTTAATTTCATTTCATGCTCTTTAAATAACATAATCCCCCATTTTATGATAACCAAGATATAGTCATTAAAAGTTTTTAGTACTACCACCACATATTCAACCTAAATTCAATTTTACACATTATAGAATGATATTTGTTATTTGATTGTCGATTTCAAATAATCATAAAATATTCATAAATATATCTGTTTTACTTTATATTGGTGTGAATGTTCTAGATATCATGATTGATGGTTTGATAATAATTTTAAAAAGAAAAAATTTGACTCAAGTTGCAAATATTAATTTGAAGATCAATGAAATAAAATGGTTTACATAATATAATCAGATTTTTGAATGTTTTTTTAAACAATATTTAGATTAATATAGATAAAATAATTTAATAAAATCTATAAGATAACTATGAAGGAATTTTCAAAGAGAAAAATGAAAAATTATAGATTTAGATGTTGATGTTTGAATATATTCATATTATTTAGTTGGAATTAGTCGATTAATTCATTACTAGGGTTAATAAGGTTTTTAGAACCATTAGAGGATTCAGTGAGACTATTAATTTTTAGACGGTGGTTAATAATATAGTTCGTATATGAAAAAATGGATTTTTTTGTATATTTTAGCTCTTGTGGATCAGGAACTTGACATGTTACATTTGGATGACTTGCAATGTAGCTTGGTTTCATATGATTTGATAAATTTATAAAATCAAAAGAATAAGAGTTCTGATAAAAAAAATATCATTAAAAAACATGATTAATGAAAAAATATAATGTATGGTTGAGGTAGAAAATGAATATTATGTTGGATATTCATATTTATATAGAGATGTTAAGGTGACATTCTACAAGCTCATGTAACTCATCACAAAATTCACCTTAAGAGGAAAAGTTAAATTTCATGGTCAGTTGATTTTTAATTATTTTAGTTATATAGGTATTGTAAATTTCACCATAAACAAGTATTTTAACAAAAAATTCATAGAAAACATGAAAAATTTGTAGGAATGGATAAATACTTAAAAAGGTGTTTAAATTAAAGTAAATCACATTATAGAAAACATTTTAGAATCATTGTTCTTTAGAAAATTCTAAATTTAATTAAAAAAAATTTATTATGGTTGAAGGGAAAAGAAATATAAAAATGTATATAGTGAGTAGGACTATTTTTAAAATAACATGGTGTTCTATTTCGTCAAAAAAGATCTAGAATATTTTTAGAATTTGAAATTAGAGAAAATAACTTTTGATAAAATAATTTGAAATTTAGAAATTTGATAGACCTTTTATGGTCATTAAGGTGTTATAGAGAATAATTTATTTTAATTAATTTTTTATAGTTTAGAATAATTACATTTTCGTCTATAAATGGTGATATAAGGAATATGTGTCTTGTTAAATCCATTGAAAATAAATAATGTCATAAATAATATTATTCAACAAAAAATTGATAAGTTTGAGAACTATTTTAAAGACACAAGTTGAGTGTGTTGGAGATGTTCTCAATAAGATATTTTAAATTAAGAGTGACCCAAAAACCTATTGATTCAATAGATTCAGAAATAATATCCTAGATAGTTTCAAATTGAATAAATATCAATAAATCATTCAAGTGGAATATTTCTTTAAAAAATAATATAGAAAAGGATCAGAAGCCATTAGATAATATCGATTCCAAAAATGGATGAAATAGAGGTCTATTAAAGAAGAAGGATAAAATATTTATCTTAAAAATAAGAGATCATAGAAATATAAAAAATGATTGTTGTTATATTTTTTTACAACAATTTTAATATTTTTAAAAAGAAATTGAAATTAAGGGAAACAAGAGGAAAGAATAATTGGCAGGTGAAATTAATAACGGGGAAATAAGGATAATAAGATTTACCATAATATGAAATTATATTTGAAAAATAATTTGGATGATTTAAGAAGTTATTATATAAAAGGTTAGTTGAATATCAATCCTTGGGTTTCAATGAAGAAATATCATCCATCACTCCTGAAAGGATAAGTTGTAATGAATTTATCCCCAACTTATTTTTTTCTTTGGATATATACTATTAAATGTGAAGAAATATGACATAAATTTATTTATGTTTATCGCTTAATTTATTTTCAAATGGGTTAAAAAAATTATAGTGGTTTAATTCAAAGATATATGTTTAACCTAATAGTCTAGAGATAATTTATTTAGGGGAAACAAATATTTAGAGGGGTTTAAATGTGGAATGCAGTGAAATTGTCCTAGTTATTAGAGTTTGGAACTACTCTAAAATTTTTATTGAGTCTGTATGTAGAAACTATTTTTTTACATTAGTTTCAAAAAATTATTTTGTTACATGAAAAATATTTTTGAATAAATGGAGTTCAGATGGTGTGGATGTAAGTCAATGTTAAAGAAAATATGATATTGTTGTTCAATTTTGTTATTTTTTCCCATGTTCACACACAAAGGCTTAAATGTATTCAATGACGATTTATTTTTATGTGTGTTGAGTTTGAAAATTTATTTATATTCATTGGTTAAAAAAATACCATTTTGGGATATTTTTTAGACCATGATATATTATGGAATGATAATGAAAAGTGAATACGATGTTACCTTGGTGAGTTTTTTGAGACCCATAAAAAAATTTATGAGATTTTTAATTAAATAAGAATCACCTAGATTTTATGTATTTTTCTATAGAAGTTAAATATTTATGGGAGGAAATGGGTATGGTTTTTAAGATAGAATTTCTATTCAATTCATAAATATAGTTCAAACTCACATATAATAATGATTATAATTTCAGCAGAAGAATTTTATGAAGTAAATAAGTGTTTAAAAGAAAATTTATTTTGTCTTTTATATGTTTTTAGGATTTTGGAGTTGAGTAGATATGGGTCTGAAATTTTTAATACTTATCAATTTATAAGATAAAAATTCTGGATATATAAGAATTTAGTAGTCAATATGTAAGAGTAGAATTGATCATATTAAGGTGTCACTCTTTTTCTAGGAAACCTTTATCTAAGAAAACATGTAAATTTCCAAATATATATGATATTTAACTGTAGATAAGTACACCATGTTTAAGAATTTTTAATTTCCACCAAATTTATTGTTTTCCATCATTTACACCTATGATTTTTATATTAATATGAGTTTAAAATATAAAAATGAGAAGTCCATAATGTGACACATATGGTTAAAATTTTCAATATTTAAGGAATTATGATACATGAGGTTTTTCCCAATCTCGAAAAATGGTCAATTATCATAATGAATGGTTTTTCTTACTTAAGGATTTTATATGTGTAGTATTTTACCTCTAAGTATATTGGGGAATAAAATTTTAAATTTCCTCAAACATAATTGTTTATGTGTGATTTTTTTCTTATATGAGGATTCCTATAAATAATATTTTCTATCATTTGTAAGGATTTTTTATTTTTTAAAAATTGAAAATATGATGATGCTAGAGTTGTTCTTTTATATATTAAATATAATAGAGAAATCGGGATATATCCAATTATCGAATAAGCATTACCAATGGAATATATTCCGATTCAATAGTGAATGATATGGATGATTAAAGGAATTTATTGTACATTGAAATATAAGATATACTCATTTTATGATTAATAATAACATGTTATAATAATTATGAATTGATGATTGTGAGACAGATTCATTTCTTGATCTTAATAATTTAAAATTATGGTCTATTCTATTAGAAAATAGAAATTTGAATTGTTCCTTGAATAAGATTTTCATTTCATAAAGATAAAATAATATTCATATAAATTTATAGCATTGAATTTATCATACCATGTTGTTTGAAGTCAATCCATGATGGCATGGATAGATCCAAAAAACATAAGAATTTGACGAAAAATTATAGAGAATTTGAAGGAAGTTCAGAGTTTGACTTTGGATATAAAATTTATATTTTAAAGTGAAGAAAATTATATTTCTATTTAAAATAAAAACAATTTGGAAAATAAGTGATTATTCAATAGAGAGAGTATGTGGAAGAAAAGAGAGTATAGATAAAGTGTTTAGAGAAGTATTATCATAAATAAAAAAAATTATAGAAGAAGAAGAAGAATACTAATTGAAGATAAAGTGGAATAAGAATATAAAGAATCATAGACACTTGTTTGGTGTGTTTGATCATCAATTGTGTTTTGTGATATTAACAAGAATGAATAATCAACACTTATTATTCAATGTCAAGAAGTATATGATCACTATAAATTTTTTTGAGACAATAAAATCATAGGAAGAAGGATACTTCCAACCTCCAAAGTAAAATACTATTCTGTAACATATCAGGGGACATCATTATTGAAAATATTGTTTTATAATTAAACGATATATCCCCAAGATTGTATCTATCAGGTTTATTATAGTGTAATTTACTATATTAAGTGATTTTGTATTATGAAAAAGAGTAGATACTATTTATGAGTAGTGAACCATATACATCTAGTGTTTTTTCCTTCCTTTGTGCGTGTGGGTTTAGTGGTCAGATTATTCATTTTAGCAACTGATAGATTCCAATTTCATAAAAATAATAGAATTGAAAATGAAATATTATTCATTGATTAACCCCCTCCCAACGAACATACACCATACATGGGTATGAGACACATTTATTTATATGGAATAAAGAATCAATACTCAGGAACCAATGTATGGTCATAATGCTCTAATACGTCACCAAAGAACCTGAATCGTAACTACATTGGACAATTCCAAAAGGAAAGTAAAATATCATGATAGTGGATCATAAACTAAAAAAAGATTAATCATTAATATGGAGGATATAACATAGGAAACTACTCTCTTAATATAAACCATATAAGAAGTAGGCCTAATCAGTGTGTATCCAATCCAACATGCAGGTAACAAAATGCTATAAAATGAGAAGGCTTGAGGAGGGAATACCGTTTAAAACATACAATATTTACAAAAAAATCCCATTACGTAAGGTAATATCCCACATCTCTATAAAATAAAAATCACCCATAACAATCCCACATGTATTGAATCACTAATTTTCATTTTCTTGAGAGTACAACGAGTCATTACTAGGCCTTAAGCAACATCCCCATGATGTCCAAGGTTAACAATAAATGCCTAAGGGTTTCAAATACAAGTGGGGGGAGATTTACCCTTTAAGAAATAAACCTAAAAACCATAACAAAACATTCATTATATGATCCATGAATAAATAGAAGACAACTCAACAACTTCATGTATCTCACAACCACATCAAAGTAAGCAACAACGATTGAATAACCACGAATCAAAGTACTCAACAAATAAACCACACAGGTCATTCCAAAGACCTCAAGACTCCATTCTCCACAAGCTCCAATTTCCAAAATCTCTGAATAGCCCATAAATCATGAGGTTATTCAAAACACATGTGAAACACTACCTTTTGCCTTGTCCCGAAGGATAACATCTGCAAAAGAACTAATGTGCCAAATCAGGGGTGAGTATAAAACTCAGTAGGTTTTCCCCAATGACTTTCCTAATCACACCACTAGGATAGAAGAGTTAGCAACAATTATAAAAAATTGTTTATATAAAAAAACATCTAAAAATATTATATAAATAAATATAAACAAGTTTCCAAAACCATTCAACACCAAAATCATACAAGTACACTTGAAACCAATTTTTAGAGCAAGTTATTTTTTAAAAAAAATAACTAAACAATATTTACAACCATTTCACAATATCCCTTTATCAATATACCCAACCATTCCTCAAACCCATGAAACCAACCATGCATTCTACGTTATGAAAGCTCCATACTCATTAACAGTTTCTCATTGATCTAACATGTCTTCATAAGGTAATTGTTTCCCATGTTCCATTAACTCTTTGGCACCGAGCACAATGTCATATTTCAACCAAGCCCCATGTATGAAATTATCATCTACCATTAAACCTTTGGCACCAAGAACAAGGTCATATTTTAACCAAGCCCCATATATGAAACATGAAGAGACACCATATATTCCCAAAGATCATGCCAAAATAACCCATTTAATAAAAACACCTTTTTATTGAAAACCATTTCTGTCAAAACCATTTCAAATCCAAACCATTTTTATAAAACTTTATTTTTATTGAAATCAATTTCTATTGAAATCCCCTTTTTCACCAAAAATTTATCAATTCAGAAAAATCCATAATTTAAAATCATCATTTTAAATTCATGAAACTAAACCCCCTTTGCCAAACTACTCATCGAAATCACGCAATTTCACAAAAACCATAAATCATCACTAATGATTATTTTTCCATGAATTTCACAATCAATAAAATAAAATAAATCTAAGAAAATTAATTCTAGAAAGACGAGATGAGAGTGAAGCCACCTACCTCGAAGGTTTTGATGAAACCTTGAAAACTGATGAAGAACGTACAAGAAAGCAGGTCAATTCACTAAGAACGACCTTAGTTCTCTTATCCTAGAAAAGTCACGACTCAGAATTTAATTATATGGTATACAAAAACGTAGATCTACCAACTATAGGTTTAGATATGGTAAATAATAAAGATAAGAGAAGTATATCTAACCAGATCTAAGAAAACATGACAAATCCAAATAGAATGGTGACATACCTCAAGAATCAAACTTGAAATTTCAAAAGGAATGCTCTACGAAGGCTCCAATTCTTGTGATTAGGGTTCTCTAGCCTTCTGGTAAGAGTAATCTTGAAATAGGGGCATTTTTAAGCCAAATAAAATATATAGAGCAAAAACGAGTAAGCTCCTCGAAATAGGATCTAGATTTGACATCTACACAAGGATTGACAACATTGTTTGTGCCAACCAAGTATGGACTGTGCAAACTTCCTTCTTGTCCCAAAACTCCTTATAAAACCCCCAAACTCTCCCATCCTTCACTTTTACCCTTTTTATGCAAACAAATTTTTTATGGAAACATCTCACTTTATGGAATCACCAAACTTTATGGAAACAACCCACTTTATAAAAACACCCCACTTTATAGAAACAACCCACATTATGGAAACACCCCAATATATGGAAACAACCAAAATTATAGAAACACCCAACTTCATGGAAACTCTCTATATTATAGAAACTCTCTATTTTATGGAAACTCTCTATTTTATACACACCAAATTTAAAAAACCTGAGGAAAGTGGTTATGTACCTGAAACCGAGGGTACTAAATTCTCCCCACCATTGGCCTTTCTGTCCTTAGAAGGGAGAAAAACCTCTCTGGGAAAAAAGAGATCCGGACACAGATCTTTCCTTTCATTCTCATGTTCCCAAGTCTCTTCTTGAATCTGACCATGTTTCTATAAAACCCTCCCTAGGCTGATTCTTTTCCCATACAGGACTTTATCTTGTTTATCCATGATCTGCACTAGGATATGTATCATTTATGCATCTGGTTATATCACAACGTGATCCCATCTGATTACATGGTAACGATCAGGGTGATACTTTTTCAACTGGGATACATGTAACACATTATGCACCGAACAAAACTGTGGTGGTAATGCCAACTGATATGCCACCTCTCCAACCCATTCTAGTATCTCAAAAGGGCCAATGTGTCTAGGTGATAACTTTACCTACTTTCGGATGTGACAATGTACAAGCCTTAGAGAGTTTCATAAGAAGACATGATCACCCACTACGAACAACAACAGTCTTCAACGGTGATCTGCATAATATTTCTGATGACTCTAAGCCATCTCCATCCTTTTTCTAATCAACTAGATCCTCTCCATTGTCTGTTAGACAAGGGTTGCCACGACTAGTGTGGTTTTTCTCATTTTCACCCATCATAGTGGAGACCGACAAGTACACCCATACAATGCTTCAAACGGAGCCATGTATATCGAGTCTTGATAGCTGTTATTGTATTAGAAATTCACTAATGGTGTATGCTCTTCCCATGAGCCACCAAAATCCATTACAAAAGCCTACAACATTACTTCCAACATTTTTATTGTCCACTCGGATTGCCTATATGTCTAAGGATGATACACTATGCTCATAGTCAACTGAGTCCCCAAGGATTGCTATAAGGATTTCTAGAAATGAGATGTGAACCTCGGATCTCTATCTAAGACTATTGACATTGGTACACCATGACTCTTTACACCTTCTCTGATATAGATTTCTAAATGATCCTCCACAGTATTAGTTTCACGAATAGGGATGGAGTTGATCAACTCGGTTAGACAATTTACTATCACCCAAATGGGATCATATTTTTGGACCGTTCTTGGAAAACCTGTAACAAAATCCATTGCTATCTTATCCCATTCCCACACTTGGAAGGGAAAATATTGTAACATAATAGGTGGTCTATGATGCTCTTCATTCACCTACTAACATGTTAAGCACCGCAAGATGAACTCGACCACCATCCTTTTCAGGACACTCCACCAAAACTGTGCCTTCAACTCCTTATACAACTTCTATGTACCTAGATGTACAACCCTTCTTGAATAGTGGTAAGAATGAAGGAGTTGTTCTTAGATAATCATAGGTATGACCATCCGATCTCTGAAACACAAAACTGAACCCCCGTCAGGTTTCCAAATCTCAATGGTCTCCTCATCATCGAGTTTTGAACATATAATTAGACATTCTGCATCAGATGTTTGTGCCTCTTTGATCATTTTCACTAAATCAGGAACAGGCGTAGCTAAAAAAGAAAACTACAACATCAAATTGGTCTTCACATGCCACATGCATGTCGGCTAATACCAACATCGAATCCCATTCATCTGAAGCTTCTTTCACCAACTGAGCATATGACTATCTACTCAATGCATCCACCACTGAATTTCCTTTCCAAAGTGTGTACATCAAGTCAAAGTCAAACATTTAGAGATACACCATCCCTATCATTTTCCTCAAATTTAAATCTAACTGTGATAAAATGTATTTCATGATTTTTTGATCCATAAACACAGTAAATTTCTCACCAAATAGATAATGTCTCAATGTTTTAAAATCATGGGAGAATGTAGGTAACCCCAAATCTTGTGTTGGGAAATTCTTCTCATGCATCCCCAACTACCTTGATCCATAAGAAACCAAATGATCTCTTTGCATGAGAAACCAACCCAAACCTGATCCTGAAGCATCACAATACACCACATACACATGTCTTGATTCTACCAAGATCAAGATTGGTGCTGATGTAAGAAGAACTATCATTTTTGGAAAGACTTTTGACATTTCTCTGTCCATTGGAATTAAGAATTCTTCATTATTAGAGCTGTCATTGGTGAAGATAGTCATGAGAAATCCCAAAAAAAGCATCGGTAGTAAACAACTAGACCAAGAGAACATAATATCTCAAAAATTGTCTTCGGTCATTTCCAAGAGATAACAGATTGTATCTTTTCAGGATAAAAAATCACCTTTCTCAGAAATGAAATGGCAAAGAAAATGTACTTCCTATATCCAAAAATCAATCATTGATAATTTTTCATACAAATGATGATCTCTCAGGATTTGTAACATTGTTCCAAGGTGCACCTCATGATCATCCCTTGTCTTTGAATAGACCAAAATGTCATCCACAAACACCACAGCAAAGGAATCCTAATATTGTTGAAGTATCTAATTCGTCAATTCCATGAAGACCATAGGTGGATTCGTTTGACCGAAAGGAATTACTATATATTCATAGTGTCCATAACTACTTATGAAAGCTGTCTTTGGAATATCCTCTTTCCAAACTCTCAATTGGTGATACTTTGACCACAAGTCAATCTTGGAGAACAAATGAGCTCCCCTTAATTCATCGAATAGATCATAAATGTGTATAAGTGGGTATCTATTTCTTTATCATTACTTGCTTAAGATTACAATAATCAACACAAAGCTGAATAGTTCCATATGCCTTCTCCACGAAAAAAACTGGTGATGCCCATGGAGACGTACTTGGTCGAATGAAACCCTTTCTTTCCAACTCCTCTAACTACACATTCAATTCCCATAATTCTATTGGTTCCATCCTATAATACGGAAGGGAAATAAGACTGATCCTCAGAAGGAGATCAATTGTAAACTCCACTTCTCTTAGAGGTCGCAACCTTGAGATGTTCTTGGGAAAGAGATCTAGAAATTGATCCACAATAGCTAGAAAACTATTTTCCTTGATATCTTCCTTTAATGCCAAAGTCAACGCTTCCAATTAGTAAGAGATCGTTCCCACAATTAATGCCAACAAACTCTTTGCACCCTTCTTTACAATCCACTCTCCTCTAAAGAGATGCTCATCCTCAGTTATGAAACTAACTATTCAACTATAATAGATGGTTTGAGCCTTGAACATTATCATCCAATCCATACACAAGATTATATCTTGGACATCCATATCCAACATCGAGAAGTCCCATTTTAGCTCAAATCTATCAACAGTTGAAGAACATGATCTACACACAAAGTCTTGACATTATATTTCACCGATAAGAGTTTTCAATTTCAAAACAAAAGGCATCATTTCTATTTTGAACATAGAAAGTCAACAACATGAGAAAAAATGAAGTAATATGATGCACCAGTATCAAAAAATGCTTGCACAACGGTATAATTATAAAGAATTGTACCTTTCATTGTAGATGATCCAGCCTGATGATCAATAATTATCTTCTCAGCTCCATAAAAATGTTTATTCACTACACTATTCCCCTTGTTTTTTTGCTGAGGTTTCCCTGGTTAAGGTGTCATGGTATTTCTAGAATTTCCATGGCTATCTCTTCTCTGCTGATGAGAATGATTCTAATTTCCTCGTCCAGTCAAAGCATATGATGCTTGTTACACCTGAGAAGTGTCTCGAGCACCTGACCTTGGAGCACTACGATAATAGCACTGAAAATGTCCCATCTTGTTGCAATTGTGACATGCTCTAGGATGTTCTATAGAATCTCACTTGATGTGGTCAAGCGAACCATGTTGAAAATAACCTACATTGCTCTAGGTTTGTGGAGGAAGGATTACTGATCCAGCCATCTAGTTATGGTTTCCACTCGCACCTTGGAAATAGATGTCCCTTTTCATCTTGTTCCCAGTAGTTGAGTTCCCACCATTTTCTATAGGTAACATCATATCTCCTCCCATAGATCCTGAGATATCACGTTTAGCCACAATTTCTCTGTTCACCATCTCTAAATAATCCTTAATACAAAGTACTATAATATTTGATCGAATCTCCTATCATAGCCAAGATTTGAAGATGTGTTCCTTCAAAGAGGTAATTTCCGTATCTTTTGGTGCAAAGCATACTATGTTCATGAATTTATCCACATGCTATGTGATAGAGAGACTCTCTTGTTTTAGGCTGATGAAGTCCATCGTTTTCTAGATCTTGAATGTGTGAGGATAGAATTGTTTGTTGAACAATACCTCAAAATCCTCCCATGTAATTCCTTCATCAAATTTAGCCTAAAATGCTAAATCCCACCACTGATTTTCAAGATCCTCAAGAATATAAGTCTCCAGTTTGACCTTTATCTCTATCGGTGTGCCGATGAAATCTAATATACCATTCATCCTACGTAGCCACACCTCTGCCTTCTCAGGTTCGGAATCACCCCCAAAATTAGGTGGATTATACTTCATGAACTTGATGGTATGATCCACATGTCGTGGCTCATTCATCCGATTCCATGTGTCCACAACTTGAAAATCGTGGACAAAACTCTGAACCAGCTCTTGGTTCACACGTGGTTCTGGTGCAACCACATTCTCTGCAGCTTCTTTGGGTTGGTTTCTACAATGCCTATCAAATGCCATTTTCTAAGCTAAACAAAAAAATCAGTTAATCTCACTCTCTAGAAACTACTCGCATAGCATTTCAAATTATATCACATCAACTATCACAACATTGTTCTCCAGAACAACCTTTTTTCTTATGTTCAACCATTTTTGAAAACACATCACACACTTATGAAAATTAAACCATTTTCAAAGTACGATTACCATTAGCTTTTTCAAAATCTCTCATTTGTTACACAATTTCATTATTTTTTAAAATTTAACACTTTTTTAACAACATGAATCATTCCATGAAATGATGTATACACTCCTAGTGGGAATTCATTCCTCAACAATGCATGTAATACTAGTCTTATTTTCCAAAACCATGACAATGAGATTTCAAAATTCTAGAAGTGTATCCAAACACATATTTACCCATCTCCCTGGTAACATGATGTTCAGAATAAACGGGTTAGATACATCCTTTTATGCTATGCATTTCTAGTTCTGACAATCCTACTCAATTATAAGATTCCCACCCAAGGAATTGACAAGAAGGGGTTTCATCTCTGAAACTAGGGACATCGATGACTACTTGTTAGGAAAGGACAGAATAAGATGATAAAATTTGTAATGCCCCACCAATTCTCATTGGATTGAGAGTACAATGAGTCATTACAAGGCCTTAATTGACATCCCCCAGATGCCCAAGGTTGGAAATAAATGCCTAAGGGTTTTAAATACAAGTGGGGGATGATTTATCTTTTAAGAAATAAACCTACCAATCATAACCAAACATTAACTATATAATGCTTGAACAAACAGAAGACAACTCAACAACTTCATGTATCTCACAACCACTTCAATGTAAGTAACAACGAAAGAATAACCATGATTCAAAGTACACAGTAGATAAAACACACAGGACTATCCAAAGACGCCAATACTATATGATCTACAAGCTCCAAGCTTCAAAATCACCAAACTTCCAATACATCATGAGGTAATGCTAAACATGTGTGAAACATTACCTTTTCCCATATCCTGGAAGATAACATCTGCAAAAGCACCAATGTTCCAAATCAAGAGTGAGTATAAACTCAGTAGTTTTCCCCCAATGACTTCCCTACTCACATCACTAGGATATAAGAGTTAGAAATAATTATATAAAACTATTTATATAAAAAAATCTCAAAATCATTTTATAACAAAATATAAACAAGTTTCAAAAACCATTCATTACAAAAATCATTTCAGTGTAATTTAATCCAATTTTCCCAGCAAGTTATTTTTCTAGAAAAATAACTAAAAAATATTTAAAACCATTTCAAAATATCCACTTATCAGCATACCCAACCATTCCTAAAACCCATGCAACTAGCCATGCATGCTACGTTATGAAAGTTCCATACTCATGAGCAGTTTCATATTGATCTACCAAGTCCTCACAAGTTAATTGTTTCCCATGTGCCATTAACCCTTTGGCACCGAGTACAAGTTCATATTTTAACCAAGCCTCGTGTATGAAATTCCCATGTTCTATTAAACATTTTTCACCGAGAACAAGGTCATATTTCAACTAAGCCTCGTATATGCAACATGAACACACACCACATATTCCCAAAGATCATGACAAACCAATCATTTCAATAAAGAAAACTTTTTATTGAAAACCATTTCTGTCAAGACCATTTCAATGCCAACCAATTTCAATTCCAAACCATTTCAATAAAACTCAATTTTTATTGAAATCCATTTCTATTGAAAAACCCTTTTTCATAAACAATTTTTCAATTCCAAAAAATAATTAACTTTAAATCATCATTTTAAATTCATCAAACTAGACCCCCTTTGCACAACTATTCACCAAGATCATGCAATTTCCAAAAACCATAAATCATCACTAATAAAGATTTTTCCAAGAATTTCACAATAAATAAACCAATTTGAATCTAATACAATTAATTATAGAAAGAGGATATGAGATTGAATCCACCTACCTCAATGGTTTTGATGAAACATTGACAACAGATGAAGAAAACACATGAAAGTCGGTCGATTCACCAAGAATGGCCTTAGTTCTCTTATACTAGCAATATAACGACTCAAAATTGAATTATATGGAATCCATAAATGTAGATATACCCACTATATGTTCAGATCTGAGAAATAAGAGATATCATAGAAGTAGATCTAAGCAGATCTAAGAAAACATGACTAATCTGGAAAGAATAGTGACATACCTCAAGAACCAGACTCAAAATCCTCAAGGGAAGGCTCTGGGATGGATCTAAATCATGTGGGGATGATTATATAGCCTAATAGGGAGATTAATCTCGAAATATGGGCATTTTGAAGCAAAATAGAAATATATAGAATAAAAACTATTATGCTCCTATAAAATAGGATCTGGATTTGAAATCTGTGCAAGGTTTGACCACATGGTTTGGGTCAATCGTGTAAGGATTGTGTGACCTTACTTCTTGTCCCAATACTCCTAATATAACCCAAAAACTCTCCCATACTTCACCTTTACCCTTTTTATAGAAACACGTTTTTTTAAGGAAACATCCCACTTTATGGAAACACCCCACTTTATGGAAACAAATCACATTATGAAAACACCCCACTTTATGGAAACAACCCACTTTATTGAAACACCCCAATTTATGTAAACAACAAACATTATGGAAACACCTAACTTAATGGAAACTCTCTATATTATGAAAACACTATATTTTATGAAAACTCTCTATTTTATGGAAACTCTTTATTTTATACATAATAAATTAAAAAAACGTGAGGAAATAGGTTATATATCCGAAACCGAGGGTACTACAACACATATCTGCTCATGTTCTAGATAATGATTATGATTTGTAATCTAAAATTTATATTATTAATGAGTTTTCATATTCACTAGACTCTAAAAAACTTATTTCACTATACCAAAATAGAAATTATCATGAATAAAACTCTTAAAATTTTAATGGGGTTATAAACCAATCCCATGATCTAAGCCAGGGATTCCCTAACACCAAAAATAAAAATCGACAACTCACATCATAACTAAACAACAATGGCATATAGCCATAAGTGAAAATAGCGTATTAAATATGGGATGGTCACATTGAATCAAAAACTTATATAAAATATTTTCTTATGTTTAATTACATCATTTAAATAATGAAATGATACTTGAATACTTTATGAATAATAATCACATGAATACATAGACACCACCATGTAGGAAAGCCAATGAAATTTCAAAGAAAAATAATAATATTTTAAGGACTTCTTATATCATTTTATGAAGAGAAAACAAACCAAGAGGCATTTGAAAGATAAAAATCAATAAATTGTGTCTAAAAACTAATAAAAAACTTTACCTTTGGGAAATCAAATCCATGAAAAATAAACAGTTGACACGCATAGTAAATAATAACAATATGGGGTAGAATTTAAAAGAAATAACATTGATATTAGTGGGGATAAATTTAGAAAATATTTAATGTTTGAGGAACCTTTAAAATCCAAAAAATGAATCCAATTGAGAGGGTGGCATAATATTGGTCCAAGGGAGGAAGAAACAGAAGTTCCAAAGTTGGTAATTAATGAAAAGAATAAAATTCATTAATTAGATTCACCCATACAAACCATTGATTTACTAGTACTCCTATATTGGGTACCTGAGTATTCACCAACAACCTGGTACTACCCCACTAGCTAGACAGTGGAGCTATAGATGTTAGAAATCATCTATACATTTTCCAAAGTACCATGTTTTTATAAACATGGTACCTAGTTCCTTTATACTTCTATTTACAGTCAGGGTTTCTTGATTACCTTTCACTGGAATGTCTCCAACTCTCTACCCAATTGGATAAAATCAAAAATTATCAATGAAATTTTTATTTACATCCAAAAAAAATCTCTAAATTATACTTGATAATTCGAGGGTCATTACAAACACTATTCCAAGGGATTTTCAACCTTCATAAGTGTCTCTTCTAATCCTCCCCATATAGTTCTAGCCACTGGAATAATAAAAAATAAATCAATTTCTAAATATATTCCACAATATGAATATAGTTCTATATCACATACATAGTGTTCATAATGTATCATCAAAGCTCCCTCTGAATCTGGTCAAAAATACACAATCATCTCTCCCAAAAGGAATACAATGTTCTAACTCGACATCATCACTTTCAACCATGTATAATGGGTCTAACATGTACTTATAGAGATGAAACATAAAAACAAAATGTACATGATAATATGTTTTAGAGTAATTGGTTGGAAACAATTATATGGTACTAATCTACCTCACTATAAAAAATGGACGTACAGCTATAGTTCAAGATTCCCCTACTACCTCAATCTATGATAACCTAACTGAGATAATACCCAAATGAACATTTTATCTCCCATATTGAACTCCAATGGGATCCACCATTATTTATAATACAATATCTTCAGACTCTATGTTATAACTAACTACATTCTAAATAACTACACCTGAAAGATTGTCTCCATACCTGGATTTTTATAATAATTGATGATTTTCCCACCTCTAACAATAAGAATGGTGTAGAGAATGATGAAAAATATAATGTCTCATAGGGAACTATTATAATTATATCATAAAAACTACAATTTTATGAAAAATCTCTCACAAATAATTTATCATAGTTTGTTTCATTGAAGACCGTATCGAAATCTCAATGATTATCCTTGTGAATATGAATATTTTTCTCTTAATTAAAATCTATATATTGGTTATAGGTTATAATATTCATTAACTACTCCCCATAGATTATTAAGGACCCTTCTAAAATCTAGATGTGAAATTTAAATAATTATCTAATATGATATGCACTAGTATTCCATGTGAATTCATGATCTCCCATAAGAATAAATTACCCAGCTCACTCAATAACTGGGTCTCTCAAATTGGAAAAAAATAATGACCATCATTAACTTGTATACCATAACTTAAATTGGATCCCTACTCCTCAACATAAAGGTGAGACAAATGAAACAGTCTATGGATAGTTCATCCCACATCTATATATGCACTGGAACTGATTAATGTAACTTTTATATCCAGTAGTTCACGACTTCACCAACTTCATGGGGTGATAATAATCCACATAACATATGATGTCCCTCCTCATACTAGGACACAAGAAGTAATACCTAATATCATGGTTCATATTCTTTATCCTTGGGTGCATGATCAATCTTAAGCTAGGGTATTCAGTCATCAAATCCATATGAATAATTAACAAAAACCTTGTTGTTTTTAAAAAGAACCTCATCAATAACCTGGGTCTACCCTATAACTAGTTCCCCATCAAGTATTCATTTCATTATACCAAAAAAACATAATCAATTTTTATGATAGAGTTTAATCAATCTAGATGTGATAAATTAATAATCAGAGAATAAAATTTCACACCCTCTTAACCTTTTACCATATCCATCCATGATTCAAAATATAGGATTATCAGCCTCTACCCATCACTATATTATCAAGACACATACTCCCAAGTATTCCTTCTATTAGAATTTCTTATAAAATTACCCTTCTAGGGACATAATCTATATAACATTTGATTTCAATGAAATTGTCACCCCAATTCCATTGTCATAGGATCATGAACTATAGATAAAGTATATAACATAATATTTTTTGGTCCTTCTGTATTTAAAATCCCACCAATAAGAGATAGAGGTTCTCATACAATATTTCATGGAACATAATAGCTAGCTTAATAATAAGGTTGTGTTAGTACCATTCATAGGTTCAAAAATAAAGAGACCTATTAGTAACCACTGTATCCTCTTATATCAACACATTTCCCAAACCAACTGAAGAAGAATTACAATGAATTCATTAACCTTCCTTATATTAGGATTAAATATAAATGGATTATATATTAATTTCAATTTCAACCAATAAAATTTTTATTCACACTAATCTGTCTACTTGTATTTCACTCTCTTAATGGTTATGCCCATCATAAGGACATCCAAGTGATAGAATTCTGGAATAAAAAAATATAATTTATAAAAAAGATAAGGATTTATAAAATCTTAAATTCATTCCCAATTCTGGAGTATGATGGAAAATATTACACCGTCTCTAGTTTAATTGAAATCCATTCAACCATTACCAAATTATTGACATTGTGCACTCTATAAAATAAGAAGCGGAATATTGAGAGTAGCAATAATACCCCATATACTCAATAGATACTCAATAAAATCACAATATTCCCTTTATTTAACTTAAAATCCCGATAATACACTATTATACCATCAATAAACACCATGAAAATGGATTATATAATTTTATGAACAATTCAATTCATGTGAGGCGTGAATGCTGCTAATGAATTAATTAAAATAAAATGGAACCACATAGAAACTATGATAAATCTACTAACACCTAAACAATATACTTTTTATATATTCTATAATGACATATAACTGATGATTCTTATACCATTGATCAATAATTATGAACCATCAGGCTCACCACAATTGATGAAACAAATTTCATATCCATGAAAGTGGAATCTTATTCTTCAAAAAAACATGATTACCCTTTTATTAATCTATAAATAACTTCATGTTTTATCACCCTTAAATATTCATATGTCAAGATCACCCCAAGGAGATGTAATCAAATGGATAAAAACATTTTCTTCTAGATCCTTGAGCTACACCTTGATCTATCCCAACTCGGATGGTTTCATATGATTAGAATTTATCGATATAAGAATTGTAATAAAAAATTATCAATCATGAAATATATCACACTATTATTAAAAAATTTTGTAATGTTTCCAGTGAATACAAACTAGAAAAAACAACTAATATAAGAAAAATATATAGGGAAATCATTAAATCTGTTGTAAGGATCATCTTGGTGGTTTGTAAATTAATGGTTTTAAACCGGTATAGTTAATGTACAACATTACCTTCCATAAAATACCAAACAACCAAACTAATTATATCGCTCCATAATAAGGGAGTTGAATGAAACACACCTTTCATAGAAATCAATAAAATCGTGAAATAATGTCAATAAATGCATCCCTAAGATAGAAGCTAATGTGGTTGTATTCAAGATGAAGAAACACCATAAGATATTATGGCCTCAAACTATAACTAATGTCAAATAAATCTCCTAGATTGATCTCACCTCTTCCCCAAAGACATATATAGATCTAAATAATTATATGGAAATAACAAAATAATACTAAAAATATAAAAAAATTAATGATTTCATCCTAAAGTAAATAGAGTATCAAAAACTTTAGAGGAAACTAAAAAAAATACATATCTTGGTAAAAGTAACCTCTAACCCACCATCAAGAACTATTCCATCAAAAATACCTTCTAACCATAGTTTTTTTTGACCAAAATATTTTTATCTCACCTGGGGAAATTACCATTTTGGATTCTACTATAACTTCCCATATGATCCTCAACCACCTCCACTACCGAACTCCTAGACAACATTTTATTTTCTATCTATTAAGGTCCATTAGATTAAGATTGAGGGCCTTGGGTCTACCATAGTCCCTAAACTATACACTTATATGGAATCCTCATACAAATATAGTGAAATTCCTCTATCCCTTCAAAAAAAATTGACTCTCTTTATGGTTTTGGAAATGAACTATATAAATAACTAAACTGGATACACTAATATCTAACTACCACATGTACACATAAATGAGAGAGTTATACATTAATTCCATACCATGGATATAAAGACAAACCATGGTCGACATCATTAACAATCCTATTCCAACAACCAGATTAGTAAAAACCATCTCAACTAGAAAGGCCACTACCATGCTGTAGAAGATTGGAAAAGGGAGTGTTGTGATATCATTGACCATTATCTTCCTAGTTGTATGATCTATATGAACCACCTTAGAATAATATTCCATTCTAATAATCCTCACATGACTCCTAAAATATTATCAAATTATAGTGTTTAACCTACAGTTCTTATGGGCCTCATTCCCTGTAAATAAGGGAGAAGACAAGAGAAACTCATTAAATAGAGAGGTGTAATCTATCAAAAATAAAACTCTATAATGAAATATCCTAAACTCATAGGAATTTTAAGTGTACCAAAATATATATGATAACTAATAAATTAATAATTATTTAAAATCCTCCTATAAAAATGCCTTATTTATCCTAGTATAGGCCTTCACACTCCATAATATCATCTTTGGCCCCAAAAAAAGGAAACCATTCAACTTCAATCTCCACTTATTAGGTTCCAAGAAAAGATAAAAAATCATCTCAATAATATAAATCTAAAAATTAGAATATTTAGTACTCCAAGTTATATGTAAATATGGTGTATATTTATTTTAGAAGTCTTAGGTGAAGTTTAGTATAGTAGGCTCCCCTTGATGTGTACCTCCCCCTCCAAAAAACACCAAATAGAACACCCCTGAGTGAAGGGTATCAGTTTTCAAGTATATAGAAATAACCTTAGGAGCATGATAATCTCCCCCTATTTTTCAAATAGATGTATAAAAATAATGTTACAAACTTATGAAAAATCCCCCAACTTTTTCATGTGTATCTCTAAGGGACTTCATTGAGGTGAAAGTTTATGAAATTATATAAAATATACATAGAAAAGCATATAATAGCCTAAATATTAATATAATTTTAGAAACCAACCATTAGAAGACTCATAACATAAATTCTGATAAAAAACTCTCATTCTTGGGGTCAAACCCTAATGTTCTACTAGATATGATACCTAAATACCTCAACCCATAGCATAGCCAAAGTCTATGACTTCTTTTTTTATACCTATATATATATTAGAGTTATATCAAATTTATAACCAGAGTAAATATACAAGTTTAAATTTTTTATATTCCAACTATAATTTAATTTGAAAATCATAAATATATTATGGTTGAGATTTAATTAATTTATAATTTCATTTTTCTATATCATTTTTTTAATCACACAAAATAATTCCTATGAAATGGGATCCAAAATTCCTAAATGATGCATAAACTCGTGATCTATTCCCATTATGGGCATGATAAATTCAAATAAAATATAAATTGAAAAATAAAATGTATAAAAAACAGTGAAACAAGAACCTATAAACAAGCCCGAGAAACTTGAGTTTACTCTATACTGGTGTTATCGTGACATAAGAATAGATTACCACCCAAGGTTTGACACTATTATCTATAATATACTAAGACTAAAATAATAAATCATGAAATAAGGATTTTTAACAATTTTTTAATTCCTTGGTCCAATTCACCAAGTTTGGGATGGATAACCACATTGAATCATCCATGCCTCCTGATACACAAAAGGGTATCGATTAGAAATACATCTTCAATCATAAATTGGGGACATCAAACCCACATTATCGATCCATATAACTAGAATAATAATAAAATAACTAAATAATCAACTGGGTAATAATATGGACTCAAATAAATAAGAAAACCTTATAAATGAAATCCTATAAAATAAGAAAATGAACATATTTCAAGCATAAATAGTAAAAATGTTATTCCTAAAGGAATCAGAACAATACATGTGATGAATAAAAGTGTAAAATAATAATATATTCCATGGTAAAAAAATCCATGAATATATTCTTGTATCAAACCCATTAATGACAAACTCCTCCTATTAATCTACCTACCATAAGGGTGTTTCCCTAGCCCGGATCCCTAGAAATGTTATACACACACCAAGGTGACTGTTAAATGTGTGATTATATTACTCAATGAGACACACTTGATATCAATATATCAAAGGTTTGGAAAATTCTGTGACTGTATTCATGATAAAGGAATAAATTATAAACAAGAGTTCACACAACTTAAGTTATCTATCACTAACTAGGCCATTATAAAACATAAATATACATGATTAACCCAATGGAATAATTAAAGGCTTGTCTCCCAATAATGGATCATTAATAGTGGTGTAGGAAGGTGAGGTTTTACAATAAAAAACCTACTATATACACAATAACATATAATAAAATGATCTAAATAGGTAATTACCTAACTAAACTCTCGCATACTCGAAACCATTTAGGAATAGTATAAGGGGAGGGCATAAAATAGCCAAAATCTCATAAATATACAACCATATTATAAAATAGGGTTTTTTGTTATAGAAAAATTTGATAAAAACTTCCCACAATATACACATAGCTTTACTCATAATTTATCCACTTGATTTATAAAATATCTCAATAATATTGGATCAAATATTTACCATATTGGCTACACTCTCTACCCAACCAATTTCAAAATCTCATGCTAGCCATTTTCAATACAAAATCATTTCAAAATTTAATTGGGTTTGAGTTCAATCCCATCATCTAGGAAATATATTCCCCAAACCATAAATAAGAATAAAAAATTGGCATTCCTAAAAAACAAATAAGGAAAAAGAGTAATCAAAAAACATAATCAATATGGGTAATTCACTATAAATATTAAACATCCACGAAACCCCTAAATTTTGACAATTGTAACATTATTATTCTACCATAACACATAAATATATTATTTATAATAATAATATGCATATTCAGACACACAAAAATAGCGCATGAAAAATAGTTTATAAAAGTGAGGATTTCCTAACTCAATCCTTAGAGAGTAATCGTTACAAGAGGTGTCACCTAATTCATGGTTAATAAATCATAATTCTATATACTATAAAAAACCATATGTTCATGATTTTGATACAGTGTATAATGAAATAGTGGGGTCTCACCACAAATAGATGGGGTAATAATTAATCAAGGGGGTTATTGAAACAGAGGAGCATCGATTCCAATTTTATTTTTTGTTGGATAAGCCTTTGGAATCCAAAGAGGGAGAAAAGAGGAAGAGTGAAACTTTACTTTTTGGATGAAGAATAAAAATAATTTAAAATAGGTTTTATATTTAATATATGATAAAACATTAATGGGATTCACACAAATAGACCACTGGGAAATCAGTCAACCAGAACTAGGTACTCAGTGCTCCATAGTCCCATTCTACACCTCTAGAAACAACCTAATTGGGATACATGGTCTAAAATTCTCCTAGATATTTCATCAGGTACCTAGTTCCCTCCACCTACTAATTTCTATACGAATAACCCCTTAAACCTGTTAAGAATGATTCTAACTCCAAATACATTATTAATACATCCCAAATTAACTATTAAAATTTTATCTAAATTAAAAAAAAAGCTCAAATTGATACCATTGAATTTAGAGTTTTTTCATCATTAATTTTCATCATAATTTCTATTAATTTTATTATTTTACATATTTTATGAAAAACATTATGGTTTGGATTTTGAACATTCATTATTTAGTTTATTATGATATTCAAAAAAATGTTTTTAGATGTTGAAATGCACCCATTGATCATTAAGGGATATCAACTCATAAATAGTCAAACAATATTGTAATAAATATGTTGTGTTTGTTTATTTCTCACATCCATTTAACTATAAAATTATTTTTTTATTTATTATTATATGATATTCACTAATTATAATGGGAATGATGTGTTTTCTGGGAATATATTTTATGAGTAATAATTTACCACCCTCTAATTCCTCATCATTCTCAACCTAGGAATGCATATTTTAATTCTTTTTTGTATTTTTTTTATTAACACGTCTAGTTTTTTATATTTTCACATTGTTATTTTATTTTTTAATATTGGATTTTTGGTGATGTTAGTGTTTTTGAGGAAAAAAATTAATGTCTAAGGTCACTTTTTAAAAAAAGAAATAAAAAATATTTCTGAATTTTATTTTTTATGAAAACTTATATATTAAAATTTTAAAAATTGTCATTTGGTTTACCATGTGAGTTAAATAACTAACAAAAAAGGAATAGAATTAAAAAAAATATGATAATGTTGGATAAAATTTTTATATTAGTGTTTTTTTACTAATGTTAAATTTTATATAATTTTTTATACTTCTATAATGAAATATATAATATCTCTTATCTTACAAAAAATTATCTCTAGTGGAAAATATTGAAATTTAAATTTATCATAGTACTTTAATTAAATGAACTAATTAACCATACTTACTCCCCTAAAGTGACATAAATTATTTTGTGTTCAAGAAAAAACTATTGATACTCAAATAGAGATGAAAATCCATGATAGGTGCATAAATTGATAAATTTTGATATTATGTTCAAAAACACATAGTAAATTCTTCCCTAAAATGTTAAAAAAATACAATAAAAAATATAAGAATCAATGAAATAAAGTGTGAAAAATAAATATTAAATTTTTTGGAATGAAAGTACTAAATCACTAAGGGAAAAGAACAATGAAGGATATCATATACTATATTTCAAAATATATTAAAAATATATTTATAAAAACTAATTACAAGGAGTAATTAACTATCCATACACCTATAAAGTGACTCAAAACAATCTATGAGCATGAGAATAATATTAAGTCCTAAAAGAAGATAAAAAACATCTAGAAGAACAAAATTGGAAAATCTGAATATAATGTACAAAAATATAGAATCAATTATTTATAATATATAAATAAATTAGAGGATAAAAATATAATTTTGATCGTCCTTAAGTTTTAACAAAAATTAAATATAAATTTTTTTTAGTAAAACACTGAATCTGTAAGAGAAATAATCATTATAATATATACTATCATATGTTAATAAGTACAAACTATGGATTCTATAAATTATTATAAACATGTTTATAAAATATATCTATATAAATAAAAAATCAAATTATTAGCACATAGAATTTATTTAATATATAATCATAATTATCATGATGAAATTTGAAGAATATTTGATTCTAAGATTATCACGGTCACAAATCATTACTTGTTTGAGGAATATAACTTTGAATGTCAATTATGAACATACGAATTATTCTCTCATGTCCTTTATTTAAGATTCATTATGAATGTATTATACTTAACAAGAAAATATTTGTGTATGTTTATTGGATATTTTAAATGTAATTCGATAAAAATGGATGGATACATTAACATAGAAATAAAAGAATCTGAAATGTAAATTACTTATATGATCATCAACTGTGTATAGCTTAGAGAAAAATGAATTTCCTATTGTAAATATTCCATGATGAAAAATTTATATATGATATATGTTGGTCTTTATTGATTTATAATTGATAATGTTGTATAAAATGATATATATTGTTCTAATGGAATGTCACATGCCTTTATTCTATATCATAAGGTATATTTTGTGGAATTTTGTTGGTTATAATACATGTTCCCATCCACCAGTGAACTCTTATTGATAGGATAACATCCACTATAGGGAATCCCACCCCACATAGTTTTATTACCTCTTTCCACTAGAAAATTCTTCATGTTAGGGTACAGGTTATTGTCTCATTGTATGATGGTTATAAAATAAAATATGGGAGAATTACAGTTTTAAAGCACAGTAATAATTTTCATCCACTATAAAAATTAAGTTAATCTATTTTTAATATTTAAAATAAAATCAATTATGTGAGTAAAAAAGATAAAAATGTATATAATATAGTAAGTACATGGGAATTTAATTTAAGAGGTATTTTTACTATTATTGAAAAAATGGCTAATATAGTGAAATTTCCAAAAAAATATGTGGTCTACTGGTTAGAAAAAAATATTCCTACAAAAAGAGATTATTAAATTAAAACATTTTACCTAAAGTGTAAAATTTATTTTTATAACATATCTAACATATTCATGATATTAAACTAGTTTTAAGGAATCATCATTTTTATATCTATCATAATTTATTTCTTCCTATCCATAGAATCCCTAAACTAGACTTGTTTGTAGTAGCTCACTTCCAAACACTGAAAGTAATTGAGAACTTTCATCATATCCACAGAATCAATCATTGCATATGATTAAAAATTCCTCTCTATTCTTGAAAAAAAAATTGATCATACAAGATAAAAAAAAGAAAAAATACAATGAAATTTTATAAGAGATTTACAATTTCCAACATACATCATTATTTCATAATAGAAACACTCAAAATGAATAATATTTCACTAATCATAAGTGATATAAATAATAAGAAATTTTAAATCATCAAAAAAATAGTGTGATTAATCAAATTTTTTTTTATTATTCACATGGTTAATTTTTATTTATAATCGTTGTAGTAACAAACATAAATGGTAGAATTTTGAAAAATAGAGTTAGTTGAACAGTATGAGTATCAGTTTCTTCAATTACCAATGAAATCAACCTGTTTTTCTATATAATGTTTTATTTAAGGATAATTACTAAAATATGTCGAAATAATATTGGTATAATAGGGAAATAAACTTTATATAAATAAATTATTGTAAAACGGTTATTTTTATAAGATATTTCAGTAATCCTAAATTCATTATTCATTAGTATAACTACTTAAATAAAAATTTAAAATTGCATCATTTTAATATAAAGTGTATTTTGATTTCAAAATAATGAAAATAATTATGACATTGTCTCCACAAAAATCCATTTTTTTAAACCCAATATGCATATGAAAATTTAATATTAAGTAACATCAAAAATAACAACGCCATATAATAAACATGATAGATATTCCTTCACCCTTTTTATTGAGAAACAATTATACCAAATTCATTATAAAATAAATTAAAATAAATTGAAATAGATTAACTTGATATGGGGGAAGAAAAATACAAGTAGGTAAATATATAATGTAAACAATATAAAAACAAAAAATTACAAAAAATTATCCCAATTTATAAATTTCAAAAGGATATACAGAAGAATGAAAAAATAATCAAAAAGTTAAAATTTAATTATACTTTAGATTCATTTTATCATGTGTTTTTATTACTTCTTAATATTTTATATTTATTCAGATCATTAATAAAAATCCTATTATCATAGATGAGGTAATATAATTGTTCTAAATCAATAAAATTTAGAACCATGAACTCTTATATAATAAGATCTTCTTATAGAGTAAATTACAATTGAACATATACACCTTCCAAAAGAATCCTATCAAGAATATCCTTATTATAGTTTACATGATTCTATATTACCAAACTTTGAACTTCACATTCATCACTAATAATTATAGAGGGTTCTATGGATGCATCTAATTATATAATTTATTTTTGAAGGATAACTTTAATCATCCAATATGGAATTTTTAGCTTCTTCACATAGACACTGGAAAAAATAACTCTGATGAAAATTATTTTAGAAAATAAAAGATCATATTGAATATTCAAATATATACATTCCTTGAAATTTATTTATATATATATAATAATAATTTAATAATTTTGTTATCCAAGAATTATTTCTATTTTTTATGATTAGTATTAAAACAATTCGATATAAATTAATTTCCAAATAAATAGGCCATATAGGTTATTTTAAGTGTTAAATAATAAATTTCACTAATTGGGAAAATAAATAGCTAAATTTTCAGGAAATATTGAATACTACCCTTATAAAAAGTAATAATATTAAAAAAAATTATCATCTATCCTAAAACTAATAATAAATTCATTATAATAATGTAATACATAGTTGAAAAGTAACACCTTCCTAAAAATATCTTCCAAAAAAATGGATGGTAATTAAATTCAATGTTTATCTCAAGGAAAATCTTAATATATATATATATATATCCATTATTAAAAAATATTACGAAATTAATAATGAATATATGTCATTAAAAATGAAAATTTGTTAAGAATATATTATCAATAAAACTGAAAAAGATATCAAATTAAAAAAATGATAAAATTGAAAAACATCTTTCATTTCCACTAATGGAGTTTTCAAATATAAAAATATTTATGAAACAATAATAGGATTTAAAATAAATTTACAATGAACATTTGGAACATATGTTTAATTATTAAAAATTTATCATAATTAAGTGGTTTTCTAAAAATATCATCAAGATAATTTTATATTCTAATAAAGTTGATAAAAATATCAAATTTTTATATATGACCCCTCAAGAAATAGTTTCAAAAATATATATGATTTTCTCATGATTGATGTATTATTTTTTTAGATAATTAAATATAAGTACAACTATTATAAAGAATTGGGTCTAAGTAAAACTCAATCAAGAATATGTGACTGTGTGTTTCATCTACAACACATGAGCACGATAACTTTTTGTAGCAACATATTCAATGTTAATAGTTTAAGGTGATACAAAATGGTTCCTCTGGATAGACTATGAGGCTAAAACCTATCCTAAGAAATGAAATTTTCTAAGAGTATAATTTTAATATGTCATATATCCTTGTTGGTCATTATCTGATTAAAATTTTAAAGAAATTATAGAACGGTATAATATTTAATGTTCTGAAGTAAATTTATGGTATTTATAAATTCATTTTATCACATTATAAAATATTTTTTGGAGTATTTTTAAATTTCGTACATAAAAATAATGATAAAATATGTTTTACACTTATTGTAGATAGACTTGGTAAACATTATATCACACGTCTATAAATATTTTAGTTTAAATTTTTTTTGATTTCATCAAGGTAAATCTTAATAGAAGTTTTTACAGGAGTAATTTTTTATTATTACCTTTCAAATCCAAAAAATTTGAGTAAATATTTATTATTTTTATGTTCAGTTAAAGTATTTTTGTTTTGTTTTTGAAAAATCTAAGAACCAAGGAAAAATGATATTCTCCTATAATGGTTATTTAAAAGTCTCATTTCATGAGTTTTTAAATACTATTAGAAATATATGTTTTATTTTAATAAAAAATAAACTAATAAACGTATATTTTAACAACGAATGTATTTAAGAAAAAAAATTATAAAAATGGAGGGCTCTACACATCCAATAATAAAAATAATTTTATGAAAATATATTTTAATTATATTATAACAAGATCTTGCAGCTTTTTAATTCTGTATATTTATTCAGTAAGTTTAGATTCTTCATCTAGAAATTAAATAATTTCATGGCTAGGAGGTAGTTCATCATAAAATTCATCTTTTACATAAGAATTTATAAAATCACTTTTAACAACCACAAAAAAAAATTAATCCTTAGACGAGATAAAAATGATAATAGGATCTTGATAAAATCTTATCGTAATACAAGCTAAAAATATTCTCCATTTTATATTCCTACTCCATTAAAATATACTTTAAAAAATATCTTTATTATAATAATAATTCAATTTTAATCATAATTATATCCATAAAAAGATTTTACTCTAATTTCTAGTAAATCATTATGAAACAAAACTATGGTAAAAAAAGGGTCTCATTAAAATTGATTGTGTTCTTCTTACATGGATCGTATCTAGATTTTATCATAAAAATCATCTTCTATTATTATATGTTCATATTTTTATTTGAAAGAATTATTATCACATTTATTTGATAGGGAACTTCTAGTTTTAACCTGTTTACTTATATCCTCAATAATATAATCATAGGTGTGTTTCATTAAGAATAAATGATTTTAGTTTAATGTAGTAATTTGAACATCATGTAATTAATCTACATCTATTTTTTATGTAATTTGTTGATATTGAAAATGTGATGGACTAACTTCTTAATGATTTACAATGGGTATTTTAATATTATCTTCTAGGAAACTATCAAAATAATTGTTAGAAACATCACAAATATTATGAATTTATAATTATTTTACAAAAAAAGAATCATATTCATCAAATTTTAGAGTATATATTTTCATAAAAACAATAATTATTTTATTAAAAAAATCTATAATATTTAATATTTATAGAATAACAAATAAAATTTTCATATTTTGGGGATCAAATTAATATAATTTAACATTCTAATTTAGAATAAATAATTTACATATAAAAAATCTAAAGTATCAATGTTTTTTATTTCATCAAATCCACAACTCAAAATGAGTTTTATTAAAAAAGGTTTGAGTAATTAAAAATTAACACAAAAAATTGGAGGAAGCATAGCCTCATCCTAGGAATGACTAGAAATGTAATACTCAATTTGAAAATTTTGATTAATTTCTGGAATAATTTTATTTCTTAATTCATCTAAACAATTATATTTTAGTATCATTGGTGTAAAAAATTATGACTAATTCCTTTTTTTAATAACAATGTATTAAATTCATTGTTTACATACTCACCACCATGATCACTCAAGATACGAATGAGTGGTATATTGTTATTATTTTTTATAGAAGCATAAAATACCTTAAAATTATTATGTTCATTGAATTTTTGAGTGATAGATTAAATGCTTGTAAATATATTGTAATCATCAGCAATGGCATGCATATAATATTTTTTACAATACATATAGTATTTATATATTTAAATAAATTCATGTGTTCTATCTATAAATCTTCTTGTATTTTATTCATATGTTATATATTTAAAACTATACCTGTATTGAGTACTAAATTGGAAAGAATCACAATATCTGGATGAATTAAACCTTTGTTATCATATATTAGTAACATTTCATCTATTAGAAAGTTTACTTAATGTATGAATGTTACAGTGACAAAATATCATTTTCTAAAACCACAATAAGTCTTCATATTTAAATAAACATTAAAATTAAGATTTCTTTATTTTTTGAATCTAAATATGTGATCATTTTCATACCAATCAATAGTTAAAATAAAAATATGTTATGAAAATTGAATACTACTTTTATCAATCCTATTGTTCACAACATATCCCTTATAACATTACTTAATTATTGTGAAAAGGTTGTTCTAAAGTCACAAAACATATAAAACTTATAAAACATTTGGAACAAGTGTTTTTCAAGAAAAGAAACATCAACTAAATCGATTATTCACTAGTTTCATTGTCTTAAAAAGATTCTAATCCTCCTTTAATTATATTTAAATTTTATAATTATAATTTTTCTTCATTAATATGTCAATAAAAACCATATTAAATGAAAATTTTGTAACATTTTGTATTGGTATTATGAAAGAAAATGAAATAAAATTCTGAAATATTTCTTGATGTGGTTTTCTATAAACTAAGTCACATATTCAGATAGTTCATCATATGGTTGGGGAATAGAAATCTTGAATATATCTTGATTATAGTATAATAACATAAAGATTGGAAAATTTTAATGATAAGTGTAACAATATAATAAATTCTATGTTTCTTTATATATTTTAAATTCACTTATAATATAGAAGAAAATTATTCAACATCACCTGGAGATGAAAATAATAATCCACCGAACATCATAAAATTAAATTCATCGTAATATGAAAAAACATTAGCTATTATAAATGAAATGTAAAGATATTTAATTCTCATGAATACAGAATATTATATCAGAATACTATGCATGCATTTATTAAATCAAAATATATTAAAAATAATAAAATAATTTATAATTTAATATTTAAATCTAAAAACATTCAATTAAATAAAATTTAGAAAGTAATTCGTTGAGTTAATTTCTCTGGGTTCATGTACTGGAAGGAAAAAAATAAGATCATTATTCATGTAAGATCAAACAAAAGGCCAATTTATTGGTCCCAATTTCATTATTCTCGGTTCTACCTACTTTGGCCTTTTTGGATCAATAAATTTCCAACCATCGCTACTCCAACACTGGGGGTCAACCCCATCCATATGTCTCCATGTTGTGAAAAGAAAATAATCCCATAAAAGGAAATTCTTAAAATCATAATTTTAAAATAAATTATAATATTTATCTATTGATTGGATCAAAGGTATCCATAAATATAAAACTATCAAAATGTATCACAGACTCAATATTTGTCAGAAGGTTTTTCTTCAAAACATGGAATCCCTCGACTAAAATTATTGGTTTTATCTCATTTCCACACACTAAAAGTAATTTATCTCTATGTTAAAAATCATGTTAACCGTCGATCTAGATGAACATAAATTATTCTATTTTTCAATACTTGGAATCCCTAAATCATAAAACATCAAAAAATGAGTAATTACAGTTGAAATTTTAAAGAGCTGCACAACACAAATCTATATTTGATATACAGTATCACTCAAAACACCAAACCCAAATGAATATTGATATATTAAATGAATGTTATTAATAAAATCTAAAATAATAAAACTAATTGTCAATAAAACAATTTAATGAACTAAAATTTCATAAATAATACGATTCATAACACTTAATGTACTAAAATTGTTCTTGACCGATAAAATAATTTCTTCATTATATATTGAATATCCATTTTAATGATAAATTTAAAAATTCAAAAATTTTAATTTCAAAAAATAAATTCCATTTTTTGATTATTTTTTAAAATTAATTGATTTCTTGGTGAATTGTAAAAACAATTATTTGTTCTAAAAATATTATTCTTATGATATTATAATGTAGCAAGAATAAATTTAAATTTATTGAATCCATTTTTATATAATAATAATAATATTTATTATTTAAAATAATTCATTTAAAAATTCAATTTTGAATTTATGAAAACTAAAATTAACGTTTCCAAAATTTAAGTAATATTTTACTTTATAAAAAGAATTTATTCATTTATATTGAATATAATTTTTGAAAACATGAATAAATTAAATAAAAAATATATTTTTTATTTAAGATCAAAATGTTCATATTATATAGTAAGTTTAATTCAATTATTTTGAATATAATTGTGATAATTGAAATTGATTTTATTAACCATGATAATGGTTAAAGGGTTGTTTTCTAAGAATTATTCTATTAATGTTGTGAAATTTTTATTTAATAATATAATTTGAAATGTTTTTTATAATAAATTTTATATTATTTTTCCAGATATATAAAAAATTACTATCAAACAATTTTTTTAGTAAAAATTATTATTGGATATTATGAACACTTAATAATAAAAATAATTTTTTTCCACAGAACTGTTTTCCTATATATTAATTTTTTCATTTAAATGAAAATTTAATAATATATAGAAATTGAATTATAAAATATGGATCCAAACTTTTTTTGTTTAACATAAATATATATATATATATAAGGATCCCTTTAAATATTTAGTAAAATATAAACTTCAAGGACAAAAAACTAGTTACCAAGGTAAAAACCAATTTGTAAAATTCTAAAGAATGAAAACAATATAGGGAAAATGAATGGTGGAGGATTTTACTACCTTAAATCACCTAAAACCAAATTATTTGAAGCCCATGAATCTATTTACCAATATATATTGTCATTGATCTACTAAAAAATAATGAGTATTCACAAAAATTTACCCTTTCATCGCTTATAAAATGGGAACATTTCCAACACTTCATGCCTCCCTTATTCCAGCGAATTTAATTATAAAATTATAAAATTGTGATACTAAAATAAATATATCTCATTTTCATAATATTATTATTTTAATTATATATCCTAATTCCTCCATTTACAAGTATATTTCCAATAGATTCTCAAGTTCTCAATTTGTATATTTCATACACACTTAGTTTTTTATTCTTAATATTACTCTACCAAACATATTATAAACATGCTAAAATTTTTAAAGTAGTATTATTAATATTATATAATTTTATTATATTAATTTATATATAATTATTCAATTCATTCAATCCTCTATGAATAATAAAACAATATTGACCATGTATACGTAAGGATTAACGCTAACATGAAAGAAGGTTTTCTTTTCAGCCCCACCTTTCATGGTTTGTAAGAAAAATGGATTTCATGAATTAATATGCTTAATATTTAAATAATTTATAAATAAAATGATAATATATCATATGCCTTTATTCTATCCCATTAATTTGGAAACGTAACCATTAATCATTCATATAGTAGTCTACCACCTCAACAAATGATTAATTTTGTTTTTAATCACCACCCATCATGGGTAGTATAAAGAATAAATTTAATTAATATAAATGATATTTATAAAATCTAAAAAATATTATATTAACTTTATATGAATAAATATCTTTACTCATAAAATTATTATAAGACACTGTCAATTGGTTCGAGTTTTACCATCGATATGAATAGTCTTATATTTTTTAATACAAGAGTTATTGAGGAATGTTATATAAATATAATACTATTTATTAAAATATTATTTATGATTTTTTAATAATTGTAAATATTTTATTAATATGTAATATGTTTTTAAGAAAATCTTCTTTTGCTCAACAAACAAGCCAGAACGAGTTAAACGCAATTCCCTTTTTCACATACAAAATCGATGTCGTTAAACAAATCAAATTGAACATAAAAAATTATTGAAAAAAATTATTATTCTATCTTGAATGTTTTTGAAATAATTATAATTGGGTAAATAATGAATAATAGCATTATTATTACCAAATTAGATCAATATGATCATGATTACACACACCCGATATTAAATATAGACAATAACGACCTGATATATATTCTGAAAAAATTATAAATGATGTTTAAAAAAGGTTATAGATATGAATAAGGATATAAATTAGGTTATTTTTATAATTATTTTTATTATAAAGGATATTATAGCGTGTTCTAGTAATCAAGAACACAATGTAATGGGTTCATTGTCTCAAATTTTATTTCTAGAGTAATATTTCATATTTCGACAATGATATCTTTGAGATATTGTGATGACTATATAATGGATGTGTTTTACCAAATTCATGTAATTCATGGGGTTTTAAGTTTTGTGCTTTTTTATTTCCATAAATGGATTTTGATTCAAATGATACCAAATCTATGAGGCCTTACCTCCCTTTGCTGAGTTATACTTTATCCTGTTGAAATTCGTTTTTCCAATATTGGTTTCTTCTACACTAATATTTTATGTCACATTACAAAATATTTATCTCTAGTTAAAAATTCCCACAATAATTAAATATTCCTCCTTTATGAATATAATTCCCATAAAAAAGTATATCATTATTCATAATAACTCCTTTCAACTTTAATGTTGGTTTCCCCATAATTTCTGTAATTTTCTATCCAGCCAATTTTATCCTTTATATTTTGATACCCAGTAATTTACTCTCTTATGTGATCTTCATATTTCCCATATCATATTATAAAAAAATATTTTTTTCTTTTTTATGATATGATTTTTCACCACTTGTATTTCAAAATTTTAAAATTTTTCTATTATTTCAAAATCAAGTGTTTTATCTTTCACTCCAAGTTTTTTATCACCTTTATGACTTATAAAGGATCTATTATTTACGTTTATTTTTAAAATTAAATTTTACCAAATTTTCCAATTCACATTTAAAATAATTTATTTTTAATTTAATAGGTAACATATTATTTTATAATTAATATTAACACATTTTTTAAAAAATATTTTATTGTTTCGCTACCATTTTCCTCAATATCATCATAAGATATATTTTATTATAAATTATTTTCCATGAATCATCATATAAATATTTTTTCAAAATATTATTTTAGTTTTGTATAATATTTAATAATAAGTATTTACATTCTTAAGATCATTTTGGAGATTTTATCTCAAAATTTTATAAAAAACTATATTTTTTTCATTAGTTTACTATGATGTGATGAATGATTATTTCCAATGGGAACACATATTTGTGAATGATTAATGGATGGGGTCCTATATCTCCCCACAATGAATTAAATATGGATTAGTATATCATGGGATAAATATGTTATGTGTGGACTTTTTTTGTTCATAACATGAAGAGTGGAATTTTTTTCACAACATGAATCGTGGAAATTTAATTTGTTCACAAAAAAAATATTGGACCTTTTTTTGTTCGCAACATTAATAGTGATATTGTTTTTTATTCAAAAAAACTTAAACCGGGATGTTATATTTTTTCACAAAGTTATAATTTCCAAATGCTGATGTTTTTTCCAGTGTTATTTAGTTTACAAAAAATCAAGGTTTTAGTGTATTTTTATTTTATATTTTTGTGATTATTCAACAAGGATCATATTTATCATCTTATAATTTTGAACACCTTTTTCATGTTATATTTTTTTCATTTGAGTTTTCATTTCCAACAATAATTATATATGGAAAACACTTATTATTCCATATTATTTTTATTATGAAAATTACCCTCGTACTATGTTTTCTCATAATTATATGATATTTCCCTTGGTAAACTATTGATAGATATTCCAATACAAAGTGATTGAGATCAGCCATTTCTTATTTTTCCATTCCCTCGGATATGAATATAAGTATATCTTATTGGAAGTCCATAATTGAGGTTATAGGAGTTAAATTATGGAACGATGTTCATATGTGTCATAAAATAATTTACTTATGTGTCTAGTTGTAAGAACCTGGTTCTTCTATTATGGCATGGATCTTTCCTTTTCAATTTATTCTTATGAAAATCAGGGGATAGTGGTCTAGGGATGGCTGTTATCTTATTACACGATGTGACTGGGGACTACAAGTCGTTTAATTTTATGCACATGTTGTGTCTGGAGGGATAAATGCCATGTAATCCAAGAACAAAACTATGTAATTGGTAGGCCATGAATTGTACAGACAGGGTGTGTAGTCTCAAGTACACTATGTGTACTTTTTTATAATTAAGTTGAGAATTAGTGTCATTTTTCTAGATAGACATAAACAAATCCTCCTTGGACGAGCAGTGCACCTAGGAAATATGAATCGGAATATTACTCATGTTTCCACATCTGATGCCCAATTCGAACATAGTCTGATTTATTGAAATACCCTTAATGAGTTCTTGATTAATTTTGACCCTTTCTTCTCAATTTTTTCTCTCTATGTAGTTCTCAAAGGATGAGTGTTTTTTACATTTTTTAGATTACTTTATTCTAGGTTGAATCAAAGCTCGACAAAAGATGAGGAAACTAGAACGAGTATGAGGTAAGTGGTATCACACCTTTTGATAATTGGAAAGTTGATTATATGTGATGTAGTATCACGGACCAATTTTCTAGTGTCACTTAAATTTAATATTGACTTATGTTGTTACCTGATATTGATTAGGTTAGTGATTAAATGATTATAAGGATTGATATAGATTGTTATTCTGGATTGAGGGTCACCTCATGGGTGTGTTTTCCCTCTAATGACCAACATTTTTTCATGTGGCCTAGGATCCATGTGGCTATGCCTTTGATTCCCTTTTATGGGTTTTTTAAAATGAAATTGGTTGGTTGAATGGTTTCCCAATGTGAGATAATAAATGGTTATTCCTTGTGATAGTTTAATTCACATGTTAGTCTTGTGATATGAGTTACCCATGTGAGTTATTATATTGGTAACCATGTAATAGTATATGTGACATGTGTTGTTTTCATGCTGAAATTATTATGCACTGGTCTTTGCCCCGATACATGCTGAAATGATTATATACCAGATTTTGACCTTAGCACATGTTGAAATACTTATATACTGAGTTTTGATCCTGCCGCATGCTTAAATGCTTATTTACTAGGTTTTGAAACTAATTGAAGGATGAAATGCTTATATAGATGGTTTTGATCTAGTTTGGTGTTATTTTATACCATGGATATATGGTTTCTGTTAAACACACCAGGGTGATGCTTGAATTCCAATTTCAGATGGCCAAACTAGACTCAGTTATAAACTAAATAATTAAATGAAACTACTAATAATGCATATTCGAAGAGAAATCCCATGTTTGGATTCGGTCTTCACCCATACATGATGGAATTATCATCTGAGACATTTTCTCTTCTTAATTTTGAGTACATTTTATTTACTTCTTTCACTATTGTACATGTCCTATTATATATATATTCACTGACAGATCGACATAGATCATCAGTTTTTTCTTACTAGAATTTAGTCTCACACCCTATTTGGGTCATGCCTTTGGGCACAAATAGATTATATGATTGTAGGTGTTGATCTAGGAATGTTCCCTTCTATTGGTACTTGATTTTCAGTTTTGAATCAATAGAAATAGGGATAGATAAGTGTATTGTGATTCATCATAGATTCTATTTTTCTTTTCTACTTTTGGAACATATATTGTGGATTGCTACAGTTTAGCTATTTTGGTTGTTTTTGTAGAATATAAAATGTTCCATCATCTTTTGTAGGGAATGATTTTGAGTTTTTTATTAGTCTTCCACTTCTAATTTTAGTTTTATGTTTTTTACTATTTTTTCCATTTAATAATTGTTGATTCCACTAGGTTACACTCTACCAATGGGGGTATAGTTTTCCCCACTATCACACATTAGGCCCTCACTACTAGTTGGCAGCCATTAGCATTTGTGGTAATGCATTTGAGGCCCTGTGGCCAACCTAGTATGGGGAATGAGTTGAGTGGTATCCAAATCTAGGTTATTACAAATTAGTATCATCTGATTGTTCTTTTCTAGTTTTTTTACTATTTGAAAAAATTGGAAAGGGGTAAGAAGAAAATGGATAATGGTAATTATTTATGCTCTGGAGTAGCTACCCCAAGTTTAGGACAAAGCTAATTTTCCTCGAATTGACTAGTGATTTTTTGATTTTGAGTTGTTATAGTTGATTTTATTTCACTATTAATTGTTATACTCGTTTTTTTGTTGTTATTATTAATATTATTGTTATTCTATTTTGTTGCAGCCCGATGAGAAGAGGGTGTGAAATCTCATGAATCATATTGGCACTTGTCAATAATATTATACCAAGAATTATTTTCATTCCATTTAGGAGAATTAATGGTAGCATACTATTTTGATAGATGTTTTGGTAGATATGAATTCAGTTATGATAGGCTTATTGGTACGTGTTATGGTTTAATTTCATAGATGGAAAACTTATTCCTTGGGAGTATGGGGCCTCTTGGATTGGAATTTTGAGGATCATTTTTTGTCAATGGGATATATATTGTGTCTTTATGTTCTAGATAAGGATGTTATGATTTGTTTCACTAGGATTATGGGCCACACCGATTGGAATTTGGAACACCATTTCTGTATTTTGAAAAAATAGGGGTTCCTGTGATGTTTATGAGGCTCAATATCTGGAAACCTAGGCAACACGGTGTGTAATGCTATGAACACATGACATGTGTTCTTATGATTAGGAAGAGATAATTTTTTCTAAAGTATATGTTGTGTACTTAGAGTACACACCGTGTTTTAATTTACCATTTTTTCAGTCGTGTGAGATAGAACATGAATAGTTGGTTTTTGGTTAGTGCACGTCGTGTACGGTCGATACACACTTGTAGTTTTACTTAGGTGGATCTTGTGGGACTCTGGCCATGTGGAAGTACATGGCCAGGAGGGAGAACTGAGTACACACCATGTGTCAGGCTGACTCATCATGTACCTAGGATGTTTACACACCTAATACCTCAATAGTGCACACCTATGTAAGAGATTAAGGGTAGACATCGTGTGTAGTTTCTACATGTTTTGTACTTCTTTTCTGGTACCCTTTAAAAATATTTTCTAGTTTTATCCCTTTTTTCAGTTTTGGACTTGAGATTAGTCCTTTTTGAGTATTTTTTCTTGTATATCACAATGTTGATGCCTATGGAGTGTTTTGAGGACACTTAATGGGTGTTTTGATGATTCTATCTAAATGGATAGGTTCTTCCTCCAGTTATCATTTTCAGTTGTCACTTTAGAGTGAAACATAGAGTGAATGACCAGTTGGGTGTTCAGAACAACCTAGTTAATATTTTTTATCTAATATGAATTATGAGTTATCTCTCTTGAACTATGTTTTAAGGAAATCTCACTTGTGAGATGTGTCCTTCTTGCCTATGAATTCGTGATATTATTTGATATTAATGATTCTATATATAATTATATTTCTTATGTTTTGACCGAGATAATTTTATTTAGGATGACTCTATCTTCGATCTAGTTACCAAGGATCCCATGATGGATGCCTTTTCTTACATAATGTTCTAGGGAGTTCCTTGTAGGATCTCTCTTCTATGTACTATTTTTAAGGAACCATGTTGTAGGATACCTTTGTTTTTTGTCTTACTATGATCCTAATTACGATTCCTCCCATTCCAATTTTTCTAAGGATTCTGAGTACGATGCCTCTCAGTGTTATGACATTTATTATTAGTAAGGGTCTAGAATGTGGTAGATATTTTCAATGTTGGTACCTCCCAGGTGTCATGGTCACTAGTAGGATGTTGGAGTCCTTAAAGATGACACCCTCGTGCGAATGGGTGGTTATTGTATCTAGACCCTTGTTAGGGGAATGAGAATTGGGGAATGCTTAGTTCTGCATTTTAGACATGTATCGGGCATAATCTTCAACATATGAGGTCATGTGAACTTCTCTTTCTTTATGTGATGGGTCACCTGGTACGTCGTCATCCATGTAAATGGTTGTGTTGACGATGTGATTTTGATCCAGTTATTGCATGAGTCATCTAGTACTAGGATATGAAGGTGGACAACCTATGAATAGTACCCAGAATGTTCCATTTGTTCCTATAAACTTGGGGTAGTATATTTTGACATATGCAGTACCCATAGAGTGAAAAATGTTAAAAATGAGTTGTCGAGTTTGGTTAAATCATTGAGAATTGAGCTCTGTCTATTCTTGATTATCTCTATAGTAGAGTGACCTGAACATTTTCGAAACAAGTTCATCCAACTTTTGAAGCGGACTTTCTATGGAACTAGGGTTTTGACATGCCAGTCAGTTTAATTTTCTTCTTTCATGCTAAGTGATATGAGATAATGACTGTGGTTCATGGAATGACACTCATGCATTTATGTTGGTTTTCAACTAGAACATATGAGTGCATTTGTTCCTTATTTTAAACGTCTAGGAAAATCTTAGCTTGGGAGTGTCATGTCAGTTCTATTTAAATGTGTCCATCAATGTAGAAGGATCGCAATCAAGGACCATTCATAGTTTTCTCTTCTACTTGAATGCCTTTGAGTCTTGTGAGTCTTGTTTCATTTTTTTTATTTATTGACTACATGATATATGTTGTGTTTGACTATATGTGCAACCCTTATAAGGAACCAATGATAATGGATGGATCTCGGTGGTTAAGTGTAAGCTATCATAGAAATGACATGGGATAAAGTAATTTTTTTGGTTGAATGACGATGTGTTGGAAAGAGAAGTTGAGATTCATTCAGGAGGTCAGACAATAGTGGTTTGGCTATTCTTTTTCTAGTAATACATGATATCCTGTTAGTGTGTTCTTCATTATGAGATGGGAATGTCCCCTATCTTGATGTCATTTATAATGCACTAAGAGAGTTTCAGTTATTCACCATGATACAATGGAAATTCATCTGTATATTTTGTGATCATTTATGTGGTTTTCATAGGAATCATAGTTTTAAATGGTTCCTGGTTAATCCAGAGTGAGACATGGGTTCCCATCTAGGAACTCCTTGGATAGACTCAGGGATGCCTACCATTTTCTTTGATTTGATCACCTAGAGGATGTTGTTCAGGGTTCAGTTAGTGTAATTACGTGGAATTTTGGCCATGTACCAAAGTCTCACTAATAACAGGGAGTATGGAATACTTGGTGAGTTCCATGGACTCTGAGTTTTTGAATTTCAGGTTATCTTGGACATATATTCAGGCACATGTGTTATTCTTTGAAATGTGGTAGTGGTTCCAGTGGGATGGATCTGGAATTACACATTTAATCATGGTGTGGAATTGACTTTTAATTTATCAAGGTATGGATTGAAAAAGTATCATCACCGATATAAATGCATATGATTCAGTGAATGAGATCATTGTGGGAATATGGTGCCTTGGGAACATGTGCTATGTTCAGTTGCAATACATTAGCCTTCTAATCTGGGAATTTCTGATATATTTTATCCAATAATGGTTTGAATCATTATTCTTATTTTTACTCATATATGGTTCCAGTGAACCAGTTTGAACACTCTACTAGTCTAAGGTGGGTGTGATGTGTAAGTATGAAATGTCCTTCCATAGAAGATTGTGCAACCGTTTTCGATGAGTTCAATCGGGGTTCAACTGTTCTTTGTTGTGAGGATACCGTTATGACCCCAGTGGAGTTCATGTTTTAACAATTAAAGGAAAATCAAGCATGTAGCATTGCTAGAATTCTCAGGGGAGTGCTTTGTGTATTTTTCCAATGGTGGAGGTATTTTGGTAATGCTGGTGTGTATTTTTTTCTTAACAAGCTTACAATGGTTTTACTCTACCAATTGATCAAGGAAACTTTTTGTGTTGATGAGCATGGGAGGTTGTACATCTGGGAGGTTGTTTGAATTCATAGGGTTCCTTATTATATAATTTCATATAGGGATTCATGTTTTAATTCTCATTTAAATAAAGGGATACAACAGGATTTGGATACACAGGTGCATTTGAGCACAACTTACCACCCCCAGACAGATGACTAGTTAAGGTGCACAATTTATGTGCTGGAGGACATGCTTCAGGCATACATCTTGGATTTCGAGGGTTCTTGGGAGGCACACATTCCCCTTGTTGATTTCCCCTACAACAATAGCTTCAATGCTACCATTCATATGGATCTATATTATACTTTGTATTGTAGGACATGTTGATCACCCCTCTTTTGGCTAGAGGCGGGAGAGGCAGTGATTCTAGGACCTCATATTTTCTAAGAGATCACTAAGTAGGTTAAGTTGATTAGAAAGTAGGTGGATACTATGCAGTCTCATCAAAAATCATACACAGATCCCCATATAAGACCTTTGGAGTTTGAGGTCAGGGAAAATTTTTTCCTATGTGTTTTGCGATGGTTGGGACATAAGTGGATCATGATATAGGGTAAGCTTTCATTGAGGTATGTGAGTCCATTTGAGATTCTAGAGATGGTCAGGATGGTTTCATATATATTGAAATTACCTTAGAGTTATAGAATTATACACTACTTATTCTACATTTCTCAGTTGTGACATTACTTTTTAGACCTATGTCAAACCTTTCATCTTAAATAAGTGGAGTTGCAGGAAGATGCGTACATTGAGGAGCATCCCATTCATATTGTGGATCGTAGCATGATGTTTTTCTATGGCTGGTCTATTCCTTTGGAATGAGTGATATGGCATCATGGATGAGTGTAGGATGAGACATGGGAGAGGGAGGCCGAGGTATGATCGTAGTGGTCGGAGTTGTTCTCGGATATTTCTTTATCTCCATTGAAAGAGAAATTCTAGGACAAATCACTTTAAGGGGGGATGTTTATAAGAACATGGTTCTTCTTTTGGGTTTGGGATCTTTCCTTTTCAATTTATAATTAAGAAAATGGGTGGAAAGAGGTCAAGGGCTGTTTGCATGCCTATTACACGATGTGACTGGGGACTACACGTCATGTACTTTTATGTACACGTTGTGTATAGAGAGATACATTCCATGTAATCCCAGTACATAGTCGTGTAATTGTTTGGATAGGAATTGTATGGACAAGGCGTGTAGTCTCAAGTTCACTCCATGTACTTTTTTTATTATTAATATTGATAGTATATCTTTTTTCCCATACTGATAGAAATGAACCTCCCTTCGACAAGTAGCGCACCCAGGAAATCTGAACGGAAATTTGCCTCTCATTTTGTCATCTGATGCCCGATTTGAACACCATCGGATCCATTGAAATTCCCTCGATGAGTGCATGTTTTCTTTTGATCCATTATTCTTGATTTTTTAATTCAATTAAGTTATAAAAGGTTGATATTTTTTCTGATTTTGTAGATCTACTCCATTCTAGGTTGAATCAAAGACTAGCGCTGGATGAGGAGAGTTGTATGAGTATGAGGAAGGTGGTCTCATGCCTTTTTCTATTTGTCAAGTTGATTATATGTGTCGGAGTTCCGCACACCCATTTTTCATGTTGAATAAATTTAATATTGACCTATTATGTTACCAAATGTTTATTAGGTAATTAATTAAATTATTATAAGGCATTTTTTAGATTTTTTGTCTGTATTGAGGGCCACCCCATGGGTATGTTTTCCCATGGATGACCAACATCTAGCCATTTGGCCTAGGATGCCTATGGGAAGTCCTTTGATTCCCTTTTATAGGTTGTTTAAAATAGAATTAATTAATTGAATTATTTTACCAATTGAGATAATAATTGGTTATACCTTGTGATATTTTAATTCACATTTAGGCTTGTGATATGAGTTACCAATGTGAGTTATTATTTTGTTATCCTTATAATAGTGTAAGTTACATGTGGTGTTTTCATGCTGAAATTATTATACACTAGTCTTGGCCCTGATACATGATGAAATTCTTATATACTAGGTTTTGAACCTGGAACATGTTGAAATGCTTATATACCGGGTTTTGACCCTGGAACATGTTGAAATTATTATATACCATGTTTCAACCTAGATTGACTGCTAAAATGCTAATATAGCTATTTTTTATCTAGTTTAGAGTTATATTATACCATGGTTATATGGTTTGGGTTAGACACCACAGAGGTTATACTTGAATTCCACGTTAGGATGTTAGGACCAGACTTAGTTATAAATTGAATAATGAAATTAAATAACTAATGATGTGTCTTCCAAGACAAAGTATAAGCTTGTATTTGGCCTTCATCCAAACTTGATTGCATTGTCTTATGAGATAGTTGTTGTGCTTACTTTTGAGTACCCACTATTATCTGCTTTCACTATTGTGAACTACCTGTTATATATATATATTCAATGGCATATCTACACTTATATTTGGTGGTTTCGAACTAGTATTTAGTCTTATAACCCATTTCAGTCATGATTTTGGTCCCAAAAAGATTATGTGATTGCAAGTGTTGATCTGTGAATGTTCCCCTCTACTAGTACTTGATTTTATTTTTAGGAGCAAGAGATAATGGGACCAAGCCAAGGAATGTCATTCTTCATATATTCCTTAGTTCATTTTTGATTTTGGAATATATAATGTGTATTTCTACAGTGTACCGTTTTATGTTGATTTCATCGAACAAAACATGTTGCATCATCTTTAGTATAGAATGATGTTCGGTTTATTATTAGTATTGCACTATTAATTTTAGTGGTATGTTGTTTACTATTTCTTATATTTTATTATTATTTATTCATCTATATTAAACTTTACCAATGATTGCATACTTTCCCCCTATCACACCCTAATCCCACATTGCTAGTCGGCATCCTCTGGCATTTGGGGAAATGTGCTTAAGGCTATGTGGCCAACCAGGTATAAGGAACTAGTTGAGTGGCATCCAGATTCAGGATGTTACACTAGTACTTAATTATAAATAACCAAAAGTTTCGTTAATTTTAGGGAGATTTTATAGATGTAATACTAATGTTGAATTTTTACTTTTTTATCTTTGATCACCACACTTAGTATCTAATTTCATTTTTCAAATTGTGTCTTTTTATCACCAGGACTAATACTGTGTGTATGGGTTTATTCAATTAGTATAGAAGGAGTGTATAGTTATTTTTAAGATTTTTTTTGTTATTTTTTGGGGATTTTTATGAGATAAACTTATTGAGAATCCTTGGTATTAGTCTAAGGAAAAATAATATGTATAATATAACAACATAATGATTTTTTGAATAAAATAATATGAATTTTTATAAGTGATTAAATATATTTCTTGATACTATAATTGGATATAAGGTTGGGAACATATTTTCTGAAGGGATAGAACCCTAAAAATGGGTATATTGGGAATTAACATAATCATCACCTTGTTTATGAAAGAGAAACAGAACTGTACACCTGTTTCCACACTATAGGGGATATTCATTATTTAATGACATTCATTTTAAAGATATTATGAATGATTTATTATGATGAAAATTTTGGTTTATAAATATTTGACAACCCATCCTAAATAAACCTATATATAACTGTGAGGGATATAGGTTGAAATAAAATATAATTTAATAATTTCAATTATTAATACTTTTTTAGTTTTAATTTTTTATCTTAAATTAATTTTATTATGGTTTTAATTAGAAGTTACTCATGGTAACATATTTTGATTTTATAAATTTTTGGAACTAGGGGGAACTCGTAAATTTATGGGTGTGAAGAAAAAATGAAAAAAAATTCCAAATATGAAACCAAGTGTGATGATTCTCATGTTGAAAATATTTTTTTTAACTCACCAAAATATCGTGATTAACAATTAATATTAGATGATTAATATGATGTAATATAATATATTCAACTACCCATGTTTAAATACCATTACATCATAATTCCATAGTTGGTGGTTACTTTTTTACATTAGCATAAGATGCAAGGAATATAACCTCAAAGTACTGAATAGTTTAGTAATATGGGTAAACTAAATACATGATTGAAATTAACATTATAATTGAAAACCTAAAATAAATAAATCTTTTTTCTTGGAGAATTCCATATTTCCACGTAGCATGTCTCTTCATATCAATCACATGACACTTTCTAGTGTCCTAGGGAAAATAAAACATAAAAAACAAGTGAGATCAAATGTTCAGTAAGGATAATCTTACAATAGATGATACCATTAATACATAAGAAATAATAAATATGGAAATATAAATAATAATAAAAAATTATATTTAATGAATATACTGGACATTGATAATAATATGGTGGGAATAAATAATTTTAAAATAATGTCATTTAAATAATATCAAGAGAGGAAACATAAAAATGGATATTATAAATAATCAAATAATATCATATAATATCAATAAATTATATCATAATGAGGTAATTCATAATACCAAACATTATAACCACTCTGTCCAGGATTCATTCCAATAAATCATTCATAAATGGGTAAGGGATTGACCAAAACCCAACTCTAATTTGTCTCATGAGACCTACTGGTACATCGAGGTCCTATAGAAAGCATTAACCATCACATAATAAGTATAAATAATTATTAATTCAAAATTTTTTACTCATAATCCTTATAGAAATTAATATTGAAAAAATAACCAATAAAATGATAAAAATTACCCCAATCAATGAACATAATCACAAACCATAAACAATTATATTGCGAATAGTAATAAAAGTTTACACTCTCAGTCAAATGTATCATATAAAAATTAAAATAAAGATTAAGTATGAACACCACAACATATAACCAATGAATCATAAGTAAAATAAATGGTTGGTTTCATTTATTAATATATATATATTAAATTCCATTAAATTTTGTTTGAGGGAAATACACTTATTTCTTTGAAAATTTTTTTTAAATAAAAGTTAAAAACATATTTTATAACTAATTTTCACTGAAAATTAATATTTAAACTTATAAATAAAAAATTAAAACAATTATTGGGTATGATTAATGTAAATTCCATAAATTTTATACATGATAAAACAATGATTCCTTCCACGTTATCTGTAAAATCCAAACATGACCTGTTTGGAAATTGACATAAAGACTCTATTAAAAAATTTTATGAAGAAAAATATGTGGATGAAATTAATTTATAAATCCATTGGATAATTTTAAAAGTATTTTTATAACATTATCATAATTTAATGTTTTAGAAAATAGCATTTTTTAACATAAGAGAGACATGAGGTCAAATTTTAAAAACATTGTCCCAATCATTTTAAGTACCATGTAGTGGAATATGGTATAATTAATTAAAAAACAGGAATAACTAGAGTAATATAAATTTAACATTTTTTATTAGTCAATTATAAAATAATCTCCTAAAATGGAAATTAATGTATAATCAATTCTGACTAAAATGACTTTGAATCATAAATCTCTTACCACTTTCGTAACATTTCAATAGTAAGCCCCATAAATGAAATAAAATTAAATGAAACCTTAGATACCATGAGGATAAATATATTCACGAAATAACATATCAAAAATATGCATTATATACCCCAATACAAAAGAATATGTGTTTAATATGACATATTTCTTATGAATGTAAAACATAAATGAGAGACCCTTAAATGATCATAATTTTTAAGAGCTAATTTATAAATAAATATAATTATTTATCAACTTAAATCCACATAATATAATTCTAAATAAAAATTATGACAATAAAAAGTAATTTCATATATAATATTATCATATCAATGATAATGAATAAGTAATATAACCCAATGAGTGGAATCCGAGTTAAGAAACTCTTTACCTTAAGTCTGATTTCTGTCATACATGGTTGAACCTCTCGTATAATAAATATTGTTTTATTATAAATATATTAATGAAGATTATTATTATATTTAATAGCATATATTATTTACTTATAGTCTTTTATCACCTTCATATTATCATTTTTTATTAAAATCATTGTTTCTGGTAATAATTGATTCATTTTTCATGTATATTTTGGTTCAATAATTTTTGTCCTTTCACATTGAACATTTTTATATAATATCTAGAATTTTAAAATTATTTAAATATAATATATATTAATTTTTATATTTAATTATATTAATCTAAAAAATGTTAAAAGAAAAATAAAATTACATTGTTTGTAGTGGAGGTAAGTCATAGGTATAGATAACCATTGTTCCCATTATTCTTGAAGGATGGAATAAATGGAAAATAAATGTTAATTCAGTATTAAATGATTATTATTATGTTATATGGAGAATATAAATTAATAAAATAAACTATTATTATCATCCAATATAAAATAATGTGAAAAACATTTCACATCGTTGTGTAGAGGAAGTAGTCCACACATACGCACGAGCGATGTTATTATTTTCAAAATAATTAGAAGGTAAAAAATTTATTTATAATATTATATTTTCAAAAGTATTTTTTGGTGTTAAGTATTAGATATATTCATTAATATTATCTTTACTACCTTCCATTTAAAGTACAAGAGAAAAAACAATCACACAACTTCACAAGGTTGTAGTTCATCGTACACACAAGCGATGTTATCTTATCCCACTACAAAATAGAAATTGAGAAGGTATATATGATATTATAACATGAGAAGTATAATAATCTCATAAATATAATTTAAATATGTTAAACACAACATTATAACAACAATATAACTATGGTTATGAAAAAAAATTACATTGGTTCGCAAGGCGGAAATCCACCATACACACGAAAGACGATTTTGTTTCTCATTTGATGAATGAAGAGACTAATCTAAATTATGAAATTAACATAATAAAATATCTATATATATGATAAAATTTTTTATTATATTTTCATAGTTGAATTTTATTTGAATGAGGTGTAATAAGAAATAAAAAATGTGTACGTTTAAGAATTTTACCTATTCAATAGAGAACCTCTTTATATTATACCTAAATTCTTATTAAGAGGGATTCATAATAAATATAAGGCATATAGGATGATTAATGTGAATTAGGTAAGATATTTTTTGTAGATCTCACATGAATTAAAGGTATTTAATGTTTGAAGAGGGGAGCAAAGGTGTTGGCCTTTTATAAGGGGGAGACATGATAAAGATGGAATTTTGGAAAAAGATAATGTGATATCCATGTTTTAAAAATTCCAAAATACATTAAAATAATTTGTTATCAAATTTTAGAGTTCTTACATTCAAAATATTGTTTTAATAATGGTTTTGTGTAAATTTCTTGTCATTTGGACCCTTATCTTCTTTATTTAACCACTAATAAACTGATTTTTAACTTAACTATGTATTAATTAGTTTTTTACTTTTTTTAAAATTCTTTATGGTCAAAAATTTAATTAAAATTATTATTTAATATTAATTATTTTAATTAGAAATATGTAATATATTTTTTCAAATACAATGCATAATATGGAAGAATTTAATTTAAAATGCAACCCACATATGCAGTGAAAAAGCTGCTTTCCAAAAACATTATCACAAGTATAGAAATATTTTTTATTAAAATTGATCATAAAAAATTATCCCAAAGACCTAATTTAATTAAAATTTAATATAATTAAACTAATATTAATTTAAGACTGAATTAATAAATTATCTATCTTTACAAATAATTTAATCTAAAATGAATTTTTCAATCAAAATCATTATATTTAACTATTCAAAAATAAATAAAACATTACATATAATTTTCATAAATTTACCCAAATATAACATTTACAAGTATATTTTAATAATTAATTTTATATCATCAAATAATTTTTATAAAATAGGTAAAAATAAATTTTATAAATATATGTGTTATGTATGTCAAAACTACATTTTAGATAAATACATTTTTCATAAATAAGTTTTTCTTCTTTTGAATGATTTTTTTTAATTTATAAAAAATTCATAACCAATGTTTTTATTTTATATATATATATATATAAACCATATGATTTTCAAAATTGAGTTATTACTATTCATATCTATCAATTAAGTATCTATGTTATAATAGTATACTATATTATGGTTTATTAAGAATCATGATTGTGTGTTCTGCAAGCTATCAAAGAGAATGATTTTTTTTAAATTAAATATATCATATAGTCTTGGGTACAAGATTATCTTGTAATCTTGGTGTTTCATTTCATATCTTCTATCAGGGATGATGGTTCCCTTTAAAAATAATTGGGAATTAAATTGAACACAACTTAAATAAATCATGTTTTATCGATATAATATTGACCACAATAATCAAGATTTTGATGATTAAAAATAATTTTTTTGAAATCCCACATTGTAAAATCGATTAATATAACATATTATTAATAAGAGATAAAGGTTATTGTGATGTTAATCTATAATAACACATTTTTTGGTTTCCAAGTATGAAAACATTAGTGAGAATAAAATATATATACATGGAATAAAATCATCAAAAATTATGAAGATTAATAGAGATAATTGATGACAACAAAATTAATGATTTATATAAAGTTAAGGACCTCAATAACACCAAATATTAGGAGTTAAAATTCCATTTTATTTGTAACATGTGAAGTTAATAGGATAACATTTTTGTTTCAAGATCATTATCCTAACATTGAGGAATTATTTCACTATCATGGTAGAGGACACCAAAAAATATTCTTTCATAATATATTTTTAAAAAAAATTATCCTTTTTTTGTTATTTGATCAGTTTACACTTCATTTTATACTCAATTAAATTAATATCAATATTATATTTTATTCCTAAATTACTAAAATTAAACTTTTAACAGATCATAAGATCTATATAAGAGTAATAAATTATTCCTTTAGTCTATAATACCACTAAAATTCTTATAAAATTTTATTCAATATAATACATTAATATATACTACTTAATTAATAACATTAATATTTTAATTGAATCCATTTTTTAAATAGAAATCCTTAAGAATATTTTCAAATATTTCTAACCAAATTTAAAGTCCAAAGATATATAAGGGATTTCGCTAAATTTTCATTATATTTCACCAAGAAATATAATGTCAATATTAATTTCACATTTCAAATATTGGATACATTTATCACTATAAAAACTTAATTAAAAAATTTCATGCTTCCCAAAATAAAAAATAAATGTTATAGATTATATTATATAAATCTTAACAAGAAGTAAACTCCACAAAATATAACATATAACATCAAATCACTAAAAATTTCAATTTCACCAATACTATCAAATAAACATATCATTATCATTATTCTTTAAAATTTTATAATATATTAACGTTTATATTACTTTAATCATGTTTCTTCCAAAATATTAAACATTCCACTGAACTACTTTTCTTAGTACCATTCATCATATACTTTCAAATAGTAAAAGAAAAACTACTGTAGTACAATCCTTATGTGTTACATGATTCTTATAACCTAAATACATTGTTTAAAATAATTTTTCAAAATAATTAATTAATTCAAGTACACTGACCCTTTAATCATTCTAATTTGGCAATATTAATAGTATAATCTTAACCTTAACCCCTTAGATTATTTTGAGGTATATTCAATCGATTCTTGGGATATTAATTTTTGTTATTCACAATATACTTATATTTGAATAAATGAAAATTTCAATATTCTATTTTTTCATTTAAATCATGATCATGTTGGCCTTTTTTCTTTACACTTGTAGCAAAATTACATTCACTTCGAGTACTAGGGTGACACTTTCCACAATTATCACACGGAAAAAATCCTTCTTTACCTATTTCAATTTATATATTTTTTTTATATCTTCGTATTCCTCTTTTACTTCCCTCGGAATGCATCAGACTTTTACAATTATTTCCATATCATGAAACCACATGATATTACTTTTTCCAATGATGAGAATGTTTGGGTGGATAGTTCCCTTTAGAGTATTATCTTAATCCCATCAATGTTATAGTCTATCATACACGTTGAATTATCTACATCATTCATAAAATTCCTTTATAAACTTGTAAATATTTCATTATACTTATATGAAATTTCTACTTCTTTTTTTAGATACTTGGTAATTCTCTCCTCGTATCTGATTATTCCTTATCTGGGATATATTTTTCCAAGAAGAGTGTCTTACAATCCGTATACTATATTTTTATTATTTATTTTTCATCCTTAATGTTTTTATTCACTTACTGTAACACCCCAGGTAAATAAAGAGTATGACATTTTCATATTTATCCATATTTGTGAATAAAATATTAATATTACTTTAAAGGGGACGCTATGCACGATGGCGTACCCAATACGCAACAATGAGTTTCTTGGGAATCTTGCTTTGCACTCTAATAATAAAATAATATTATTTTAAATGGTAGTTAACGCCTAGCCGTTGTAATGGCGAAAATGAACAGAACTAACTAAAAAATTATTATATATTTTTTTCAAATATTTTTACTCTTTACAATAAATGTTATAGGATTAAAAATGCGAATGAATCCAATTTTAAGCGTAAACATTCCAATATTCTTTAAAAGGTCGGTTAACCGCCTTTTAATGGCGAACCTCTTTTAAATCCACTTTTTTGACAATTTTATAAGCTCAATTTTTAAAAAATAAACGTATTATTTATGATTGAGACATTTAAATTTACCTTGGGTTATTTTTTGGTATTTTTCTGACAATGTTCATTTTTCAATTAATAGTGAAAAATACTGCATTTTACATCAAAACTGTTTTTTCATATAACTTAATTATACGGTTATATTATCTTTTTAATTTGTTTTAAAGTGTAATTAGAATATATTTTTACCATGTAATTCAATTATGGTCATTGGGATTAATTTCACTTTGGAATTAGGCATAAACAAGTGCCAAACTTTTCAAAAATATTGTTTCTTAAAAACCCGCTATTTGTTTTGACAACAGGAAGTTATTTTTAAATTAATTATTTCAATTTATGTGTTTCGAATTTGGTAAAATGGATTACATATTTGGAATCATAAGGTCCAAATTATGTAATTAAGACTCTTGTTTTTTGACATTATGAATAGTAACGACGGTAATTATCTTTAATTATCTTGATTAATGAGTAATCGGGTAGTTAAAGATAATAAGATAATATCATAATAATAAAAAATGACCACAAAATGTGTTCTAAGGATACTGGTTGTCTCATGGTCGACCTTGGGAGGCCTTGTTCCAAACTTGGGTTCCCCATGGAATCACTTTTGTGAGAAAGTGACTTTTTATCTTTATATTTTTAAAGAATGTTTAATGTAACAAAGAATGTATCACCTAAGTAAAATATTTTTAAGTTTGTATACATAAATGATCTTTTGGACTATAAATATTCATTGGAAAGATAAAAAGATTTCCTACATCATATTTTTTTTTTATAATTTTTAGACATTAAATAAATTAAATTATTTATGACATTATGATGATGCAGCAATGACCTCATTATTTAACGATTTAAATAAAATGGAAAGATAATGTAAAATATAAGACCTAAACATGTCCAAAACCTATTGGATGGGTGGATTTCGAACCCTTATCACGTTATCCTCGAAACACATCAATGTGGGGCCATTAAAATCCGAAACTCATTTGAAAATAAAGTTACATTTTATACCGTTCCAAGAGTGCCCCTCTTCTCCTCTTATAAAAGGCCCCCACCCCTACCTCCTTACCCACACTTCCAAACCCTTTTTCTCGGCCAACCCCTACCCATTTTGTCTCTACACATCCCTATATAACTCCTTGAAGCCTCACATTGGGCAGAAGTCATCCCAAGGAAGCCTTTGAGCTCAAACCAAAGGGAGTTACCCGATTTTAAGGTAATGTCTTCACTTGAGTCCTTTTGTTTTATTTTTCTTATCCAACCCCCTAAACTCTTTTTATTCATTTATTTTGTAAAAACTCCAGTATCTTCAATATCCTAGGATGTTTTTATAAGAATTATTCGAGCTACACTTACACACACCTTCGTCTAATGGTTAAAGAATATACTGTTTTTGTGGTTGGCGATTTTCTGCCTCACGAAACGATGATTGTTCAATATTCTTTTAACACCTTTAAAGGTGGCCATTATGATGTCACTATATTTTATATATTATATATATGGTATTTATGTTTACTATATGCTTCTGTATTTTATATTTAAACCATACCTTTATTCTTTTCATGTTGTGTAAATGCGATAATTTCATATGAGGAAATGTGGACTACCGCCCCCTCAAGTGATTGACTCGTACATGCAATACATGGAATGTATAAAGAATGAAATTAATGAAAATATGTGACCTATATAAGATATATATTATACTGTAATTATAATATATATATATCATTTAATTTTAATTCCATTAATATGACAAAAAATGAAAGTAGCGTTCATGCGTACGTACGGCCTACCGTCTCCATGAACGATGCATTTCGTTTTTTATCTCCAAATGATATGGAATAGTATAAAATGATTATGTACTGTATATATATGATATTTTAATCATTAATACTATTCTGGAAATTATTTACTTATAACTACATGGGCAATCATTTTTCAAACAAGGTCATTTTTGACTCATGTACCAAACATCGGAAAAAATGTCTGATATGAACTAACATTATTAAACAATTATAATAAAATTATAATATGTGATATGAACTGAATAATAATCATTAAATGAGGACCTTAGGAAATTAAAAATTGACCAAATTTTATTATTCAGGAGATTAAAGAACGATCGAGTCAAGTCAGACCCGAGGTAAGGGATCCTACACCTCTCTTTCTTTTTAAGTACACTCTTTTATGTCGTTCCTTTTAAAGTTCATCTTTCTTGTTATTCGGATATTCTTTTATATTAATCTTAATGTAATTTTTATGTTCATATGATGAGAGACCCTATTCTCTCTCATCAATCCATTTTGGATGTTTTGAGTGGCGCCGTTAGGCTACCGAATTTTTCGTAATAGATCCAACCTCTCTCATTCTTTTTAAGTACTCTCCTTTATGTCACTTCTTTTAAGCTCATCTTTGTTATGTTGGGGGATGTTATTTTATATTATTCTTTCTGTAAACTTTATGTTAATATGATGAGGGACCCTATTTCCTCTCATCAGTCCATTTTGAAAGTCTTAAGTGGCGCCATTAGGCTGCCAAGTTTTCGTAAGGGATTTTTCATCTCACTTTTATTCCCGTGAGATTTATGCTACATTTGCCACAATTTCCTTTGAGTGGTTTATTTACTGCCGATTATTTTACTCATTTTGTAATATAAATTCATTTATGAGTATTTACATCAATGTTGTATTGTACTTCTTTCACGGGGTGCATGTCTCGAAAGATACCCATGTCGGTGAGGGAACCTTTCACCCTCCTCTTTTTAAAAGACTTCTTTTGTTATGTCTTTTAATTCACATAATATTATGTTGGGATATGTTCTTATATATCCTTATTGAGGTAAATTTTATGACCAAGTGATGAGATACCCTTTTTATCTCTCATCAACTCTTTTTCTGAATTTTGAAGTGACGTCGTTAGGCTGTCGAATTTTTGCAAGGGAACTTCTTAACCCAATATTGATTCTTTGGGATAAACTTGTACTCCTTGAATATGTCATTCTATGATTATGTGTGAATGTCATCTGATTGTATTACACTTAATACCCACTTATATTTTGTGTATTCGTTTGTCACACATAATTATGTAATTGATTTATCCTTAATCCAAGGATATCATCTTTGCATGGGTCTTCATCTCAATCTCCTTTCATTGAGGCATATTTTGTTTTATACAGAACCTTATTTTATATGGTGTATAAAACCCTTTGACTTTTACGTTTATCCAAAAGGAATATTTTTTAAACGAAGCGTTTTACTAAACGACAAAACGGAATGTTTTTGTCGTGCGTATGCGGCGACAATGACTTCTCCACCGCCGTGACTGTTATTTGAGTTCTGGCATCCTCTACAAGCCATACCTTTTTTTAAAAGAAAAATAAATACCATTTTTTAATTTTCTTTTATTTTGGTAATGAAAATGGTTTTCATAATGTTTTTATATAAATGTGTTGTATTGATATCTTGTGATTGAAAGGTGGAAATGTTATGTTTCCTTTATGCATGTTTTATGTGATACGATTATGTTGAGTTTCTTGGGCATTATTATGAAAACGGGTGGTTCCGTTATAAACTAAGTGCGGGTGAGCCCGATATAGCTCTCCAATGCATTGGGTAACGCGAAGGAGTGAAACATTAAGGTTTATCTGAAGAGATTTAGGGAATATACTATGGTGGGTATTCCAAACGTAACCAATAGGGTTACTCCCTATGTAAGAATGTTATGAATGCCTCAAGTTACCTTTTATGTCTTATTATTTCTATGATTTATTCATGATTTGATGAGGTATGTTAAAGTGCCTATGTTTTATGGGTAAAGTATGATTTCATTCTTTTGTATATATGGACTCATGTTTCCTTTCCATATTTTTTATAACCCTTACTAAGCTTTTTATGCTCATCCCATGTTTTTTTGAAATGTTTTTCACAGGTAAAGGGAAAGGTACATGATATGATGATAGTGTCAAGGAAGTGTCAATAAAGAATCCATGCTTTATTTTTAAATATGTTTCCGTTGATAGAAAAAAATAAATACTATCTTTTATGTAACCACTTTGTTTGAATGTGGAATGTAAATCAAGTTTTATGATCTAATTATCTAAAACTCTAAACCTGAAAAGATCCTCAATGTGTAATCTTATAATAACTCAAAATTAAGTAAGGTTTAAGGCTGGGGCCTTATAGTTGGTATCATAGGTCGGTTTAGATAACTTTAGAGGTTAGGGTATTCATTAAGAATAAGTGACATTACCATAATGGTTAGGATTTCAGAAAGAGTCCTAGTTTTAGATAAAGTGAATGAGTAAGTATATATTCGTGTTTATCTTCCTCATTAGTACATGATGTTTTTGTTGATATACTCACACTGACCTTTTTGGTTTTAGTAAATGGCTGGATCTAGCAGGCACCAAATTAATAGTGGATGTGAAGGAAATTGTGACAGTTTTTTTAGCAAGAAACTGAATGATATGGGAGCTGTAAAGAGAACTCTTGTGATTATCCTCAACCAACTATCTGGAGTCATGATTGACCACCTAAACCTTGGTGATTTCTCTAAGGAATCATATATGCGAGAAAAAAAACCCTATGAAACTACAGGTAATAATCATAAAGGTAAGTGTGTTCAAAAACTTATGTGTCAAAAATGTGGAAAGAAACACCTAGGAAAATGTTTCAAAGGGACAGAAATATGCTATAGATGTGGAAATGAAGGTCATAAAGAAAGAACCTTCCATGGAAAATGGAAGCATCCAGTTTACTCGAGGAAAGGGAAAGAAGTTCTTTCTGAGGGATCAATTGAATGTTTTGAATGTGGTGTGCATAGTCATTATGAAAACACATGTCCTATGAAGAAGTTTCATGAATGGGATCACCAAGATAGTACAAATGTTCGTTTACCAATACCTAATTCCATTCCTATTGAGGATGAAGAAACTAAAAATGACCAATCAAAGGTATGGATTATTTCATAACTATTGTTTTCCTATTTTGGAATCTTAGGATATGATTCATGATTTTGTTTGTAGGAAACAATTATTTCAGAATAAGTTGGAAAGGAATGGTTAATGGATCATGAAGAATGTTGAATGAGTAAGATGTCAACATATAAGGGCATCACGAGTTATGGTGAAATTCTTAAGAGTATTAAGTCTCTTTTGATGATGGGGTTACATTAGAAGACTTTATATAGTATGTGTGACTCTGATGTTTAATATATGAAAATTTTATTCAAGGAATAGCTATCTGTTTTTTTGTGGACATAGTTATAAAGAACCATTTGGGTTTATATGATCCTTACTTTTGAGGTAATTATGGGTTACTATATGTTATGATGGAAGCGAAAGGCATGAGATAAAATTGAGGTTAAATTATGTTATGGTTGTTTTTGATGATTTTATCTCTTATTGGGGAATGATTTTAGAATTATATAGTTTTGGAAAAAGGACAACACGTAGACCGTGTGACAACCTATCGCGTCAGACAAAGCTATGGGAATCGAACCCACAACCAAAGTGCAACTGGTATTTATCGCCTACCATTGGACTACGTGAAGTACCTGGTTATTTTGACTAATTACTTTTAGTTAGATGATTTTATGAATTAAGAGTAATTTGATTTTGGGTTATCTATGGAAATATATTAACCTATCATGGAGGATATGTGATTAGGTTAATTACTTTTCAATACAAGAATTTAAGCGCAACTGATGTTGTTTGGAGATAAATGTTACGATTTAACTTGGAAGACTATGTGACTAAATCCTTCAAATATATGGGTTTAAATATTATTTTGGTTTACTTTGAATAATTTTATGGACAAATTGGTTATCGGATGGTCCTCGTTGAACTTTGGGTTTTGTTGGACAAATTTTGGAGATTAAGAATAGATTTTCTTTTTATAAAGGGTTATCCTTTTCTGGATTATCTGATCTTGTACTAACCTTTTTGGTTTTGGTTTTGGTTAAAGTATAAAGACATGGGAAGTATATAGTTCTCTTTTTTGGATTAGGTGATTCTATAGAAGTTGATTATAGTGAACAAGTCTTCCTAAATACTAGTCTTTAGGAGAAAATATTAGTTTGTGTAATAAACCTAATAAATGTTGAAAGTCAACATGATAAGTAATTATGTTTCCTTATGAATAAATTCCTCAATAAAAAATACAAAAAAATGTTCTCTATTGACTTTTCCTACGGATGAATAGAATACCATTTAACCCATCACAAGTTTGTGATTTTCTTGTGGTTAACTTTCTCTTAGACATGTTTACTATCACTCTCCATCAGAACATGACCCTTTTTTTTCCTCCATGTCCATATTTTCATACTTGGAATCCTAGTATGGGTTACCTCGGGTGACCTTTGTACTTATCTTTATTTATTTTAAAGTGATTGTTTTACCAACTCTTGTTCCGATGTGGGACGTTCAAGGATGTTTCCAAGCTCAATTTTAAAATTGCGAGGACGCAATTCCCAAAAGGGGGAAGGATGTAACACCCCAGGTAAATAAAGAGTATGAAATTTTCATATTTATCCATATTTTTGAATAAAATATTAATATTACTTTAAAGGGGATGCTATGCACGATGGCGTACCCAATACGCAAGAATGAGTTTCTTGGGAATCTTGCTTTACACTCTAATAATAAAATAATATTATATTAAATGGTAGTTAACGCATAGCCGTTGTAATGCCGGGAATGAACAGAACTAACTAAAAAATTATTATATATGTTTATCAAATATTTTTACTCTTTACAATAAATTTTATAGGATTAAAAATGAGAATGAATCCAATTTTATGCGTAAACATTCCAATATTCTTTAAAAGGTCGATTAACCGCCTTTTAATGGAGAACCTCTTTTAAATCCACTTTTTGACAATTTTATAAGCTCTATTTTGAAAAATAAACATATTATTTATGATTGGGACCTTGAAATTTACCTTGGGTTAATTTTTTTTATTTTTCTGACAATGTTCATTTTTTAATGAATAGTGAAAAATACTGCATTTTACATCAAAACTTCTTTTTCATATAATTTAATTATACGGTAATATTATATTTTTAATTTGTTTTAAAGTGTAATTAGAATATATTTTTACCATTTAATTCAATTATGGTAATTGGGATTAATTTCACTTTGGAATTAGGCATAAACAAGTTCCAAACTTTTCATAAATATTGTTTCTAAAAAACCCGCTATTTGTTTTGACAACGGGGAGTTTTTTTTAAATTCATTATTGCAGTTTATGTGTTTGGAATTTGGTAAAATGGATTACATATGTGTAATCAGAAGGTCCAAATTATGTAATTATTACTCTTTTGTTTTTGGACATTATGAATAGTAATGACGGTAATTATCTTTAATTATCTTGATTAATGAGTAATCGGGTAGTTAAAGATAATATCATAATATCATAATAAAAAAATGACCAAGAAATGTGTCCTAAGGCTACCGGTTGTCTCATGGCCGACCATGGGATTCCTTTTGCCAAACTTGGGGGCCCCATGGAATCACTTTTGTGAGAAAGTTACTTTTTATCTTTTTATTTTTAAAGAATGTTAAATGTAACAAAGAATGTATCACCTAAGTAAAATATTTTTAATTTTGTATACATAAATGATTTTTGGACTATAAATATTAATTGGAAATATAAAAAGATTTCCTACATCATAGTATTTTTTTTATAATTTTTAGACATTAAATAAATTAAATTATTTATGACATCATGATGATGCAGCGATGACCTCATTATTTAACGATTTAAATAAAACGGAAAGATAATGTAAAATCTAAGACCTAAACATGTCCAAAACCTATTGTATGGGTTGATTTCGAACCCTTATCACCTAATCCTCGAAACACATCAAAGTGGGACCATTAAAATCCCAAACTCATTTGAAAATAATGTTACATTTTACACCTTTCCAAGAGTGCCCCTCCTCTCCTCTTATAAAAGGCCCCCACCCCTACCTCCTTACCCACACATAAAAAGCCTTTTTCTGGGCCAAACCCTTCCCATTTGGCCACTCCACATCCCTATCTAACTACTTGAATCCTCACATTGGGCATAAGTCTTCCCAAGGAAGCCTTTGAGCTCAATCCAAAGGGAGTTACCCGATTTTAAGGTAATGTCTTCACTTGAGTCCTTTTGTTTTATTTTTCTTCTCCAACCCCCTAAACTCTTTTTATTAATTTATTTTGTAAAAACTCCAGTATCTTCAATATACTAGGATGTTCTTATAATAATTATTAGAGATACACTTACACACACCTTCGTCTAATGGTTAAAGAACATACTGTTTCTGTGGTTGGCGATTTTTTGCCTCACGAAACGATGATTGTTAAATATTCTTTTAACACCTTTAAAGGTGGCCATTATGATGTCACTGTATTTTATATATGATATTTATGTTTACTATATTCTTCTTTATTTTATATTTAAACCATACCTTTATTCTTTTCATGTTGTGTAAATGCGATAATTTCATATGAGGAAGTGTGGACTACCGCCCCCTCAAGTGATGTGACTCGTACATGCAATACATGGAATGTATAAAGAATGAAATTAATGAACATATGTGACCTATATAACATATATATTATACTGGAATTATAATATATATATATATATCATTTAATTTTAATTCCATTAATATGACAAAAAAATGAACGTAGCGTTCATGCGTACGTACGACCTACCATCTCCATGAACGATGCTTTTCGTTTTTTATCTCCAAATGATATGGAATAGTATAAAATGAATATTTACTGGATATATATGATATTTTAAACATTAATACTATTCTGGAAATTATTTACTTATAACTACATGGGCAATCATTTTTCAAACAAGTTCTTTTTTGACTCATGTACCAAACATCGGCAAAAACGTCTGATATGAACTAACATTATTAAACAATTATAATAACATTATTATATGTGATATTAACTGAATAATAATATATAAAGGAGGACCTTATGAAATTATAAATTGAACAAATTTTATTATTCAGGAGATTAAAGAACGATCGAGTCAAGTCGGACCCGAGGTAAGGGATCCTACACCTCTCTTTCTTTTTAAGTACACTCTTTTATGCTGTTCCTTTTAAAGCTCATCTTTCTTGTTATTGGGATATTATTTTATATTAATATTACGGTAATTTTTATGTTCATATTATTAGAGACCCTATTCTCTCTCATCAATCCATTTTGGAAGTTTTGAGTGGCGTCGTTAGGCTGCCGAATTTTTCGTAAGAGATCCAACCTCTCTCTTTCTTTTTTAGTACTCTCCTTTATGTCACTTCTTTTAAGATCCTCTTTGTTATGTTGGGGGATGTTATTTTATATTATTATTTCAGTAAAATTTATGTTAATATGATGATAGACCCTATTTCCTCTCATCAATCCATTTTGGAAGTCTTAAGTGGCGCTGTTAGGCTGCCGAGTTTTCGTAAGGGATTTTTCATCTCACTTTTATTCCCGTGAGATTTATGCTACATTTGCCACAATTTCCTTTGAGTGGTGTATGTACTACCCATTATTTTACTAATTGTGTAATATACATTCATTTATGATTATTTACATCAATGTTATATTGTCCTTCTTTCACGGGGTGCATGTCTCGAAAGATACCCATGTCGGTGAGGGAACCTTTCACCCTCTTCTTTTTAAAAGACTTATTTTGTTATATCATTTGATTCACATACTATTATGTTGGGATATGTTCTTATATATCCTTATTGAGTTAAATTTTATCACCAAGTGATGAGATACCCTTTTTATCTCTCATCAACTCTTTTTATGAATTTTGAAGTGACGCTGTTAGGCTCTTGAATTTTTGCAAGGGAACTTCTTAACCCAATTTTGATTCTTTGGAATAAACTTGTACTAGTTGAATATGTCGTTCTATGATTATATGTGAATGTCCTCTGATTTTATTACACTTAATACCCACTTATATTTCGTGTATTCATTTGTCACACATAATTATGTAATTGATTTATCCTTAATCCAAGGATACCTTCTTTGAATGGGACTTCATCTCAATCTCCTTTCATTGAGGCATATTTTATTTTATACACAACCTTCTTTTATATGGTGTATAAAACCCTTTTACGTTTACGTTTATCCAAAAAGAATCTTTTTTATACGATGTGTTTTACTAAACGACAAAAGGGAATGTTTTTGTCGTACGTATGCAGTGACAACGACTTCACCGCCGTCGTGACCATTATTTGAGTTTCAGATTCCTCTACAAGCCATACCTTTTTTTAAAAAGAAAAATAAATACCATGTTTTAATTTTCTTTTATTTTGTTAATGAAAATGGTTTTCATAATGTTTTTATATCAATGTGTTGTATTGATATCTTGTGATTGAAAGGTGGAAATGTTATGTTTCCTTTATGCATGTTTCATGTGATACGATTATGTTGAGGTTCTTGGGCATTATTATGAAGCCGGGTCGTTCCGTGATAAACTAAGGGCGGGTGAGCCAGATATAGCTCTCCAATGCATTGGGTAACGCGAAGGAGTGAAACATTAAGGTTTCTTCGAAGATATTTAGGGTATATACTGTGGTGGTTATTCCAAACGTAACCAAGAGGGTTACTCCCTGTGTAATAATGTTATTAATGACTCAATTTCCCTTTTATGTCTTATGATTTATATGATTTATTCATGATTTGATGAGGTATGTTAAAGTGCCTATGTTTTATGGGTAAAGTATGATTTCATTCTTATGTATATATGAACTCATGTTTCCTTTACATATTTTTTATAACCCTTACTAATCTTTTTATGCTCATCCCATGTTTTTTTGAAATGTTTTTCACAGGTCAAGGGAAAGGTACATGATATGATGATAGTGTCAAGGAAGTGTCAAGAAAGAATCCATGCTTTATTTTTAAATATGTTTCTGTTGATGGGAAAAAAATGAATACTATCTTTTATGTAACCACTTTGTTTGAATGAGGAATATAATGCAAGTTTTATTATCTAATTCTCTAAAACTCTAAACCTGAAAAGATCCTCAATGTGTAATCTTGTAATAACTCATGATTAAGTAAGGTTTAAGGCTGGGGCCTTATACTTACCACCATTTATATGTATCCAATGAGTGATAAAAATGTATCCGTGAAAACGTTTTCCCTTTCATTCATTTCTAATGTAAGAAATATCTTCTCTAAAGATCATACCTATTACTCATCTTTAAATAGATTTGTATTCCCAATGAATGATGGAGTTTGCTGGAGCAAGAAGTGGTATAACATTATCAAAATGCTTAGTGGATTAGAAATATAATCTATATGGGAAGGGTTATTTCACATAACATTGGTATATTAACATAATATGGTTTTAATTTAATCAATTCGAGTAGCAGCTCTAGTTGTAACTTTATTATCTTTCCTACAAACACAATCCCTACGTGGGGTATGTCCATTATTATAATTTTTATTCCTTCCACTTGGTTCCATTTCTAAAAAATAGTATACACTAGATTATATAATAACATAATGATACATGATGTATAATACCAAAACTAGTGAAATCCTTATAATAAATTGAAAAAATTATGCATAGTTAATCTCCTAATCATAAACATGGTTTATTTGGAAAAATTATCAAATCATAAAAATAATTAAAATTACGTATTAATTTTTTAAGGAAAATATTAATTTACTAAATAATATACCACAAGAGTGTCAAATTATAAGCATAGTAAGGATCATTATTGGGTACCAAGTAATGCTCAATTCAAGACTGACACAACTTTTTCAGAGTTATTGCCCTTAGGTAGAACTATTCAATGACAACGAAAGTCTTTAGTATCCAAGAAATAATGTATTTATTTAAAAACCCACTAAATATCTACCATACCAAAATTTTAGTATGTTCTTTAATTCTTATCCTCACTGTCAATTATAGGGTTATATTCCTTAATATATTTTTTATTAATAACATTCCCAAGTATTCTAATAAACCTCCTATGATACCAACTATAAATACTCCAACTCTAGTATCCTAGAGTCAGTGCTTACAATATTACATTGGAATAAGACACATTGAATCATATCAAAAAGGACAGAGTAGTTTATTTGTCTTGGTAAACTACATACATATTTAGATTCACTTAATAATTTAAAACATAAAATACATGATGTTTTTTCTTTGAGAACACCATATTTTCCCTTATATATTTCCTATATTTCAATCACTGTATACTTCCTCATGTTTTATTGAAAATAAAACATAATAAATTGGCGAGCTCATATGCTCAGTAAAGATAAGTGTATAATAGAACCTTACATGAATTGATAAGAAAAAAACAATATAGAAGGGTATATAACTGAAACACATTCCAATTAATCAATAACATGAACAAAAATAATATTTTGGTAGGAATAAATGATGATAAAATAATTCTATATAAATAATAACATGATATTAAAATTTAATCACAGGTATACAAACTATGAAAATAATCACATTGGACATCAATACCTAATATCAAAATGGTGGAGTTTATACTTTCATACATCATAGCAATACCATCAAGTCCACATCTGAAGAAAAATTATATAAATGGGTAATCCCTCAACCAAACATCGATACTACTTTATCTCATCATACCTAGTGATGCATCAAGGGTCTATAGCTGGCACTTCCCCTCACTTACAGTGTACAATTCATTCCTTATATCAAAGGTGTGAAAGAAATTCTACAAAAATAGCTGTATTAAAAAAATAACATATTAAATGTTAATAATTACCTTAATAAATAAACATAATAAAAATCATTCATAGTAATATAGAAATTTGGGATAAAATAACACATTTTCCTAAAACAATTTTCTAAAAAATCTAAATAAAGAATATTTATAATATCAATACAACATATTCCCATTGGATAATAACTAAAATAAATATTTTATTTCTTTTATGTATAAAAATATGATAAAAATCCATTAAATATTTCTCAAGGAAATATAATTTTCACTTCAAAAATATTTTTAAAAATAAATGTTTACAAAATATTATGAATATATTTTCATAAAATCTAAAATTTAAAACTTATAAATTATTCATTAAAACATTATGTGGTCATAATGATGAGAAATTACCTACATTCTATGCACATTAAAATAAATACTTCATTCACATTTTCGTTAAAATACGAACAAGCCTTGTTTGGAAAATTATATGAAGATTTCTTTTAAAAAATTTGAAAATCCAATCATGGGTAAAAATATATTAAATGAATAGTTTTTAAAATGTTAAAAAAATTGAAAAAAAATTAAAAAACAATGTTTTGGAATAAAATGGGTTTTCTACCAAATAGAAAAATGAAGTCATATTTTAATGAAAAAATTTTCTCAAACATTTTAAGAACCAAGTATAGGAATATATTTCAATTAATTGTAAAAATACTGAATAACCATAATATTATAAATTTAAATAGCTTTATTAGATATTGATCAAATAATTTCCCTTAATATAAATTCATCTATAAATGGTCCTAATTAATATGAGATTTAATCATAAATCCCTTACCACTTTGGTGAGTTTTTAGTCATATTTCACATGAAAGGAATAAAATAAAAATAAAACATTAAATAATATAAATAAAAAAAATTCATTATATAACATATCAATAGGGGAAGTATATACACAACACCAAAGTAATAAGTAGTGAATATGACATATGTATCATGAATGTAATGGTGAGATAAGAAACTCATACAATTATCCAAGCAATTAAGTAAAAATTAATCAATGAATAAATTATATGAATCAAATGTAAATTAATAAAAAATAATTTTGAATAAAATATAATATAGTCAAAATATATTTCACACATAATCATAGAATAATATTACTAGAATGGTTAGGGTAGAAAAAAATTTATTTAAAAATATAAAGATAAAAATAAAGGGAATATGGATGGGGACATACAAAGATTCATCCCCACATGCTAAATAATGAAAAAAAGATCAATAATCATATTAAAACTAATAGGAAGCATCATAATCACCATACGAATTAGGGTCATATTCTAGAAGACCATGAGACCTAGTAACCATATATTCCTTTGGATATTAGTATTCATTCCAATGTCTTTCATTCTTTAGAGGGATAGGTTGAAAACCTTTATCATCCATAAAAAAATTCCATTAGACATATCCTGAATATATGTTTCTTTTTTGGGGATTTATCCTCTATATCATCCCACCATCCATGTATTCCCTTTATTTCCCTTAATTTAATAATCTCTTCTTTAATCCTAGTGTTATTCACACCATCTCTTAGAATTTACTACCCCTCGATTGCATGACAAGAGTCCTTCTACCCCTTTTCCAAAATCACCCATGTTTCCATGACAGCCTCTAATTGGGACTTCACTCTATGCTCAAGCACCAAATACAATGCCAAAACTAGACTATATTCACTCAATTAAATCCTATATTCCTTTATTCTGTGCACTAGAAATATTTTGACATTATACTTAGCCACATAAAGAACATGTTGTATTTATTGAGAAAAATATTCCACCACTTATGGAATGATATATACTCATTACCACTATCATGATGATATTTTATTAAATGATCCAAAAATATCTTCAGTATTCATTTTCTACTTCAACATCTTCCTACAATAATCCTCATGATTCCCTTTCATCAAAAAAAAGAGCATACAACATTTTTCCATCACATATCATTGACATGGCCAATAACATGACAGTCGTGATAGAAATCAGTTAATATCTCATATTCCCCCTTTAGGGAGACATAATCATCCAATGCATAAAAAAATATTATGAAATAGGAAAGAACATATATCTTCTTCCACCAGGACCATATCATAATGACTAAATTTCGCATCCTCAATGGTCAATCCCTTTTAATTAGAATTCCCTTAGCAGATGTAATGTCAAAAATAATATTAGGATGCTAAAGGATTTAGTTAAGACCAAAAATATTAATCCCAACTTGAACCATGATATTTTTTAATGATAATTGATTTAAAGAGAAATTTCATTCTTCAAATAAAACCATACTACAGTTTAGTGAAATTGATCTGATCCCCCATGTTCTTCATTTCAAATCCTCTAATAAGAAAATTAAGTGGAAGAATCCTTGATCCATATGTATAAATCATCAATTTGAAAACCCATATATAGAAATTAACTTTTGAACTAAATAATATCTATAATATATTAAATTTTTGATTTTTCTTTCTTTAATTAATTCATAGAATTTGCGGAACCAAGTCTCTTGAACAGAACTGTGGTTGGATGTTCTTAAAAAATATAATGGTAGTTATGTTAATTATCATGCCAAAGAATTTGGGGTATGAATTAATTTTTTTTGTAATAAATTATTATCAGTTCTCACTATGTTAATATATTTTGCTTCAAATATGACTGATATTTTTTATAGGTATAAATTAGAGGACTATGGTATGCCAATCCTGTGAAACCCTTCTTAGTCTCCTAGAATGACCCAGTTGGTAAAGTCCTTGGGAAGAAGCATCCTGGTCGAGTGTTTGGGATGGTTTGGGGACCATTACCATCTACGGCCATTATCCATTCAAATATTATAGTTTTATACACTCATATTTGTATTAACTACCTGCCTCTAGATGCTCAGAGGTAGTATATTTCTATGCAAATACCAATTCAAGAATGGGGGGCTCATATATATGTGTTTCAGAAAGTATTGATTGATTTATATTAGAAGATGACCATATCTATCCCTGATGATATTTCATTAATGGATGGTGGTTGGAAGGTAAATCACACAATTTCAAAATCATTTATTTCACAAAGTTTTATTGGTTTTATGTTTAAATATAAATATACAACACTATTTAATTTTTAATATAATTTTCTTGAATGTTCCAGTAGAAGGAAGTGCAGCCGGAAGTGGAGATAGAGATAGAGATGGTGTGGAGTAGATATCATTTGTTAGTGATTAGTGGTATTTTTGGATTTTAATTTGATGTAAGATTAAAATTATGACCAAATGACACTAATTTGGTGATTAAGAAACCATGTTTTGGTTTCTAGTAGGGATATTTGTATTTACCTTACATTTTAGTGAAACATATTTTAGTGTGCTTATATATTTTCTAGAATATTAAGATAATTTTTAAACTTTTAATGTTTTAATATAGTAATTCATGAATTGTGAAATTAATGTTGATATTATTAGTAATGTTGATAAATTACTCTTGGTGTTGGTTTATATGTGATGTTTCTACTATGTATTGTTTTTTATTTTTATCTAGGTTTAAGTGTTATTTTTGGGATTTAGATACTATAGTATCATTTCTTAAAGGAATCAAGTAGAGGTGGTTTAAACCATACCTAAATATTCTATATTATTGGTTAGTATTGGTTTAAACCACCACAATATAATGCTGATTTTTTAGTGGAAGTTAAAACTGATAATATATAAAGGAATTATTATTTAAGGGTTGTTTTTACATTTTAAAGTTGTTTTTCCTTTCAAAAAAATTGGATATAGTGGTAGTTTAAACTGTCACCATATCCCTGAAATTTTTTTGGGCAGAAAAAACACCACAAGAATGAAACAAACAGGTAAATATATATTATGTGACTATTACTAGAAAACATTTCTTATTAGAAGGAACCATTGTGGATTAGATTCTTACACCATTTTTATTGGTGGTTTTTTTAAATTGTCACAAAAATAGGTGGTGGGGGATTAAAATAGCACAAAAAAGTGATTTTCTTGTATTGACAGTTTAATACATAGTGGGTGAGAAACACACTATGGCAAGGAAAATGAATAGTCCCATGAGACTATTGATGTATAGAGGGTCTATCTATAACCAATACATATACATATATTGCATGTCCAAATCATTATTCATATATAAATTAATAGATTTAATTCACGAAAAAAGTTCTGTATAAAATATCTACATTGAGTAAAAGATCTGGATTTATCAATATTTTCCTAGATAACAAATAACATTCAAATTAAAACTATCTGTTGAAATGGTATACTATTTAGGAAATAATCATATCCCTAATAAATGATATGGTAACTTGGTGGAATTTAATTTAAAATGGTCATTAAAAATTGAATAATGCAAAGGGACTACAAAAATGAATCAAGGATTTGAATATCATTACTATCTTAGGCCAAATCAATCATAAACCACCTAGAGAAATAATAAGGATAATATCAATACAAAATATACCAAGTGGATTAAAAACAAATTTTTTATTCATCGATGAATATAAATACTATAAAAAGATCTTTTTTATAAATCTTAAAGAAAGTATCTTTTTATTTTGAAAATCATTTTTAAATGTAATTTTACTTGAAAATAAAATTTAAGAACATTTTCTTTAAAAATAACATTGTAAAAGTAAAAAATTAAGCTTTGATAAAATGAAGTTAGAAAATTCCATACAAGGTAAAAAAGAATATTACTTTTGCATGGAAATAGATTTAAAAAATTACCTTTTTTATAAAGAAAAAAAAGATTCCTTAAAATAAAAAGTAATAACACGTCTTTAATTTATCATTTTTAAGTGGTTAAAACATTTTTATAAAAGTTGTTTTGAAAAAAAATAGATCTTTGAACGAAGTAATAAATGGAGTCTTTTTTCTAAAAACCTTTTTCTAAAACATTTTTAATTACCAAAGAGTTGAATAATGGTACCATTAATTAAAAAGGCTCATAAATAACTAAAGGATCAGAAAATTTATGGTTTTATTAAAAAATTATTATATAATTTCTAGTAATGGAAATTCTAGAATAAATAATCATGATTATAATGAGATTGTTAAATAAACACTTAAAATGAAAATAACATTGAATTTATAACTAATCAATGAATCTATTATGTTTATCCACTATAAATCCATATTAAATAAGTGTAAATACATTAATAGATATTCAAATTCATTATAGAGATATCATATAATATTAACGACAATGAGTGTAAAAATTATACCATTTATTGAAATGTCTTGATCTTATTACAGGTCATTTTTTTGTACTTTTTGTTTGGGTTTTACCTTGGGGTGTGTTTGGGTGAAAATTTGAGTAAAATGGAAGAAATAGGTTAGTTCATAGTTGATACACAATTATCTCTATCTGTGTTCCCTAGAACAGAAAACCATAAAATCCTAGACAAAGAGGTTCTGTATGGATATCATAGACTTTTTTCAAACCATGTACCCTAAAAGAAGAAATTACACACCCCCTTTGAGAGGCACATGGTTAGGAACACTAATACAGGAAACTATGTGCATCGAGTAGCAAACCATGTGTATGGGATTGTAATCAACCATATTTTATTAGAAAAATATTGATCCCCCATATTATACCTTCAAATACCCAATCTCAAAACATAACCAATTTATCTCAATTCAAGGGCCTCTCAAAGGGATTCCAAGGCTTATTGACCTCAATTATTGGTGATTTGAAGCATGTTTATAAGATTTACACCTCCTAGGGTATGTGGTTTCTTCCCAATTGATTTCATGTTTCTCTATAATTTGTAGCCTATTATTTTTGTGGGTAGTTATCCTCCATTGTTATTGATCTATTTCTACATTTGTTTAATATTGATCTTGTATTATTTGATATATATTTAGATTTAATATATCTTGTTCTCTTTGACCAAGGATTTAGGTTTCAAATCTAGACCATGCTCTATATCGTTATTCCATCCAAGTTAAGGTTTTCTACTTGGTGAATTCTTGTCAAAGAATTGAGGTTGGTGGTCTACAATTCAAATCCCAAAGTCTATATTTCAATTATATGCATGTAATTTTTAAATTTTCTATTGGATGATTAGTAATTGAGTTTTCCTAAATTGAATTAATTAATTTTCTGAATTAATTAATTAATTAATTTTGATATTTGTGATACGATATTTAGAGATTTTAATAATTAATTAATTAATTAATTATGAGATATTGATATTTTTTATTTGACATTAATAATTATTGAGATACTTTGACTATTAAATTTGGATTTATGGGAAATTAATCATTGTTTTGTTATCATGGTATTGAATTGTGAATTTAATAATTAATTTTTGAATTATTTATTTTATTTTAAATTTATAGATATAGGGTAATTAATTATTTATATAATTAATGAGATTAATGTGAATAATTAATTGTCGAATTAAATAAAGGTTTTGATGTGTGGAAATAATTGTTAAATTTGAAATGATATTGAGATGACAAACTAAATATTGAATTATTAATGAGATTGAGATAGTTAATTAATTATTGAATTAATTAATAAGAAAATTATGATTAATTAATTGGTTATTTAATTAATGGGTTTTAGTAGAATATGATAATTTTGATAATGAATGGAAAAAAAGAACATTCATGTTCAAATTGGGACAATTAATGGTAGCAACAACATTCATGTATAAATTGATACAATGAATGATAATAGTGGAATTCATGTCTAAAATTGATATAATGGATGGTAATAATGTAACTCATGTGTAATCTAAGTAAATGAGTGGTAAAAATAGAATTCATGTATAAATTGACATAATTAATGTTAATAGTTGCATTCAAGTGTGTATTGATATTTCGGGTGTCCTTGGGAACCATGGGGATTATGTGGTTAAATAACGGGAAATTGATAATGTGATAACTTTTTATTTATTCATTTTATTTATTTATTTATCCAAATGAATACACTTTTAGGTTTGATATTGATTTAAACATTGTTGGTGGTGGCATAATGAGATGTATTCACACCCTACAAGGGCTACCTAATCAGTACCTAAATATATTTCATGGTTGTGTGATATTATAAGGGAAAAGGAAATGTGTTATATGGGTGAGTTGGGATGGATCATGGATGAGGGAATTAGGTATGGTTCATGGACTGCTTGGAGAGATTTCAATGTATTTACTTTTGAGTTTCATTTTGAAACTTAGAATTTACTTTAGAATATAATATCTAATGTTAGTTTGGTATTTTATTTACAGTTTTGGTCATCTTGGGATACTCATATTATTTTCATTATGAATATAATATATTTATTTTTATTAACTTATTCAAGTGTTTTTTCTGATAAAGATGTCATAACATCCTCATGACTAATATTAGACCATTCATTTAGTTGGTAGACTCTAGAATATAGGGAGGCATGCATGAGGTTATCGTACTATCCATCTCAAGGAATAGGTGTGTGGCACTTAGGTCAGAACGATATAAATTTGTATCAGAGGAGTTATAATCACTTTTAATTTATCCTAATATTTTGGAAAGGTAGACAGAATATTAGGAATAGTAACGCCTTGGTTATGTGCTCATGCATGGGAGTATCTAAGCCATGAATGAGGGTGAACCTACGTACCCAGGGTGGGAATGTTTTTATTGATATTTTTTGTTATAGTTTAATGATATATCACCTTGGGTGATGCACTTGTTTTGTGATGTGATATTGTTTTAGAGATTTTTAGATCTTTGACTCGTGGTCTGGAATGAAAGTATAGGTGAATTTTCATTCATAATTTTAGGCACTCAATATTGTTTTGTAACATGTATCATTTTAGGCATGCATGGGAAAACGGTTTTTGGGTATGTTATAAAGCATAAACTATTTTTCCTTACATGTGAAATTGTAATGATAATGTGCCTAATGTTAAATTGAGATTATAAAATGATTCAAGATGAGCATAAATTGGTTTCTAATGAAGAACCTGAATATGATATAATTTTACCCTTTGATTAACCATGACCTAGGTGTAATATGATTAAGGGTAGTCATAGTTCCTCAATTTTGACTATGTGGAGGGGTTTGTGAAAAATGATTTTTGTTCCTTTTTTAGTTTTCCTCTTATGAAAACATGATTAAGTTGTGTTATGTTTCATGATATGTGAGTTTTAAAATGTATAAATATGCCTCCATGATGATGCATGTTAGGAGGAAGACATAAGGATATGGCTAGAGATTATCTACCAGTAATGGAACCTGAGGCACATGTTGTACTAAGTGATGAAGAAGGAAGTAAATTCCTAGTTAACTTTTCTTGATTCATGAAATTCATGTAAAGAGATCTAGATAATATTTTTATAAGCATGTTTGACTTGACACGTGACTACCAGTTGTAGTACCCTTCATGTTTTACTAGAGAAGGTGGACATGAGGGATATGAGTTCTAGATTGGGTCCATAGAGATTTTACTTGAAAATTTGGAGAATCCTTCTGAGAGGAGGGTCAAGTGGGATACTTATATGCTATGAGAATTTGAAAATAACTAGTTGGTCATTTAGAATTAGACTCAACAAGATGATGGTATGTTTTGAATGGAATTCTTGGATATCTTATTACAGAACTTCTACCCAGAGATATTGAAGTATGAGAGATATACTGAATTCATGAGGTTGAATCAAGGGTGTAGGTCTATGATGTTCTATGATGGATTATTTAAAGACTTCCAACACATTTCTCCATCATTAGGAAGGGATGATACAGCTACAAAAAAGAGATTCCAAGATGGACTTAAATGAGATATTAATTCCCATGTTAATCTCTATTAATTAATGATGTTTTTTTGAGGTGGTGGATGAGGCTCTTGTAGATGAGGGGAACCTGACGGATAATTCTAGGGCAAGTTAGGTAGTTTCTACTATATGATCATAAGTTACATCTTTCAAGAGCAATAATTGTCATTATGGGGGTGTTAGTCATGCGAATATCATGAAGAGTGTCAAGTGGGAAGGGTCAGTCACTTAGGACCTTACGGAGATTGTATGCCACTAGTATGGTACGTATGGTGACTATCACAGATACTATCTTCAACCACCAGTAGAGTGAAAAAATTTCATAAATATGGTACACCAATATAATTTCTGTAAGACCCAATGAAAGATGTTCAGTGAGGGTGTATCTAAGAAGAATCAAAGTGTAATAGGGGTTCCTTCTACAACATATCAGTATAACAGTTGGAGTTCTACATTTCATGGCTGTAGTGGTATTGGACATGGAGTTTTTGGTCAAGAGTGCCCATATTAATAATGTGGTGTAGCTCAGGGGAGTCATACATCATCATAAAGAAGAGGGTAACTGTGTTTTCATGAATTTTATCCCACCCTAGTGGATATAGAGGCTGGACCATTGATAGTGAGGGGTATTATTATTATAGATTCTATATTTGATACTAAATTATGTGATATAGGTTCATCTCATTTATTTATTTATGCACATTTTTTAATGGTTTGAGCCTAGCTGTGTAGTTCGTGAGTAGGGTGTTGACAATAGACACACCTATGGGGATTCTATTGGGAGAAATATTTTTGTTCAAGGGATGTTCTCTTGAGGATAGAGAGTATATATTTTTGTGGGGTATTTACATCATTGAAATATTAGTCTTTTACCTAATTATGGGTATTTATTGGATAGTATCATATCATTCCCACATAGATTGTTACCATAAGATAGATAATTTTATGTATCCTAAGGATGAAAGTTATATTCACCCTATAGAGTAGGATATCTAGGTAGGATGAGCAAGGCCAATTACTCAGAAACTAGGTTTCTAGTCTATTATTGGATGATAGAGGTCTAATATTTGGATGTTTTTACACCTATAGTGGACTGTTTTTATGATGTTTTTTCAAAATACTTCCCATGTTTTGAACATGAGAGATATACGGAATTTACTATTGAGCTTATTTCGGGGGGTTTAACCAATTTTTATTCCACTATAAATAATAGAACTGATATAACTTCAAGAGCTCAAGACTATTGGGGAGGAGTTTGTGGATTATGGATTTATCTAATCGATTATGTCTTCTTAAGGATATCTAGTGTTTTATTCAAACAAGGTTGATGAGGGTTTTCACTTGTGTTTTGAATATTGGAAGTTAAACCAGATAACAGTGAGGAACATGTTCCACTTCAACAAATCAATAATATTTTTGACTAGTTCATAGGAGATTATTTTTCCTCAAATATTAACTTGAGATAAGGGTATCATTAGTTGAGGTTTTAGAGGTCGAATATACCAATGACTAGCTTCAGAAGAATTTATAGGATTTTTGTTTTCATAATAATTCTTTTTGGATTGAAGAACGCACAAATAGAGTTTGTTCCCTTGATTAGTAGGATATATCATCCATACCTATATTAGTCGGTGGTAGTGCTTATGGATGACATCTTTTTATACTCCAAGACTCATGGAGATCATACCCAATATCTTGACATCGTCTTGAGTACACCAAGAGAGCATCAGTAATACGTCAAGCTATCTAACATCCTGTGTTGGATTGATTATGTAGACTTCTTGGGTCACATAATCTTTATAGAAGGTGTTTCAATGGACCTAGATAACGATCAAGAACTGGTTTCTTGGGAGTATCTAAATAATGATTTTGATAATCATATCTTTTTGGGTTAGTCAGATATTATCAAAGGTTCATCCAAGACTTTTCCAGACTGGTAGCACCTATTCTAGGCTTTACTAATAAGGGGATAAAGTTAAAATGTTCAGAATCATGTGATAATGACTTCCTAGAGTTAAAGAAGTAGATTCAATCCAAACCATTCTTGATCCTACCTAATCTAGGTGAGGATTATATAGCATATTGAGATTATATTAGATTCATTCATGGGGTAGTTTTGATGTTGGGTGATGTAGTTTTGGTGTATGGGTCTCGGTAGTTAAGGCCACATAAAAATAACTACATTTTTCATGAACTTGAGTTGGAAGAAGTTGTTTATGCTTTGAAGTGTTGGATGCACTATCTATTGGGTGAGAAGTTTACAATAAATACTGGTCACAATTGAATAAATTATATCTTCTCCCAATAATATTTGAAACTAAAACAGTAGATATGTGTTGATTATATGAAGTCAGTTTATTTTGAGAAATCATATATGCCTGGAAAGGGAAATAATGTATTTGAATCTTTGAACTTGAAAACTCAGACTTACAACGTTTAGGATTCTATTGCTAACTAGAAGATGATGACTTTGCTGACTAAAATACACATTGTGTTCTAGGATATTCATAATTAGATGACTCTCATATATGTTTTAGTGGATTCAATCCTTTTGATATAGATATGAGATGGTCGTTATGAGGATATATAGTTCGTGAGCTTGAGGGAAATCCTTAATGGTGTGGAGACACCTTTCGATTGGACCATATATGAGTACGAGTTCATATATGTTAGGAATTGGGTTATTATGCCAACAAGAATTTTGGTTGATCTAATGCCTGAGTTTCATACCTTGAAGAGGGTGCTACATCCTATTGTGACCAAAATTTATCATGACCTTCATAGATAGTTCTGGTTTTCGGGCCTTAAAAATGTGATAACAAGGTTTTTGACAAGATCATATACCTATCAGTGGGTGAAGGATGGGTATCAACAACCTAGTGGTTTGTTTCATCCATTGACCATTCTAGAATGGAAGTGATATGTAGTTACCATGAGAATTATGGTGCCTCTTCAAAGGACACCTCATAAGAATGACGTTATTTGGGTGATTTTGGATATACTAATGGAGGTAGTGCATTTCATACCAATATGGAAAACCTTCTCAATGGAGTAATTGGGAGAAATCTATGATCAAAATATAGACCATCTTCATGGGGTGAAAAGGACTCTTATTTTAGAGTGTGTTTTTTGATTTACTTTTTTCTCTTGGAAGTGATTATAGAAGCAGATTTGGACAATAGTTTTTTTAGTACAAAATTCTACTCAAAAACAGATGGGAAGTCAAAGTGTAATATATAGGTGCTTGAGAATATGATGCGAGCATGTATTGATGGAATTAATGGATCATGGGAGAAGCACCTATATTTGGTGGAGTTATCCTATAAAAATTGGTAATAGAATATGATAAAGATTTAACCATACAATTATATTTGTGGTAGGACATGCATATATAATTTATGGTGGATGGAGGTAGGTGAGTTAGAGTTGTTGGGACTGAGTCTTGTGTATGAGAGTTTGGAGAAGGTTAAACTAACTCAAAAGAATATGGCTATGGGTAAGAGTAAAAAAAGGCATATACTGATAAATGTCAAATACTTATAGAGTTTACAGAGTGTCATCATGTATTAAATTGGGTGTTCCCTATATTTGGTCACTATAGGATATAAAGACAGGTCATGTTGGTGCCCAGGTTTGTTGGACTGTTTGAGGTTGTGGAGGGAATCAGGTCTGTGGTGTACTAATTTCATTTTCCACAAATATATAGTTCCATTCATGATGTTTTCTATGTATCACAACTATAGAGGTATCACCCTGACCCTTCTCATGTGATCTATGTGGATGATATTGAGGATGAGATAGATGAAATCTATGAGGATAATCCAATATGTGTGTTGGATCATAGTGAAAAAGTGTTTAGGGGAATGAATGTGCTGATAGTTCATGAATTGTGGCAACATGGCCATGTTAAAGAGGGAAATTGGTAGAGATAATCATATTTTAGGTCTCAGTGCCCTAATCATTTTGACTTGAAATTTTAAAGATGATTGGGAGTATAACTCAAGGATAAGATATTATAAGTTGGGGAGATTGTAAAACCATATCCTTTTTAGAATATGTATCATTCTCATTATAGGTATTATTTTTCATTGTGTTGATTACATTTCATTGGTTTCTTACTATAGGGTGTGTTTCGGTAAAAATTTGAGAAAAATAGAAGAAAGAGGGTAGTGAATGGTTGGAACACAGTTTTCCCTAATCGTACACCCTAGCCCAGCTAACTATGCAACCTTGAATTGAGATGTTTTTCATGGCTGGTGAAATGTTTTTCAAACTATTTTCCCTAAAATGAGAAATTGTTCACCCCCTTAGGCAAGAAAGGATTCATATGGGATTTTAATCACCTGAATTTCATTAAAAAAATCATGAACCCCCATATTATACCTATGTATACCATATATCAACCCATAATAGATTTCTCTCAAGTCTTGGGCCTCTTGGGTGGATCTAAGGTCAACTTACCACCGTTCGTGGTGACTTGAAACCCCATTGGAAGATCTTCACCTTTTTGGATACGTGGTTTCTTCCCAATTGATTTCCTTTCTCTCTATTGTTCTTCTCTCTTTATTTTGGGGTGTTTTTATCCTCTATTTTGAAAGATATTCATCTATATTATTTAATCTAGATATATTATTGTTTTATGTAGATCTATATTTAAGATATCTTGTTTCATTTGACCATGGATTTAGGTTTTAGATCTAGATCGTGTTCTACATCATTATTCCATTCAAATTGAGGGTTTCTATTTGGATAATTCTCATCAATGAATTGTGGTTTGTGGTCTATAATTCAAATACCATGTTATTGATTTAAATTATATGTAAGTAATTGTAGAATTTTTTTTTTTGATTAATAATTGATTTTTCCTAAATTGAATTAATTAATTTAACAAATTAATTAATTAACGAATTTTGAAGTTGGGGGTATTGAATTTCTAGATTTGAATAATTAATTGTTGAATTAGTTATGAGATATTGAGATTGTTTAATGGACATAATGAATTTTTAAGATATTGTGAATATTAAATTGGGATTTAGGGGTAATTAATTGGGTGGTCAATTATCTAGATATAGAATTGTGAATTAAATAATTAATTGTGGTATAAATTTTGTGGTATTGATTTTTTGGATATTTTTTATGTAATTAGTGATTTAATTAATGGGATTAATGTGGTTAAATAATTAGTGAAATAATTAATGGTATGATGTGATGAAATAATTTTTGAATTAGTAATTAGATTTAGATGATTAACAGCTTTTTGAATTAGTAATGAGATTGGTTTGATTATTTATTTATTTATTTATTTAATGAGAAAATTGTGATTAATTAGTTGGTGAATTTATTAATGGGTTATAGTGGCATATGAAAATTTTCGAAATGAATGGTAATAATAGAATTCATTTTAAAATTGAGACAATGAATTATGAAAATGTCATTTATGTATAAACTAAGTCAATGAACTGCAATTGGGGAATTCATGTCTAAAAGTGAGACAATTAATGGTTACAATGTAAATCATGTGGAAACTAGGACAATGAATGGTACAAATGGAATTCATGTGTCAATTGAAAAAAATAATGGTAATAGTGGAATTAATTTGGGTATTGAGAGTTCAGGTGTCCTCAAGAACCTAGGGGAATATGTGGTTACATAATGATAAATTTATAGTGTGATAACTATTTATTTACGTATTTTATTTATTTATTTATACAACTTCATAGATTTTTTACTAGATATTTCTTTAGACGTTGTTGGTGGTGGCCTATTGAGTTGTACTCACACCCTAATCGATCTACTCGATTGGGACCTGAATAGATTTCGTGGTTGCAAGATCGGATTAGGAAAAAGTCCCTGTATAAGAATGTTGAGTTGGGATAGATCATTGATGAGAGAAATAAATGTGGTTTGGGAAACTATTGGGGAGTTGTCAGTGTCCTTACTTTTGTGTTGCATTTTGATACACGTTATTTACATTATAATGAATTATCTACTATTAGTTTTGATATTTTATTTCTATTTTTGGTTATGATGTGATATTTAGATTGTCCTAGTTATGAATATATGTCATTTTTTTATTTTTTATTTATTTTTTTGGTGTTTTACTTTGATAAAATGGAAATAGTCTCCCTATAACTGATATTAGAACCTCACTACTAATCACCATACTATAGTGTATGGGAAGGTGCACCTAAGATCATGTGACCAACTTGTTTAGGGGATCAGTGTGTGTAACCCAAGTTGATACATTTCAATGAGGAATTAATATAATCAAATGAAAAAGAATTGAGTTTGAAATTTCATTACCATTTGGAATATTTGTACTCAAATTACTTTAGATTAAATAATTCAAATTGAAACTCACAATACCGTGAATAATGAATTATTCATTAAATTACATGTTAAGGGGTATTTTCTACACCATACAAAATATATTAGGTGTGTAAAAATACAATATGCTGTAATGAAATGAAATTTAGTTGAAATACATTACCTTTCATTAACATATTATCAAACACCATTTAAACACTTTTATAATTGTTATAAGAGTGTTTAAAAATTATTCTAAAACCATATTAATATTTATGATATCATATATGATCTTCTTATAATATGTTATTTCTAATTTTTTTTGTAATCAGTCATTATTTTCACAATTTCTAGTGTTAATTATCTAGTTTTCTAGGAATGTTTTGAATTATTATGTGTTTTTTCAATTCCATAATGCATGATTTAATAATATATAGAATTTAAAACGTGATTTAATTATAATATATATTCATTATATATGTGTGTTTATATTTATACCTAAAATTTGGATATAGTATATAAAATACACTGTCTATGGAGACGGTCAGACGTACGTATGCTTGAATGTTGTTTTCATTTTCTTATCTTAATAAAAGAATGTAAATTAAAAGATATATTTGTATAATATAATTATAGTATCATATATATTTCATATAAATAACATATTTTTATACAAACCGTCTTTAATTCATTCCATGAAATGTGTGAATAAATCACATCACTTTGATGAGGTAGTAGTCCACACGTCCACAAACCATGTTATCATATTCCCATAAAATGTATTCCAAGAAGGTATGTGTTATACAAGAATTATAGAAGAATAAATTAATTATTAAAATCATATAAATTTATATATATAATATTTAATGTATAAATCCATGACCTTAATCATCCTTGAACGGTGGTAATTGAAGAACAAATGACATTTATTCGCGAGGTGGTTGTTCGTTATACACAAAAACGATGATTGTGTACCCCAATTTATTAAATTTTCTAAAATTGTAGGTATTTAATTTAACATAAAAACATATAAATATAATAGGGATATTTATTTTATTATATAATCAATATATAAGTTTTATTAAATTGGTGGATGAAATAAAACAAAAGTGCTCGTTGAAAAATTTCCCTCTTCCTCGGCTATTTGATTTTGGTTTTCACCAAAATACTTATTTGGTTAGATTTATTCAAAAATAGAGTCTCATAGGATTAGGGGAAGGACTTTGGGAAATTTATTCAGGTTTTTTATGTTCCACATGTCTTGATAGGTGTGAATAAGTGGGAAGGGTGAGTGCCTTTTTGTAATGGAGGAGGAGTGGCATTCTTGTTAATATAAAAAGAAAAAAAATATTATGAGGCCTTGATTACTTCATTTACCTACAATAATAAACCATATTATATTAAATATAGTATAAGGTATAAATATCTACATAAAATATATTTTTTAAAAGTTTATATGTTATTTTGGCTCATTAATATTAATGTTTAACTAGTAAGTAATGTCATTTTCACCTTAATTGCTGTAATTAATTTCAAATTATTTTAGTAATATTTTTGATAAAAACTATTTTTACCATAATAGATATTATAAATTATTTATATTCAAAATATGGAATCTGTTTTTCCAAATTATAATCACAGGGATGGAAAAGTGGGTTTTTATAGTGAAAACATTCAAATGTTTGTAACATTTTTATATCCAAATTCAATATAAAATTTATACAAATGACCTAAATATTATTTATTGATATAAATTTTCTATAATTAAACTTTAAAACAAAATAAAAATATAATTTAAACTAATAAATTATTTAGATTAAAAAGATATTTTCAATTATAATTTATTATTTTTAACAATTCATCAGAAAATGAAACATCAAAGAAAATTGCCAAAAATTCACCCTAAGATAATGTGTACATTATTAATTAACTAATAAAATCTATTTTGGAATATAAAATTTTAAAAACTCCCGAAATTTAGTTTTTAAATAGGTGTTCTATTTAATGGTGGAAAATTTTATTTTTAGAAAAATAGAATTTTTAAGTGGAAAAGTGGATTTATTTATATCTTGTACCTATAAAATATATTGTATTAATATACAAAATAATTGATTCAATATGTAATATATATTTATACTTAATTAATATCATTCACTTATAGTAATTAATTTAATTTCTTAATATAAAGAGACTTTAGGATGATAAAAATATTTTTTTTATAAAACATTTCCTTTATATTAAATTTATTTTTATATTTATTTATAATTATTTAGAAACCAATTAATTAAAAAAATATTGTTATAAGTTAGTTATTCCTATTCATAACCTCCAATTTAATGGCTATGTCACATCTTAGTATATTAAATAATAGTTTAATAATATATTATTATTTGATAAAACACATCCTTTCATGTATTGAAATCTAAAATCAATTTTCTATGTACAAAAAGCTATAAAATAAATTTAAATAAAACAATATACCATAAATTATCATTATTTTATATTTCATCTTATGCTTTGGTTTGTATTTAATACATGGTATTGACCAAAATTTTATTCTTTTATAATTTTGGGGTGTTAAAATCTTTCCACCTTAAATAAATTATATCCTCTCAATTTTAACATGATCTTGGTAGTCTAGGGTTTTATATTTGAAAAATATTTTATTGTAAACTGAACATCTTAAATGTTTAAAAAAATACCCTATTTATAAGAGATAATCGGAGTATGAATGTCACATGACTAGGTTTATAAGTATGAGAACATCGATGGAAAGCGAATATATGGACTTCGAGAAAAACCATATATTATTATAAGGATTGATTGAGGTCTTTGATCACAGACAAGTGAATGATCAATGAAATTTTTAGTTCCCCAAATCCTAAAATCATTGATCTTTTAAAATATCACTAGTTCAAAAAAAATAAGGTATTATAAAAAAAATTATTTCAAGAACATTTTTCTATTGTTGAGTAATTATTTTACTATCTAAAAATATAAAAATATATACTTACATAATATATATATATAAACAAAATTTCATCCTTTGGTTGTGCTTTATTAAATTTAAAAATTTTTCCTTTACTCTAAGAAATTAATACCAATGAATTATTATTTTTCTTTCAAGAACTAAAATTTACTTTTAAAAGACTCTATAATCCTTAAAACTGGACTTTTTATTTGTTTTTAACTATTTTCCAAAACCAATATGGCTAAATCATTAATCTATAAACCTAAAAATTAATGCTATTGGTTCATAATTAATATATATTCATGAAATTGTTTGACTAAAAATAATGACATATTAACCAAGACATAGTGTAGGCCAGTGGTAGGCATGAAACACATAACATCCTTCAGTCATGGGTTCAAGCTCCACCACCTCACTGCACACAATGGTTTATCATCCAACATGATTATTTTCCTTTTTCTAAAGTATAATAAAATAATTAATATAATTCTCAAAGTAATATTATGGAAATCATTGAAATTTATTCATTAAACAACCTTTTTACTAGGGTTTTCAATAGAACCTATTTTTATTTTACCAAGTATAATAATGTTATTTGACTTTTATTTCAATTTTGTTAATGAACTTATAAAACATGAAGTTTTTCAATGCCATTAATCTTGTTACTATAAAATATAAAAGTAGTATTAACCCAATGAATTTTCCACTATAATATAATCTTTCAATAAATATCTCTAAAATATCCTTAATCTTTCTAGACTCCAATTACATAAAACCAATAAAGTGGTTTTTAATAATTAGAAATTATTATCAACTATAATATCATAATAATTATATGGTATAGATAAATCTTAAGTTAATAAAGACATTTGTGCTTATATTATAATCCTAAAAGTCTATCTTAGAGTCATGTTCCCTAATATAGTTTTTCATAAAAGTAGTTTCTAATATTTTTACTAAACTTCCTTTGATACCAACTATAGTGCCCTGACCCAAACAACCCGAAGCCAGTGTCTACTAGCATTACATTGGTATGATTACAAGGGATAAAGTCTTAAAGGTCTAATCAATTTTTTAGTCCTGTTAAACCATAAATATACCAGATCCTTTTATTTAAAATGAATACACTAATTAAAACTTTTTTTCTTTAAAGGATAACATTATTCCATATTCCATGTCCTTCTATATCTTTCTTAGTAAATTTCATAGAATTCTAGGGAAGGAAAATAAATAAGGGTGAGATAAAATGGGTAGTAAGGCTAAATTACATCAAAATAAATAATGAAGCAATGAAAATAATCAATATGGAAAGTTAATAACTGAACTCTCATTCCATATAGTCAATAAACTGAGAAGGAAGTTCATAAAAAGTATGTCAAGTTAAATAACTAAACACACATTCCATTTAATCAATAAACTGAGAATAAAATGTGTCCATATATTTATTCATAGTGAAAATATGTTGAGTAATAATAAATGAATCTTAATGAAGGAAATACTTAATTATTAGATGCCAAGTTTTCATAGTACAATAAACCTTTATGTCACGAAATTTCACAAGATAGACAAAAAAATACTAGGTAAAAATCCACTAAGTTTATCATATTGACTCATCCCATGTGACTATAAATGCTTAAAGGGGTATCTATATCTAGGCCACACCCTTGTTTTAACTATCCAAAGCATTCCTCATATATCAAATAATAAATTTACATCATGATCAATGTGCTTATTGAATTCCTACATTATGTAAAATTTTCAGATTTATCAATATTTCCCTAGATATAAAATAACTTTCAAAGTAAACAACATATGTATAAATAGAATAAAATTTAAGCAATAATAATATCCATGATAAATTATATGGATATTTTGGGGGAAATTTAATGTTTAATGATCACTGTAAAGTCAATGTTTCATGTGGAATACAAAAATGAATCAAGTGAATTGGTATAAAGACTTTGATTCAGGCTGATCATTATCCTCGTAGAATATTCCTTCTCTAGAATAGTTGGGGTTTTCTATTTGTTAACCGAGGAATAAAATTTTTGGAATAATTTGGCTCCATATTATTATATTCCTTTACATGGATCGCTTTTATCTACCTCATGTATATGTTTCATATATATACATATTTGAAGAAAGTTTCCTTAAAATTTGTGTTAATAATACAAGATATGAATTTTTAAAAGTTTTACATATAAATATGATTCAAACATATAGTTATTAATGAATAGTGGTTCAATGATGAATCAATAAAAGCTTTAATTAAAAATAATATAATATGTGAGATAAGATGGTCATATTAGATCCCCATTAAAAATATTATTTTTCATATTCATTCCATGGAAAATATTTTTCAACACCATAATCACCCTTGTTCAATAGGTTCATAGAAAACTCAGGTTTCTATATATTATCTTGTGTGAGGAATGAAAATAATGACAAGACCCTAAAATTTTGGAGCCCCATTTTTTTAATTATATATCGGTTAAACTTATTTAAGAAACCCTATGAAAATGGACACTAGGTGAAAAGTGTTGAGTTTATCCATAAGAAGGATTGGCTAAAGAGTTGTTTTATTAAACAAAAATAATTCATATATGATATAGTTGTCATGATAGCCTACATAATGTTTTAAGTGGTGAGATTAACACGAATGTTAACTCATTTTTTTGTGAAATGTAAATCTTGAACCACAAATTGTATAATGAAATTTAAATGGGGTTATCATTTTAGTGGGAGAATATTTAACAATGGTATTTCATAAATTAATTTAAAATATTATAATCTATAATAAAATATGATATTTTAGATAAATGTCACCAACATCACCATATATCATTACATTATGATTATTCATAGAGAAAAATAAATTTTAATGAAAACATATACTTGTACTTGTACACAAAATAATTATTGTTCTTATGAAATAGAGAAAATTATATGTGTTAGAGAAATACTATCATGAGTAACCAAATGTTGATGTTTTTCAACAAGTGATGAAATATTATTATGGTAAGTATATATTAATTCACTAATGATATAAAATGATTTAATAAAAAATGATCTATATAACTTTATTTATTTTTCATGTAATAATATGATTGAGTATGTTTACGGCATGGAGAGATTGAATGTTTCCTTTAAGTATTATTGAGGGGACAAAATTCATTTCGTTTTCATCATTATAAATGTAATGGAAAATAGAATGAGTTTGATGAAAAATTTACCCCATTGTTTCCAATTGTTTTGGATGGATGGACTAGGTATGAAATTTCTAAATTTTAGCTCTATTTTAATGGAAAAATACAGATAATTTTGATTCAAAAAATGATGATTCTGTTTTTCCAATATTTAGCCTTGGTCACTAAAAAATTTATTGATTTTAAGATGGGTGATAATGATTCCATGTTTAATAAAATTATAACAAATATCAGAAGGGGTTCATAACCAGAAAATTAATTTTTTATGACATGTTATTTGAGACAGACTTAAATTTCAACTAAAATAGCCCTCTAAACTTTTTTGGGTTTAAAAGATATGAAATTATGATATAGTAAAATATTCAAAATGATTTTTGATATGGAATTTCTATTCCATCGTAAGTAGACTTGGTACATCTAAATTCACTATAGTGAGAATTAGTTAATTATGATGGATATCTAAATCTATTACAAATATCTTTCACAAAAAAAATTATTTAAAAAGGATCCATCATAAAATGTATTATTTGTGAAGGACCATCATAAATAACATATTTGATTGATTATTTATGACAGGTCATATTTATCAAATAGTTTCTTATATGAGGAAAATAGTTTTTTGATGAACATTATTTGTGATAGGTATTTATTCTATCACAAAAATACCTTCATAAATATGAATACAATCTAAAATATCCATCACAAAATTAATATTTGTGATAAAATGTATGTCGAAAATAATCAAACTATAAATATCCCCCACCCCTCATCTTACCTTAAATTAATTTTTTCTACAAAAGACACTTTTGAGAAAAATTCAAAAAACAAAAAATTCAAAAATAAATTTAAATGGTTTAAGATATTATAAAATCATTAAAAAACGATAATGTTATTGGATTCACTTTCCTGGTATATCTTCTAGAAAAGAGAATTCACCTTAACATTTGTGTCCTATTGGATTAGATCATAAAAGTGACTAGGTAGCTTTTCCCATGTGTGATAGTACTATTCAACATTAATCTTTCATTCATTGTAACCATGTGCCATGAATTTATCTTGTTTACTAATCCAAGATTTTTTCCCTCACTGGCTTTCACATGTGGGAGTATTTCCAACTTGCATCCATCTCTTCCTTTGTAGACTTGAGGTGGATTAGCTCTAAGGGTAGTTCTTTATTTGAATGAATAATAAGATTCAGATGCTTACCTCTTATGTCTTCCTCACCTTTATCTTTAGTCCCTTCTATTTTATCCCCCATATTATTTTGTCCTTGTTTTTGGTATTCTTTTTTCCCATTTTTTGTGGCATGACTTTCCTTGCTTACACCCTTCTTGGCCAACTATATTTCTATCGATTTGGGTAAATTTGAATAGTCTTTATGTCCTTTTGATTTTTACCCTTAAACAAAATAAAATTACCAGAGTCTTTATTTCCCTTTTTCCCTTTCTTTCTTCTTAGGTTGTGGAGTCCTTTCCCTTGCATTCCTTTCGAACAGTCCAAAAAAATTTGACTATAATTTTCATCACCTCATTCTCCCTCAACATGAGCATGTATCAGTTATTAGACATCTAAACCTTCAAATAAGTTACCCAAATTTGGTACCATGTAATCCTTGATGGAGCACAACCTTCTTGATGACTTCAACCTTCCATCACTAGACTTAGAGGTAGCCTTTATTCCTGTTCTCTCTACATGATCATCAAATATGAGTTTTCATTTCAAAATGAACTTTCATGGAAAAAGTAGGATTACACAAAAGTCAAGGTGTGTTACACATAGAAATAAGTGACAAAATTATTTAATATGATATTAAAATTAATGTAATTATAAACCCTATATAACTCATATTGTATTTCACTTACCAATATTTAATCATCATCAGAGATACAATCTTTAAAATGATTGATTATCTTATCCCATGTCTGGATATATACCTTCAAATTGATCTTCCTTTTATTGAATCTTATTGCCAAAATGAGGTCTTTTTTATTGATCCACACACATTTATAACCATTGGTATTAACTAAAATCCTTATATCATAAATTTTATTAACCTCCTCCTTTGGAAAATTATCTAAAAAACTCTTTTCAATAATTCTTCTTTACTGTGAATAATTATCTCTAAGAAATTTTTTTTCTGCTTCTATTTCCTCTGTTGTTCCATTTATATCTTTGGTCGGTACTAATTCCTAGTCTAGTATAGTGACTTCACATTTAGGCACCCTTTTGTCCCCCCGTGGATCTTGCTTGCCCAGCTCACCAGGCTCTCGATTAGCCACTTAAACAATTTTTGATTCGGCCAAACCTATTTCAATCCCTCCATTCATTTTTTTACCTAAGGATATTGTTATAATAGTTTTTGGTAAATTTAAGTAATCCTTATGAGGCCTTGATCCCCCTATCATGAACAAGAATATTTACAGAGAAAATATTTCCTTTCTTTTCCATCCTCAATCCAGTTCCAACAATCCTATTCCCATGGGTTTCATGCTCATAATTTGTCGCTTGTTGAGAATTTGTGACTTCGTCTCTCTGATCTACGTCTTCAATGGACCTTGAACCAACATGATTCCTTTTACATCTTTGTATAATTGTCTTCCACCCATCATAGTCAACAATTTATTTATCTTATATAGTCAAACATGTACATTGGTTTTGAATCTGGATCATTCTCGGCACATCCTTCTTATTTGAAGATCCATATTCAAGATCAATGTTCCTACACATTTGTTCCATTCTTTCTGACAGAAACCCTAAATTAGGATAATGGACTTAAAAAAGGTCTTATTATATTCATCCATGAAACCAAAACTAGGGTCAAGATCTTTCACCTCAATCCTTCCAATTGCCTTCTCAGTTTCTGCAAATTAATGAGGGGCCCTTATATTTTTAAATTTTACTCTTTGGTAATATTCACTAATAGAATCATGAAATCCAAATAACATTTAAAAATAGAAAATATATTAGTTACCCTCAGATCTATATTCCCAGGAACTTTATCATTCCAAAGAGAAGGATTAGGGGAGATTTCCTTAACACCCTAATTTCCATCGAAGAGAACAGAAACTCATGCATTTGGCTGGATCAATACAACACATGTTGATTTAGAAGGAGTTGAGATTCCAAAAGAAATTCATTTAAAAAAATCCAAGGTAAATATCCTAACATTTACACCCCCCCCCCAAGACACAATTTGAGAATATGATAAAGTAGTGGTAGATGGGTAGAACCTTATCTCCTCCTCAACTAGCACAATTTTCTTAACTCATTATAAATAATGCCTTAAACCAAAAAATATTTCAGAATCCTTTGGTTTTGGGTTCACTGTATTGGACTCATTCTGGAGATGAACACCCATCGTGATACCATCATTTCTTGATATACCAACAGAGTCTCCCAAAAAACATTCGGATATTAAACTGTAAACAGCTAGGATTTGAGGCGTCTGAATAGAATGCAAACCAAAAATATTCTATGTGTGGCCCAAATGAGAACACAACCCACAAAAATATTATTAGGTCTTGAACACCACTGGATAATAGAATTTAAGCTTTTTATCCACCATAATTCAAATAAAATCAAGAGGTGGCCTAGGAACATCCTCTACCATGAATATTTAGGGTGCAATGGGGTGACATAAGGATCATTAATGATCAAAAAAAATACAAAAATCATTTAACATGATTACCCATACTTTGAAGATGGATGGATTTTGGAAGGGGATGGGATGTCCTAGAAATCTTACCCTAATCTACATGGTGGGGACCTCACTTCAGTGAAAATTGTAATCTCGTCTGAAAGAGAACAATTGAGATCCTTCGGGAGAGTATTGTCCCTTATACCACATAAAGGAGAGGTCATCATCATTGTAGAAACGAAGAAGTATGTGAAGCGGAATTATTAATATGAAAATGTATTGCTCTTATTGGTGGCAGGCTTCATTGATGAATTGGTGAAGCAGTCGATCAATGGGCATCATCGACCAAAACAAGACATCATGGATAACCCATGAAGAGACCATTCCACCAAGAAATCCTCGAGGGTAGGAGGGAGAGAAGGGACTCCGAGAGGAAGAGGAAATACCTTATAGAAAATATGGAAGTGGGTGAATTTAGGGAAAAGATTAGGGTCGGTAATGGGGGATAAGGCCATCACATAATTCCTTCTTCGTGAAAGAGGGAGGTCGGGTGGATTTTCCATCGCCTCCACCCATAAGGGTGTGTCGCCTCCCACAGGGCAAATACTAATGCCCACATGTGGGGTGTCACCGCCTATAGGGGGGATGCTGTCTCCCCCAGATAGGGATCCATGAGTGAGGTCAAGTTATCAGAGGGATCCCTTAAAGCGTGTTTTTCTGGGATAATATGGTGAGAAAAGAAATGATATTTAGGGGAGTATTTTATTTTTGATGTTTTTTGTGGTAATGTCAATAGGGGATAAATTAAAATGGAAGAAATGAAGTGAAATTTATTTCACTCCTACTATTGTTTTGAAATAATTCCAAAATTGGGAAGATTTGGAAGGAAATTATTGTGGAGGGTTATTAATATTTAAAAATTTCAATTTTATACCTATTTTCTAAATGTATCATGAAATAATTTCTATTCTTTTATTTTAAAATGATTAACCAAACATGATGAATAGAAATCCTAATCATTTCTCTTATTTAATAAATTTATTGATCCAAAAAAATGATAGAAATCAAAATCATTTATTTTCCTTTTATTTCATTTATGTACTTTTAAATAATTTCTTTTATTTCACTAAAAGCTCACCAAACACATTGTTATTGTCTCATTATCTCAAAGACTATACCCAATATTTGGATCTTTCATGTTAAAAACCATGAAGGAACGTCGTCCGAACTAGCACCTAACCCAATTTGTGGAATGGCATGAAGGGCGTTATTGATTCCCACTGACTGACAACAAGTTATTTGGTATCAAAAATGCATCTTGGGAATTATTTCACTCAATTTCATAAACATTAACAACCCATAATTATAATCAAACCAAAACATAAAATCCATAACCGAAAATAGCATAACAACTTTCTATATTTAAGGATTAATACAGAGATAAAAACCCCACAAATACTACAACAAAATGAGGAATAAAACACCATCTTAAACATCCAAGAAACAAGAGAAGCATCATCCTCAAGACACCACAACCAAAACACACAAGGTAATACCACTAGAAACCCAAACCACAATCACTAAACACCTTCCCTTTACCTGGATTCAAATAGAACATGTCAACATACACCCAAAAGAGTATATAGGGTGTGATCCAAATCTTAATAAGATGCCACACAAATAAATAGATTCTATTCTATAACATTTAAAATAAAATTTTTCTTGATCACTTATAAAAAAATTGTTGAATTTTTTTTTAAGAAAACATTTGAAGGAAAACCATACTCAAGGACAACACTTTCTGAGGGAATCATTTATAAGGGGAAACATTTTTATGTACAACACTTTTAAAGGTAGCATATCAAAAGGAAACATTTTCTTGAATAAATTTTATTTAAAATGAAACACACTCAAGTGCCAGCATATTCCAACAGATGTCACCTAATTACAAAAGTCTCATGTCAACTGGAGCACCATGAGTAAATACATAGGGTTAGTCTATCTTGAGTGGGACACTATATCCTCATACCTAAGTGTATAGTGGTATAGAAACCACAATTAAATTTATAATGCACAATCCTCAAGGAGGGGACACCACAATGTCCTTGTTTTCTCACATCATCATCATAGTTTAGTTAATATTGTAAGTGTCAGTCCTTGTAGACAAAATAGGAATGAACTGCTTCCAAATCCTTTAGCATAAGAGAACTAGTAATCATACCTAGAAACATAGGATTCCCCTTGTTCTTGAGTTCATGTTCCCATGAAACACATACCATCACTTTCACAAATCACTTCCAAGATATTCAATTAAATCAAAATTTTCCAAAAAAAGAACCCATTTTGATTTTAATCACACAAATCCCCTTTTAAAACACATTTTCCATTTAGTAAAACTTAAGGAAGAACACAATTAATTCCAACCAAGTTCGAGGGTAAATCCCATTTAAACCCCACACATAAAACAATTTTATTTTCAAGATACGCTTCCCATAATTTAAACCACTTACAATTCATACCAAAGGATTACAATAAGGAAAACATGGAAAATGTAATTCATTCCATTTGAAAACTCATATTTTAATATGTTAACACATGAAATTCCCTTGAAAACACATTTCGAATCCCTCAGACAATTCATAAAACACCTCCAAGAGTTTCTGCAATAATGAAAACATTAAAAACATGTCCATTTTTTAGAAACCCACTTTTATTATATATGCATGTCAAAATATTTCTAACACATATTTCACACCACAAAAATAAATCATAGAAAATATTTATAAACTCATACATGAAATAAAAAATCATCTAAAAATGTTAATGAATGAAACCACCTACCTTAAACCTAGATGTTTTAGGAAAATGGTGGGAAACTCCAACCGCACCTCACCTGAACCCTATCAAGTAAATATTTAACTAAACACATCAATATAAAACCCTAAAAAACAAGATATTACCCTTAATCAAACACCCTACTCCCTAAAATAAACATAAACATCAAATAAATAGGGAAGAAACCCTAGAAAATAAGGATAAAGCATAGAAGAGACCATTTACAAGACAATCTATAGGGAAATTGCACAAAAAATCCATTAAGAAAGAGTCTAAGGGAGAATAGAAGGAGGGGATAGGTCCACCCAGGAAAAATTATGAGTGGTGGTGAGAAATGTGTTCTTGGGCTTAGAAAATCGGGGGGAGAGAAAATGAGAAACCAAAATTTTAATGACCTAGATAGACCGCATGGTTAGTCTGCACGATTTGTCAAATCATGCTGCAATTTTGTGCAGGTCTCTACCAAGGATGGTACCTATCACACAATTAATCCACACTGTATGACTTACCATGATGAAGTTATGAGGCTGCTCATGGCCAAAACCCCAACCAACCACATGGTTCCTGGGTCGAGGCATGAGGATATGCATTGGCTATACGGTAGCTACTACCTCAACCTGCAATATACCACATGGTTACCTGGGTATGGTGCAATGTTTCTACTAATTGTGTGCCAACCGTGCACCACACACTATCCACCTAAAACTCAAATTTATCATGGAAAATCAAGGGTAGACTCATAGACAAGCACTAGGCTAAGAATAAGCATAGGGAATACCTAAAAATTCTAACTTATCAAACCTAGTTCTTTAGAAAATAACTGAGAAATAGACCTGAACCAGAGGAAAGTGTAAATTTACAATAAAAACTAGGTGTGACATTCCACATACCAATTTTAAGGAATTTTATTTATTTTATTTTATTTTTATTAGATTTTATAATTTAACTTTATAATTTTTTATATAAAATGATAATTTTTTTAATATTTTGAGAATTAGTATAAATTAAAAATGATTTATATAAACAAAGAAAAATTAATATAAATTTTAATAAAATTTTCACTAATTTATAAAAAAAATTATAAATAAGTATATATTAGTTAAAATTATTATATATTAATTAAAATTAATATTGATTATTATAATTTAGTTAAATTGTAGTATAATTTATTTCAATTAATAAAAAATAGTAATCTTATTATATATTATGTTAAATTAATAAATATTAGTACAATTAAATTTAAATTAATGTAGATTGGTATAAATTAATAAAAATTAAAATAAATTTGAAAAAATAGTTTAAATTATTAGAAAATATTTTAAATTAACAAATATTATTATAAATCAAAAAAAAAATTAAATAATTATAAATTTGTATAAATTATAAAATATCAATATAATTAATCGAAATTTCATCATCAATTCATATAAATTATCACCAATTACCATAAAAATTACAAATTGATAAAATTAACAATAATTGGATATAAATTAATAATAATTAGTATATTTTATTAAAAACTATTTTAAATCCTTCACCAATGAGCATAATTAATAAAAAATAGTATAAATAAATTAAAAATATTATATATTAATAAAAATAATTTAAATGTATAAAAATAACTACAAATTAAATAAAATTAGTGTAAATTTTTAAAAAATTTATATAAATTAACAAATATATATATATATTATACTATTATAAATTATGATAAATTAGTAAAAATTACTATAGATCAATTTAAATTAATAACAATTTGAATAATTTAATAATAATATTTTTACATTAATATTAATTAACTAATGTTGCTAAATATTACTGTAAATCTATCGCAAATTAGTATAATTAATAAAAAATATTTATAAATGATTATAAATTTAATTATAAATATTAAATACATAGTAAAATTATGATAAAATAATAAATATAATTATTTTTTAGGTTGTGCCTCAGTGGAAGAGGTGCCTCTTGATTTTGCATCAGACCCGAGTTCAAATCTTAGTGAGAGCGAATTTCCTTAGGGAGGGGGTGACACAAGCATGACGCAGGCACACGGTGATACGGGCACCATGCTGGTTTACAATGATGTAGGGACGATGAATTCATGACACTACACTTGGACTTTGGGACAGATTGAGGCTCTTTGGGCCATGTAATTGGCTTCTTACCCATTTTGCTTTCGGGCCATGCAATGAATAAATAAGGCTTGATGGATTGGTTATCCCTTTGGGGGGCTATGACCTACCTTTCTGGCATGTTTGTGTGGTGTGTGTATGTGTGTGTTTAATGTAATTGTACCACCAAGAACCTAATATATATATTAATGAGATTAATAAATTTCTTAAAATTAATAAAAATTAATAAAAATTTGTATACATTCATAAAAAAAATTTAAATTATCAAAAAATTTGATAAATTAATAAATATTATTACATAATATAACAAATTTGTATAAATCAATCACTAAGAATAATAATTAATAAAAAAATAGAATAAATGATATTAAATAATTTAAAAATATTTTATATTACATAAAATTCATATTAAATTATAATCATTAGTATAAATATAATAATAATTATCTAAATAAATAACGATGTGGATAAATTAAAAAAATAGAAAATGTAAAAAATTATTATAAATTAATAAATATTTATATAATTTATTAAAAATAAATATATAATAATATAAATTAATAAAAAATCTATAAATGAAAACTAATATAATAAGGTCTTATCCTTAAAAGTTTTTGAACTAGAATTCACATTCATGGATTTTTTTAGTTTAGTGTTTTAGAGAATTAGGAAAAAAATTCACAAGGTTGACCCATACATTACATGTGGATAGTTATACTCAGTATCCACTTTTTCTACCAATGTAAAACCTATTAAAATAAAACACGACTTATCTTCGAGACATATGTTCAATTCATTCTTCCAGACATATTCATTTTCCATACCAATATTAAGACATGTGAAAACATTTCAAAACATATGATGGGAACAAAATATCATTAAGGGTTACATAAAGAAGGAAAATTGTTTGTCTTGTGAAAACATGTAAACCATGAATACTTTATCATAAAGTAATATTTTTCACCTTTAAGAAAGAAGTAAATAATATCCATAAAAAAATTTCTTACCAATTTTTCAATCATATTTTCACCATAAAACCCATACCAATCATATATAACACATAAATTTAACTTGGGAAATACTCATACTTAAATAGAATAACCATACAATTGGCTTCCATATATATCACTCTTACAAATAGAATAACTAAATGGTTGAATTCCAAAACCAATGAATTAGAGATATATAATATAGATAACCCTACATATAAGCTAAATCAGGCTCACATGTGAGCTATAATGGGGATCAACCCTTTGTATAAGCTATACCAAGCTCACTCGTGAGCTATAATGGGGCTCAACCCTTCATATAAGCTATATTGGGCTCACCTCTGAGCTATATGGGTATCAACCCTTCCTATAAGCTATCTCAGGGTCACTCGTGAAATTTCTAAGTACTATTGTATAATCTTGACACATATAAGCTTAAAAATTTCAACATTTCACTCATAAAATTTCATTTTCACCCATACTAAACTATTCAAGTTATTTAAATAACCAATCCATTTTTAAAAACCAATTTAAAACATTTGTAAATGAGATTTTTTAATCAAAGTCTCTCATAGAACTTTGAAATTTTAAATGAAATTATATGCTTAAAATTTTAAAACATTTATGTCCACATAATTAGATACATAAAATAATTTTGAAAACATGGACATGAAAGAGAAATATTTATAAGAATAAATATTAAAAACACTTAACAAATGTTTTAGTGAAATAGTTTCATACAACTTTGAACATTTTGATTTTAGGATACTTGAAAGTGGAAAATTTTATGAAATATTAAATAACATGATTATAGAAAATATATGGATACATAAATTCAAAGGGTCCATATATACACATTATAAAAGAATAAATGTGTATATCATCAAAAAATGTCTCAATGAAATTATACTGAGACAAAATCCCTTACCTTGAGTTCGACTCGTCAGGTACAATAATTATCCTCCTGAATAATAAAACATGGATAACTATTTACTTGATTAATAACATTTATAAATATTATTATTCCTTTATATGACTATTATTATTTAATAAAAATTACTTAACTATTTTTGTTCACATCAGGCTTTTTGTCGATATTTGGTACTCAAGTTGAAAATGAACTTGTTATGATGTCAATAGTCTATGAGGTCATAAGTCCATAATCTCAAAAATAATATTCATGATATAGAAATAAATTTTTTATATCAATTATACCTTTAAATCCATTCATTAAATATGGATATGAAAATGAACAATGTTATAATCATGGAGGTGGTATGTTGTACATATGCATAACTAACATCTACATTTTTCACCAATCATTATGGATGTAAGATAATTATTATTTTAACTATACATAATTATCATATCATCATTAATATCATATTAATAATTTAAATATACTTAAATATATCATACAAGTGATGAAGTGAATAAAATTAAATCACATCGGCTCGTGGAGATGATAGTTCAGACAAACACATGAACAGTGATATCATTTTTATAGGCATAGAAAGTAACATCAAAATTAATATATTAATATATTATAATTATAATATGTCCTGAATATAAAAAATAAACATTAATTTCATCATTATAACCAGAATTTAAGATGGTGATGAAAAACAAACTATATCAGTTCACGAGGCGGTAGTCCGTTGTACAGTCAAATGAAAAATTCATTTCTCATTTAATGAAAATAGAGATGGATTCAGGTGTTGATATTAACATAATAACAAAAAATTATATTTAGGATACAAGTTTTATAATCTCATCATGGTTTAAGGAGAATTAAAAGAAGATTAAGAATAAATAAAATAGTAATACTTGATGAAAAATGATGTCTATTCTTCAGTTTATCACCCTTGAAGAACACCTCAACACATCTAAGAAGGGTGTTATGCGTAAAATAAGGCCTCAAGAATGTGGGGATGTATTTTAGTAAAGGTTTTTGAAAAAACAAATTACAAAAAAAATGGTTCTTGATGTGTAATTAATAGGGATGTCTTGGTATATTTTTATTGGAGAGGGGAGGGGCACCCTTGAAAAACACTAAAATATTAAATTAATTTATAAATCAAAATGACTCCAACATGAGTTATATAGAAGATAATATGACTATTTTTAAAAATACTATCATATAATAATTTTTTATACAATTATTCATTTTATTTTAAACGTTATCTTTTCAGTTTACCATTACTTATTCTATTTTAATTTTAATTATGGTATTAAAACTTTTCAATATTAAGAGGCTATAAATTTTATATATATGTGGTAAATTTCAAATAAATGGAAACCATATAGACAATAATACCTTATGATAGTTACTTTTTAATTTTTAAATATTTTTATGATTTTTAGATATTTTATTAAAACATTATTTTACAAAATATCAATAGTGGAAATTTCGAACTTATTCATTTCATTGAATTTAAATAATATAAAAACAGATATATAACATAAAAAAATTTAATAGACTAATAATATGTTATAGTCACATAGAAAATTCATGTAGTACTAAAATTAATTCTAATTATTTTTATTCTTTTATTTTTCATATCATATATTTGATATTTCTATTAATAAAATAATTATTATATCACTATTGTGTCAGTATTAATTGTAATTATTTAATCTATAAAAATTATAAATAAATTACCATGTTGTATATAATTTAATTATTTTTTAGGAGACTAATTAGGTTTTATATTTTATCATTTTTATACCTATATTAAAATTATTATAATTATAAGAAATTAGAGGGTGACATGTTATTACATTATTTTTTAATAATATTTATATAATTTCGATGGAAAAGTCCATTAGATGAGTCAAATATAATACGAAGGTTTTAGGGGTAGACTTTTATTCAAAAAATATGTTTTTAGAAGATGTTAGAGTAATTTTATAAACCTTATCAAATTATGTTTTACCCTAATTTACTTGATTTACCTTTAACCATGGTAAATAAAAATTACCAAAGTTAGTATTCAAAAAAATCACAAAATAAAAGGACCCCATTTACAAAATTTAGAACCATGAGTAGAAAATATGGAATCCAATTTTCAAAATTTAAAACAAAAATGTATTAGTAATTAATGTGAAATTAATATACAAAATCCAAATAAGATAACGAGTTTTTTAAAAGTTAAAAGCCATCAAAAGATTGACATGTGTTTATATCAAACTTCTATATTAAATTACTTCCAATGACCAAAATTGGATTAAATTATAAAAACATAATATAATTTTATTTTAATACCAATTAAAATTATAATTCAATAATATAAATTAATTATAAGAAAATGCATTTTTGAATTAAAATGCTATATTTTTTACAATTCATTAAAATATGAATGTTTTTTGAAAAATACATAAAATTTATCCAAATTAAATTTTGATGTCTCAGTTTCAATTAAAAAGTATATTTTATCAAATAAAACATATAAAAGTGTAAAAAAATAGTTTTAAAATGGGTTCTCCATCAAAAGGCAGTAAAAATGCTTTTTTTAAAAAAATATTCTTTTATTCGAAAAATTGAATTTGTTCTTATATCTTGTCTAGAAAACATATAAGATGAATTTTAAACATTACATTGAATATATTAAATATATATTTCATTATAAAATCAACCATGATTGTTTTTATTATTTTATAAACTCAGTTTTTTTCATTTAAAAATTTTTTCAGAAAAAAAAACATTTCATTTTATTTAAAAAGGGTTTTATTTTTATTTGTAATTAATTGTTCACAAAAGAATCAAATATATATATGTGCACTCCATATTTTAATAAATAAATTAATATTATTCATTCCAACCATTTTAACAGATAGGTTATAAGGTAGTAATTAAATAATAATATTTTGTTGTTCGCTTAAGTTTGATGTGGCGTATTATGTATGCTAGCGAATATGGTGTCTATTTTTAAAAAACACAGGATATTGAAAATATAAATTTACTAAAATTAGATTTAATTAATAAAAAATTAATAATTTTATAAAAATGGTAGAGATTAAAATAAATTATGTAAAAATAAATGTATGTATAAATTTGTAAATAATTGTATTGATTAATTAAATTTAGTATTAATTGAATGAAATTTTTATGAAATTATAAAAATTTATATAAATTGATAAAAAAATATTTTCAATTTTTTAAATTAGGATAGAAAATACAGGTATAAATTAGTAAATAATAGTAATAAATATTATAAACTAAAATTAGTATAAATTACCATAAATTAAGAAATATTAATAAAAATGTGTATAAATGTGTTGTTGATTAATATAATTAATTAAAATTTAATATAAGTGAGTATAAATTAATTAATTAATTCTGAAGTAAATATAATTTATACAAATTATTAAAAATAAGTAAAAAAATTAATATAATTATTTAAAATTAAATAAATTGTTTAAATTAATAAAAAATTGTTTGAATATTTAGAAATTTGGATATATTAATTAATATTTAAATAAATTAGTATAAATGAACAAAAAATTTATATATTAAATAAAATTATTTCAAATTTATAAAAAATATATATATTATTTTAATTTAATAAATATATTTAAAAGTAATAAAAATTAATAAAAATTCGCAATACTTTATAAATATTTTTATAAATTTTTAAACAAAATTTATATTTTGAAAATTCATTATAAATCATTCACTAATTATAATAAATAATAATAGAAGTATAAATGATTAAAATTATTTTAAAATATTATATATAATGTTAAATTAGTACAAATTAACAAAAAATAATATAAATTTAAAAAAATTAGTTTAAATTAAAAATCATTCTATAAATTAATAAATAAATATTAAATTGTAAAAAATTATGATAAATTAATAAATTCTTGAATAAATTTGAAGTAATTAAAAAGAGTAGTTTAAATTTATTAAAATCTTTTAAATTATCTAAAATTTGTTTAAATTAATCCAAAAATAGAAATTATTATAAATTATGATAAAATAATATATATTTGTGTGAACCATTATAAAATCATAAAAAAAGTGTAAATTAATTAAAATTAGTATAAATTAATAAAAATTAATATATATGATAAAAACTAGTATAAATCTGTTGCTAATTAGTATAATTAATAAAATAATAGTATAAATGAGTATAAATTAATTAAAATAATATATATTAAGTAAAATGATAATAAATTAATTAAAATTATTATATATTTAATTAAATTATTTTATTTTGATAAAAACATTATTTACATTATCAAAACAGTAGTTTAAATTATTATAAATTATGATATATTAAAAAAATACTATTATAAATCTATCTCTAATTTCTATTATTATACGAATACTTTTATACCTAAGTATTAATTAATTAAAAAATTATATATTAATTGAAATTGTTATAAACAAAAAAAATTACACATTTAATATAAAACATTATAAATTATTGAAAAGAATTAAAATGATTAAAATATAGTATAAATATACAGTTAATTTCGATAATTAATAAATATATAGTATAAATGACTATATATTAAATAAAAGTCTTATATATAATGTAAAATCAATATAAATTATTAAAAATTAGTATGATTTTAATAAAATTAATTTAAATTAATAAATTAAATTATAAATTAATTAAAAATATTGAATTAATAAAAAAATAAATTATTTTAAATTACGATAAATTTATAAATATTTAAAAAAAGATATTTAAAATCAGAAAAAATCGTATTCTTATTAGTATAATTAATAAAACAATAGAAAGTGTTTTTATAAATTAAAAACGAATTATTTTTAATTTTCATTGATAATTATAGAACTAGGCAATAGAAAATACTTTCTATTATGATATCATGATTGGAAAATAATCTTAAAATCCAAAGGGTTTTGGTATAATTCATGTCTATAGAGAGCGTATTGAAGCATTTATATCAACTACATTATGAAATCCAGAGTTTATTTTAGAAGGGATAATGAAGTTACTCAGTAAGATGTGTGATTTCAGTAGATATGAATAATTAGATATTGTTCATGTTCATATTTTTCAGTTTAGTTTTAAAAGTGATTATGTCTATTTTTATCAACATCATGTGTTGAATTTAGAAAGAAAGAAATAAAATCATTTTCAAAACCATCATAATTTTGAATTCTAGAACATGATGATCCTTTCATATCCTTAGAAAGAGAAACTCAAAATAAAAATTCAAATCTCAATTCAGAACAATCTAGATTTTATGATTTACAGAAAACCATATAGAAATATTTTAATCTCAGATGCATGATAACAAAATTTGATATTGTAACAAAATTTATTTTAATTAAATATTTTTTTTTAATAAAAAATAGTTTTTTTATCAAATATTTTCTTTGGTTAAATTATTTTTTCCAAAACCGAAATGATTTAGTTACAATTTCTATAATAAAAAAAATTTGGTTGATAATTTAAGAAATGGTTCTGAAAATATTTATGCATGTTCAAATAATTGAATATTATATTATAGTTAATATGAGTCTTTATTTAAATTTCTATTATATGGATGATAGAGATATCAAGCGGTATGACAACAGAATTTCAGATTTATTCCTATCAAATAGTTTTAGTATTTTTAAATTACATCTAGAATGTAATATCTATTTATGTCTTGTAACATAGAAATATATATAACATGGTATAAATCGAATGTTTCTATCAATAAATGCATTAATAATCTTTGTAATGGTGATTCCTGGAAACACATTGGTCAAGTGCATTAATATTTTTATCTACAACCTCATAACTTATGGTTGTCTCTTTCTACTATCGGTTTCTATCTATTTAGTGATTACAAAAGTCAGTATTCCAATGAGAATGTTTTTATAAATCTATACAATATACTACCTTGGATTTTGATGAACTATATATATATTTAGTATTGTAAATTATAGTAAATCTGATGAATAATATTGTTATTAATTTAATTCCTCCCACTGAAGAATTAATTTTATTACTGAATGTTTGAGTCTCTACATACGATGTCATTGAATATCAAAATATTATACATAATGTTTTATTAATGTGAAAATTTTGTGGCTTTACATCATATGGTTTTTTATCTTGACTGATTGCACATGGTCCAAAAAAATTTCCACAGAGAAAAAAAGATAGTAATGAATTTACACTTTTCAATGCAACAAGTCCTTGTTTTTTTAATATCATCGGATATTTATTCCTATAGACCACCCATTTTGATAAAAAAATAGATATAATTTTATAAAATATGAAATTGAAATAGAAAAAACATTAGAAGTTAAATTATGAATTTACGTAAAATATATTGTCTCTTCATTACCTCCAATTACTTTTAGAAGAATAATAAAATAATAAAAATAGTGTTTTCTTTGGAGAAATCAAAATTGGATAAAACAATGTATTTTTTTAAGTCCTATTATATTGGTATAATTTTTTGAATACTCATATGTTAGATGTGATTTATATTGAAAATAATTATTTTTATGAAATATTTTATACCATATTGGACACACACAAAATGAAAAAAGATATTGTAAAGGCACAGACAGATCTCATACAAATATAAGTAATATTAAACATTATTTATTTGGAAGTTTTAGATCAAAATATTTAATTATTCAAAATGAAATGTTTTCAATTTCTAAATTAATTTATTTATTATTATATTAGTGTAATATATATTTCTTGTTTCTATATTTATAAACCTATAATTTTCCTTATTGCATTAGGAAAGGGCATATTATCGGGGTAAGAACCCATGATTTTTACATCATAATAGAAAGATTACAACCTATTCACCTCAAAAGGGTTTTGAATACATCGATCTCAGATGTGTTGAAGGAAATATAATATTTATTATGAGATATTTTCTAATAAACATCAAATTATGATATACTAGAAACATTAAAAAATAGATTTCATTAATTTTATGTAAATTAGAACAAATATTTCTACTGAATTTATTTGAATGAATAGAAAATTAAAAATTGAATTTGTGATATAAAGATAAATGTTGAGGTTTTATGGATGAACCCATATTTGATATATAAGAAAAAATTAGAGATAAGAGAATATAATAAATCATTTTTTAAATGACCAACTTCTTAAGCTTATTTACAATTGGAAATTTCAAATTTCTTCTATTGTTATTTTCAATCATAATATCCCTCTAAAAATGATCAATTGAATCACAATGATATAAATGTGTATGTTTCCACCTATAATTAATTATCAAAATTTATTCATCTTGAATTTTTTTGGTGGTCATCATGAATGATTGATTTATGATGAAGAATTATATAGGTCTCATATATATGTCATACTCAATTGTAATGAAATGATATGATCTGAATGTAAGTAATATTTTTATTCATCTCATTAGAATAATTATTTTAATAAATTTATATGAATTTTTTTAGATTATAAGATGATAATATACAAAATAGGTCACACATATTACCCCAACTTCTTTTAAGTGACATCATTCGCATAATTTTTCATATTAGTTTCAAATTTTTATATGTTAAATTGTGTACGGTGTAACATAAGCATTAAATTTGTTTTCTTATATATATTTAGCCATTTTTTATTTATTTAGGTATCACAACATGAAAATATATTAGATATTTTTTTGTGCTCACTGAGTAATCCACCATCTATTTTGGTCAATCATATAATTCTTATGTGGTTAGTGTATTTTTGATTTCATATAATGACATAAGGCAAGTCAAAAAATCAGTGAAATGTAGTGTTTTTCTAGAAAAATATCTTCATAAATAATATGTTGTTGAATGTAACATAATGATTCATAAAATAATAGAGTTATATTATCTAGTTCATAATTACATAACAATATTTGAATTCCATTTGTTTCATGTTGATCGAGGATTGTGATTTCATCCGCAACATGGAATATTTGATATTAAATATAAATATGGTCTTCCATAAAATGAGCAGTTTATGTGGGAATATCACGCCCATAATTTTTATTATATTAATTATTGTATATATTTTAAATATATAAATTCTTTTTGGAGTGTAATAAAAGTTTAATCTCATGAGAATCAGTATGTGGATCATGAATATGTAAATTGTAATTTCATGAAATTTTTCATGAAAATATTAAGAATATATATCTTCATTGAATAGATATATATATTGAGTATCATCCCCATATTTAGGGGTTGATGTTTTTTATAATTTTAATGATGTAAGAAATGACATTGATATTGCATGAGATGATGAAATTGAGGATCATATAGAAATTGATAATGATTAGGAGGAAAGTGAGGATATTGACACTAATGAAATTGAAACTGATCATGGATAAAAAAAATAAAGAATATGAATGGTTTATTTTTTATATATATATTTATTATTCTTTATATTTGATATTTTTATTTTTAATTATTTGTAGGAAAAGTGTTTTAACCCAATTGATTTCAAAAATATGTTTTTATAATTATTAAATTGAATATATTTCTAAGAGTTCAATATTTATTATAAATTTATTTATATATTTCAAATGTCTAAAAAATTATAGTTATTTAATTCATTCCTTGACTGAGGATCTAATACATGATGGTGAGTATCCCTATTCATTATCTAAGGGTGATTATGTGACAAAAACATCCACTACAGGTAGGGGTATTTCATGATTAATGATTCAAAATCCTATTTCATAGAGATGTATGTCTCGTGACTTTGATCCCCATCGAAGGAAGTAACAAAAAATAAAAAAATACATTCCATTTAACTTAATTTCCTTAGTATTTATTTCACCTATTATTATAATTATTTCTTATATTTTAAATATATATTTTTCAGTTGGGATAGTGTTTTTTTAGAAACAATTTTTTGAATCCATGGCTCTCATGGGATCATGTTCCAATTGTGTTATGTCACTTTATGTTCGATCATCATTTTGAACATAAAAGAAATATTTTAAATTAAATTTAAAAATTTATTGTTGAATGTACTCTTAAATATATTCAAGGTATCAAGACAAAATTTTCATTGATCATGAGAGTCTCTATTTTTGAGAAATGGAAAATTTTAATTTGTGATCACTTCCATCAGTTTTTACCTAGTGTTCCAAGGAATTCTATGTGGAGATATTCTTTGAATTAATTTGATGAGTCTTATAGGCCTCATCAACCAAATTATGTCCTCCCTCAATCATGGGAGGTACTATAATAAAACTGTATTTTAGAGGCTTTCTAGAGGATATCTAATTTTGGTCATCATAATTGGGAGAGATAAGATGTCACACACTGAGGTAGGAGTCGTACATTCAGAATATATCATCCTCATTTTTAAGGTAATATTATATAAAAATTATATATATATATAATTTATTTGATAAATTTATGTATTCTAAAACTAATCAAAAGATTATTGAATTTTATATGTGAAATAGGATCTGAAATGACAGTTAGTGATAGATTATTGGTGAGAGAAAGTGACATATTGTGATTAGAATTTTTTTCATTTTTTAATTCAAATAATATATTTTTTAATATTATAAACCTATATTAATATAATTTTAGGATACATATAAGGAAAATGTTTCTTACATATATGAGATTCAAGATGTGATAGGTGGTTGATATGATAGCTCATAAGAGTTAAGTTTTGATGAGGCAACATTTCTGTATGAGACAGTGAATATCTTTTAGAATGGTCGATTGATCGGTAATGGTTCATGATTAACCTCATATATTATTTATGGAGTCGATGTGAATTCATCATATATTTCAAAGGTATCATCATAATTATTATAATTTTCTACTAAAAAATATGGGGAAGGGCTATGATATTTGGATAAGGTCATATAAATATTGACCAGGGAGTAAGAAGAGTGGTGATGATAGTGAGATCAATAACAAAATGATATTATAGAGAATATGTGATACCTCACGTGTGGTTTAGTGAGGGAGTTCCCTATTCTATATGGTTCTGATTTCCAAACATACTAGAACTGACCCCCCCCCCCCCCCCCGTTCCATTGACATTTTATGATGTACTGTAAATGTAAATATATTTATGATATATTATAGTTTTAAATTCAAAATTAATTTTACTTATTGTAATTTTTATTATTTATATTCTTAAATTATATTTGATGAATATATTATTCCATTTTAAATATATTTTAGAAAACCATTTTCAATTAATAGTCAAAAATAGTTATATTTGTGATGCAATTTACTTCTACGAACTATTTACGATGGATTTCTGTGAGAAAAATATTTTTTCAATGAAAAACTACTACGAATTATCCACTATAAAGAAGGTTTTTTAAGTGAAAAAATCATTGCATAATTTACATGTAAGGTACTAGTTTTATAGACTATATTCTTCTATTGTGATGGTTATATGATAAATATTGTTTAGTTTACATATGCTTTAAATATTCCAATGTTCAAAATCAAGGTAATAATTACTAAGACTGATAGATTTTATTCATGTGATGTAGAAAAATGTTTCTACATAAAACATTTGAATGAAAAATAATATATCAATATCATATTAATCTAAATTAATTATATATATTATAATTGTATTTGTCTTAAATTGTAAGTGATTTATTTTTTAAATTTTTTTATAAACAATATGAGAATATGTTTTAATACACATGGTTTATGATTCAAAAAATTATATAACATGTTTGAGATATATACAATGATAAAACGAGTGTTCTACATGTTGAAAGGGTTTATTTAGATGTTTGTTAAAATATGATAAATTTAATCCCATCACCCATCAGGGGAATATTTTAAGGAACAAAATATTCTTTTATGTAAAATTCTCAAAACACATAAAATACAATAAAATAAAAGTATATAAAAGTATATTTATTAAATATACACAGTAAAATAAATTAAGGTAATTTATTAACATAATACAGTTTGTGTATCTTTGTATAAAATTTTAATATTAATATTGTTTCTAAGAAGATAGTGGGAAGATATTATAAGTTACTAATGTATATTTAAAACATATAAAATACAATTTGAGTAAATTTAAAAAATGATTATTACTTAATATCTAAATATTTTAGGTTTTATTGATAAAATAATCATGTAAAAGATAAATAAGTTACCAAAATTATATCAAGGATATTTTTTATTTATAATTAACCTAACCAATGATGATGATAAAATTAGAAAAAGTTCTATTTAAATAATAATATATATTAAAATCAATACATTTAAATTTAACATATAATATTTATACATACTATTTTAAATTATTTTAACATTGTCAATATTATTCTCCAGTCTCAATTTTATTCAAATTGGATTAATCCATAGATGTTACGCACTAATTAGTTTACTAAGAGGATTTTATTTGATTGTAACATAGATATGTTCTAGGAATTACATCATGATGAAATGTGTTTATCGAAAAATTAAAATTGTTGAAAACAGAAGTCTTGTCTAGTTTTCTATCGTACGAGGTGTGATTAAATGGATGCCTATGATTGGTTTCGGTAATATTCTGAAATGATTTTAAGAACATAATAAGTATTAATTTATATAGAAAGGAAAACTCCACATTGTAGTTATTTTATTTAGAACACATATATTATGTGATGTGAAATGATGATTGACATATTGATGTATAACATAGATTTATCCCTAACTAATATTCTTCATATAGTACTATATTTAGTAATAAAATGCTAGTGTTACCATGGGTAGGATTTTGTATTTGTATATGAATTATTCTTAGGATGAACAAAAATGGTTTTTGGCATTGGATGGCCCACCAAGTATACTAGATGATGTGTAATACAGTACTGTTTTCGTATATCGAGGGTGTATCTTTCATATTTGGATTTTCCTAATACATGAGGTTAGAAAGACACCTACTATGAGAAAATTAATACATTTATACCTTTATTATGAAATTATTGAGTCCTAGATAATCATTGGTGGTGGGGGTATGGTTTTTTTCATTTCATCATTTGAGGATTAAACAAGATGATATTTATCCCCTCCAATGAAGAGCATGAAATATGGGTTATCAACTGAGATAGACAAAAGTATTTTAACTTATTACTAGATAAGTCATGTGATGTTCCTGTCTATCTAGTGCAATACGTATTGTGTGGTCATACATTAAATGAATAAAAAATGATATCTTCAAGAACCTAGTCATTCAATACATATATTGTGGATAACATATAAGTAGCTATAAAATATTAACATACACTATGCTTTATTGTTATATGATATTATTAACAATGATGTCTTATGGAAATACATTATTCTATATGATATATCATGTTGACGTTGGTACAGAGATACATATGATTTATTGAGATCAAGGAAGATACATTTATATAATATGTAGCACTATTTATTTCCTAGAGGCTAATCTATGCTAACAATTACGATTTTCATAATTCATATTTGTTTTAAAAATTATAAATTCCCAACAGATTTCACTTTTAATTTAACTAAATAGGTATTGAGTTTTAAAAAACTCATATAGTTTCCATAATTTTGTTTTATAGTTTATCCAAAAATATTTTTTGGATTGATATTCACTTGGTATTACATATGATAAGATACAAGGTGAGGTTGATGATAACATTACAAAAGTATTTTAGAAATATTTTGAAGGAATTTTGTATATGGTTTCAAAAGTTATTTTTTTTTATATTCAACGAGGTGAAAAAGGTTTAAGTCCAAAATTATTTAGTGTATGAGAGTGGATGATGGATATATACCCCTAATTCTAATTTATATATGATATATATGGGACTATTGTTATTTATAATTGAGAATTTGTTAGAGTATGATATGACCATTTACAATGGAATATCATATTCATTGTTGCAATATCAATACTAATTGCACTTGGATGGTCATTGGCTATGAATATAGTGATATCACAACCACTACCACGTTTATATCATACTGTTGTGAATTTTATTGTACAATAATAATAGTATAATATAATTAAAATTATAGTGAAACCATAAGGGGTAATTTTTTAATCTCTCCTAAAATGGATATATTTATTGTCAATGTCTAAAATGATGAAATAATTAAGATAATTTGATCAGCTGATGGCTACAAGTTTTTTTAACCATAGTCTTTTCTCAAATATTTCTTAATGTTAGAGGAAATTACAAATAGGAATCAACAATGTCTCAAGTGTTGTATAAAGGTTTCTGTATCCATTCAGATGGATAATTAAGATAACCAAAGCCTCCATCTAATTATATCACATATTTAATCAGTAGATGGTATTTTAATTTTTTTAATGTTAATTAATTAAAATATTTTCAATGTAATCATGTCAGGAAAGATTTCAAGAACATGTAATAAATTTATAATAGTTCTATAATCTGGAAAAAATATTCTTTAAGAGATGATTCAGCTCTCACCCACTCCATTTTTTCACATATGTTCCCAAATGAAACCATTTATTTCACAAAGGAAAAAATAAAGGGAGGGAAAACATATGTATAATAAATTACTTTCCCTATAACAAATATGATTGTATGATTTTTTATTTCCTTTTATTACATACACTATTAGTGATTTAAATATATATATATATATATATATATATATATTCCATGAAATAAATTTTTTGAAAAAAAGTAGTAGGATTAGACTTGTCAATGAAATTACACACATAAAGAGGTGATTGGAAAAATATTTTGGCTCTAAAAAAATTGTCGGGAGTTTAAACATAGTAGTCTCTTATAGTTATTCCACTTTCTTTACTAATACTATAAATACTATTCACTAATGACTAATCATTATAATGAAATTAAATTATCATCTAGTGATGAATGAATTAGTGTGATATTATATTTAGGAGTGTGTAATCATGATGGAATCATCTTCCCAATGGTACTTATAAGTGTTGAATCCAAAAAATTCCAAATAATGATATAGGAAAATAAAGGAGTAGGATTCCCCTATCATTGATTAAAATTACATTAAAATCCTTTCTCCAAAATATGAAAATTCATTCTTCTTGAATTTTTAGGAACAATAATTTATGTCACCTTGGGTTTTTACAATAATATATACAGAGAGATATCATGGGAACCACAACTATTGCCACAACATAGAAACAAAAATCACTCAAGATAAACCATGGGAAACATAAACCAAAATTATCCTATCGTAGGAACCAAAGAGGTGGCCCTACAAGGGATAGGTTATTTATACCACTATGAAGGATTTGAATCTTTGAAATGATATTTATTATCACAATTTTTTTCAATATATCATAAATATGGAACTTGAATAATATATAGTCATGTTAACATGAATGAAACAATGTTTCTATAAGATAAAATTCAAATAAATATCATCAACTTACTTTATAATATATGAACATGACCACCATATATGTATTTATAGTGGATAATAATTATTTAACAACCACAAAGGTCCACCCCATAATGATTATATCATCTGATGTGATATTCCGTTGCATGTCAAAGAATTTAATTACCATGGAGGTCCTAACCATGATAATTTCATCATCAATTTTTATGGTTGTCTTACCCATGATAAATTAACCATCAACTACTATTACGGTCCTACACATGGTGAACATGTTAATATTTTATTGTGAATGTATTCTTCAACATGTAAAAACAATATATTATTATATATTTCCAATATATGAAGATTTTATTTTTCAACATGTTGGTCCTCCGCGTGTCTAAAAATTTAACCCCCATCAGGGTTCTTCTCATGAAAATATACCACTCAACCATTGTAAAGGTACTACCTAAAATGGTATAAAAATTTATAATCATTTTTTTCTTCTCATGATGATTTCATCAACCAATATAAAGTTCCTCCAAGCATTAAATAATTTTTATATTTTGATTAATAAACTAAAAAATTATAGTTTCTTTATAAGTGACACCAAAGATGATATTATCGAGACTATATGGAACCTAAATAAAATTGAATCTAGGGTAAATACATTAGAATTTATAGATCCTATATTTTGGATCATTACCTATTATTATTAGGATTTATTTTTCTAAGTATTAAAATACACATAGCCCCTAAGGCCATTTTCATATACATTTACATGGAGTTTATCATTCATCATCCAATACATGTACCATTTAACTAGAGGAGGTGATATTTAATTTGATATCTTAATTTTTTTGTGTAATAAAAAATATAATACTATAGTACCAATCTCAAATAATAGAAAATATAGTACTCTAAATCCTCTAAATTCCATAGTTTGTGTTAATGTACATTTCTAATGAGAGTTAGTAATAAATATTGTCTTGATCTCATCACATGCTCTATTGTTAGGTGATTTTGTCTTGTGTCAACTATTGGGCATGCCTTATCGATGTTTTATTCAATTATCCAAGTGATTTTTCACAGTTTTATCCTATTCCAAATTGAAATGGTTATGAATGTATAACATTTTTCTAATAAAAAAATTGTAAATAGAGCCTCCATGTTAGTAAAAATAGATTTCCCCCCAGTGTAAAAGTAGATGTAGACATTTCCAACCAAACACATAGACACAACATCAACGTAACATGAACCTATGACCTGATTAATAAACTAGTAATGTTATGGTTGAGGGTGGTTGACACTAATACTCAAAAATTCAAACAACTAACTAAAGATTAAAAATTATATTCATATATCATTTAAAATTTATTTTTTTTAAAAACATTAATATATAAATATTTATCTTGATATTTTATTTGATTAGTAATTATTTTTTTTAACAATATTTATTATTAATCCAAAAAATATAATAAATTAAATTTATATTTATTACCTAATTTTTTTTATGACAACCAAACATGGTAATTCATCTAACAAATAGATCATATTAGGGTTATGAATTTTGGCATGAATATTAAATGGGTAGACATAAAATAACATGAATTATTACCATTACATGAAATGAATACAATTAAGATTAACTTTAGTATGTATAGAATGAAAAATAAATTTCTATTATATATTATCATTATGTAAATCAAAAATTCGACATTCCCGAAATTATCATTGAGGAAATTATATAGTAAATCTGGAAAATCTAGTGGAAAACATTTTATCACCGATAATTTTAATGGATAAAATATGATGGGAATACCTTGCACATTGTGTAGATTCAACAAAAATGTTAAAAATTAGATCTAATATTACTTCCAAAAGTATTAAAAATGTATAGAAGGCACCACGTGAATATTCAAGGGATAACACCAAATTCTTCGAGAACTTCTCTCTACTCTCAGCACCTCTTCTCACACTAGGGTTACTGAATCTATCATTGATGATGCCTCTCCCCCTATTCTACAAATTATATGGAATTACTCTTAATTTTTCTTCTCCTTACATATGATCACAGCTATGGGATCCCTCCCATGGTACATTAGATCATCCCATCGAAGGTTGTGTACTGAGTAATCCCTCGACTGCCCTATCATTTCTCTTTCCACAGGTTCCTCTAAAGTTATCTGAGTCGAAACTGGTGTTGTGGAAACAAAGCAGATTTGGGTTATGAGGTTCAATGGATGATGAGTTTCTTGGTGCTACCAGATTTTGTTTTTTTTCTAGTTTGGATTGTGTTGTTTTTCTTCACTGGTGATGGTGGTGTTTCGATCCCTCAGACGATCAAATCCCTATTATGACCTCAATTTATTTAGTGTCTCCAATAGTCAGATCTAGTGTGGTGGTATGTATGTGGTTTTGGGATTTTTGGTGTAGTGACCATCGAGTCTTTGGGAATAAATTGAGTTAGTATTCTCTTGTGATGATCGTTATTGGTATGACATATCTTCTAAGTATTTTTTATTCAATTATTCTGGTGAATGGGTTTTATGGTATTTTGAGAGTGCTTTTCTTATGCTCACTCAAAGAAATTTTATCCAGTTTGGTGATTTTCATTGCTATTGTGGTGATGATGTCTACGATGATAGTGATGAATAGGGTGAAGCAATGATGGTCCCTTTTTTTGGGTTGTGATAGTTGAAGATGTTTTTGGTGTCTGTGAAGATAGTGTTTTTTTTTACGTATGGATGGAGTGGTTCCAATGACGAGGTGGATGGTCTCCATCCAGAAGTTCTTGATGTTGAAGTCGATGATGATGGTTGATTGGGTGTTTTATGTCTATGGTATGAGGATTCTTGTGTCTGGTAGCCCGAGGTGATGGCATGACATTTGTTTCTTGATTTTTTTACATGGTGATTATCCAACAGCTCACGGTTTGCAGGCCAAGGTTGTAGAGTATCTCTTTCAGTTTAAATTTTGAATTTAGTTAATTATAACAACTAAAATATGACCATGTTGAAATATTTTAAGGGTACATTGTGGTTTTTTAATTGGTTATTTGAAATTGTGTGGTTCCTACATACCCATAAAGTTATTTTGGAAAATTCAAATACCAATATTTAGAGGTATATAAGGCACCATGAATATTTATATCTAATATTTAGAAATAGTATACTATAATTTTGTATGATCATAAATGATGATTATCCTCACATGTGCATCCATGAAAGGGGAAAGTGTGAAATATTACACTTTTCCGTACTCACCCACCATCTAGAGGATGCAGAAATAACTTACTCTATAATATATTAAATACATTTGTGTTGAAATTAATTTAATTTAATATCTTTAAAATAATTGTTAAGGGGAATTTATCAGGATAATCACCAGATTGAATGAAAATATTGCATAGTTTCCAAATCCTAAAAAGAAACATGTACAAAACATTTTAGTAGATAAGATATTTTTTATATGTTATGCTAAAAATTCCCACTAAATCATCTAAATAAAAACTTCTACCCATTGATTTGGGGTGTTTTTTCCAAGATCATCTACTCAGCTAGTTCTTACCATATTGAAAGTATCCAATAGAACCAACACAAAATCACTATCGGGGTAACATGTACCCACTTGTCTAGGTGTAGTTTTATATAAAACAACCTCACAAATAGATCCTATTAAACAAAAGGTATACTTAGTAATAAATATTTATTCAATAATGAAATTATTATTTTCAAGATCAGGGGTATTATGGGAGATGTTCATTTGACCACTATCGCAGTTTAATTAGTGAAAAATCATGGTGATTATCCCTTAATCACCTTTTAAATGAAAATATGTCATGTTTTGGTCACCTTATTATTTAAGTTAATATATAGATAAAATAAATTATTTCAATATATTATTGTAAATGGTTGAAAATAGTATTTAGGTTCAAGCCACAAAAATAGTTAGAATAAAAATTCTTTAAAATTTAAGAATTGATTGTTTTGATTATTTCCAATAATAATAATAATGATTTTGGATCCCTAAATACTAAATATCATGATAGTAACTACCAATCCCCAAGGGTATAATAAAAAATAAGTAAAGAGAAGTTAATCTACCCGTAGATTACCTTTTATTAATTGAGTCGTGTAAAAACGGGTTCACCCATGATTGTAAAGGGAAACCATAGATTTATGGTCTCTGCTTGATTTTCCATTTCATACAACTTAAAACACTATATATGTGGGAAAATGTGTTGATACATCTAGTTTATATAAATTAACAAAATTAATTGAGTGTACCTCTTAACATGAATAGTTTTTTATTCTCATATACGAGATAATGGAATTAAAGTGCCATATCATTGAACTATACTAACACCATTATATTCATGATGATAATAATTTAACCTAGAAAATTCCCACCTTAATTATGAATGACCAATGAAATTTGGATGGTTTGTTTCTATTTTTTGAACCAAGAAGTTTTTCTATCCTGATATATGATTAAGTAATTTTCTTAACAACCTCCCATTTGGATAATCATGAATTTTCACCTTCGACTATAATTAACAAGTTCACTAATAGAGACATCGATGATGAAAACAAACAGATTTGGTGCTTCAAAAATTAAAAATATAGATATATCAAAATACTCACTTAAATACCTTGAGGCAGAATTATCATAGTAAAAACTATAGAGGAAAACATACCGTGATTAGGTATATTTCTCCTTTCCATTTCAAAACATTGATAATATTTTCATCACATACATCAATAGTGTCGAAAACCTAGAGAAGAATATAATAAAATTTTCTTTATATATTACCCCACTATTATGGACTCATTAAAAATTAAAAAAATAAATCTCAAATTCTTAATGAAAAATAATGGTATTATAATTTTCATCATATCTATTATCTTAGATGTATGGTTTATCACAAGTTAGAGAGAACTTAGATATTAGTTCCTTTTCCAATTTATCCCTACATAAATAAAATAACCATCTCAGATCACCCCTATTAAAAATAGTGGGTGATTAAATAGGTAGATGACATTGTCACCTGATGAAATGGATTAACATTTTTATTTATCATGATACTTTAGATAGAGAAAATATTAGAAATCTATTAGGTGAAATTTCAATAATATCTAACTCTAATACATATTCACCAAAAATACACTACAGGATTTTAGGATATCTTTGAAACAAAACATTTTTTAATGATTATTTACATTATTAACAACAAGAATCATTAATGGTTTTATATTCAAAAATTAAAATACCTTGTAGTGTAGAGACAATTATAGTAAAACCTACTTCATCACATTAAATAGTTTATCTCTATATGGATCCTTCATATAAATATTATCAACCATGTTCCCTTCATAATACCCCTACATGAGCAGTGTACAAGGATCAAATATGATAAAAAAAACATAGGATAGAGGAAACAATGTGTATTATTTTTATATAAAGTAAGTTCTATGAATTATAATTCATTTCATAGATAAAAAATGGACTAAAAATATATATATTATTAAAAAAATAGATATAAAATTATCTAATCATCCCAATTATTACATATATCATCAATTTCTAATACCCACAATCCATTGATTATTTATAATAAAATTTTAGTTCCAGAAGATAGTGGATAATAATCTATTAGAAATTAATAATCCATAAATACAAGTTGGTTTTATGTAAACTACTTTTGATAATATATATTGGGGTCATTAAAATGATAATTAGAATGAGTAATTGAGAATAATTTCTGTGGCATTTAATTATATGATTACCATATTTTGGTTACTGGTGCATATTTGTTGATTTATCCCTATTTCAATCATTTATATATATCATGTTCACCAATATTGATCCATAATTATATGTAATTAATTTTATAATCCTAAAAAATGAACATAATGACATTACCATTATAATTGGAATGAAAAACAACAATTTATTACTACTAAGTTAGTCACCCACACGTAGATTTCATTCCACTAAATGTGCTATTTTAAGATAGACTCAACTAAAAAATAGAAATTTTCTCTTATAGAGTACTAAATTTTTGAACTATTAGTTTAATTATTCTACTATATAGATATATAAAAACTCATAATTATATTGATAAAATTGTACTCATAAATTGTTCTTGACGGAATTATTGGGGCAAGGGAAGTTGAGTTTCAGACGGGAATAATGGTTAATGTGTTATCCATGAGCACATAATTCATAATACTAAAATAAAGAGATAATAAATTTATAGAAATTATAAAGAACATAGGTAAAATATATTGATCTTTGATGATTCTTCTTTTCCTATCGAGTTTTTTGATCAATTAGGTGGTCTATAATCATTTATCCATCATCAAAATTTTATGAGTTGTGATTATAAAAATTTATCTATAGTTTATGAATTGTAACATCACGACCCTTAAGGATATCCATATTATCAATACAAGATGATCTTAACTCATTTAAATGGTAGAACTCTTAATGTTAGGTTTATAACCTTGGAACATAAATATGATGTTCCAAAACATCATGATACTGTACCAATAGTACATGTAATGTTGGGTGGCCTTAATTTTTCTAAATAATGTAGGTAATCCATCATTTAGGATTTAACTATTTATTGGGATTATGTGGTTGAGGTGGTTACCACTGAGGCTTTCCACATTAATGAAAAGAAATCAAGGAATTCCTTGATTTCATTTCAATTTCATAAAAGGGTAAAGGGGTAGATATAAAAGGATATATTTATCCACTCAATATCTATAAGAGGATATGTAATGAAAAAATCAATCATTCCATAGTGGATAATATTTATAAAATTAATCTCATTCTAGTAAAAATACCCAGTCATCTCATCTTCATGAAAAATAATATTTTCTCATCTAATTTGATGAATCGGGGTTGTGATAAAATTTAGTAGATACCCTAGAGAATATTTGATTCAAAAAATTATTTTTGGACTTAGTGTCTATTACCTTGTTCATGGTGGTCATTCCAAATTCTATATTAAATTCACTTCTTAGGAGACTATAGTTATATATAAAATAAAATGTCCCATAAGTATAACATGAGTTTTTTAAATACTCTATTGAATTATCGATCGGTGTACTTTGGGTTGTAACTGAGTCAATTGATGTCGAGTATCGTAGTACTAAACTTCAATCTCATTTTATGATATCTATTCTTGAGATCAGGATGATCTTGACCATGTAAAATTTTATGATTTTTATATGGAGATTGATCATTACTTAGTCTCAAAAGATCTGTTTATTTAGTCTTGATTATTCTTTATTAAAATAAAATATCATAAATTTTAGTCAAATATATAGCTCAGTTTGATTAAGGAAGCTTGAATTTTCACATGAGATTGAAACATATACATGATATTAAATAAATATATATTAAAAAAAATATTAAAATATATAATTCTTGAATAGGATCATGATCTAGTGGATTTATTTTAATACTATCATTTATATTTAATTATAACATGAGTTTCACTATCTCAAGATCTACCTAAAAATCAAGTAGGACACGAGTATTCATCTTGGTATTCCTAAGTATCTTATAATAATCACTATATCAATTAAACCCCTAATAGTACTCAAGGGATATAATAAATTATTATATGAATGTGAAACTCACTACACTGATGAGGTGTATTACAAGAGAGAATAGAGAAAACATCATATGTAGAATAGTAATTAGGTTTTATCCCCAAATGGCTTGGAGGCATAAGTAAATCATTCAGTCTATATGAATGATATTTTATAGATTTTGATTCTTAAGATTTAGGTAACCAATATAATATTTGGAAATGACTTCAAACTATTTGTGATAAAATGTAACATACGTCTACCTTCTTTTCTTTTTATATAAAATATTATATGATCTATGAATGACTTCAACCATAGGAATAAAATATTGTTTATCCCCATCATGACCAATCCAAACTTGACACATGTGTACTAACGTGATTTTTTTAATAATTGTTAAACCAATCCTTTTTAATTTGAAACAATAAAATAATTACATAAACAAAAAAGTTATAGTGTTTTGAAATTATTACCTCTATCAAAATAGTATCTACAGAGTCATAGTGTTATAAACACCTTTTTTATAAACCTACAAATAAAAAATAATATTAATAAAAAATGATCATCTTTTAATAAGAATATTGATAATTCATCCCTCTATTAGGATCTAGATTTTAATGATTTGGGTGATTCTCATATTATTTTTCATAAAGTTTTATCGATTCTGTTGGATGATTTAATGCTGGTGAATCAATAAATTGAAGAAACACTATGAACCCTGTTAATAAATGAATAAATTACTTGTGATGATTAGGAATTATATATTTCATTTATTAGGAAACACCATTAATTATATTCATGAAATTATATTTATATTATAGGATTACATCCCTGGGTGGTTGTTCATCATGTGGGTTTTCTAGGTAATCATCTCATTTATAAGTAAGCAGTGTGAATAATTCACCAAACCCGTAGTGTTTTGAGGTTGATATGTGAAACCTGATAAAATTTATCCTTATCAAAAAATATCAATATCCCATATTTTTAGAAAATATTATCACATTTAAGTAGAAATATAGATAAATGATAGTCAATATTGACTTTAGGGACATTATTCATTATTTTCCAAAAGGCGATTTCACAATTTTTAATTAAGAATTTACTATTAATATAACATAAATTTATCAATAACATTATTTTATAGATTATAATTTAGTGTAAAACCAAATCATGATTAATGTAATGATGATGACTTCATGAGATTTGAAATGCCCTAAGGAGCGCATGATAGCAAGATGATTCTCTTTGATCTAGAGAATTTGGGTGAAAATAATCAACTAAAAAAATAAAATATCATCATACTTATCTTTGGAAAACTTGTTGAGTGATAAATTCATTACATAGTTCCTAATCAGGCTTTTTTGGATTATTTTTCCTATGTTGATAAAGTTTTTATTAAGCTTCAATAACACCACCTAAATATGAAATCTATAAAATATTTATTTAGGATCAACACATGGAAATTAATTAAATTTTTCACATAATATATAGGTAATGAAATTGATGATTATATTAGTAATATAATTATAAGAATCACCCCTTCATTAAATAACCATGTTTTATGTGGATTCCATGGGAGTATCATTTATATGAAGACATTAATTATTAACCGCGCTTGATGAAGTTTAGCTTTAACCATCCTAATTTATATGGGAATAAATTTCCCTTAGAATGGTGATGTTAAAATATATTTAATATTTTTAAGTAATATGTATTATATTTTTAAATTTTAATTACACTTAATGATGGAAATCCACTTATCCTCCATGTGGAAGAAATATAATGATCTCTTAATGTTATATTAACTCAGAAAAATATTTATGGTTAAGAAATATACTATTAAAACTATATATTTTGGTTATAATTTGAATCCCATCCACATTAATGAAATCAAAAAAAATATATAGTTAATATATAATGGGAAGTGGATGTGGTTGGAATGTATGGGTAGGCTATCTAGTGGGGGTTTCGAAAATTGTGGGTGTTCTTGTAATCATGGGAAGAAAATAACATAATCATGAGTGAGAATGAGAGCATGGAGATATGATCAATTGTATAGGATATAATGTAAAGTGTGATAGACTAAGAGCATAGGACGTTAAGGAACAATGGGAAGTCTTGAAGGGGGTATGTTTTTTGTTCTGAAAAAATCAATTTAAATTAAAATTAATTAATAAAAAACTATACAGTAAATATATTATTTAAATTTTAAATTAAAATTTTTTCTAAAAAAACATGAATACCATACATTTAAAAAAATGGCATGAAATAATTATCAATGTCAGTATAAAAAATTATTTTTGAAACTATCCAAAATAATTTGAAAAACCAACACTGAATATAAAAAAAATGGTGGTGTATAGTGTTTCTAGATGAGTTTTGAACTTTTAGGGTATAAAAATAAAAATAAAAATAAACCAATAATATTTTAAAATAGAATATTTTTTAATTTATGGGTTTTCTAAAAATATTAGCGAGTTAAATTTTTATTTATGTAAACTTAAGAGATATGTCTCTTTTTCGATGTATGATCATGAAAAAAAATCACATTTATAATAAAATTATTCTCTCATTAGTAATTACGTGATGTTTTAGAAATTGAAATGGAACATTTGATATCACATATTTTTAAATTGAGTGTGATTTATCCCAAAAAAATACACACAACAACTTCCATCTACCATATTTTCCACTTAAGTATTAAAAATTTATATGGAGTGTTTGTTTATACCAAAATATTAAATTTAACACTCTTCATGAAAATGGAATGTCTAATACATACTTTTCTATATAATCTACAACCTCTAATGTATTCTTTTAAATGATTTTTTATTGAAATTATATCTCAAACGATGAAAACAAATTTTTTTCCAAATCAGCATTCAAATAACAAAGAAATATAATTTTATATCTTTTAAATAAAATTATATTATATTTTTAAAAGAAATAATAAAAATATAAAACAAATTTATGCATGGTTTATTTTTCATTAGGTATAGTAAACATTTTTATTATTCTTTTTTTAAATATTTCAAAATAATGATTTCATATCTTTAATTTTTAAATCGTATTTAATTACTTTTTAAATGAATGGAATACATTTTTGTTGTTGTATTAATTTCTTTGATAGAATTGTTTTATTTAAGTTTTTTAGGAAATAATAATTTATAATTAATGTTTTAAAAATGAAAAATAAATGTTAAAAATTTGAATAAACATGAATTAATTTATTTTAATTTATAAAAATGATTGATAGTTTTTAAAAAAACTTATCAGTATTATGTTTAATTTATTTATATTTTATTATTATTACTTTTTTCAACCTAATTTCTTGATATACCCCCTATGAGGAGGTGAATTAGCATGTTATAAAATTCATTATTACCTCAATCTAGAATATATCTTGTCTTCTCATTTTCAAGGATATTTAGTACCTGTCACATTAATGACATAGCAAACAAAATAAACTACAGAAATTAATGATCCATGGACAATAATATTTTACTTGGTTCACCCGAATTGAGCTACATACATGGTAAATATATCAACAATGTATTGATATTTATAATAATAACCATATCATTATATTGTGATTATAATTTTTATGACAATATAACTGATCATCTAAGGTCTGAGATCTCCTACTATCGTGTACTCACAACATTCAATAAGGGATAGAATGATTATAATAATGGAATATAAGATATTCTTACAAATATAACTATAAATAAATTTAAACCATATAGAAATGGGTGTTTTATATTATTCTATGTACTTATCTTCCATATCATTACAAGATTTCATAGAAAAATAATTTTTCTCAAACATATCTTTATTGTTAATCAATTTAGTAATAAATCACTCTTATGATATTAGATATTTAATGATATCCCTTATTCTTTCTTACCCTCTATGATTCTTCCTAGTGTTCTTTTATATCCATATTTCATTTCATTATTCTATCCATTTCAATCATAGAATTTGAAATTAAAATTCATACTAAAAATATTACCAGGTCAAACTTGAATTTCTTTGAATTCAGCCATAGAATTATATTTTGATAAATATCCACCATTAAACTCTATTTAGATAGTTAATTATCATTCCAAAATAATATAAAAATATTTTACTAGTACCAACATCAATCTCTATCTAATTGTGTATTTCCTTGTATATGATTGTGTGGGAACTATCTCTGTAAAATGATTTATTGATTTCTTAACTATTTCCACCAACTATTAGATTAGTTGTGGTGTAAAAATAATATTCACATAGTGATGCTTGATTTTTTTTATAAACCATAACGGATCCTAATTTTCTTACACTTATCATTCTAGTGTGATTTTTCAAAATAAGAAACCATTTTTTAAATGATTTTATCAGTTATTCAATGATTCAGTAAGCTATAATATTCTAGGGTTAGAATAAAATATATATCCACCTACTTGTGGTATATATCATATATTCATGTCATAAAAAGATATGTTTTTGAATTATTTACTCTTATTTAACCTTCATATATTCATAAGAAAGCGTTTTGCAGAGTGATTTCTTCCCCTATAGTAAAATTCATCTTCCATATAAATATAGAAGTATTAAAAATATCTACATACATTCAATGAGTAACAACAAAAAAATTTATAATTTGAATTCATTGATGAATGAATAAATATATTGTTATTTTTTGTAGTTATAAAAAACAATGTACTATAATTATTGTTTTATTTTAGACTATTATAACATATTACTTTTCTAATGTAGAATAACATTAAACATCATAAAATTTAATAATATATACATTCTATAGTGATAATTAATATTACTATATATTAAGGGTTATAATAATATCTATATGACATATATGGAAGAAGTGATAGCCTTGAGTAGTATGATCATACCCTATAATGTAAATTTATAAGATCGTATAAAGGATATAACATCATTGTTATTTTTCAATGACAAATCTTAAGATTATATTAAATTATTGTAATTTTATTGAAACCATTTATATGGGATTTTAAATCTTATTAAGATCTCGTATCAAACAGTGTTCAAAAAAACTATAAGAAAGTACTACCATTGAACACAATACCCTTAAGGTGTATGTTGGTGTCATAAAATTTTATGTATCTAGACCCATGTAGTATGAAATGTTATGTTTTCACTATAGTAAAATAATTATTATTTTTATCTATTTAAATTATAAATTTATTCATTGGATTATACAGTTATTTTAATATAAACAATATTTTGATACGAAGACCAAAATTCTATTCTTCGAAAATATATTGTTTCAATTAAAAAACTCATTTTGATAAATAAAGTAAATTATAAATATATTTTATTTTCAATAAAAAATATATTTAAAATATTATTTATTTAATTATAAATGATAATATCATTAAATTACGTCAAATTTAATTTTTCATAAGGTTAATAAAGTCGTTAGAGTCATACAAACTAGTATTTTCCAATTAATATGGATATTTATTTAAAATGGTAAATTATCATATATATTTATATATTTATATTTGAAATTAAATAATAATTTTTAAATCATTACATTTAAATAATTCAAAGGTTACACTTTTAAAATTTTATGAGGTATTCATATTTTTGTGTAAAAAAATTTAAACGATCAAAACATACATCAAGTATTATGACATCATAATAGTCCAAAAGTAATTTAATAAATGCAATAAAATTAATATCCAACAAACTAATAGATTCCCCCTTTTAAATAATTTTTTTGTTGTTATTTTAATAATTTTACCAACATATAATGAATCCTCCAAAAAAATATTATACTTTTGGTTTTAAAAACAATTCATTGTTAACATGACTCCCTTTGACATCATGAATGGTATTATTTTAAGGATTCTAGTTCTTATCAATAAAAAATATTTTAAACAACTCTTTATTCCAAGAAACCATGGTATGAAACCATGTAAAGGTTTGTGGTTTTGATTATTATATAACTTAGAGTCTGAAACTAATGTTTATAAATAAATAAAAAATCCATATAATTATTATTAAAAACTCAAACTCATCCTCCCATTACTCTTCAAATAAAAATTGTTTATCATGAAGTTCCTCTTCCTATCACTCTCTAATTCTATGTAAAGGTGTTTGTTATCTCTTTAGAATATCCTCCCAATATTTTTGAAGCAGCCTCTCAATGTAAAGGATTTAGTACTCATCTTTTTATTCAAGTACATTCTTTGAACTGAGCATTTTGAATCTAAATATTTTATCTTTTAATGGGTTCTTAAACATACATTTATTATCCTTATTATTACCGTGTAATGATAGACCACTATTCACAATCATTTAACCCTTTAATATACCTTTATATTCACCCATTATTCTACTAAAATCATTCTTCTAATCATTTTTCATGTGAGTACCCATCCCCATTTTCAGTCAATGGTTTTAACCTAGATTTACCTATTATTTGTTGATTAAGGAATTCCATTTATGAAAACCACACTCCTTAAACCTGGTAATAAATATTAGGAAATAGGTTCTTATGTTGTAAGATATATGTTTTGTAAAAATGAATGTAAATAATATAGATATGATGGGTGGACCCAAAATTATATACCCCTCTAATTCACTATGTAATGTTTTTATCTCTTTGGATACCATGTATGGTGCATGAAGAGTTAGAATAAGATAACTATTTTATAATTTCATATTGTTTATCATAGAATTATTATTATTATTTTATGTTTTATGTTATTACCACATTCCTTATATTCCATGATGTTATCATCAAATTTCCGTCTTTAACATTCGTCATTATGATTCTCAACTTTTTATTCTAACATGTTATGCCCCTTTATCCACCTGTATTTCTTCACTTAATGCTATGCCTTAATTTTTTCATTACTGGAATTTATATCTCACTCCTTTCTTATCTACATCCTCGATTTATCTCCTGGAGTATTATAAGATCAATGGAATTTAAGAATATGTTATTGATATTGAAATAAGATCATTGTATCTCTATTTCATGTCAATGTGATATGTACTTAAGCAGCTAAAGAAACTTTACCTCTTGAACTTTTAATATTATGTTATATATATATATTAATTTAATAAATCATTGAATAAAGTTTTTAAAATAAAAGTATTATCATAGTTCATATCCTTGAAAAAACTCTTTGTTTTTGTAGATTAAGATTATAAAACCTTAGTGAAAATCATAGGGTTAATAATATACATGTGAAAACATACCTAATTTTTTTTAATTTTATATTGATTAGTTTTATGGAAAAAATCATCATAGACTAGATAATGAAAAGTTGATTTGATTGTAGAATAGATATACCTAAGGGAAATAACTACTAAAGGGTTTGTTTTTAATTAACTCAGTCTGTAACTAGTTCATAATACAGAGTCATATGAATTTTCATTAAGGAAAACTCTGCTAGGTTATATGCTTTAGTAAATTCATAAGCTCTTTATAAACCATTGTGAATGGAAATATAATTTTTAAATTTATTATTTGGAAATAAAATTTAGATAACTTTTATTTCATCATATAAATTAATAGGTTTTAGAATATGTGAAATTTTTTGTTTATCCAATCTATGTTCCTAGTTTTCATTAATATTCTTAATGGTTTTAAAATTCACATCCCTTTTTCTGTTGGGTTGAATTAAATTATTAGAACCAAAATCATATTGTGAATGGAATAATTATTTTCCATTCATGAACTTCAATTGTATTATGTAAAAATGGTTATATACATTATTTCATGTCATGTAATTTTATTTTAAACTATTCAAACACCACCAAAAAAATAAGTTATCTTATCAAAAAAAAATCAATTTTTCAAATCATTATATCATAAGTATATAACTTCTCCACATTCAATATTTTTTATTTAAAATTCATCAAATCTTGTTATCCTATTTTTTGTGGAATTTAATTTTCTAACATGTATGGATTATATTTCCTTTTATAGATCCAATGTAAATTTTAAGAATAAGGAAACCCCCCTCTATATCATGAATCCCATTTTGATTCTATACATGTTTAAGGAGTAGTATAGATGTCCTTGGGAATCATCATATTTAACAAGGATATTATTTACTTAAGATAAAACATATTTATCATAAATAATTTAGACTAAGAAAAACATCATATGTGGTTAAATTCCCATTGAAAGAGAATAAAATGATATCTTCCCTAAAACATTATGTGGTCTTCCTCCTATCCATGTGATATATTCCATATTTGAACTTATAAATGATGTTATTTAGATGCCAAGGATCATTATGAAATTACAACTGTTAAACATCAATAACTGAATTAGAAACTACAAGAGAATCCGGATAAAGGGTTGATACATCAATGTTCCTCACCATGAGGTGAACTAGTCCATTACAAAAAATACACGGATAGTTTAATCCTCATCTAATTTAATTATCTTGATCATAAAAAGATTGAAACGAAGAAAAATTATCCTCTTATATAGATTTATGACTTGTTTGATAATATTTTTATAGGCTAATATTCTTATATGGTGCATATTCATTTGAGATATTATCATGTTTAAGTGAAGCAGGTGTATATTCTCATTAATTATTTATGTAAAAGGTTTGGGAACTATGAGTTCCTATTGATTCCATTTAGACTCATAGATTCTCCAACATTCCTCATGGACTTAATGAAATAATTTTTTAGGTATTTCCTCAATAATGTTTTGGTGGTACTTATATATTATATTCTTTTTTATACTAAAGTAATATAGGAACTTGAAGAGAATTTTAATCCTATAAGAAAGACCTTGTGGAAGGAAAATTTATTAATGATGTACAATAAATGGGAGTTTGTGATAGAGCATGTAACATTCCTGGGGAATGTTATTGCCTAAAAAAATATTTTTTTAATATCCCTCAAATCTATAAGAAATTAAAGGATAGCTCAGACCAACTTATGTAATGTAGATTCATTATTTTCATTGATTAGCTGGGTACTATAATTGATTTTTTAAAAACATATCTTGATTTTCAAGACTACTATCCAAGTAAAATCTAAAAAGAATTATGTTTTATTGATTTATTAATGTGATAAATCATTTTAAGAATTAAAGAAGAGGTAAATTGTAATGACCCATCCATATACATAATTCAATATTGAGTATATAAAATAATTCACTTTATTTCACTCAAAGGTTCTTTTCAGGTTTAGATTTATAGATAATTACGTAATAACTCATATATAGAAAAACCATATAGTTCAAATTGGATACTTTTAATCAATATCCAATTTTTCCACAATATAAAAATATTAAAATAACTCATGATTTATTATTATGCAAAATAATCATAATATTAAACATGAATTATTCTTTTCTTTTACCATCCATAAATCCTGTGAATTTTTTTAAAAATATGGCATGATCAGAAAATGATCAATAAGGAACATAAAAATAAGAAAACGGATAGTTTATTGAGAAAAATAAAAACCGAAGATAAACCTTTATCTTCAAAGTTATTTATGAGTATACAAATAAAAAACTTCACATGGAAAAAAATCACAATTTTTTCTCAATGAAGTATTTTAAAACCCTAAATATGAAAATAAAAACCCCTTTAGCAAATAGAGTGTTTCATATTCATAAACCCTTTTCAAAACCATGTATATTTGAATAACCATATGGATGACTTCCAATATAATTCTCCAGAAAAAAATAATCATTACCCAATGCATAGGAGGGAAATAATGGGGACCACCCTTCATATTATATATATCATTCTCACCCACATTCAATAATGGGGATCAACCCTTCATATAATCTATATCAGTCTCAACCATTTTTTTGAGATAAAATGGTTCTCAATCCTTTTTATATTTTATATCAGTCTCACTCATTAGCTATAATGGGGCTCAACCTTTCATATAAGTTGTATCGAGCTCACCAATTTTTCATAAAATTTATATAATATCATTAATAAAACATATTATGTTTTTAGTTTTTCAAAATAATACATTCAAAAAACCCTTTAATCCTTGTAGGAAACTCACTTTCTGATATGAAAATATCCTTTTTTTAAACCATTATTAAAATAAAAATAACTTTTTAATTTAAAATAGGATTTCAATACCAAAATACCCTTAAAATGTAAATAACGTTTTTATTTAAAGAAATCATGAAATATTGTAAGTGAATCAAAACAATAAATAATGGTTATGGTGGTCTATAAATTCATTATCACAGAATATGTTAAAAAAATACTTTTTTCATTTGTAAAAAAATTAAATCATTTCATAAAAATATTAATTTTTTAAATCCATTAGAATAAATGAAAAATTTACATTTACAAAACTATCAATTAAATATAATAAAATAATTTAAAAATAACACGGACATTGAATAAAAATATATTTTTGAAGGAAAACATCAAAAGATGGTTTTTTCAAAGAAAAATATCTTACCAATTTAGAAAAAATTTAATAATCATCCCCATGAAAGAATAAAATTAAAAAACATTAAATATCACAAGAATAGATAAATTCAAAAACTACTGTGTTAAAGGGTCTATATATTCATATCATAAAATAATATAGGTTCATAACATCAATGTATGCCTCAATGAAAGAAAAATGAGATGAATTCCCTTACACCGAGTTCAGTTCTTCATGTATTTTATTTACCCTCATGAAAAATAGAAATATATTAATTATTTACTTTATTAATAAAAAATTCCAATTTTATTATTCATTTTATTTCACTAAAAATAATTTTATAAATAATTTCTTAATCAATTGTGTTTACATAGGGTGTTTCAATTATATAGGGCTTCTATGATGAAAATGACATCTATAAGACGACTATTGTCCAAAGAGACAATTATTTAAACATATCTAAAATAATAACAATGATGTAATTATCATATTTATACATAAATTATATATTTTTTTACCAATAATTAATTATGGTTTTGAAATAAATAACTATGTTATAATTAGGGGGATAGAAGTATGTGTGTTCTCATGGGTAACGTTTTCATTTTTCACTAATCATTATGGATAGAAAGTATGTTTTATCATATTTTCAAAAAATTATAATAATATCATAAAAATATATTATTTCATCATAAATATATATATATATATATATATCATCTATGTTATTTAGTGATAAAAATAAAGATTCATTTCTTTTTGTAGGGGGTAGTCCACATGTACGCACGAATAGTATTATCATTTATTAGTTCAATAATAAAAAAAGATATATTAACTTTTAAAAATGATATATAAGTAAAAAATATCATAATTATTTAATTTATATAATGTATATTAATTAAAATTATTTTTATTACATTCCATGTAATGTGTTAGTGAACAATGAATCACATCACTTTCGGAGGTGGTGGTCCACCATAGACATGAGAAACATTGTCATATCCAAAATTGAATGGAAAGAAAGAATTTATATGTTATATAATAACTCCCTAAGTATAAATATGTTAAAAATAATATATATATATATATATATAATTTTAATCCTTCATTATAACATGTTGTGATAGGTGATGATTGAAAATGAATGGCATTAGTTCGGGAGGTAGAAGTCTTCCACACACATGGATGATGATTTCGTATCCCATTTGATTAAAGGGGAGATTAATATAGAATTTTACATTAACATAATAAAGTCTTGGTATATTTCAGATATTAGTGTTAATATTTATTCATAATTTTAGATTATTTGAAATAGGTTTAGGGAGAAATAAAATGAAATGCTCGATTAAGGATGATACAGTTTTTTCAAACAACCTCCTTAGGTAAGCACCAAAAGCCTTTTTATTATGGATTTATGATAAATATAATTGATCCAGGACATAAGGAAAGAATTTAGAAATTACTTTTGGTTGTTGTTAGCTGAGTAAAAGGTATTTTCAGGTGTGAATATGAGAGGATAATGGGTTTCCTTTTACAAGTGTGGTTAGTGGTACCCTTATAATTTTTTAAAATAAAAAGTTTCACCCACATTTTTCACTTTCTAAAAGAATAAAAATATGGGCCATTACCAATAACTACACATTATATAGTCGAAATATGTCTATAAATTGTAATTTAGACAATTTTGTAATGTTATTTTAACCCTTATTTTTTATTTTAACCCCTAGTAAACTATTTTTAACCTTAACCTAATTAACTAAATTTTTACTACTTTCAATATTCATTTTTGTAAAAAATTATTTTTCCATATTATATAATAAAAAATATTCTGATTATAAATATTAAATACATTTTACCAAATTAAATTCACAAGAGTGGAAAATGTTAATTAAAAATTAAACCCATGGACGAGGTGAAAAAGCGGGTTATCGAGAAATGTATTTTTCATGAAAAAGATGGTTTTAAGTTAACTATATGGCTAGTAATAATTATTATACAAATTTAAATTATTTTTTAATGATATATAATGTATACATATCATTTAAATCATTCCTCATTATGGTTTTTTTAATTAATTAAAAAGGAGAAACATTATGCACTTTACATCTTTTTTCATTGAAATACATTTTCTAGACCAAAAAACAATATTATAGTAAAATACACTATAAATATAACTCAAATGTTATTAAGTGGGTTAAATATAACTAAATAATACTTATGATACTTTAAATAATCTTTATAACATAATGTTACTTTTAAATTACTTAATATATTGAATTAAAAATTCATTTTTACAAAAATCGGTATTTTTCACACTTCACTAAATAATCAATATTTTACTGAAAAATCAAAATAAAACACCCTATGGTTATACTGATATGATGATTAAAAAAATTAATTGAATTTTATAAAATAATATTTCTAAAATTTGTAAAAATTAATTATATAATTCTCTCACAAAATCAGTAAAAATCATTTTTGGAGAAAAAACTATTTTTGGAGAAGAACATTATTTTACAAAAATTGATTGATTATTTACTAATAATTTATAAATAATTTATATATAGTATGAAATTTTTATATTTATTTGATAAATTATTTAATACAATTCATACCCAAAAATTTAACATCTAAGTTATAACAATTATATATTTTGAGTGTCCTTTAAGAATGGTGTTTCATGAAAAATACACTATCAAAAATAGTTTTATTTTCTAAAATATCATAAAGGTACATCATCCCCTTATTTAAGAAAATATTTCCTATGAATTTAAACATTATGTACATAATAAAATTTTGACTATTTTAAAATACCTCTTTTTGAAACCCATATTGTATAAAGGGTTTGTAAAACTTCCTCTTAATAAGAGAGAAAAAAAAGTATGAAGCTTATATATAATAAAAAATAATAGGTTTCTAAAGAGGATAAAATAGGTGGGAAGTGAAGATTTAGACGTGGGAGAAAATTATAATGTCAAAAAAATTATTGAGATTGATATATATCATTAATCACAATATATTTAATGATAAAAATAAAATTAAGGAACTGAAAACCATAAACCAAAGTTGTTTACAACGATCATTGATTTCATCTAAAATGATGGTAATTGGATAAAATTTTGTTTCATGATCCATTTATATTTTTTGAGTAATTCCTTTACCTTATTTTATAAAATAATAAGTGAATGTACTTACTTAGCTGGTATAATTTAATCAACTTATCAATTTTCACAATGCCATCATCCTTTCTCAAACGATGAGTTTCCAAGATGAAGTTTTCATACCTCGAGAACTGAAATAAACATATACTAAATCACATAAAACAAAAACAGATAACATGATATTTTACATATATTTAGACATATCCACATCCAAAATGGTTATCATAAGTTAATATGTTTCCCAAAATTATTGTGATCATCTTTCTAAATAACATTAATCACCTAACCAAAATATCAATTTTCAGTACCATTGTTATCTATATGATAAAAAATATGTTTTGAAAAAAAAATTATTTAAAACCATTTAATTAAAATGAAAGATATTATACTAACTTGTAAATCACATAGGCCATTTTTAGTCATTTCATTTTTGTCTCCCTTTGGTTGTGGGTTAAATCCCCACAATCGTTTTGGATGCGACTTGTTGTCACCCGACCTACCAGAAATCTTTTTCATAAATTTTATCCTTAACATTCTCAAAACTTTGATGAACATTATTAAAAAAAATAACCTTAATCACTATAGATCATATGAACCCTAAAAGTTATCTATACCATAAAATATATTTCCACAAAAAATAATTTAAAAATTCATTTTAAAAAGCATTAATTATACATAACCCAACAAAAATACATCCCAAATAACATTAATAACACTAATATATCATAAATTAAAACCCAAAATGGGTGTATAAAACTTTAAAATCATTATTAACCATTGAAAAATACCGAGATACTAAGAGATTTCACCAATTCACCATATAGACCAACATCAACTGAAGTAGTTGAAAATAATTATGTCACACCATTCTGATTTTAGTCATGATTATTTCCACTTTGAGTAAGAAAATTTTATAAAACATTAGCATAATGTACCATCTCATTACAACTAAAACATATCACCATGAAAGGGATGTATACTATCTCACTCCATGATTATTCTAGACTCGTTTCATTACAGTAATGAACTTTGTGAGCAACCCTACCACATAGGTAACATCTTCTAGATCCTAAAAAACATTCAAAAAAATGTCTTTTACCACACTAGGAATGTGTTTTTGACATACCTATGGACTTATTAGTAATTGTATTCTATATTTCCTACCACCTTAACCATTTATTACTCTTTTGGTCATGAGTAAAATAAGTTTCAACAAACTCTATCTCAAATTTTTATTTACAACAAACAACTCTCTCATAAATTCTAAATTCTCATAGAGCCAAAGATATTTTTAAATTTTGTTACATTACTAAGTAAAATTTACTAGTTTTGTTATTAGTGTTCCCAAAAAAATCTTGAACATAGCTGGATATTCTGGTAATGTTTTATTTAAATGAATCTATATTCTTATCATCTTTTTACCTCAATTCAAAGAATATTTTTTTTTATTTGAAGTCGAACAAGAATAGGGAAATATTTCTAAAGGAATATATTCTTAAATGTGACACATTCTATAGAGTAAAGGGTCCATACCCTTCAATTCGAAAAACTATATAGCTGACTTCGAATATAATTCTATCGAGAACATAATCATTACCTACTGTATAAGAGAGCTATAATGGGTCTCACCCTTCATATAAGCTATATAGGGCTCACCCATGATCTATAAAGGGTCCATACCCTTCTTATAAGGTATATCAGGCTCACCCATTTTTAATGAGCAATAATGGTGACCAACCCTTTGTATAAGCTATATTAGGCTCTCCCATATACTATAATGGGTCTCACCCCTTCATATAAGTTATATCAGGATCACCTATTTTTTATATAATTCTCAAGTATTATATCATGAAGAAATCATTTTCAGCTTTCAATTTTTCATTATATAAAACATAAAAACTCTTTTAAATTCATATTAAAATCACTTTCAGCTATCAAAATACATTTTTCTTTTAAAAATTCATCTTTAATACAAAATGAACTTTTATTTTAAAAATACATTTTCAATTATAAAATAACAATAAAAATAAAAATAGGGGTTTTCATTGATGAAAATACGAATTATTGTAAGGAGTTCCAAACATAAAATAATAGTTATAGTGGTGAAAATTTTATTGGCATTGTATACATTAAAATATAACATTTCCTTTTTGTATTCTAGAAATAATGTGAATAATTTTTTAAAAAAGTTCTTTTATAAAAACTATAAAAATTAGGAGAAAAAATTCCTTCATAAAATGTAAGTGTCTATATAATAAAATCATTTTAAATAAAATATAAATGGAAGAAAAAGAGAGTTTTCATGGATAACTATAAATACAGTTTTTAAAGAAAGGAATCTAACCAATTTGGACATATTTTAATCATAATCCCTAGGAAATAAAAACATTAAAAAACATTTAATATCATGAAAATAAATAAATTCATGGTATAACATTTCAAATGGGCTGTATATAAACCTCGTAAAAGAATATTGGTTCCAAACATCAAAATATTCTTCAATGAAAGGAAATTGAGAACAAGTCCCTTACCTCGAGTCTGTTTCATCATGTTCATTATTTATCATCTTAAATAATATTATTATGTTAATTATTTACATTATTAATATCCTTTTCAAGTTTATTATTTTTTATTTCACTTATTTCCACGTTTTATATTCTTACTTAATAAATAATGTTTACATCAGGTGTCTCTATGATATTTGGTTTACAAATCAAAAAAGACTTCGATAGAATGTATTTTTCTCAAAAATGTCATTATTTCAGATTTTATATGATAATAATCATGAAATATTTATCATATTTATACTTAAATTATTCATTTAGGACCAATCATGAAATATTTCTTTGAAAAATGAACAACGTTATAACAATGGAGATGGTTGGTCATACGTAGGCATGAGTAACATTTTCATCTTTCAATGATCCTTGTAGAAAAAAGATTTATATTATCTTATTTTTACTAAATTATAATAAAATCATAATTAATATTTTATTTCTGTATATATACATATATATATCATCTATGTGACTTGGTGATGAAAAAATAGTCACGCTGCTTTGTGGAAGTAGCAGTGAACATGTACACATGAATGATGTTATCATTTTTAGTGTATGAAATAAAATAATATATAATATTTTGAGAATAATAAAGTATACATTATTATAATTATTGTGTAATTTATGTCACATATATTCATTAAAATTATTCGTATCACCTTCTTTTGAAAGCTTTAGTGAATAAAGAATCATATCATAATGTTTAGGCGGTTGTCTGCCGTACACATGAGCGGTGTAATCATATCCCCCATGGAATGGAAATTAAGAAGAAATATGTGATATAATAACTGTAGAAGTATAAATATATTAAATATATAATATACATATATACATAAATACTATATTACTACAATGCACAAGTGGTAGTGATGGATAGAAAAGACATCGATTCGCAAGGCGATAGTCTGGAGTACAAACGAATGATGATTTTATATCCCATTTGGTGGAAGATAAGATATATTTAGGTAATTCCATTTAATGTAACATCTAATTATGTGGTAGATAAATTTGATATTATATAATCATAATTTAATATTATTTTATAGAGGTGGAAGAAGAAGTAAAATAAAACACTCAGTTAAGCAAGATACCTCTTCTTCGGGCAACCTCCTTAATTAAGAACCAAAATCCATAATATAATTTATTTATGATAAAAAAATGTCCCTAGGTCACTGTTATTTAATTTATGAAGTTATTTGGGATGGTAATGGTAGATCCAAAGGGAATTTTATGTGTGAATAAGAGAGGAGAGGGGTGTCCTTTTATAAGTGTGGTGAGTGGCACAATTGTAATTTTTGAAAAAAAATGATATACCCATGTTTTTCTAATGCCAAAAGGATCCCTAAGGAATTATAAATTATATGAACTAAATATTTCCATCAATTATAATTTATACAAGTTTTTTGGATATTTTAATTCTTATCTTTTCTGCTTAACCCCACTATAAACCTGTTTTCTCCGTAACCATGATAGTGAATGTTTTTCTATTTTAACAATTCATTATAGTGAAACATTAAGTTCAAATTATTAAATATTATAAATTATTATGATTCCAAATTTTTAAAAAAATTTACCAAATTCAATTCAAAAAATTGAGAAATTATAATTTCAAATTAAACAAGTAGATATGATGAGAAAGTGGGTTTTCTAAAAGTATATTTTTCATGGAATAGATGATTTTATATTAACTCTCTATCTAGTTATAAAAATTACATAAAAATAAATTAATTTCTAGTGATATATAATCTATAAATTCAATTTAAATAAATCTTAAATATGGGGTTTTTTAATTAATTAAAATTGAGAAACATTTTTCACTTCAAAACCATTTTCAGAAAGATCCTATATTTAAACCAAAAAACAAACTTATAATAAAATACAATATAGATATGATTAAAATGTAATTTTGTGGGTTAAGAATAACTAAACAATACTTATTTTACTTCAAATAATATTTAAAACATAACTATACTTATAAATTTTTTAATATATTGAAAATAAAAGATATTTTTACAAAAATTGGTATTTCTCACTTTTCACTAAAAAATCAATATTTTTCCATAAAAACCAAAAATTTCACCATAAATAAATCTTGAAATGATTATTTCTAAAATTAATTTAATTAAATCAATTAAATATTATAAAAAATTTAAAAATTAATTATAATATTTTCTCAAAAAATAAATAATAATCATTTTTTGAGAAAATATATTTTGGGATATTTACATTACGTTGTTAAAAAATTATTTCCTACATAATAAGAATTTAAAAATAATTTAAATTGAGTAGAAAATTTATATTTATATATTTAATAAATTAATTAATGTTATTCATAACCAAAAATTTAACGGATAGGTTATAACAGTTATATATTTAACATGTTGTTTGAGATCGGTGCTACGTGTCGAATACACTATCGAATATATTTTCATTTTTAAAAAAAATGGGGTGTTATAATAATAACTAAACCTATCATCAAATTACCCATTAATAGGGAAGAATTTTTCTCAATAGGTTGGTTCCAAAAAACACTTGGGTTTTTTATGAAAGAGAAATGGAAATGTGATAACATAATCCTCCCTTTAATAAATATTTAATAACAATAACTAATCAAATCATGATCTCTAATTGAATACAGTGATCTTCACATTGAATATTTGATGAAATTATCTCTATAGAAATAAGTGTTAAATATTTATGGATAATAAAATCCTCATGTATATATTCATACAAAATGATCTCAATATGAACTAATAATGGTGGTTATATCTTATCAAGGATTATGATTTGTCAAAGCATTGGCATCTTAGGAAAGTAAAAAAGTGGTAGATGCTCTATGTAACACCCCAACTCTAGAATTCTAGAGTCGGTTATTTACTTTATTACATTAGAAATGTTACATGGAAACTCATCTTAAAGGAATCTTAAATTTAGCAGTTTTGGAAACCATATAACATATATTTTACCCATTTTACATTGGAAATAAAAAAAACATAATACATAACAAAATTAAATTATATGCGTCCGTGAAAGTCAGTCCAATAGTTTATATTTATACCCTAGGAAAGTAAATACTAAGGGTGAGAAAAAATCCTCTGTAAGGGTAAATTATAGTAGAAGTGATAATTAATCAATGATTATAATCAATATGTCAAGGTAAAAGAAACTAAACAAAAATTCCATTTAATCAATAAACTTATTATTAAATTCATATATATATTTTTATCAAACTGAAAACCTTTGGGATAATAATAAATTAAATAAAAGAAATTATTAATTATTGGATTCCATGTTTCCCAGGTACACTAGAACATTTACGGTAAATACCTTTCATAAGATAGTCTAAAATATACTGGATACAACCCAATTTATGTTGGTCATAATTATCTCAACTATCAAGACATTTCACAGGATAGTGTAAAACATACTTGTTACAAACTGGAAGGGTTTTTTCAAATGAATTCATCACATGAGACTACTGATGCGTCAAGGGGATTTTATTAACTGGTCCCCATCCCATTTATTTTATGTCCAAATCATTACTCATATATTTATTAACTGATTTAAATTCATATGATAAATTTACTTATCAAATATCTGTATTGAGTAAGGGATATAGATTTATGAATATTTCCCTAGTAAATCAAATAGTATTAAAAGAAAAACCATATGTAAATATGGTATATGGTTTAGTCAATAATCATATCCATAATGTAAGAATATGAATATCAAAATGAAATATAATTTTCAACAAAAATAGATATGAAAAAGTGGTAGATTTAATATAAAGTTAACAATAACAAATGAAGGTGAGATTGTAAGATAACTTTTTACAGTTTGTCATTTTCAAGTTAAAACACTATAAATGAGATAATTAATAGAAAAAAAATTATTTAACATTAATTTAGACGGATTAATGATATAATTTTTCAAAAGGGGTAGCAGATACTCCATACAAAATAATTATTTGGTGAATATGAAATTTATCTCATAGATATTAAAAGTGAGATAAAAATACCTTACCTTTATCTTGACATGTAATGTGCATATCTATATTAATGAATAATAAAATTATTTTAATTATTTACAGGTTTTATGACATTTTCATGTTTGTTATTTCATTAATTTAACTCATTAATTTTTTTAAAATATCCTCTTAAAATATTAAGTTTACACCGATTGTCTTAACAAACTTCGGTTCATGTGTCAAAAATAACATTGGTAGGTCAACTATGGTAAAATATATCAATATATAAACATATAAAAATAATAATCACGACATAATTATCATTTTTATACATAAATTAGTATTTGAAAACGAATAATTAAAGTTGGTTATGAAAAATTCTCCAACGTTTCAATCATAGAGACAGTAGGTCATACGTACACATGAGTAATATTCCCATTTTTCAATGATCATTATAGAAAAGAAGGAAAGTAATGTTTTATATTTTCATAATGATAATTATATTATAAATACCATTTTATTAAATCGTATGTACTAATATGTATAATTCTAGTGATATAAATGGAATCACATCATGTTGAGGAGGTAGTAGTCCACATGTCCATGAATGATGTTACCACTTTTTTTCTTGTCTAAAGAGGGTAATAAAGAAATTTTTTTTTATATTTCCAGAAATTTAATTATGTCTTGAATATCCTATATATTTTATTTTTTAACATATTTTTAATTAAACCCATACTCAATACATTTCATGTAATGTTTGAATGTATCACATTGATTTGAGGAGGCAGTAGTCCACAGGTCCACAAACAATGTTATCATATTTTTAGAAAATATAGATCATGAAGATAAATCTCATATAACAATTCCATAACTGTTAATACCACATAAATATCATTTATATCTTACAAAAATATTTTTTCCAATATAATTACAAATACTGAGAGGTGGTAAATGGAAAAAACAAACGACATCATTTCGCTAGGTGGTAGTCAATCGTACACACAAATGGTGATTTCGTTATGCATGTAAGGGAAGTTATTGTAGGTGTATATATTAACATTAACATAAAAACATATAAATACAATTATTATACATATTTTATTATAAAATTACGTAATAATAATAATTTAATGGATTGAGAAATAAATAAAAGAAAAGCAATGGTTGAAATATGTTACCTCTTTTTTGAGTAGCTCCTTTTGGTTCTCACCAAGGAAATTCTTTAGATTTAATTATTTCCAAAGTGGGAATTCTATAATTATGGGTAGGATTTTGGGAGATTATTTTTTTATATTTCGTATCACCTAAATGTATTGATATGTGTGATGATGTGGGAGGTGTGAGTTCCTTTTTATAGTGAAGGGGGGTTGGTATTCCTGTAAATATCAAAAGGTAAACACTTCTAGGGGGTTTAACATACCTCATGGGCCTAAAAAATTGAAAAATAATGTATCTGAGTAAATTTATGGTTGATAAAAACCTCCACCATGGACAAATAAGTGAATTTTTTTTATTGTTTCCCTTAACTTCTATGATTCCCCACTTTTAACATTATTATTTTTTATTAAAGTAACTAGTTTTCTTTCCTAAATAATTTAAACATTAAGACTAAATTAAAGTGATATTTTTTAGAAAATATAGACCCAATTAATTCTAAATATGATATCTTATTTAGAAAATAATGACCCCACATGTTTTGTAAATTGATTTTTGAAACAAGCGCATGTAATGTACCAAAACACTACTTTAATCAAAGTCATGCTAACAATGTTTTTACTACCTAGGGGTCAAATGATATTTATAAAAGACCAATTGGCCCATGAATATACCATATTTGATATATATTAACATTTAAAAATCAATTTGAAAATGATATAATTTCTAGTAATTTTTAAATCATTAAATAAAATGTCCTTTATTATATAATAACATTAATATTTATTTTGATATTATTTAATTATTTTAAAATTAAAAATATTCATATAATGATGTAATTAAAATATATGAACTTAACAGCTAGTTAAAATTACATATAAATCTAAAAAATAAAATAAACCAATAATTCATTCAATTTTCTTCAATTTTAATATTTCTTTGTCATTTATTTTATTTAATAATTAACTAAATAATCTCTAAGATGGTGTTTATTAAGAATTTTAAGAAAGTAATTCATCTATAAAAAATAATTAAAAATTATTCTGATAAAAATATCCCATTTATATTTCAAAATAATATTGATATTAGAAAATATGATGTTTTTTCCATATCTCAATGCATTATAAATGTTAAAGGTAAGGAAAGTTCATTTTCTATCTTATTCCTTACTTAAGTTTTTTTATAGGTAAAATTCATGGAATATCATCCTAATAACTCATAAAATTTGAAAAAATAGGGTATATGGTATAAATATGGGCATCCAATAGATTTTGGAAATGTTTCTAGGTCTTTTATCCCTTAAGATCGAAGTTTAACCACTAAGTAAACTAATTCTTACCTTAATCAATGGAATTAATTTTAATTATATTCACTAATATTTTTTGTCAAAAATTAATGTAATATTTTTTGAATATAAATATTATAATTATTCATACTATTTATATACATTTATCAAAATTAAATTCACATAAGTGAAAAAATTAAATTTAGCGCTAACCTCGCAGACATGGTGAGAAAGCTGGTTTTTAAGTGAAAATGTTCATTAATTTTATATATCTAAATTAAATAAAAAAAAGATTATAATGACCTTACATGTATTAATAGATATATAATTGATCTTTTTTTACATTATAACTAATATAAAATATAATTTAGCATTGACAAATTTTTGAATAAAAGGTAGGTTTGAGCTAAAATGAAATACTTTTCACTATTTAAAAAAACAAAACTTCTCAAAAAAAACCTCAAAAATTCAACCTAAGCTAATTTCAAAATTCCACATTAATAAATGAATTTTATTTTTACAATTAAAATTTTGAAAATTTCCAAAATTTATTTTCAAAAAATGTCCTTCATGAAAAGGTGGTAAATCTTGATCTTGTATGTAACACAAGATAACTCAGTGTTGTGTGTAGCATATGATTAAAATGGTGTTTCATATAGATAATGGTATAAAAAAATAATTAAATTCTAAAATTAATATTTGATGATGTATTCGTGTGATACATTATCTGAACCTTAATTAAATGGAATCTCACAATTCAAACTTGATCTCTGAAATTAAGGGTTTAATATTTTAAAATAATAGTATTGAAACCCCTATAGAGTAAATTGGTCTAATAACACATATTCATAGTATGAGGTACATATATATATGTAACAATCACCAAAAAACATGGCTTTCAAATGAAATAACAATAGTGAAAACATGGACATCTAAGAGAAATATAACAATCGAGTTCTGATGAATAGTGATAGAGAAAAAGTTTATAAAAAAGTTGTTTAAAACAAATCCATAAACCATAGGTATTAATAAAGTTCATTTATTTCACCAAATATGATGACAATAGGAAAGTATTTTTGTTTCAAGGCCATTTTCCTTGAGATAAGTAATTATTTCACTCTATAATAATTTAATGAAATATAATTACTTGATATATTTCAATTTCACAAGCACAATTTTATCCTTTAGTTGTGCCTTAAAATATTTGTACTATGCCTCTTATCAGAAGGTGATTCATAGGGTGAAGTAATATGACAATATCTAAAACATTTTCCAAAGTTCAACATAAACCAATTTATAAATGGTTAACTTTATGACCATTCCAAGTATTATGATCTAAAACATTTGAGTTAGTTATAGTGTAGTTAGTAGTATCTAATTTGCATTATCCATGTCAATAATTTATTTATACAAGCATCATTGTATCAAAATCAGAAAAAAAAAATTAAGGGATATATATCCCTCGACCATTTGTTTTCCCAAAAATATATCTTACTATGTAGAGACCTGATTTTTCCTTGTATGAATTTCATATATTTCAATATATATTTCTATAGCTAAGAGCTGAAACGGATTGTGATTCTAAGGTCATGTGTGCCTAGAATAAATTTTATAAAATTATTATGTATATTTTATACTATGAATGCCTTTGAAATGGGATAAATCTCAAATGGTAGCTTCTATCAGAAATCTAAGGCCACGGTTGAGTTCAAAATGTGGCGATTACCCAATGTGAGAGAGAACATTTGTCGGGGCATGTCTTCTATTGAAAAAATCACAGAGGACTTAATTGTAAATAAAATAATTATGATGATTATGAAAGGTTTGTCCTTATAATCCTTCATCCACAGTGAAGCCCTCCTCTATTCCTCCCTTATTTGTAAAAATAAAGAATCTTCAACGGAACATCAGTGGATCATAGTAGGAGCGTGTCCAACGTGTTGCCGATGATGAGTGGATCAAATCGAGGTTGGATTGTTTCCTCTAAATTTTCAAATTGAATTTTTTTATTGAAAATTCATTTGTTTTCAATTATTTATTCACTTTTGAACACCATCATTGATGGTCAACCTAACATGGTCTTCGGTCATTGCTTTGGATCCCTTTTATCTTCATTTTCTTCATCCATTCTTCTTAAAAATCAATGATAACTTTTTGATATGTCAAATCATCAATGGGTATTCGAGAGGAGCCTAGATCTATGAAGATATCAACCTAAGGATCTCGTATCTTCTATCATTGTGTTTTTCGGACAACTAGAAGAGGATCAGTGGTTCGTGAATGGGACCACCGGTGAGGCGCCACCAGTCGTGGTTGGCAGTAGCTACAATAGTGGAATATAGTGGCACTGCATGGATCAACAATAACATTTAAGTTAGTTGGGGTTGATATATGTTACTAGAGGTAGAAAAACCCACCACAGAACATTAGGGTGGTTGGATGCATTGACGTTGACCACCACTTCAGTTGACATGGTGTGACCCGAGCTGAGCTGTCGGTAGGTGTGCTAGGCTGAAGTGAGAAGGGGTCATCTAAAAAGGGTCAGGCCTATCCAAGATGTTTGGGACAAACCCATTGATCTATAATATGGTTGTATAGAGTGTATTGAGACGTTAAATCAGCATGTCGATGTAGCTGGAGCTATCGCGGGGCTAGCAGCCTTGACCGGTCTCGGGCAGTCGACTGCGGCGGTCGACCATATCGGTTGTTTATGTGTGGCCAATGGACCAACCACTGTAGTTCATCCACAGGAATCCAGACTACATGTGGTCGACCACCGTGGTGGGTGGACCTATTGTGGGGGTCGGTCCACCGTCGGTCTACTATGGGCCCCGATAGATCCCTGTGTAGCATCTTCAAATGGCCATCTCTTCTAAAGAGAGCGTCCAATTGATGTGTTTTCTATGGAAACAAAATCCTCTCTTCATGATATACCCTTTGAGGCTAGATTGGGAATTTAATTTTTGGGGTTGAGAAGTGGTTCCCATGAGGTCTCAATTAAATATGTTGTGGTGAAAAGTTCCTTTTTCATCAGTTATCCATTTTCTGAATGTAAATAGCCTACCCTATATGATTTTCCATGTAGAACATGATAGTGACATATGATGCAGCTTATGAATTAGGATGTGATGTGTTCCTAACACTAAACATCTTTAGGCAGTGTTCGATGAAAATTGTGGGAAGGCGATGATATCATAGATTTCTAAGTGGAACCCTCTTAACACAGTTGGGAATGGGTCCTCAGTGATATTAGAGTCTATCCCCCCATCGGTATGGGTGCGGGTCTTATATAGTTACATTCGAGTAGTACCCCCCAACTGGGTAGGGCGCGAGACCTAGATGACCTATAGTGGAACCCCCTTATGATACCAAGGTGTGGGTCCTCAACTATAAGAGTGGAACCCCCCATCAGCATGGGTGTGGGTCCTCTATGACTACTATCATAGTGGAACCCACTTGCCACGCTAGGGCAGAGGTCCTCTTCTTTGATTGTGCACCATTTGGATTTACGAATCTGTAGTGAGATGCGCTTTTACATAACATTGGACTCACAAGTAAGAGAGGTCCTTTCCCCACCAAGACGCATCTTGGTAATGTGACCTAAAAACTGTGTGGGAAAGTCAGAGCCACCTAAAATGGATAGTATCATGGGGTGGCGATTCATTCCCTTTAACTAGCATGTTTAGGGAAGACGTGAGGGATGATGGGCATCATTGGTGGTTACTTCTAGAACTTTTTTTGAATATTATTCTAAGACTAATCTATGAGATGGAGATCCCCTTACTCTCTCATTTGGGTTTCTTTGACTTAGTATATATATATATATATCCTTTTTAGTACCCACTCCTTGGGTTTTGGTTACTCTCATTTCAGAAGAGTCGAAGACACGTAGGGTATTCCATCTGCTTTCTGTTTCTAGATTCTCATGGATATAGGGTCTAATCCAATAACCCATGTAGATAAGACTTTATTAGAATTCTATATTCCAACCACTTATAGCTCCTTGTTTCTAGATGATCTTACATCATACTCTCTTTTGGTTGATCTGCACTCTTCCACTATATCTTGTTCTATCTACTGATTTCTTATTCTGTTGTATCTCTTACTACTTCCCCTCACCTTTTTGGGAATCCTACATGGTATTTTTATTCTCAACATTGCATGGGATTTGTTCTCATGTGTCATTCCTTTTTAAAACAATGCACGGGTTGGATCGTGACTTCAGAGGAGCTTTGGAATACAGGTTCTTCAACCGTTTATGGTGGCTGTAGCTTGGGATTCAGGGGTAAGGATCTCTCAGTTATTTTACTTTTCTAGTTTTTTTCAGGTTGGAAAACATTTCTGATTGGGAATGTATTTTTTTTCTTTTCCTATTCGGTATACATTAATGTACTTGTACTATTTATTGTTCCGTGCATGTTTGGTTTATTTATAGTAGTATAGAATATATTACTTCTTTCCCCTACCCTTTTTCATTGAGTTTTATGGGTGCATGTGTATAGGTACTTAGGAAAATTCCTAACAAAATTTTTTATTCCTTCGGTGCTTATCGTCATGCTGAGACCTATGGAGGCGGGCTTGGGGTAGTTAAGGCTTGATGCCCGTCATGGGCTGTTTTGTGAATAAATGGTATGAGATATGGTTTGACCCTTGGGAATTTGATCATACATTTCCCTAAAAAAGTCTTGGTTGGGTCTAGGGAAATAGTGTCAAAGTTTCTCGATGCTATATCTCTATCCATAGCGTCTAGTTATGGTATGGGTGGCTAATTTTTTCATTCATGAGGACCCTAATTACTCATTTGTTGACTTGGAACCTTGAGACACATGTTTTAGGGAACAATTGTACATTAATCATATAGGATTGATTCATTAACATAAATTATTGAGTCAGATTTCCATTATTGTTGTTATATATATATTATAATCTTTCTGTGATACTCCTTGCAATTTTTCATGATTCCTTTGTGAAGACAGCCAACCAGGATACCAACTCTTATTTGTGGTGATAACACTGTGAGAGATAAGGCCTCAGTTCTCAGTCCATCATGAGACCCTCTTCCTCCATGTGTGACAGTATAAGTACCTCCACCTATGAGTAGTATATTCTTCTAGCATAGTGGTCGGAGGAAAAGTGCAGGTTGAGCGCACTCTGTAAGTTCCATCATTGGAGACCGTTGAGGTTCTATGCTGAGCCAGATCCATAAGCATTATAGGATTGTTTGTAGTTGGTGGTCTACCTCTTTAGGCTTGTAAGAACACCAATAGGTCATATGGTGGATTTGGTAGCTAGTCTTTTCCATGGAACAGTTTGATATTGGTGGATCTTTGTTACTAAGATGCATGACGAGTCGGCACTCTAATGGGATGAATTCCATCATATGTTCTATGATAAGTACTACCCCTAATTCTTTTTATTTTTTCAGATTCAAGAGATTATAGAGATATGTAAGGGAGGGATGGTAGTGGTAGAGTACTTGGCTTGGATTATTGACCTGACTCGATAAAATCTGGAAATTATTTGTGATGGCCACCTCTAGGAATATAAGATCCCATAGGGACTCTACAGAGATATTTGTTCCATCATAGTACAATTTTTCATCTCCACCTATGTTGGGGTGTTGGAGATGACATTGGAGATCGAAATATTTCTATCAGAGGGATGTCAGTTATCTAGGACTTGTAGTTGATGCTACAGAGCTGAGACGTCTGCAGTTCCTAGATGACGTTAGTTAAATGGATCTTGATGTAGGAGGCCTCCCTATGATCAGACTCAGGCTTGTTTCCAGCAATCACCAGGGCAATGCAGAGCACCGGGTCATCTTGGATAGGGCAGGTGCAATGCTTGTGATGGGTGAGGTTTCATGGCATGAGACTTCCCGACTAGACATTCTAATCATCCAAAGTTGGTTGTAGGTTCACCACCATGGCAGAAACAACATCATGATCCGGGATCCCCCAATAGAGGAATGGGTTGTCACAGGTCGTGCTGGAAAAGGAGTGGGAGGAGATACAGGTGGTGGATTATGTTGTGAGATCCTTCCACCACCACCACTAGGTGTCCCACATTAGGCACAGGGAGCTAGCCGTCAGGTTTGTGGACAACCACAAGCTATGGATGTCCTTGATCTCGCAGCACATGAGATAATCTGAGGTAAAGTCTATATTTATTATAATCTTGATTCAGTATTCCTAGAAATAGGATCTAGTCAATATTTATCTCTTTACTATTGGTACAGGAGTTAGAGATCCCAGTAGAGGCACTATCACAACAGATTTGTCTCAAGGTTTCTTTGGGAAGCACTTCTTCTATGTCCTTCATCTACTGGTAGTTCAAGCTATCTCTTGGAGGATATAGGTTATTCTGAGACCTACTAGTCATCACAATGTGACATTATGACATTATCTTAGGCATGGATTGTATTTACATGGTTCAATCCTAGATCAACTTTCCCTACGGGCTAGTCAGATGACTATTCCTTGATGGGATGAGGTTCTCCATTCTCGGTGAAAGAGACATCATAGTAAGGCAGATAGGTGTTATGAGAAGGAGGCCACATACTTTTACCAATCATTTAGTTATTATAACCCTTGTTGCATCAGACTCTTTATGAATCTAGTTTCCTTTAGTTGTGGAAGATTATATGTACGTCTTCTCTGAAGACATTTTGGGGATACCTCCAAGGTAGGAGTTGGATCTTTCCGTTGACGTGAAACTAGGGACTTCCCTAATAACTTTTATGGAAAATCGGAAGGAACACACTAAGCTTCATGATCTATACTTATAGTTGGAATACCTTTACAAGAAATATTTCATTAGACCAAGTGTGTCCCTCTGGGCATCTCTAGCCATGTTTGTGAGGAAGGCATATAGGAGTTTAGGAAGTACCGTAGATTTTCGTCACCTGAACCAAGCCACGATAAAGAAAAATACCCCTTACCGAGAATCGAAGACCTCATTGACCAGTTTTGAAGTGTGTTATGGTTCTCTAAAATCAATCTCAGGTATGACTGCCACTAGCTATGGGTTCAAGAGGCTAATAGTCCATAGATGGATTTTTTGATGTTGTTATGGGAACTATGAGTTCCTAGAGATTACAATTGGTGGGATGAATTCCCCCACCTTCTTTTTTTCCTTGATGAACCAGATATTCTATCCATACTTTGATAGATTTGTTATTTTCCTCGACAACATACTCATCCACTATATTTCATAGGAGGAGCACACAGAGCACTTGATGTTGGTTCTTGATTAACTTTGAGAGCACCAGATTTATAGAAATCTCTCGATGTTCAAGTTCTAGATACAAGAGGTTCACTTTTTGGGGCATTCCATTTCTGAACAAGGTTTGGCCATTTGATCCAGCAAAGATCAAAGCAGTGTTTTCTTTGAAACCATACATGAATGTGTTAGAGGTGTGAAGCTTTATTAGTTTGGTAGGGTACTACAAAATATTTGTGGAATACTTCTCTAGAATTTTATCCCCTTTGAAAACATTGAGGAAGAAGGGACCGTCGTTTAACTAGTATATGTAGTGAAATAAGGCCTTCAAGGATTTTAGGGAGAGGTTGATGAATGCTCCTGTTTTGAGACTACCATAGGAAGGTGTTTAGTTCATAGTGTATTCTGATGCCTTGGGATTTGGTCTCGGTTGCATGTTGATGTAATGAGATAAAGTCATAAGATATGGGTCGAGCCAGTTGAGGACCCATGAGTAGAACTATGTGACTCATGACCTAGTTCTAGTAGTGATAGTCTTCACCTAGAGGATGTGGAGACACTACCTTCTATGAGAGTGCCCTATGGTTTACTCAAGCCACTATTACCCCAGTTATATCTTCACCCAGAGATATGTGAACCTATGGTAGTGATTCTAGTTGGATTTTATATAGGACTAAGACTTCAAGATAGTATTTACTCTATGGAAGGGTAATGTTTTATAATATTCCCTTAGTAGTAAGTCCCATAATTTCCTATTGTGGGAATATTTGGATCATTTAGCTTCCTGAAAGCTGACCCTAGTGGATTAAAAGGGTACAACATTTCTACAGTTGATGGTTCTAACTACTTTGCTCCTTGATTTTTTGAAGGATATCCAACTAGGATACATCAATTCTGAAGTTCTACATGATCAAATATCTATAGTATATGGACTAGATGGATGTTCTAAAGGAGGTAATCACGACATTTTGTTCCAGGGAAAATGGTTGTTCCAGTCAATATGTAGGAGGAGGGGATGTCGTAGTTCCACACTTCTCCTTTAGTTGTACATCTCGATGTGTGGAAGATTTATAGGGATATTCAGTGGAATTTTTTATGGTTCAGCATGAGGTGAAGTGTGTCTTATTTATTCTCATGGTGTCCCACCTATCAATGTGTGAAGTCTAAGAACCAGGTTCTGGTGGGTTTTTTGTATGCTCTTGAGATCCTAGAGTAGTAAGGGGATGGAATATCCATGGATATCATCATCGGGATTCCATGAACAGAAAAGGGCCATGACACCTAATAGGTGATGGTAGACTGAATCAAGAAGTCCACCCACTTTCTTACTATTAGGGGCCATTGTTCTGTAGAGATTTTGGGGTAGCTGTACATACAAGATATCATTTACCTTCACGGGGTACCCTCAAAAATTGTCTCCAATCATGACGTGTTGTTTACGTCATGATTGTAGAGAGGCCTGAAAAAGTAATTTGGAACCCATATGTGGATGAGTATAGAATTTCACACCCAGACCAATGGGCAGATTGAACACACTATCCAGGTGCTAGATAATAGACAAGAGCTTGCCTGTTAGAATTCAATCAGAGTAGGGAGGAACACCTTTAATTAAGAGGATTTTATGTACAATAACAGCTACCCCTCTACCATCGGCATGGAAACTTTTGATGCCTTATATGGTAGACCTTGTAGGTCACCTTGTTGTTGGGTGTAGATTTATGATTCATCGATCGTGGGCCTAGAGTTGATGCATGAAATTACAGAGAAAGTGAAATTCATCTGTGAACAAATGAAGACATATCATAGTAGATAGAAATCTTACATAGATCATCATTGTAGGACCTTGTGGTTTGAGAATGGTTACCATTTATTCTTTAATGTATCCCCATTATGTAGAATGTGGAGGCTTGGCTGGGGATGCAAGCTTTCTCTGAGTTTCATTTGGCCTTTCAAGATGGTGTAAAGGGTTAGCGAGGTTACATTCTTCCTTGAACTGCCCTCATAGCTAAAGCTGGTGCACGACATCTTCTCTATGTCATAGTTAAATAGATACGTGCATGATAATATGCATATAATTGAGTAGGGAGAGCTATACATTGAAGATAGAGCTATATTTACAGAGTACACAGTAGCGATTGAGCTTCGATAGGAGTGGACCTTATATGGATAGACCATCCATTGGGTTTGTTTGTTGTGGTAGCATAGAAATGTTTAGGAGAGTGCCTCAATAAGGGAGAGATATATGTGAGCTTAGTATCCTTATTTTTAATTAAATTTTTTCTTATCAGGGATGAAAATATTGGAGGAAATGATATAGAGATCTTATTTTTTCCTTATGAGACATTGAAATATTTCTAAATATATTTCCAGAGTTAGGGAATAAGAAGGTGTGCGATTCTGAGGCCTGTTGTGACTGGAATAAATTTTATAAAAACATTGGTATATTTTATAATATACATGTGAATGAAATGGGATAATTTCCAAATGGTAGCTCCGATTAGAAATCTAAGGACACTATTGTGTCTAAAACATGGCATTTTCCCTTGGTGAGACATATCATTTTTCAGCACAGGTCTTCTATAGAAAAAGTCACAGAGGACATAACTGTAAATAAAATAATTATTTTATTTTATTTTATACCATATATCATATCAAATAACTTTTTAATAGGATCCTGTATTGAAAATTTGAGACCATTGTTGAGTTAAAAATATTGTGTTTTACCTAAGAACAACCTAAATTTCAAGGTCACAGAATGATCGGATCTCACAACCATTGGTAGGTGTTTTTTTAAAATTATATAAATATAGGATAATGAGGACTATGAAAGTGTTTTATTGATAATCCCCCCTGCCCCGATGAAACCCTCATACTCTCCTCCCTTCGGTGAATAGAGAATGAATCTTCAATGGAATTTCATCAGTTTGTAGAAGGTACGTGATGAACATGCTACTGACAACGAGTGGATCAAATCAACATAAGATTATTTCCTTGTAGTTTTCCAAAGGAAATTATTAACTTAAAATTAATTATTATTCAATTTTTTCTTCATTTTTGAACACCATCATCGATAGCCAACCAAACACGACCCATCATTCTATGCTCTGTATCCCTTTTATCTTCATGTCCTTTGTCTGTTCTTTATGAAAACAACCAATAATATTTAGATATGTCAAATAATAAATGGATCATCGAGAATATCTTGGATCTATAAGGATATTGAACCAAGTATCCCTTAAATTCTTTCATTTATTTTTTCAAAAAACCAGAGGAGGCCTGGTGGTCCACGGAAAGGACCACCAGTGAAGTACCGGTCATGGCGCCACATGGACTGGTGGTTGGATGATGTTCGGGTTTGGTCACAGGGTGAAATATGAGGTGGAAACACTCACCATGAAATATTGGGGTAGTAAGTCGTCTTGGTTGATATGGTGTGGGCCACATCGAGGCGTCGGTAAGAGGTTCGAGCTGAACAAGGTCGGGCCCCACCGAAGTGAGTCGGGTCGAGTCGAAGCCATATGGGAACTTCCAAGTAGGTCTAGCCTGACCTAGAGGGCCAGACCCGGGTTGTCCAAAGTGGATTGTGGCTGCAGTTGACCACCAATTCATTGTAGGTGAAACTGCTGTGGGGCCAACGGCCACGACCTATCCCGGGCGGTCGACCGAGTCGGTCAATCGCGCGTGGCTAATAGAATAACTATAGTGGTAATTTAATGGGATTCCACACCATTTATGGTTAACCATAGAGATTGACCGCCACTGTAGGTGAGCTGACTTTGACTGTTGGTCCCTATTCGGTCAACCATGAGCCCCGGCTAACCTTGGTGCATCATTTTGAAATGGCCATATCTTCTAAATAGAGCATCCAAATGAAATGTTGCCTACAAAAAAATATAATTATATCTTCAAGAAGGTCCTTCTAAGGATAGTTTGGTAATTTATTGTCTGGGGTCGAGATGTAGGTCCAGTGAGGCCCTGATCAATCTTGTTGTAGTGAAAGGCACCCTTTTAACTGGTTATCCATTTTGGTTAAGTAAGTTGCCTACCCAACATGTTTTTTCATGTAGAATGTGATAGATACATTTGATACTAGTTTTGAGTTATGATGAAAGATATTCCAAGCAAGAAACATCTTAAGGTGGTGTTCGATGACAACATTGGTCAGGTGATGGTATCTGAGATTTTGAAGTGGAACCCCATGGTGAACTAGGGTGTGGTTCCTTGAGGTTATCAAAGTAGAATCCCCATCGGTATAGGAGTGGGTCCTCTATAGTTACTTTTGAGTATAACCCCCTACCGGGTAGGTCACATTCCCTAAATGACCTATAGTGGAATCCCCTTGTGATGCCAAGGCGCAATTCCTTGACTATCAGAGTAGAACCCCCCATCGACATGGGCATGGGTCCTCTACAACTACTATCAGAGTGGAACCCACCTGATGCGCAATGGTTTGGGTCCTCTGCTTCAATTATGAACCATTCATCTTTACAATTCAGTGGTGATACATGTTGTGATGTAACTTTGGACTCGTAAGGCAGAGGTACCCTTCCACCTTAATGATGTGTCCTTGTGTCACAACCTAAAACCGTGCAGGCAAGGTAGATCCACCAAATAAAGATTGTATTAAGGTGTGTTAATTGTGTCCCTTTAACTTGCGTGTTCAGGTAATAGTTGAGGGATGTTTGGCATCATTGGTGGATACTTCTAGAACTGTTAGTGACACATATTTTTAGGATGATCATTGAGATAGAGATACCCTTACTCTCTTATTTTGGAATCTTTGACTGAGTATATATATATATATTCTATTTCATTACCTACTCCTTGGGGTCTTTTACTCTCCTTCTCTGAGAGGTGATGATGCATGGGGTATTCCACATGATTTATGTTTCTATATTCTCATGTTTATATGAGTCTACTCTCCTACTATAGGTATCGAAGTCTCAATGATAAGTCAATCATCTAACCATTTCTAGCTCCTTGTGTCATGATGAGATTAACTCACTCTCTTGTTGGGTTGAGATGCACTATTTCACTATACCATGTTCTATCTATTAATTTACTTTCCTATTGTATCTCTCACTGCACCCCCTTTAGTTTTTGGGGAATCCAACTGGGTATTTTAATACTCACCCATTCATGGTATTTTCCAACATGTATCATTCCATATGAAATTTTCGCACAGGTTTGATAGTGAATTCTGAGGATTATTAGGATATGGGTGTTTTGACCATATACGGTGGTCATAGCTTTAGATTCAAGAGTGAGGCTATCTCATCAATTTTACTTTTCCAATTTCATTCAGTTTGGGACACTTTTCTGGTTGGGCTAGTATTTTTCCATTTTCCCCAATGGTTTACAATTATGTACTTATACTGTTTTGTGGTCCATGCATGTTTGGTTTATTTACAGCGTTGTAGCATCTTTTACATCTTTCCCTCTTCACTTTTGCATTATGTTGGTTGGGTGAATGTGTATAGGTACATAGAAAAAGGCTTCCTAGGGTTTTTTGTGCATTCTACATTTTCCGCCACCCCCTGGCATATGGAGACGATCTTGGAGTAGTTTCATCTCAATCCCCATCATGGGTCAGGTCGTGACATGATACTAAATCACTTTTCTTAGTATTGTTATACATTTGATCTCAAATCCTTAATTATTTAGAACTATAGTAAAATCCTTATAGTTATCATACTTCTCATAACCAAGATGTCATTGATAAAATAGTGGGCAACATTACTCATGGATCCAAATACATTGGCATATTAATCATTCCACTTAGAATGTATCAAAAACATAAGCTTGACTTTCATCCCTTTTATTATTCTATGTAAAATTCCCTTGAAATTTGGGGAATTAATTTCCATAGTTTCCAATCAAGTTATAGTTTAATAATTTCACATTATAATTTTCTTTCTTTCTATTTAAATCATGAACTTGGTGGCCCTTTTCTCCACACTTATAAAAAACTCCCATTACCTTCAAGTAAGTGTAGGGGTGTTTATTTCTGCAATTTTCACATGAAGTAAAATCCTTTATCTTCTTTCCCTTATCCATTTTTTGATATACTATAAATTTCTTCTCTAGCATCACATAAAATCTATAATACTTAGAGAATAATTCTCTATCTTGATAGCATATAAAACTATTTCATCATATGAAAAAATATTTTTAGAAACCAATTCCATTATAATATTTACTTTAATCCCTTCAAATAAAGGGTTAATAATGCACTCTATATTGTGTATATAATCCTTAGAATACCTAGTTAACCTTATAAAGGTATATTTATACACTGATACACTTTATTCATACTTTCTATTTAAGATAAAAAAACATCCTCACTTTATTTCTCATGAGGGAAATATTTTTAGAAAAAATTCTCTTTAAAACCTTTCTATTCTAAGAGTTATATTTTATCTTCCTCCCTAGTATTCTAGATCATCAACCACAACTTATCAGAATCACCTTTTATACAGTACATCGTAAATTTAACAATTTTATTTGCACCATATCCCTATGACATAAATTTCTTCTCCAGAGACTTAATTCATTACTTTATAATAATTGGATTAGTTGTCCCACTAAATAATGGGGGATTTGATCACAAAATGTGATCTAACATAGGATAATATCATTTTTTTAATAGGTTGCACCATTCAGAAAAGGTTTTTTTCATAACTTAATAATGTTACCCTAATATATCTACAACATCCTTAGTTATAATGTCAGACATATTGGCTGTATCATTTGGGTAATATCAACATTTTTCATGAGTATTGATACCGTTCTTCCTTCCATGTTCCATTTCTAAAAAATATCATATTATTTATGAGATGATAACATTATATTACATAATTTTTAATCCCAAAACTAATGATACACTTATCAAAAATTGAAAATTTTATGCATATATAATCTCATAATCATAAACATGGTTTCTTTGGGATATTATTCTATACGTTTCCTTAAATTATTTCTTAGGGTTATGTTCCTTAATCTATGTTTTAATAAATATATTTTTCATGGTTTCTATAAAACATCTTCTAATACCAACTATAATGCCCCGACTCGAGAAGCATAGAGTCGATGCCTTACTTTATTACATTGGAATGATTATAAGGAAACTCATCCCAAAGGACTGAACATTTTAGTAGTTTTATAAACCATATTAAATACATGGAACCCATTTTACATTTGGAATATAAAAACCTAAATAATACATAATAAAATAAACTTCTATGCATCCTTGAAACTCGTTACATGAATTTATCCTTATTCCCTGGGGAAATGAAACCAAATAAGGATGAGATAAAATACTCATTATGTGTAAAGTACAGTGGAATTAATAATCATTAAATGGTCATAATAAATATGTAATGTTAAAATAAACTAACCACACCTTCCATTTAATTAATAAATTTAAAATTAAATTCATCCATATATTTTTTCATAGTGAAAATCTTATGGATATTTATAACTAAAATGGAAGAAGATTCCTAATTATTACATGTCATGTTTCCCAGGTACATGGAACATTTACCATCTAGATCCTTTATGAGATGGTTTGAAACATACTGGTTTAAAAATTAATTGGTTTTTCCAATATTAACTCCCCTTTAAATACCTTTCATAAGACCTTTTAAACATATAGGTTATAGAGGTGGAGATTTTGGTCAACTGAATTTATCCTAAGAGAATACTGATTCATTCAGAGAATTTTGTTAAATAGTCCCAAAACCATGTATTTAATTTGAAAATAATTACTTATATATCTAATAATAAATTTAAATTAATAAAACAATTTCCTTATTAAATATTTTTATTGATTATAGGATACAAATTTATTAATATTTCTCCAGTAAATCAAATAACTTTAAAAGTAAAAACCATATGTATATATGGTATAAAGTTTAATTAATAATAATAGCCATAATACAATAATATGGATATCACAATGGAATATAATTTTCAATTCTAAATGATTATGAGAAAGTGATTGTTTTAAGAGAATGTTAGTAATAAAAAAAGAAAGTGAGATTTCAAGATAACATTTACCAGTTGGTAATTTTCATGTTAAAACATATTAGATGAGATAATTCAGAGTAAAAAAATTAAATTACATAAAAATAAAAGGATTCATTATATAATATATCAAAATTTAAAGTAGATACACCACACAAAATATGTAAGAGGTGAATATGATATTAATCACAAAAATGTAAAATGTGAGACAAAAATTCATTAACTTAAGACTGACTTGTCATTTTTGTCCCTATATTTCCAAATAATAAACTTATGTTAATTATTTAATTTTTTTAGAACCTTTTAAATGTTTTTTATTACTTTTATTTCAGTTATTACGATGATTTATAAAACTAATTAAACAAATAAATTTACATCATGTGTTTTAACCAAATCTGGTTCATGTTTCAAAAATGAATTTGGTATGTCAAATATGGTTAAATGTTTTATTATATAAACATCACCAAAATAATAATTAAGAAACATTTATCATATTTATACATAAATTATTATTTTAAAACTAATCATGTAATATGGTTATGAAAAATGAACCAACATTACAATCATAGAGATGGTAGGTCATACGTATGAATGAGTAACGTTCCCATTTTTAAATGATCATTTTTGAAAGAAGGTAAGTCAAATTTTATCTTTTAAAAATTATAATTATATCTTAAATACCATTTTGTATTCATATATAATTATATTTTTTTATGTAAAAGGAATCACAATGCATCGAGGAGGCATTTGTCCACATATCTATGAATGACGTTATCACTTTTTTTTAGTGTGTGAAAATGTAATAAAGACAATGATATTTTATACTTCCAAAAAGTTAATTATTTATTTAATATCCCTTATATTTCATTTATGTCACGTATTTGTAATTAAACCAATCCTTAAAACATTCCATGTGATGTATGAACGTATCACATCGCTTTGAGGAGGCGATAGTCCACCCGTCTAAAAATGATGTTATCATATATACACAAAATATAAAATATGAATGTATTTGTTATAAAAAAATTATATAAGTATTAATAAATCATAAAAATATTTTTTATCATATAAAAATATTTTTCCTATCAAAATTCCTTACCATGAGATGTGGTAAAGGAAAATTAACGACATTGTTTCGCGAGGCGGTAGTTCGTCGTACACGCAAACAGAAATTTCATTTATATTTGATGTAATTGTATGTAGGTGTAGGTAAAACCCTTAAAATAATAATATTAAGTATATTTATTATAATTATTTTATTACATATGTCTGAAATAATAATAATTTAATGGTTTGGGAATGAAATAAAACAAAAGTGATCGTTGAATTATGTTATCATTTTTTCAAGTAACTTCTTTTGGTTTTCAACAAATGCCTTCCTTGGGTTACTTTATATCCAAATTTCTGATTATAAGTTTAGATTAGGTATTTTGATAGATTATTTTGGTAGGGTTTGTATGACTCCAAATACATTTCTAGGTTTGATGTAGTGGGAGGGGTGAGTGCATTTTATTGTGGAGGGGGTGAAATTCTTGTAAATATAAAAAGGTAACCACTATTGGGAGGTATCACTTAACTCATATGCCTAAAAAATTGACCAATAATAAATTAAAGTGATTTTATGGTCTATCAAAACCTCTGACACACAAAAATAATTTCATTTTTATAATTTTGTTCCTTATCATATAAGATTCCCCACTTTTAGCATTTTTGTTTTTTTAATGTAACTGGTTTTATATCCAAAGTAATTTAACCTTAAAGACTAAATTAAATGGATATTTATTATAAAATATTTAAAAAAAATCTAAATATGTTATCTAATTTTTTAAATTAAAATCCTATGTTTTTAGGAAATTAATTTTTGAAACATGAGCATCTAACGTGCAAAAAAAAAATACTTTAAGTCGAGTCGTGGATATTATATTTTTACTATTTATGGGTAAATATGTTCATTATAAAAAGATAAATTAGTACATGAGTAAAAAATATATGATATATATTAAAATTTTAAAATAAAATTTAATACTATATGATTTTTAGTACATTTTAAATCATTCAATAAAATATCCTTTATTATAAAATAACATTTATGTCAATTTTGTCATTATTTACTTGATTTAAATTTAAAAATATCAATAAAATTATGGAATTAAAATATATTAATTTCACATCTATGTAACATGACATATTAATCTACAAAAAAATAAGGTAACATAATAATTCATTAAATTTTATTCACTTTTAATATTTTTAGTGTCATTTATTTTATTTTATTTTTAACTAAATAATTATTATATTGGAATTTTTTTATATTTTTAATTAAATAATTCATCTATAAAAATTATTTATAAATTATTATGATATAAATAACTTATTTATATTTCAAAATGATAGGTATAACCAAAAATATTATTTTTTATCCCTCGATGATTTTTAAATGTTAGACGTAAAGAAGGTTCCTTTTTTGTCTAATTCCTTACTTAGCTTATTGTATATGTCACATTAATGTAATAGTATCCCAATAACCCATAAAATTATATACAATAGTATATATGATCTAAATAATTTATTCTAATGGATTTTGGACAAGTTCATTGGTCACTTTTCACATTATGATTTACGTTTAGGAACTAAGTCGCCTAATTTTTACCTTAACTACTATAATTAATATCAATAAAATTATCTAATATTTTTGGTCAAAAATTAATTTGATATTATTATACTGTAAATATTATAATTATTGAAACTATGTATATCCATTCTTCAAAATTTATTTCACATAATTCGAAAAATTAAATTTAAATCTAATCCCACAGACATGGCAAGGAAGCCTGTTTTTAGGGAAAAATCTTCCAAAGTTCATTAATATTTTATAACTAAATTAAATATAAAAATGATTAAAATGATATAAATTTAATTAATAGATATATAATTCATTTATTTTTACTTTAAAATAAATTTAAAATATAATTTAGACATAAATAATTATTTAAATGAAAATACATATTTTAACTAAAATGCAGTATGTTTCACTTTTCATCAAAATATGAAACTTCTCAGAAAAATAGCAAGAATTTATCGTATTACTTTTTACATTATTAATTAAAAAATGAAGTTTATTTTTTCATAAAAATTTATAAAATTGTCCAAATTTAGTTTTAAAATATGGGTACCTTTAAAACGTGGTAAAACTCAGTCTTGAGTGTAGTGCAAGATAACACAATGTTGTGTATTGTGTAAGCATAATATAGTAATTTCTATAAAAAAATTTGTAAAAAAAATAATTTTATTCTAAAATGAAAATATTTTTAAGTCTTATGTTGATACACTATTATAATAAACAATCTTGTGACTATATCCATGATGAGGGCTGAAAGGGATCCAATCTTCTTAGATATGCAATGGATAGAAATGGGAATCAGAAAAGAGAAATCATACTACATTGATAAAATATCATATTAAATATCAATTATTTATAGGATGAAGGAGTACTAAAATATGATAAGTATATACAAAAAATTGTAGATAATATTTTGGAGGTCAAATTTCTTAAAGATGAACTCATAATGTTTGGATTAGAGCTGTGTGTCCCAAGGAAACCAAAAAATAAGAGGTAACTTCTTAATGATAAACATAACCAATCTTTATCTATTGATATACGAATAAAAAAGATATATAGGTATCTTATGTAATGATTATGGTGGTCTAAAATTAAGAGATAAATTATATAATTTGTAACTCTATTCTTATTATGAAAAAATATCAAGTCTAAATAATAGATATCTAAGGGTATGATGAAACCATTACTCATAAAATTAAAACAAATGTGAAAATTTTACCATGGATATCATCCTAGGAATACATGGGATGTTTAAAGAAAATAAAACCATATTATTGGTGTTATATCACCATAAAATTTAATTGTGTTTCATTTCTATCCAAGAATATTTCCCTTTTGACAAAATCTCTAAGATATACATTTGGGAATTTGTAAAACTGCATGGAGAGTCCCTCTCCATTCTATCTATTTGTGATACATGGTTTACCTCAAGGTTCTAGAGTATCCTTAATAATGATTTGGATACATATCTGATTTTTAAATATCTTATCACCCAAATATAGATTGTTAGTCTAAGAGAACATTTCAAAATATAGTGGATATGATGATATCTTGTTAAATATATTTATAAGGATGTAGGGATTAGAACCTTCCCCTAATGGATCTCTCATATAAAATTTATTTCAATTATTCCATTTAAATTTTCCCTTATGAGGCTTTGAATGGGAATATGAATCAAAATCAATCATTTTATGATGAACTTTGGGAGTGGAAGTTAATTGAATCTAATCTTATCCAAGAGATTAAATAGAATGTTCAAATGATTAATAATAATTTGAAATATTTTAAAAGTAAATAAAAAAGGTATATATTAATTCATTAAAGAAAAGTTGTGATTTAGGTTAAAGATAATGTGTTCTTTAATATATCAAAATGGAATACAGTCATGAGGTTTGGGAAGAAGGAAAAGTCTAGTCATAGATACATAAGTCCATTTGAGATGTATGATCTCATCAGATTTGTGTCCTATTGACTAGAATTCCAACTAACCTATATCATGTATTGAATCTAGTGTTGTTACCTTTAGAGAATAATATTTTATTAGAGTATAATCTAGTTAATATCATATATTATAGTGAAAAGGATCTATAATCAAGAAAACTTACATGACCAAAGTAATTTTGTGGAACCACAAGTCTGAGGGGACAACATGGCAACCAGATGAGGTGATTAAATGGAAGAACCATAATATTATTTAGTATATGAAATGAAATTTCTATAATGAAATTTCTAAATGGGTATGAACTTAATAACCCAAACATTTATAAATAGAATTACCTTATGAATGAAAAAGTTACTTATTAAGTAATATAGATATAGAAAAAAATCAATTGTAATTCATTAGTTATTTTCAACCATTATAAATTATAGCATTAAATGATTAAATGGTCATCTATAATGATAAATATTGATAAAATATTCATTATATGATGTCCATTAAAAATTTTATACATTAAGGATTATAATAATCTATATTTGAAAATGGCCTTGATAATTTTCAATATACCCTATGAATCCCATTTATTGGAGCTTATGAGGGAGATAAAATTTCTAGGATATTCTCTCGACCAATAACAATAATTTTCTCAATAAATAATTTTTTTTAAACCATTTATAAGAGAAGTCATATATTACTTATATTACTACCCAATGCTGGTTCTTCAAACCACCCCCATAATATACCACTATCACACACCTTACCCTTGGGAAATATTCTAGATTAATAAGTGGTTATGTATCTAGAACTAGTAGTATGAATTTTTATATTTTAATTATAATAAAATAATTATTATAATTATCCATTTTCATTATTAATTTATTCATATGATTATATAATTATTTTAATAAAATGAATATTTTTATATGATCAAACCAAAATTATTATTTTAGAAAATATATTATTCCACATAAAAAAGTTTTTTGTTAAATTATATATGATTGAAATAAATTTATTTTCATGAGATACTCATATTGAAATAATATATATTTAAAAATAAATTATAACATAATTTACTGAAGTCTAATATATAATGGTCACAATTTTATTTGTATTATAAAAATTAAAATTTTCTAATAAATAAATATCCATACTAAAAAATTATTAATGATAATATTTAGGAAATTATTCTGGTAAAATAAATATTATTTTTTAAATAATAATTTCAAACTTACCTAATGGTGAAATTTTTATAATTTTTATAGATATACGAATTTTTTTAGTGAAATATAACATTTATATAAATATATTTTATATATTATAACATCATAATATCCCAAAAGTGATTTAAAAAATTCAATAATAGTCTTCTATGACCAAAAATAGATTTTCCCCTTAAAATTTAATTTTTTATTTTATTTGATTAACATTACAAATCTATAATAAATCCTCCAAAAATTATATTGTATTTTAAAGATTTAAAAAAATATTTATGAGCATGGCTTACTTCCATATCATGAATGGTATTATTTTTAATTTGATAGGTTATTAGAGTAATAAAATTTAAAAAAAACATAGTTGTATGAATACATGTGGAAATCCCTTATATATTCTGTGGTTCTGATAATGTTATCATATCCATTCGAAAACATAATTTTAGAAATTAATAAATAATTTCCATATCTTTTTCTATGAAAACCCATCGAACCTCCCATTCTCTTTTAATAAAAAAATTAAAAATGAAACTACTCTCCTTATACCTCCTTAAATAACTCACATGGTGTTTCCAAGATATTAAGAATCACCTCCCTAGATTTTATAATCACTCTCTCAAGGTAAGGGATTCTCTCAATGTCATTTTCAAGTACATTCTTTGTAATAAGTCTTTTTATTCCCAATTTATCATGTTATAATGAATTTTTTTACATCCATTTAAAATACTTATAATTATCAAGTAATTATAGACCACATTTCACTCTCATTATACCCTTTTATTTATAATTATAAACACCTATTATGCTATCGAAATTATCCCACATAACTTGTATGTTGTGAGTACCAATCCTAATTTCCAATTAAGTGTATTTTCTAAGATGTACCTATCAATTATTGATTTGGGGCTTCCATGTATGAAACTAACACTTATTAATCATGGTATTAAATATTATGAAATACATTCTTATATTGTATAAACTATGTGGTTCACCATATTTATGTATATAATATGAATGTTTTGGATGGTCATGGAATTATATATCCCTCCAATGAATTGGGTTGTGTTTTTATCTCATGACATTTCCATGTTTTTTGCATGTATGATTAGCTTAAGAATGATATTTTATGTTTTCTTTGATTTTATTCTTTATTTATGCTTATAATGTTCTATTTTATATTGTTTTTACATTCCAGTGATTCCATAATGACATCAACTTTCTTCATGTGTTGATATTCATTATTAGGATTCATTCATTTTTTATTTCACCATATTATTCAACCATACTAAGTTTTAATTAATTATTTCATGATAATATTTTATTATTCTTATATTGGGCTTTATAGATCACCATTTTCTTATCTACATCACTTGTTTATTGTTGAATGTATTATAATATCAATGAAACTCAATGTATTTTTATAGAGCTTAAAATGTTATTTTTGTGTACATGTTCAAAGTTATTATGATATAACCCTAATAATCCAAATAACAGGGCCTATAAATATTTTTGGTTTGTGTTTTTTGTATATTAATGTAAAAACATCATGAAATAATGTGTACAAAACCTATGGGTTTTCATACATTGTGCTATGGTCCAACACTTATAAACTGTATTTCTTCATTTTATAGTCTTTAATAAAATCTATTGTGGCATTATGATATCTATTTTAGTATATAAATAAATTATTTACTATTATAAAGATTGATTTTATTCCCATGATGGAAATATTTCAACTATGGTCTCTTCCTTCATGATATATCCAATCATCATGGAATTCATATTAATCATACAAATAGCCAATATTATAGTTACATAGATTGATTTTACTCTTGTTAAATGCTATTATGACATTGGAACTTATAACATATTTCATCCAATAATTAGGAATTCCAGATTTACATAACTCAAAAAACTAACACTATATGAATCTACTTAATCAAAAATCAAAAATCATAACCTTTGGCTATAATATCCTCCCCATTTCAATTCTGTGATCATTTCATTCAAAAATCTATCACCACGTGTCTATGATAACCAAATTGACATCATATTTCGACTATAATATAATTTTACCTAGATTTTTGGGGTGGTAGATATTTTCCCCCTTTAAGATTAAATTCTTATTTATTATTTTATCACATGTTTTTCATGTAATAACACAGTAGAAACTTCGCTCGTTATAGATTGTTCACATAATTAAAAACTTATTATTGAAATATTATTTCATTCCTCACTGAACATTTACATGAGCTTATAAAACCATTATTAACAATTTATTTAATCCTACTTTAGTCTAATCACTATGTTGGGTACATGAGAAAATTGTAGTTGCAATAGTGATATAAATATTTTATAATCAATATATTCACCTCCTATTTAGCCTATATGAAACAACATATTTCTTATGACTTGGTGAAACTTTATATTTTCTAATATGTAACCCCATGTATTATTTTCTAGTTATCTTCATAATAACATATCATGATAATCAACAAGAAGACACATAATTGAAAAATAAATAAGTATATGTTTCATGTGGAGAGTTATTTCAAATCCTCCTTAATTTGAGTAATTTGGTTGAAATATGTGGTTCAACCAATGCCTATATAAAACATGTGTACTTAATATCTTATTAAATATATCCTCTACCTATGGTTTAGTACTAAAAAACCGTAATTTTACAATTTTATTCTCAATGTTCTCCATTATAATGTCTAACCTTTAAAGTAGTGAAAATGATTCTTTAACATCAATTACTTTGATATGACCAAACCCTTAACATATTGGTATTTACTTTTTCCAAAATACCCATGTTAATAAAATGTATTTTTAAATATCCAATTCATAGGAATATCTCTATAGTGTTCATCTATATCTAAAAAATATCATCTCTAGTTTTTTATTAATTTGGTTCAAATTTTCATTTATTATTTTCACCCATGATTCCTCCTTTTTCACATCTTCAATGGTAATTAGTTACACCAATTATAATAAAGAATTACTCTCCAGTATTATTTCCATCAATTTTTTCATATGATAATATTTTTCTATAATAATGTTGGTTATTTCAGCTTTAACTCTTCTCATAATTGTTTGAGTGTGATATTATCTTCCTCCATCACTAAGTTTAATATATAATTCAACTTCAGAGTCATCGTCATTTTGATTATTTTTAAATTCAATATAATTAACATCAACATCATCTTATTACTTATAAATGCATTCATATATGATAGTTCTATAATTTTTCCTAGATTCATCTTCACTCACATTATTATTTATTATTTAAGAAAATTTTGTATTATTTATAAATTTAAATGATTTACCATAAGATAATTAGACAATAAATATTCCTCCTTCCACTATACCCATATATTTTTAAAATATTATTTATTCATGATGAAACACTTATTTATAAAACTCTAAAATTAAACGGTGAGGGTTTTCACCAATTCCATGTGTCATACGGTTATGTCTATTCATCAAGTATGAGAAACACCCATCATTTGGTGTATATGAACACTTCAACCACTTCCTTCCAATAATGTGAAATAATAAAATTTTAAATTAATAATTTTTTTACCATGTTGATTAACATAAAATTTTGACATTACACAACCATATTTTATTTAGTGGTAATTGTACAAAAAACCACATATTTTATTAGATAATTTTTTTAAAAAAAACTATCCACTTCAATTGATGTGTATTTAATTACATTTTATAATTACAGGATATTTTTTGTTCTTCTAGAATCATTCACTAATCTTATTTAGAACCTTTTTTTGAAATCTATCACGTCCATTAAAAAAGTCATGAACATATAAAATTTCATCCTACTGTAGTCATATTCAAATACAAAGAATTTTTTTTGTTCAAATTTATACATTAAAAACTGGAAAACATACATTAGTGTGTAATAAATCGAAAAAAATTGATTCCCTTTTTTTCTTTTTATGATAAAAGTTTCCGGCCCCAGATGATTTTTTTCTATTCCTTTCATAACTAGGAATATCATCTACATCCATTAATTTTTGTGACATTTTCTATACATTAAAAATGGATTCAACCAAGACATAAATGAAATAGATTATTTTAAAAACTTATAATAGAGATATTGATTTTCTCATTAATTTCCACCTAATACAAACTCTCATTGATTATACCCCCTAATATTTTATTGTTTTAATCCTTTTCATTAATGATACAAAATTTCATATTGAATTAAAATTATAATCTAGATACGCATAATTGAATCACCCTCAAAAAATTGAATCATAGACTATCAAAATAGAGAACTTTTGTATTTATTAACATATCACTATAAAAGTTGATTTCACCATAAAAATTGATCTTTAGAGATCCATAATTTCAAAAATGAACTATTCCATGAACTCTTCTTTTCACATTCCTGGTAAGATTGATCACATAGTAATATATCATATTTTTAACCCTTATAGATATTAATTAAATTGTTTATGGGTTTCAGTTTACCATTATTAAATTATTTTCTTCCAATATATATTTTTTAATTTATTTGATGAAAATGTGACCAAAAACATGAAATTAAATTGTGGTACAAATGGATGGAATATTTATTAATGTAATAATTTCATAAAATAATAAAAAAACTAAAAATTAATTTTTTTAGGATTATTTGGTTTGTGGAAAATAATTTATTCCACTGCAAAAGATATGGATCCAATCACAAGAGGCCCAATGTAGCTGATATTGAGAATAAAATCTAGAAAAATAAGATTCAACCTAACTTCTATATTTAGAACATATAATGGGATATATACCTCTTATTGGAATTATTTTTAATCCATTATAAATAAAATTTTATTTCTCATAGTGAATAAAAATAAAATTTAATATTCCATGGATAAGGCATTAAATGAGTTGGATTATGTGGGTAGAGTAACCTATAGTCAATAGATCACATGTAACCATATGTCATTGAATTGTTTTGTAAAAATATTATGTAAAATGTATTTAAGAATTCATATATAGCCCATTACCAAATGACTCAAAAATGGGGTGACTAATATGAGTTCTTGTGACATTAATTTATAAATCGTATGGTTTTCTCCCCATACCTAGAGTTTTATTCTCCTTATGATCACCAAGGGGTGAACATGATGTAATATTGAGCATAATTTTTAAAATAATTTAATGATGTTTTTAATTCCATGAATGAGTATTTATTTTCCCTATATTATACTCTTATATAATTTTGTTTTTTTATTAATACATCACACTTAAACTCACATAATCATGTTTTTGAGTGCCTAATCAAATGATGTTTCACACGCTATCACAACTTCTTATTCCACTTTTTAATAATTTTATTTGTGTAAATTATATTAATATTTTTAAATTTCATACACAAATACATGAACATGGACAACTATTTCATGTTATCACACTAAAAATAACAAGAAAACATGGATAGTATAGTGAGTTTCTCATGTAATTATTTGGTTGGTTTTGGTTTTGAAGTCAAAACAAATCACCCAATCATCAGCAGTGTCCAATTATACTTTTTGTGTATCCAACCAAAACCTAAGAGGTGTTCTTGTGTAAAATTAGTAATGTTGTAATTATAGTTTTTCCAAAAAAAGTAATAAATATATAAATTATATATCTTGAATTAATGAAGGATAAGTATAAAGGTATTTCTCTCGGTTTTTCACACATTAATCATATTATAAAATTATTAAATTCATTAAATAATTACTCATTCATGTTTCTACTTGATATAAAAACGTCCCATTAATTTAAAAACCCATATAATTTTTTATAATTCAACACCCTTTAATTTTTTTATTTAAGGATATTTTGATATATGACCTATGGTTTCAACTATACTTTATAAATTTTAGTAAAAAATATATATAATGTTACACGTTTAATAGAATGATCAAAATTTAGTTCCAATTTCAAGGATCCATTGTCATTTTTTTCTTTTTGTTATATTTTTTTATCTTCTATTTCATTCATTATCTTTCATTTATCCTTACCACTAACTTTTTAAATTTTTCTTTTGTATGTTTTTCGCTTTTCATCCATATTCTCTCGTATTTGTAATATAGTATTTTTAATTTTTTTTGTTTTCTTTTATTGTTTCTATATTTTATATCCATGCACTTTTAATTAAATAAAAATTCTTCAATACTCAATTAGGATAGGGAAAAATATTTAAATATACCCAAAAATGGAAAAATAAACATCAAGAACACATTTGATCATATGGGGTAGATCAATCATCAGCAGTCATGGAAAGAATTAAGGAACATCAAGTAGTATCAAAATAGGGTAAGTGTGATCCAAATAAACCCCTAAAAACATGGATAAAACTAACCATACCATAAATAATTTACTTCCCTTGATAGTGTACTAAACTATATATATCAAATATATTTGGAAAGAATCCAACTTTGAGGTATGATTAGAACTCATAATGAGCCTCCTTAAAATCCAAAGTCTTCTTAATAAAAACACTCATAAATATCTCAAGAAGTTTTACAAACTATACTCCACTAATAAACCCCAATATAGACATTTGGACCTTATAATTGTTAGGTATTTCCCCTTATCCCTTGATGATTTACCCAAATATTGAGTATATTGTATGCCAACCACAATTGGTGTCCAAAATGATCTTACTTGAATTTTTATAGATATTTTCTTCCCACACTCCTATTCCTTGACAGTTTTAAATGAAATTTGGGGATTTAGTCAAGCACAAAGATTAAAATTATGAATACTTGTAAATATTTAAAATAAAAAAATTTATCTATATTCCCCCACAATAAAATTAGTAAAAATTCATCATTCAATATTTATATGAGGTACTTGAACCTATGGACGTGGCATGATATATTTTATGGTTGATGGTGCTCTAGTGGATAAAACGTCTACTATTTATCATGGAATAATATCCAACATGGCTTGAAGTTCAAAAAAACTAAGAACGTGAAAAATATCACCCACTTGAGGAATACAAGGGAAAACATTTTTCTCATAAATAAAAGGTTTCATAATAAACATGACGAAATGTATACACTATTAAGATTATTATATCAATCTAAATATAATTCTTAACCAACAAATAATGGATCATAAATAATGTAATATAATTTAGCACAACATATTATATGAATCAAGATTATATAAATATGAGTCAAAAATATGATCAATTATATCTTTACATAGTCAATAAATGATCAATGAACTACAAAACAGCTTTCAAATTTGGAATAAATAATATTATAGGGAATATTACATTAATGTTTCACACCATTAGTGCCCATTCTTAAGAGAAACTAAAATATACTCATGAATTCTTATCCCATGAGATATAAACTTTAAAATAATACATTGGAGGTAGATATATGACCCCACCTATCATCATATATAAATATTAATAGAACGTGAAATAAATAACATATCACATCATAAAGAACAGTTAGAAAAAAAATGGGTTTCATAAATCATTACAGATATTAAACATTAACTTTTATATCATAAATATACCTTATAATGAAAATAGGTTTAAAATTTATTCACATAGGTAAATCATTAATAATTTTATCTATAACCATAATATGATATCCCATTACAAGAAAAATGATTATCCAATGATATCTTGTATCTTTCTAAATATAAACCATTTAACCAAAATAAAAATACATATGGTATTTTACAATAAAAATAAAGGGTATATAGTAATATAAATAAATCCGCAAAACCGATTGATGTATGTAATTGTTTTGGAATTCCATCAATCAAATTAATCAAAAATACAGTATTCATAATGGAAAGGCTAGATATTTTGGATGGATAGTAAATAAAAATGGAGTGATGTATCATTCCTATCAAAGATCATGAAATTAAATAGTTCAAACAGATATATAATGTTTATGGTTACATTTGAATAATATCCATGATCAATCATAATGTATTTATAATTATATATATTTTGATGAAAATAATTTTTTGTAGCATTAGGAAAAATCAATTTTTAAATAAGAAACACACAGGATCTTTCTGAAAACAGATTAGATGGAAATATTTTATAAATAAATTTTCATAAGAATTTATTTTGTAATATCATTAAATCAGAAAAATTAATTACTTTATAAAATTTTAATGATAGTTTAAATAGGTGATCGCATGGAAAAAAGTTAAAAAGTGGTTCTTTTAACTCTTTAATGAAAATAGATGATAAAAAACTAAAATCATATTTCAAATTTTATTGAATAAGGTAAAGTAATATAAAATGAAATCAATAAATTATTTATATATATAAGGAAATTTTCAAAACCATCCATTTAATTAGGAAATGGAAAAAGGGAGGTTCCAGAGTGAACGGAAGAGATGAGGTTTCTTTCCCTTATAAGAAACACTTTGGTAGTCATGGTGAAATGAATATTATGGGGTATGTATAAAACCCCATGAATATAAAAAAGAAATTATGAGAGGTTTTATAAAGTATAAAAATTCAGTATATGAATTTTATTTCAAAAGGAATCATGAATTGAAGATTAAATTAACAATAGAACCATTACGGTTTAAATACAATTTTTATAAAATCCACTTTCATATAGGGAATATTGTAAATATATGGAAATTGAAATAGAGGAAATTATATGATTCTTAAAACCAAAAAAATAATATTAAAATTAATTTAATTGGTATTAATGAAACCATTTTAAAGGTATCATGGTGGAAATTATGAAATAAGGCTCATGAAAAGTACATTTGAGACTAAGAACCCCTAATATTATTTCCCTAATTAGTCAAAATAACTCTATAATCTTGTATAAAAGTGTCATAATAACTTATTTTAGAATCATAACATTTAATAAACTTCATTGATAATTATTTTTTATATTTATATTAGTTAGTCATTACCTATTTTTTGATATCAAGTGTGGGTAGTCTTAAATATTTGGAACAATTTTTTTGATTGTGTTGTTTTATTTGTTCTTCCCCAAAAATTTATCATTATAAGTTCATTAAAATTATTATAATATATGAATTATAATGATTTGTGAATTTTATATTTCATTTTAATAGAAAATTAGTCTTTATCTTAGAAGATGGTGTCGATAACTGATATTTTTTTAGTGATTTTCAACCTAGAGAGGATGCTTTCATAATTAATGGGTGAAGTATTGATGAAACATTTCAAAAACAACATGATACACATATCTAAATAATATTATACTATTAATTTTTTCTTAATTATCATTGATTATATAATTTCATTGCACTGTTCATGTACGTAGTCAAATATACCCAAACTCAAACATACCATGATTATTGATTGTTATGAGGTAATTTAGTAGCAATTTCATTACACCAATTGCATAATGATTTCATTATTTTTCTTAGTGTGATATAAAATAATTATAATTTATATTTTAGAATAAGTCATTGATATTAAAATATTACAAAATTTAAATTATAGATTTTCCTCCTATTATACATGTTTTAAATGATAGAATTATTGATTACCATTTGTTGATCATATCATTAATAGGTTCTTCAATTTTTTTTTAAAAACAATAATGGTATCATAAAACTCATTTTTATTCATTAATACCATTATAATTACTATACATTTAATGTTGTTATGAAAATAAAAATAAAAAATTAATCATCCCATGGAGGTGGTAATCCACAAGTAGGCATAGTTGATAATTTCACTCTTCATAGAATCGGTGAAATGAATAATATATTACATAATTTAAAAATGTACAATGTTTTATAAATATAATATTATTTTATTAAATTCAATATTATTACCATCTTTTATTGGGTTTAAGAAAAACAAAACAATATTTTATCTAGAGGTTGTAAGCCACGCACAAACAAATATTTTTTTCAGTTTTCTTAAGGATAAAAGGAAAGGTAAAATATTGTAATATCATTATACCAGTATATTTTAATAATAAGAGTACATAAGGTATAATTTTGGTATGGTTAAAATTAATTTTGGATAATAAAACTGGATACAAAAAATATATAAGATGAAGAATCTGTTATAAATATGTAACTTGATACTTTGACTATCTCCTTAGATAAGGGGGTTAAACCATTGATGTATGGTATTTTGAGAAGAATATAAAGTTATTAATGTGAATAAGATATTTTCATATATGTTTGATAAATTTGTTTTTCCAAAATAAGGGGTTCTAGAGGTGAGTTGATGTGAGGAGAGAAGATCCCCTTTTATAAGTGAACGTGAGTGAAAATTGTGTAAATACACAAAAATTTCCCATAATGGAAAGTCAATATAAAAGGGAAAAGGATCATAAATTGTGAAATAATATAGAGGATATTATATATCATCAATATACACTTAAAAAACACAATTAAAGTTGTTTTTAATATGTTTTTCCCTTTACCACATAGGTTGCTCATTTTAACCATTTTGGTTTTCAGAACGGTAAGTAGTTTTTTCTAAAGTAATTAATTTTGAATGTCCATAAGTAAAATGTTTTATGTTATAGAATATTTACTTAATGATTCCAAATTTAAAATATATTATTTATTCATTTTTAATGGTGATAAAAATTAATTTTAGAATGCTAAATGTATAATGTGTTAAAAAAATATTTTGAAAAATATATCTTAAGGTATAAAATATCAAATATGGGTTAATAAATTAAACCAAAATTTATAAAATTACAAATTCACATAATAAATACATATTTAACCTTCAAAAAAAGGTTTCATGAATTCTCAAACTATGCTTGTATTTTACTAAAGTCATAAAAGTCATAGTATTGGTATATTTCACTATTTACCTAAAAAATTAAAAAATGGAAAAATCCCAAAATTTATTGATTAGATAATTTTGAAAATATAAACCTAAAAATTAAACTATATTCATCTGATTCAGATTCATAAATTTATAAATAAATATTTTAATGGAAAATAAATAAAAATAGATAAAAATTTCTATTATTTAAAAATGAATTTTCTTCATTAAATGTTATTAATATTATTTCATATTAATTTATAATTTAAAAGATATTAATATCTTAGTTCATTTATAATAATATTTTAAAAAAATCATTTTGATATATTATGATAAAATATTTAACACATAGAAAACAGTTCTTCAAAAAAATATTACTTTTCTATTAAATATGCATAAAAAAATAAAATTAAAGTTATTTATATTCTAAAATTAAATTTTACTACTCCTTTGATATTAAAATATTTATTTTAATTTTATAAATTCATCATATCAGAATTTAATAAAATTAATTTTACTATTTATACATAATAAATATTAATAGGTATTATATTTTAATATCATATATTTATTTCATTTTGAGTTGTATTATTTTAAATATAATGCATAATAATAAAAAACATTATTATATCAACTAGATAATTTACCAACGATAATATATTTAAGGACCAAATTTTCAACGTCCATTTTTTCAATGAATATATTTATGATGACTATATTTCATTCCTATATACAGACTTACTAAATCATTTGTTAATTCAACTCTCACTTCAAAAATGATAGCTATAATTGCATATTATATATTTTTTATAATAATTTCTCATATAATTATGTTATTCTGTGTCATAAGTCTTGTTTTACCATTGGTGATCCTCAAGGTTGATAATGATCTAAGATATTTCCTAGTCATATTGATTTTATTATCTTCTATCCATTTTACACTATTGAATTATTCACCTATAGAAGATGTATTTAATATATGGTGAGTAATAAAACATGGTGTTTAGTACATAGTTTTATGTTCTACTGTTTTAATGTCCCGCTTATGAATGAAAAAAAATCTTTATTTCTTTTCTAGTTATGTATGTGATATATTAAAATCATGATTCCATATTACTGAAAGAGTAGAGAAATATTTATTAAAATAATAATATTAACAATAATAATAATAATAATCACACAAAAAACCTGGGGTGTTAAAAGAAATCACTCACAAACTAATAGAAAATATGATGTCTAAAAATAGAGATATAAGAAATTTTTTGAAAAAGTAGTACACCCTAATAAGAAAGATTTGAATTTTTTAATTGAATGATGCACTTTGGGTGTACCATACTACTTTTAAAACCCTCATCAAAATGTTCCCTTGAAAATTTTTCTTAGGAATGTATTTTCCACTACATGTGGATGTGAATCATAATGAATATTCAGTTTCTAAATAATTTAATTTGAATATTTTATATTCAAGTGATCATAAGAAATTATATATTCATACTTTTGATAAAATTCTATGTGATACATATGATAACTATCAGATATAAAAAGACTATACGGTGTAAATCCAAGATGATATGATTCCTCAGTAGAAGTTCCATATTGCTGATAAGGTCCTCATATAAAAATATATGAAAAATATACCCCCATTTAATCTTTATTCTATATGTATTGGTCCTTGTACTATTACTAACATTTATTCTCTTGGTGCAATAAAACCTTTTCATGAGAAAAGTGCATAATATTTGAAAATAATGGGATGCAACCTAACCACTCCTAAGAGGATTTTCTGAAGTATATAGAGAATTTACTCCAGTATATGGATGATAAATATAAATCCACTTAATATATTATATTTTCCCCCAATATTTATTTAATTTTCTATTTAATTAAATTACGTAAATTTTAAGAAATGTATTTTTTAGGTGTAGGGTGTCACAAATCAGGTCGGGATACAATTCAACCCATTATCTAAACCGGTATAAGACATGTCGTAAAGGGTATTCTAAATCCCTGGGGGTGGGAAACTATTGTCTGGAACCAATGAAATCACTATAGAAATGCTTTTTTACCAAGAAAATAGGATCAAATAAATGATCCAAACAAACAGAAGAACCAAAAATGACTAAATCTCAATAAATATACGACTCATCCAGATAAAACAACTAGAAAACAAATTTAATTAAAAAATGAGATCAAACCACACTACACAATCTCTACATGACAATTTGGTCACCAAAAACCTTAATACTGACCTCCTCCAAAGGTGAGCAACCAAAATAGAAACCTACACCGGAAAAATAGCTTGGAATTCCAACCCCAAATGTTTCTAGAACGATGTGTGATTTAATAGCTCAATATGCAATCACCATAGAATCAATACATTTTATGTCCTGAAATAGTCCACAAACACTATTTTGTAATACATATATAAAATAGGTTTCTCTTTTTTTTAAAAACTAGCATAGCTTTCTTTTTTTAATTATGCACACCACATCACCTTTTTTAAATAAAATTACAATTGTAAAACCTAAACCCAAAAAAAATCCTTCTAGAGAAACATCATTCTATATTGAAAATAATAAATAGGTATAAAAAAGAAACCAAGTGTAATATAATATTAAACAAACACATACAGATATCGAACCATGGTAATTTTCTAAACATCCTTAGATAGATCTCTGGACATACTAGGAGCAGACTCACCTACACGCATATAGTGTAGCTCTATAGTTAATAATCATCCATTTTTTCTAACAGCCAACTAGTGGTAGAACCCACCTATACACTAGAAGATCAAATGGGTATGTGATGACCCAGACCCCCCTTGGTCCCTTCCTTTGCCAAAATCCGGATCCTTAAGGGGTACGGATCGGTGAGACCGATCGGTGAGACGGATCGGTGAGACCGATCGGTGAGACGGATCGGTGAGACGGATCGGTGAGACGGATCGGTGAGACCGATCGGTGAGACGGATCGGTGAGACCGATCGGTGAGACCGATCGGTGAGACCCATCGGTGAGACCGATCGGTGAGACCGATCGGTGCGACCGATCGGTGAGACCGATCAGTGTGACCGATCGGCGGAACCGGCCGACGTCACCCGGCCTTGCCAAGTTGTTCCAGTAACGCGCAAAAAAGTTTAATTAAATACTGAATCGGCTCATGAGTTGATTTAAACCACTCAGCACCTTTAATGATGAGTCAAGACGCGTGGTCAACCCACGACTTCCACGTCTTACGCGGTTCAGTGTTTTTATCTCAACCGTCCTCGGCTCTTATAAATTAAGGGTTAGGCCGTGGTTTCCCCCTTCTTCGATCGTGGCTCTTCTGGTGCATCAGGACCGCCGCATCGTTATCCGTAAAGTTCCGCGCCCCTGGCCTAAACGTTGATCATCTATCAACAAGTAGGGAATTTCTTTCGTCTCTCACTTTTTTGTATCATGCGGGGTGGGCGTTATTTTTGTTCTTATGGAATTGGTTGAACCGAACCTTAATGAAGATAATAAACGAAGTTCTAAAGAAAGAAAGGGAAGGGGGTTGTGATCGTTGTTTATGCTTTATCTTGTGATCATCCGTTTTTGTTGTGCTGGTTTTTGTTTCTGAAAATTGAGGCCGATGGTGGTCGTTGTATGTGCACTGATGATTTCCCCCTCGTGATGTTTTAAATGGGTTGCTGAAATTGTGAACTCCTGCTGTGAAATTGGTTAATCACGTATATCCGGCTGAATAATTGAAGGCGCCAGGATCAGCCCTTCTGTGATAACTCCCTGTTAGAACACACGGAATTTGAAATCATGGAGTGTGTTAAGTCTTTTAAATCTGAAAATCCCTGACTTGTGTTGGTAGTGGTAGTTGGTTGTTTTCCTTTCGGGCCGATTGCTGGAAATGTGGGAGGGGATGGGATCCCCTGTTCTTTTATACTCTCGGTGATTGTGTGAATTTGGGGATGGGATCTCCTGTTGGTATGGATTCGGTGGTTGTGAGTTTTAAACCCGAGTGGTTACTTGTTGATACCAAAAATTGGGGAGAGATCCTCTGTTGACAAAACCGGGTGTGAGTTTTTTGGTTGATCCATGATTTTGACGCTTTCCTTGGTTATGCTTTTGGTAGTTGCCCAGTAGTGCTTAAAATTAATTGAACATTTTAACTGAACGTGAAACAAGAATGGGACAAATGGTTTTGTGGGTAGGGGTCATGAACTGTGACTCGGACGCAGTGGTGTTGTGTTCTGTAGGTTGGCTAGGAAAACCTAAGCTTTGGGTGAGTGTTTGTTACCTATATCTATACTTGTAGCTTTGTGTTTCTTATTCGCGCCCCACCCAAGTTGAGCACTCAGTGCCGAACACCCCCATTTATGGGGGAAGGGTGTTTTTTCCAACACTATCCTTTGTGGCTGGTTATTAGCTCCTTTTCTGCTCCCTTTTTCGGATATCCCAAGTACCTTCGGGCAGGCTGTGATGGCCTGAAGTCCATTATTAGCCCAAGAACCATTGGGCGGGGTGTTGTGGTGGTTGGCCAGGTGTGTGCGGCAGGTGGTTTCCCAAGTGTCTTCGGGATGAGTCCCAGGTGTCTTCGGGCGTGGCGGTGGTTGTTCTGGCCTAGGTGTTTGCAGGCATGGTTACATGTGACAGTTGAGGCCCAGGTGTGTGCGGGCGGGATTCAGCAGTGGGACTGCGTGCAGTTGTGGCCCAGGTGTGTGCGGGCAGGATTCGGCAGTGGGACTGCGTGTGGTTGAGGCCCAGGTGTGTGCGGGCGGGGTTTCGGCAGTGGGACTACGTGTGGTTGTGGCCCAGGTGTGTGTGGGCGGGTGTGGCAGTGCGACTGCGGTAAGAATGGCGGGATTGGTCTGATGCGTAGGATGTCTCAATAACCAGTGGGAAAGTGGCGTGGGGTACCCAAACATCGTTGTGCTCTTATTATATGTATTACTTGACTTGCGTTATTTGGGGAGTGAGCCTTGGTGAGGCCTGAGATGGATAGTTTGCCTTGTTATGTGTTTGGTTTACTCCTTTTTTTCACGGTACTTTAGTACGTTCCCCCACTTGTGCACGAGAGTCTTGGTTTTCCCTACTCGGTGTACTTGTATACTCACCCTACGTATATAAAACTGCTTTCAGGTTTCCAGGAGGACTTCGGGGATCACGCAGGACCTTACTAGCTCGGACTTTTGGAGCAGTTTCAGTTGTTTTTTTCTTTTTCTTCTTGGTACTTACCTTGTAGTCACCTTTTTTCACTTTGTGGCTTTCCCTTTTGAAACATGCATGTCGGAATGGTTTACTTTTGGCTTTAATTTTCTTTCCACCTTGGTGTTGTTGGGTTTTCTTCTCCTTATCTTTTGATCCTACAAATAAAAAGGGTAATGCCTTCCATTTGCGAGAATTTTCTATACTCTTGGTGCTATTCGCCACTCCGGGACCTATTGAAGGCGGGTTTCGGGGGTCATTATCTCTCCTTCAACTTAAAGAAGGAAGGGCCTGGCAATCTGCTGACCCTTCCCTCCTTTTGGTGAAGGTGGGTCGTGACAGAATGGTATCAAAGGCTGATGGTTGAGAGATAGGACGGAGTCTGGAGTTAGGCACAGTGAGGATTGCATGGGATGGTAAGGCAACGGTGTTGGGTGACCTTGGAGCGTGAATTAGGCCAGGGAAGACTGGCTAGGACACGGGATTTTAGGGCCCCCCGTGATCTGATGCAAGGACTCTGGACCTACCAAACGACCAAGTGAGGCCACACTGATTGCAGGGTAGAGACCCTAGGAAAGGTACATGCATCATAAAGACTTGTGTTCTTGTGTTTCTGGGATGTCTTGGGAATTAAGAATAAATTAAATCTTAAGAAGTTTTAAGAACGATATTCTGCACTACTTGGGCTTAGGCATTCCTTGTTTACCTTGCAGCTATGGCACCTGGAAGGCGACCACGTGTGGTACAGGCGATCGAGGCCCCTGAGACTACTCTGGCCAATCGGCAGAGAGCTGATCGAGAGGAAGAGGACGACCAGTGGCAGAAGACTCGTAGAGCCTTCCAGCGACAGGCCCTCGAGAAGTATGAGGGCAGCACCTCCGATATGAAGACGGAAGGCTGGTTAGAGGAGCTGGTTATAGCCTTCGGCCTGATTCGGGCCCCGACCGAGTACTGGGTTCCTCTGGATGTTAGCCAGATGCGAGGAGTGGCACGTCAGTGGTGGATGCTTCACCTGGGGAATAGGAAAGAGTCTGAGGTTGCTTGGGCGGATTTCGAGAAGGAGTTCCGGGCGGAGTTCCTCTCCTCGACAATGAAGGCGGAGAAGAGGCAGGAGCTACTCTCCCTCCAGCAGGGGAGCATGTCCGTGAGGGAACTTGGAATCAAGTTCAAGGACCACCTACGTTTTTCTCCGGACCTCTTTCCCGATGAGGAGTCTCGGGCAAGGCGTTTGGAGGAGGCGCTCCGACCCTCCCTCCAGTATGTTGTTACCCCCTTTACCCTTCCGACATACTTAGAGGTCCAGAAGAAGGCCGAAGTGGTGGAAATGATGCATGCTCTAGGCGGAGTGTCATGAGAAGGGATCCAGCTGGGACCATCGAAGGGGAAGGCCGTCAGCACCAGGCCTCCAGCATCGGGACCCTCCAGGTTCCGACCCATAGGGAGCAGACCGCAGCAGTTTCAGTTTCGATCCCCTGGCCCACGTTCTTTCCCTTCAGGCTCGGGACCACGGTGCTTCATCTTCGGGAGCCCTGGACATCTCCGGAGTCAGTGCCCCGATCGGGTGCAGTACAGCAGTGGCAGTCATCCCCAGCATCCGCCGCAGCAGCAGTTTCCAGCCAGGCCCTTCCGGCAGCAGCAGTAGGGACAGCGAGCTCCCGCTCCTCCGCAGGTAGAAATAGTAGGAGGAGGCCGACCTCAGGGCGCTCCCCAGGGACCTCGACCAGGGCGTGGTCCGGGAGGTGGCCGACAGCCGAGCGGCAGGGGAGCTGGGCGTGGACAGCTACACGCCGCAGAGGCAACAGTTCCAACAGGGCCAGAAGTTTTTCGAGGTACGATCAATGTGTTTAGCACTCTTGCTTATGCTTTGTTCGATACCAGAGCTTCGCACTCCTTTGTTGCACCCAGTCTAGCCCGTGCCTTGGGTCTAGATTCCGAGAGACTTTCAGTGCCCCTGGTGTTGAGCACACCAGTTGGAGGTCAGACCGACTTTCTGTTCGTTTGTCGGGAATGTAGACTGATGTTAGGGCCACATCAGTCAGTTAGGGATCTCCTTCTGCTACAGATTCAGCCGTACGATGTCATCCTAGGCATCGACTGGCTATTTTCTGTGTGCGCCGTCATCGACTGTTTCCAAAGAAGGGTGGTGTTCTCCGGTTTGGACGGCCAGCGTGTTACTTTCACCGGCGAGCGGAGCTGTCCGAAGGGAAACAGAAGGGAAGAACCTCTCCTCTCCTTGTTGACCGAACTGACGGTAGAATCAGTAGATGCAAAAATGGTGGAAGTACCAGAGATCGTCCGTGAGTTTATGGACGTCTTTCCTGAGGAGGTGACGACTCTGCCCCCTTGACGTGATATCGAGTTCGGGATAGACCTGCAGCCCGGCTCTCGACCAATCTCGATGGCTCCTTACCGGATGGCACCTTCGGAGCTACGGGAGTTACGGATACAGATTGACGATCTGATGAAGAGGGGTTATGTTCGTCCAAGTGCGTCACCGTGGGGCGCTCCAGTCTTGTTCGCAAGGAAGGCGGATGGTGGCCTCAAGTTGTGCATCGACTACAGGAGGTTGAATCAGGTGATGATCAAGAATCGCTACCCTCTTCCGAGGATAGATGATCTTTTTGACCAGCTGAAAGGGGCAGGATGGTTCTCGAAGATCGACCTGCGGTCTGGATACCACCAGCTAAGGGTAAAGGATAGTGACGTCCCGAAGACAGCGTTCAGGTGAAGGTATGGGCACTTCGAGTTCGTGGTCATGCCCTTCGGTGTTACGAACGCCCCGGCCGTGTTCATGGGGCTTATGAACACCATCTTTCGGGAGTACCTGGATCGGTTCGTGGTGGTATTCATCGACGATATCCTGATCTATTCAAGGTCAGAAGAGGACCATGCAGAGCACCTGAGGACAGTTTTGGAAGTCCTCCGCCAGCACCAGCTCTACGGGAAGTTGTCAAAGTGCAAGTTCTGGACACGAGAAGTGCACTTCCTCGGGCACGTAGTGTCTGAGCAGGGGGTAGCAGTCGACCCATCAAAGGTTGAGGCAGTTTTTTCTTGGGCAGCACCCAAGAATGTGGCAGAAGTCCGGAGTTTCCTCGGACTGGCAGGTTACTACCGGAGATTCGTACCCAACTTCTCCCGAGTAGCAGCCCCTTTGATAGCTTTGACCAAGAAAGACCAGGTTTTCATGTGGAGCAAGCAATGCGAGTCGTACTTCAGCTACCTAAAATAAAGGCTGGTTAGTGCCCCAGTGTTGAGATTACCAGAAGAAGGGATGGCCTATGAGGTATTTTTTGATGCTTCAGGACAGGGACTGGGATGTGTGTTGACGCAGCAACAAGCAGTGATATCTTATGGGTCCAGGCAGCTACGCCCCCATGAGCGTAACTATGCCACCCATGACCTGGAGCTTGCAGCGGTCGTTTTTGCGCTAAAGTTATGGCGGCACTACCTCATTGTGGAATGCTTTGTGGTCTTCACAGATCACAAAAGCTTAAAGTATATCTTCTCCCAGTGGGACTTGAACTTGCGACAACGGAGACGGGTGGAGTTCCTCCAGGACTACGACTTTGAAATCTCTTATACTGAGGGCAAGGGAAATGTGGTGGCCGATGCCCTGAGTAGGAGGACGCAGAAGGATGTGGTCCGAGAGTCGGCAAATGCCTGGAAGGCAATGGAGGAGTTGGCTGCCTTACACCTGGATGCGAAGATGGATAGTGGCAGAGGCTTCCTATATCAGATGGTAGTGCAGTCATCTCTGTTTCGACAAGTGGAAGAGTCTCAGTGGAGAGACCCCGAGTGCGAAGTGATGCGTGATCGGGTTGACCAGGGCGATGCTCCGAGAGAATGGACAGAGGACGGTCAGCCCCGGATGCTTTTCCAGAAAAGGTTGTTTGTTCCAAGAGTAATGCGTGGCAAGGTTCTCAGTGAGTTCCACAACTCACCCCTAGCGGTGCACCCAGGAGTTACCAAGATGTACCAGGGGCTGAAAAGGCAGTTCTGGTGGCCCGGAGTTAAGCGAGCGGTGGAAGAATGTGTGGCTAAATGCTTAGTATGTCAGCAAGTGAAGGCTGAACACCGGGTTCTGGGCGGCCTACTGCAGCCTTTAGCTGTTCCCGAGTGGAAGTGGGACGACATCTCAATGGATTTCGTCACGGGACTACCCAAGGTCCAAGGAGGGTGCGACGCCATCTGGGTGGTGGGGGACAGGTTGACGAAATCGGCTCACTTTCTGGCAATCAGGGAGTCACGTATTGTGGATGCTTTGGCACGAAAGTACGTAAATGAGGTGGTGCAGTTGCATGGAGTTCCGAGGTCTATAGTATCGGATAGGGATGCACGGTTTACCTCGCTAATCTGGAGAGGATTGCATCATGGGTTTGGCACCCAGTTACGCCTTAGCACTGCTTTCCATCCCCAGACAGATGGACAAACGGAGCGAACCATCCAGACCTTGGAGGATATGCTACGGGCATGTGTTCTGGACTCAGGGGAGTCATGGGTACGATACTTGCCTCTAGTAGAGTTTTCCTACAATAATAGCTACCACTCTACCATCGGTATGGCCCCGTTTGAGGCCTTGTATGGGAGGCCATGTCGTTCACCTGTGTGTTGGACCGAAGTAGGAGAGGCAGGCATCCTTGGCCCGGAGGTGGTGCAGAACATGACAGAGGAAGTTCAGCTCATACGGGAAGGGATGAAGGCGGCCCAGGACCGACAGAAGTCGTATGCTGATACCAGGAGAAGGCCCTTGTAGTTTGATGTTGGGGACCACGTGTTCTTGAAGGTCTCCCCTCGGCGTGGGAAACGGAGGTTCGGCAAGGGGGGTAAGCTTTCCCCCAGATTCTTCGGACCCTTCGAAGTGTTACGGCGGGTCGGCGAAATGGCTTATCAGCTAGCGTTACCTCCGCCGCTAAGGATACATGATGTCTTTCATGTATCCCAGCTCCGTCGTTATCTGCACGATGATTCACACGTCCTTGATTGGGGTGAACTGGACATCGAGGATGACGTAACCTTTGTGGAAAAACCAGTAATGATTGAGGATCGCAAGGAGAAGGTGCTTCGTGGGCGAGCTATTCCCTTGGTTCGTGTGTTGTGGAGGCATGGAGGGCTCGAAGAGTGTACGTGAGAGAGGGAAGCACATATGCGTGCCCAATACCCCGAGTTTTTTTGAGCTTTTTTCCTTTTGTACCTGTTGTGGTAGAACGTTTGACTTTTGGATATGAAATGTACTGGTTTATTTCCTCTGTTGTGTGTGAAAAGCCCCGGCTAAAGGAAATAGGGAACCCGACCCCTAATCAAGACGCATTAAGGTGGATGCGATTGAACTCGTGCGGGCGAGTCAGTGCCGCCCAAAGCGGATAATATCTTGACATGGGGGAGGGAAACTCCCCAAACCCACATGACCGGGCTGTTTGGTGTGGTATGTTGCTTAGTTCTTGACAGGAGAGTGTTTTTAGTTAGCAGAGGTTCACTCCTAAGAGGTATCTTTCGAAGATGGTTGTTCGGACCCTCTCTTTCCTTCTGGTTTGTTGTGATTCTCGAGGACGAGAATCGTTTAAGAGGTATCTGATGTGATGACCCAGACCCCCCTTGGTCCCTTCCTTTGCCAAAATCCGGATCCTTAACGGGTACGGATCGGTGAGACCAATCGGTGAGACAGATCGGTGAGACCGATCGGTGTGACCAATCGGCGGAACCGGCCGACGTCACCCGGCCTTGCCAAGTTGTTCCAGTAACGCGCAAAAAAGTTTAATTAAATACTGAATCGGCTCATGAGTCGATTTAAACCACTCAGCACCTTTAATGATGAGTCAAGTCGCGTGGTCAACCCACGACTTCCACGTCTTACGCGGTTCAGCGTTTTTATCTCAACCGTCCCCGGCTCTTATAAATTAAGGGTTAGGCCGTGGTTTCCCCCTTCTTCGATTGTGGCTCTTCTGGTGCATCGTGACCGCCACATCATTATCCGTAAAGTTCCGCGCCCCCGGCCTAAACGTCGATCATCTATCAACAAGTAGGGAATTTCTTTCATCTCTCACTTTTGTGTATCATGCGGGGTGGGTGTTATTTTTGTTCTTATGGAATTGGTTGAACCGAACCTTAATGAAGATAATAAACGAAGTTCTAAAGAAAGAAGGGGAAGGGGGTTGTGATCGTTGTTTATGCTTTATCTTGTGATCATCCCTTTTTGTTGTGCTGGTTTATGTTTCTGAAAATTGAGGCTGTTGGTGGTCGTTGTATGTGCACTGATGATTTCCCCTCGTGATGTTTTAAATGGGTTGCTGAAATTGTGAACTCCTGCTGTGAAATTGGTTAATCACGTATATCCGGCTGAATAATTGAAGGCTCCAGGATCAGCCCTTCTGTGATAACTCCCGGTTAGAACACACGGAATTTGAAATCAAGGAGTGTGTTAAGTCTTTTAAATCTGAAAATCCCTGACTTGTGTTGGTAGTGGTAGTTGGTTTTTTTCCTTTCGGGCCGATTGCTGGAAATGTGGGAGGGGATGGGATCCCCTTTTCTTTTATACTCTCGGTGATTGTGTGAATTTGGGGATGGGATCTCCTGTTGGTATGGATTCGGTGGTTGTGAGTTTTAAACCCGAGTGGTTACTTTTTGATATCACAAATTGGGGAGAGATCCTCTGTTGACAGAACCAGGTGTGAGTGTTTTGGTTGATCCATGCTTTTGACGCTTTCCTTGGTTATGCTTATGGTAGTTTCCCAGTAGTGCTTAAAATTAGTTGAACATTTTAACTGGACGTGAAACAAGAATGGGACAAATGGTTTTGTGGGCAAGGGTCGTGAACTGTGACTCGGACGCAGTGGTGTTGTGTTCTGTAGGTTGTCTAGGAAAACCTAAGCTTTGGGTGAGTGTTTGTTACCTATATCTATACTTATAGCTTTTTGTTTCTTATTCGCGCCCCACCCAAGTTGAGCACTCAGTGCTGAACACCCCCATTTATGGGGGAAGGGTGTTTTCCCCAACACTATCCTTTGTGGCTGGTTATTAGCTTCTTTTCTGCTCCCTTTCCCGGATAGCCCAAGTACCTTCGGGCAGGCTGTGATGGCCTGAAGTCCATTATTATCCCAAGAACCATCGGGCGGGGTGTTGTGGTGGTTGGCCAGGTGTGTGCGGCAGGTGGTTTCCCAAGTGTCTTCGGGATGAGGCCCAGGTGTCTTCGGGCGTGGCGGTGGTTGTTCTGGCCTAGGTGTTTGCAGGCATGGTTACATGTGACAGTTGAGGCCCAGGTGTGTGCGGGCGGGATTCAGCAGTGGGACTGCGTGCAGTTGTGGCCCAGGTGTGTGCGGGCAGGATTCGGCAGTGGGACTGCGTGTGGTTGAGGCCCAGGTGTGTGCGGGCGGGGTTTCGGCAGTGGGACTGCGTGTGGTTGTGGCCCAGGTGTGTGCGGGCGGGTGTGGCAGTGGGACTGCGGTAAGAATGGAGGGATTGGTCCGATGCGTAGGATGTCTCAATAACCAGTGGGAAAGTGGCGCGGGGTACCCAAACATCGATGTGCTCTTATTATATATATTACTTGACTTGCGTTATTTGGGGAGTGAGCCTTGGTGAGGCCTGGGATGGATAGTTTGCCTTTTTAGGTGTTTGGTTTACTCCTTTTTTTCACGGGACTTTAGTACGTTCCCCCACTTGTGCACAAGAGTCTTGGTTTTCCCTACTGAGTGTACTTGTATACTCACCCTACGTATATAAAACTGCTTTCAGGTTTCCAGGAGGACTTCGGGGATCACGCAGGACTTTACTAGCTCGGACTTTTGGAGCAGTTGCAGTTGTTTTTTTCTTTTTCTTCTTGGTACTTACCTTGTGGTCACCTTTTTGCACTTTGTGGCTTTCCCTTTTGAAACATGCATGTGGGAATGGTTTACTTTTGGCTTTACTTTTCTTTCCACCTTGGTGTTGTTGGGTTTTCTTCTCCTTATCTTTCGATCCTACAAATAAAAAGGGTAATGCCTTCCATTTGCGAGAATTTTCTATACTCTTGGTGCTAGTCGCCACTCCGGGACCTACTGAAGGCGGGTTTTGGGGTTCATTATCTCTCTTTCAACTTAAAGAAGGAAGGGCCTGGAAATCTTCTGACCCTTCCCTCCTTTTGGTGAAGGCGGGTCGTGAATGGGTACCAGTCAATTTAATCCGGGTTGATAATAAACCATCACTTAGCCCTCTACAGATTCTCCTGAAACCCATGCTAATAGTATATAGTGAAAGGAGGAGCTCCTCACACACGAGACTCACCATACCTACTGCCACCAAACCTTCCTACCCCAAGCACTAAAACCACCTATGTGATAACCCATTCTCTAGAAATCCTCTATAGGGGTTCCCATATCACAAAAATTTGTTCACAAGCACCGACTAAGTTGTCACATCACATGACCTTTTAAACCATTTCTCAAAACATACTAAGATGCCAATCAGGAACTTGTACTTTCAAAACAATGATTTATTTTCCAAACATCATAAAGATACAACTATGTCTCCATGCATTATAAATTCCAAAACATTCAATAATGTTTCAATACATTTCCAAGCATCATTAAACACCACATTCATATGAATGGTGAAAATAGACCTTTAGGTTCCAAATCTATTTCCCATTCCAACATCATTCCAAAACCAAGATGAATCCCCATAAAATAACTAATAATGAAAAACAAGACTTAATTTCACACATAGTTTAGAACTAAATTCATTACATTTTTGAAGTAAGGGACTATTATTAAAGAATCATGAGTTTGAAGAAGGGAATAAGATGTAGGGATAAGTGATTTGAAATATGGTTTTTAATTTGAGAATGTTTATCCAAAACCATTACCATTTTTGTTCTCATTCGTCTATAAATATAATGCACACATGTATTTTCCCACATCTAATGGTACACCATAAATATTAATAAAGTCATCTGAAACCATTTTAAATGTAATTAAACATGTTCTACCACCAACACAATAAGTAATTCATATATTTCAATCCATAAAAGTCACCACAATCCACCTATCAGGCTCATATCACAATAAACCAACACTAAAAAAATAACTAAGATAAAAACATTCCAAAAATACCCAGTTTCATCTAAAAATGCCACTTTGTATTTTATTGAACACGTTGAGTACATATGACGCAATAATATTCAAAGAATCTATTTGAAAACCATTTATAACAAATTCCCCCAACACAAAAGCACCATCATAGAACAAATAAACACACCAAAAAAATGTTAATAATGTTTATAAATTATTTAGGAATACTAAATCATCAAATTGAATGAATATAAAAAAGAAAATTGATAGAAACACCTACCTCAATGTCATGTGTACCCAATGAAACATTAGGAGAGGGGATCTTCATGTATAATACATGATCTTCACACCCAAACATAAAATAAATCATATCATACATCACTATAATACTTTAGGGTTTTTCTAAAATTAAACCCCACTGAGGAAGAATCGAGAAATAAATATAGGAGAAGATTCTGATGATAAAAGAGGATAAACACCCTAAGAAACTCACCTTAGAAGATTGGGGATGCATCCACGTGGGAAGGAGAGAAAAAGGGGGGTTTGGGACCCCTTTATGAACCCAAAAATACCAAGAGGGAGGGGGTATTGATTTAGGGTAAAAAATAGGAGATGGAAGATTAAGGAATTAAAACATTAAAATTTCTAGGCGGCTCACACGATTTGGCTGCACGGTTTGTCAAACAATGTGGTAGCCACTATCCATGTAACAAAATTACTTTTGAACAAGGTATAGATCATTATATTTTATTTTAAATAATTCCTTTAATCATGGAAAGGTGTTTTATAGATTAGGGAAGGATCGAGGAGCATATGGGGATAGATCAGAGCCTAGAGGTTTGGAAAAGTGTGCTACATGGTTGGCCGCATGGTTAGAGTAAATCGTACGACCCAATCTACATGATCTGAATAAACCATGTAGTTGTTTCTAGGGGAACCTCTAAGTCTACACAATTTTTCTGTGACCATGTGTGAGTAGGAACATGGTCATGTGGCTTCCTATAGTTTGTGGAAGAGGGTTAACATATGGTTTACACACAGTTTTTAAATTGTGCACCAAAACTATGTGCATTGATTTTTTTTTTTAAATTACAATTTTTTTCATGATTGAATTAATAAGATAATTTCCTATTTGTTCTACCTCCAGTAGACAGAACCAGGTATTCTCCTCCCATAGGGTTCCACAATACCTCTTACTTCAATCTCTTGATACTCCACCATCTGACAACCAGTCATTGATACGACGGAAGCCTTGGATAACCCAATTTAAGTCTAACCCCATATTCCCTTTCTTCTTCTTTTAATATCCTATTTTATTATTTTATTTAGATGGAGGATCATTCTCCCTATTTTATGGGCATTGGAATGAAACTCAGATCTCTTCCAACCAACTCCAAATTTAAGTTTGATTTCAAGAGAGGCATTATCTATGGCTCTAAGGTAGGTGGTCACATAGTTTCCATTTGTTTTTTAGCCATTTCATATTTATTATGTCATTGCATGATCCAACCTTTTCAAAGATCCTATATTATATTGATTATTTCATATATAAATGAACTTAGTGCCTTGATATAGGTGAATGGGTTCTTTTTTAGGGGTTTAAACATCACCCATACACTATATGGACCCCCATAGGTGTGCCACCATGAAAAAGACCATTTGGTCCAAATGGTTCAAAATACATGAACCCCAATTTAGTTCATGCCCTAAATTTTATTTGAAATTTCCTTTGAATCATGTGTAATTAATGTACACCAAGTTTCTTCAATGGTTCTTATCCCCTTTTTAATTTGAATTATCCACACGGTCATATCAATATTTGACCATGACCCTTTGTCCTTTACACCTCTACCTAAAAATGAATTTTACATGTTAGGTAAATTGGATTGTTGGCTTGTACAGGTTTTCTAGGGAAATATGGATTTAAACTATAAAATGAATTGGTTTTAATGGAATGGTTTTGAGGGATATCATAGACTTTACCCTGTTATGATTTATTAGAAATTAATTATAAGAAATGGTTTGTTTTGTTAAATGAACTTGATAAAAGGATGGTGAGCCCATGCCATTGAATGTGCCTTGAATAAATAATAAATTCAATGTGGGATGCCTTTAATGGTTTGAGATATGTATGAACGTGAATGGTTGGGAGGAAGTCTTACCCCATTCCATCTTATTATATGTGTATGGGTGGGAGGAATTCATACCACACATAAGTTGTGATATATGTGTATAGGTGGGAGGCATTCTAACCACATTCCAATTATGATATAAGTGTATGGGTGGGAGGAATTATTACCACACCCCAGTGAAAATATCTATATATATGTATGGGTGGGAGGCATTCTTACCCCAAACTAATGAAAATTTCTGTATACATGTATAGATGGTAGTAATTATTACCCCATTACAATTATAATGTATATATATATATGGTGACTTGGTCAGACAAACCAGCTTTGGTCTGAAAAAAGTAGACCTAACATGTATCCTTTAGGAACCTGAGTGGGAGGTTATTTATTTATTATTCGTTGAATTACATTCCAACTTATTACTACACACTGAATAGATATGATCACCTAATAGGATTGAACGTAGACACCATTGGTGGTGGCCTACTAGGAGTTATCTCACACCCAACTTGGTACACCTATGCTACCTGAGAAGACTATTTTTCTACATGTATGTATAGGGGTAAACACCCTTCTATATGCTACTTATTATTTTTCTAATATAGAGCTTAGGAGCTTAGGATTGAGCATGTTCTTGTGATGCTATGGAGAAACTCTAGACTTTTGTTCCCTTTTTCACTTTTGTTTGGCTTGACCACTTCCTATTACTTTGATTACTTATATAATAGTATTCTATTCATCCATGTATGTATCAAATACTAACTATGAGGTTTTTCCTATATTATTTAGTTCTTTGGACTTCCGTTGTATCTATTTCTACTTCCTTTATTTATTGCATCTATTTATTATTTATAAACTATTTTCTATTTTTTATATCTAGTGCATTACTCTTCCAGAGGGTATAATATCTCTGTCATACTACCTAAACACCCCTACTGCTAGTCTATAGCCACTGGATTATGGGGAGATATGTCAGGGGACATGTGGCCAATGGGGCTCAGGGCATGGTTTAAGTGGCATTTTGTTCTGAGACTTCAAAAAGTGGTATCAGAAGGGGGTTCCATTCTTTCTTTACTCTTTAGTGACAATATGATGGAAATTTTCAATGATTATGGAGTTAGATAAAAGTTTTTCTTGGGCTTTAGGAACCCATGTATGGGGTAAAGGAAATGTAACCTTAATTATGATTGTTATTGATTCTGTAATTTAATGATGATAAGATTTTACAGTTGGGTGATACACATGACTTTTGATGTTATTAGAATTACTGTTTCATTACCTTCATGTGATGAAATGAGGGCTCTATTTTAGATCATGCATCATAATGTGAAAATTAATAATGGGATATGAATTTTTTCCATGACTCATTCAGTTTTTAGCAAGCATTACATGTTGCATATTTATTGTGCCATATCATTGATAATATTGTGCTAAAACTTCTTTTAGGATCTGGATTGTACTATAGTGTGAGTTTAGTTCATGATAGTCTTTGATTCATATAGTTAATGGACCCTTATGGATTTGAAAATGGAATTTCAGTTAGTTGAACCATTTAAGAAATGTTATAAACACCTGAATAAACACAATTTAAAAGTGAACAACATCCAAGCAAGTAACATGTTCTGGTTCATAATGTGTATGGGACCTTCTGGGATGAAAAATGGTATATCATTCGACTTAATAGATTCAAATAGATCAATGTTATAAATTACTTATAACCTAATATCATCCATCTTACACAAGCTTAGCGAAGAAACTTGACCCAAATCGGGCCTTGGTAGTGGATAGTGGGTGTGTCTCCATTCTTATAGCCGGCTATGGTAAGTTCGAATGTCTCGTCCTAGATTTTGAAGTAGATAGAGAGGCTAATTCATTATTATAGGAAGTAATTATTTCCTATCTTATATTCTTGAAAGTAATATTCTGAATTTATCAGTTTTCTTATAATACATTCATTTGGAATTATAGCGTTTTGATGCCACCTCGATCCACGCTCCCTAAAGGTAGTGCTGATTGTGATCTTGAGGTGGCAGGCCATGATCCCCCAGTAATTCCTCTTATTGAGCCACCTATGGAATCTCCCCCTATTCTTGATATGGTAATTGATTCCCAATTTTAATAGGGCTTCTTTCATATGATGCAATCAATGTAAGGTGAAGTGTGACCTAACCCAAGTATGGCAGAGTTGAATCATGATTTTCAGTAGTAGCATCCTCTGAAAATCTTGGGGGATGGAGGAACACTCATTATGGAATAACATATCAAAGAAATCATGTTTATATTCTAGAATCTAGAGACACATCTAGATATAAGGTTCAAACTAAATGATTACATGATTTAAGATTCTACCATGAGGTAGTGGGATGTAATCACCTTGGGAGGCTAGTATAGGGACATGATCTAGGATGACCTTATGGTCATATTCTTTGATTACTTCTTTCTCTAGGATCTGAGGGATGATAGAGCTAGATATTTTATGAATCTATAGTAGGGAACCATGTATGTTATGTGATATTCATCATGTTTCACTAAGCTGTAATAGTTTTCTACCTCTCAAAATACTGGTGATTTGATGAATTCTAGGTGGATTGGTTGTGTTATGCCATCTGATCATAGGTCAATGTGTTCCAAATGATGATAATTTTTTATATTTTTAACTAGGAACTAATTAAATAGAAAAATTTGAGAGAGGTGGACGGCGTGATCCAAGGTGTTTCAACACCTAAGGCTTTCGGTGGATCTTATTCTAGATGAAAATGATTCCTTGAAGAATCTCAAGAAGGTAGTAGTGGCAAGGCTCTTTTCACAGGCATTTTGCCTATCATTCACCAGTGTGGAGCACCAAGGTGAATCAAGAGGTAGTGTCTGTGAAATGTATTCAAGTGCAGAGGATTTGTTAGGATGGTATTTTGACACCATTTCTGCAGTAATTTCCCACTAGTGCCTATCACGTAGGGATCTGTACCTTCTCCTCAATTCAGAGCGTGGTCAGTGGGATCATGATAGTCAAGTAAATGGATTACCACTACTATTTTAAGATTAGGTGGTGGTTGAGGTATAGGAAACCAAATATATATTTCATAGTGTCATCCGAGAGGGTCTACTCGGGGCACTCAGGCAGTGACTCAGGGATACAATACATGCCAACTACTTCTAGTCCAACCTACGCCATAGGATAAGAACACCCAACCATCTACTGAATGAGGTACTATTCTAGTATCCTTGAATTTATTGTCTTCTCCGTTTAATATAGGCTCATATCACTTATGTATAACTAATCTAATAACTAATATTTTGGGAATAAACATCTAGTTTTTTCATGGTGTCATGAAACTAGAAACACCCTTAGTTATCCTTTTAGAGGGAATTCATCACTATCATAATTTCCCCCTTGAGTTGGGTAGTTACATTTTTTTATTGAACCACTATGTTCTCAACAAATCAGGTTTTTATGTAATAATCAAGATGGATTGGTTAGTTCCCTATAGATCTTGTACTGAATGCTATCATTGGATGTGGATGTTTACATCACCAAATAGTGAAAAATGGAGAATGGGATGTTAGTGTGACATGAACGGGACCTGAGTGTTTGAGGATGGGTAATGTCAAAACCCAGGTCTCTAGTATCTTCCTTAATGATAAAGGGTTACAACCTGTGGTCTTTACTCGTGTAGTAGATAATTACATATACTTTTTTTCTGATGACTTTTTTTTCAACCTCTAGAGAAATAGGTAGAGTTTATTATTTGGATCATTACAGGAGCACCACATGTGACCATTCTTCCTAATAGGATAGAACCTAAGAATATTATGGATCTCATGAATCAGTTAGAGGATTTACAGTTCAAAGTATTTATATTCCCTAACACTTATCCTTGGGGTTCACCTGTACTCTTTTCTAATAATGCGGAATGTACCCTTTGGTTTTTTTTCTTACCGTCAGTTGAATCAGCTGATTATTAAAAAATAGTACCCATTTCCTAGAATAGATGCCCAATTTGATAAATTCCAACAAGTTAAGGTGTTTTAAAAGATATATCTGACATTGGTCTATCATGAGGTGCATGTCAGGACTTCATACATGCCTCACATAGCTTTTAAGAGTATATATAGTCTCTATGAGTACCTAGTTAAACCATTCGTACTCAAGAACACACCAACTACCTTCATGGATCTTGTGAACTGGGTATTCCAGCCATATCTGGATTCATTTTTTGTTGTCTTATTTGATGATATAATATTGTATTCGTGCTCCATAAACGAACACACAACCCATCTTGAGATCATGATGAATACACTGAGAGAGAATCATATTTTTTCTATTCATGATCTATAAAGTCCACTTCTTGGGTCATATCATCTCAGAGTTAGGAGTTTCTATTGACCCATAGAATGTGAGAGATGCAGTTTCTTGGGAGAATCTTGTGAACATATTTGATATAAGAAGTTTAATGGGGATTTTTGGATATTAAATATGTTTCATTTAGGATTTCTCAATCCTTGTTGTGCTACTTATGGGCTTGGAAAAGATGGGTGTATAATTTTAATGGTCTAAAGCTTCTGAAGCAGCCTTTTAGGATCTGAAGTGTCGACTAACTTCAGTACCGATACTAATTCAGTCAATGATAGAAATGTATTATACAGTCTCCTATGACACATCTTGTTTCAATATTAGATCTATTATGATATAGGATTATTGATTCATTGTGTATGATTCTCATCAATTGAGGCCTCGTGAGTGAAACAACCCAATACACAACCTTGAGATCACTGTAGTTGTTTATGCAATACACTATTGGAAACATTACCTATTGGGAGAGGGTTTTGTGGTGATCACATACTACAAAATCCTCAGGTACATCTTCACATAGAAATATTTTAATCTCAGGAAGCATAGGTGGATTTATTACCTGCAATAGTTTTTTTCAAGCTTGCCTATACTTTAGGGAAAGGGAATTATGTAGGCTATGCTCTGATCCAAAATAATCATACACATGTGGTTCATGAATCCAATGATGAATGGAATATTATATCCTTATTCTCGTAGATTCTCATTGAGGTTAAATAAGACCATGGTTATAAAATTATATCATCCTTATCAGTGGAATTTACGCTTATGAACTGGGTAATTTCTAGACAGCTATATGATTCTGAAGGCCCTGTCCTTAGAGAAATTATTTTAGATGACGATAAATCATCTAGTTGGATGGTCAATTGTTATGATACTCAATTGTTCTATGGGATTGTATGGGTATTAGTAGAAATCATAGAGGATCTGATGGGGGATTTCCATGTCTCAACATGGGCAGTTCATCCTGGTGTAACCAAAATTTATTGAGATCTACATCAACAATTTTTGTGGCCTAGCATGAAATGTGAGATACTGATTTGTTTACCCGATCTTCCACCTTTCAGTAGTTAAAGGTGGAACATCATCATCTAATGGGTCTTATTTATCCCTTTTCCATTCATGAGTGGAAATGGGAAGATTATTTGATGTACTTTCGGAAAGTTCTACCTAGTTCACCTCATGAAAATGACATAGTTTTGGTTCTCATTGATTATTTGACAAAGGTTTAACACTTCTTATCTATGTGAGAGACCTTCTTGGTTGATGAGGAAGGAAGTTTGTGCATCATGGATGTGGTACCTCTTCATAGATCTCCTCATTATAACATTTCTAACAGAGGTACATGCTTCATGCTATGATTCTGTAAGGGATTATAGAATGTATTAGGAATGTACATACATTTTAGCATGGCCTATCACTCATAGACTGATGGATATACGGAGTGTAAAATTCAGTTGATAGATTATATTCTATGTGTATTCATTCTCTAATTTGAGGTTTCTTGAGACAAACACATTCCCCTCATTGATTTATCTTATAACAATGACATTTAGGATAATATTGAGATGTTTCTTTATGAATCCTTGTTTGGTAGGCATTGTCGTTCACCTATATATTTTATAGAGGTAGGGGAAGTATTTATTCTTTGCCTCGTCTCGTTTAGGAGACTATAAAGCAGGACCATCTAATTAGGAAGTGTATATTGACAGATCAATCTAGACTACAATCATATTCCAACACACACTGGTGACCTCTTCAGTTCGAGGTTAGAGGCTAGATTTTCTTAAATGTCTAACTTAGGATGGGGCATAGATGTATTTGGAAGTGGGGTAAGCTATCAATGATGTTTTTTGGAACCTTAGAGGTTGTGAAGCGCATTGGACTAGTGGTTTACCAATTGGAAATTTCTCAGAGATACTGGTCTAAGAATGATTTCAATCATGTACCTTAGCTTCTTTGATGTTATCTAGACCCATGTCACATTTTTCATATAGATGAGTTTGAGCTGGATTTATATGATTCATTTCTGGAGAATATGGTGTGATTGTTGATCAGAGCATGAAGACACTCTGAAGAAGGTATATTCCTCTTTTATGGGTGTTATGGTAGCAAGGCCAATTATAGGATGAGACCTGGGAGTGGGAAGCTAATATAAAATCTCAGTGGTCCAGACTCTTTGCGAACATTACCACTTTTCCCTCTAATGTACAACTCAGGGATGAGTTTCTATAAAGAGGGGAGGTTGTAACAACACAAATTTTGAATAAGGTATAGATTATTTGGTTTTCTTTTAAATATTTCCATTAATCATGGTAATGGTATGATACAACTAAGGTAAGTCCCAAGGATTTTGTGGGGATAGTTCAGAGCCCATAGGTTCAAAAAAATCGTCTATAGTCCAGGCTTCATGGTTAGAGTAAACCGTACAACCTAGTATACATGGTTTGAATAAATTATGTGGTTTCAAAAGTCTACATGTTTTCTCTACAACCATTCAAGACCAAGTGCATGACCATGTGGCCTACTATATTTTGAGGTAGAGGGTTAACTCATGGTTTTTGCATGGTTCGTAAACTGTGTGAATTTTAATTTTGGGGGGAAATTACCATTTTTTCCTCTTTCAATTTAAAACCAAATTTCTTATTTTCCCTACCTCCAAAAGATAAAACCACAACTTTTCCAATCGTAGGGTCCCAAAATCTCTCTTTCTTAAATATCTTGATACTCCTATATCCAATAACTGATATTTTTGATCTTAAGGAAGCATTAGATAGCACAAGGTTATTCTAACCCTGTGTTCCCTTCCTTCCTCGGTTAATTTCACCTTTTATTGTGCCATTTAGATACTAGCACATTCTCCATATTTTTAGGGTGTTGGAAAAAAACTCATATATCTTCCAACCGGCTCTAAATATGAGGTTAATATCAAGTCATTAATCATCTATGACCCTAAGGTAGGTGGTCACATAGTTTTCCATTTCTTTTACCAGTTTTTATTTATTTTGTCATGTCACGAGATGGCCATTTTTGAACTCCTTTTTTGTGTTGATTCCTTCATGTCTAAATGACCCTTATGCCTTAAAATAGGTGAACTGGTTCTTGTTTAGGGGTTTATATCTCACCCTTATTCTATATGGAAACCCATTGGTGTGCCACCTTGATAAAGACCATTTGGTATAAATGGTTCAAAATATATGGAACCCAATTCATCTCCCATCTTTAATTTTCATTTAAATAGCCTTTTACTCATGTGTAATTACAATATACCAAGGTGCCTCATCATTTCTTATCCCCTTCTGAATTTTAATTTTCTAAATTGGCATATTAGTATTTAATTGTAACCCATTAACCTCGATACCTCTTCCTTGAAATAAATTTCCCATTTTAGGAAAATTTGATGGTTGTGTTGTATAGGTTAGATAGGGTAAGATTGATTTAACCTTTAAAATGAATTGGTTTGAATATAATGGATTCATGGGATGGAATGTCCTTTTCCATTTTATGATTTATTATTAAGGAATTATAGGAAATGGTTTGTTTAATCAAATGAACTTGATATATGGATTTTGAGCCCATACATTTGATTGTGCCTTGTATAAATGATAAATTCTTTGTTGGACACCTTGAATGGTTTGAGATGTTTATGAATGTTATTGGGTGGGATTCATTCTTACCCCATTCAATCTTATTATATTTGTATGGGTGGGAGGAATTATTACCCCGCACAATTTATGATATATGTGTATGGGTTGGAGGCATTCTTACCCCATGCAAGTTATAATATAATTGTATGTGTGGGAGGAATTCATATCCCACATTAGTTATGATATAAGTGTATGGTTGGGAGGTATTCAAACCCCACACCTGTAATAATATCTATATACATGTATGGGTGGGAGGAATTATTACCCCATGCTAGTGACAATCTCTATATACTTGTATAGATGGGAGGAATTCTTACCCCATCCAAGTTATAATCTATATATATATATAGTGACTTGGTTAGACCTACTAGCCTTGTGATGAAGCATGTAGACCAACCAGGTATCCTTTAGTTACCTAAGTGGGACGTTTTTTATATATTCTATACTATGTTTCTTTCCATCATATTACTTCACAACAAATGAATATGAGAATATACTCAGACTACTCGTAGACACCATTAGTTATTTCATATAGAGATTTATCTCACACCCTAATTGGGACACCTTTAGAACCCAGTAAGACTATTTTTTTTAGGTATGGATAGGGTAAAACACCCTTATATTGGTTTTTGATTCATTTTCTCATATGCATCTTATGATCATGGGATTGAGTATGCGCTTGTGATGCTATGGAGAAACTCTAGAAGTTTTTTACCTTTTTGAACTTTTGTATGGCTTGACTGTGGCTATTAATGTTTTTCTTATGTATTATCATTCCATGAATACATATATGTATTGGACACTACATATGCTTCTTTTTCTATATTATTCAATTATTTGTACTTTCACTATATATGTTTATGATTTTTTTGTTAACTTTATCCATTTATGCTTCTGCTATTATTTATTATTTGTTGTATCCACTACAAAACTCTAACATGGGGGTATAGTCTCCCGTCATTACTACCTACACACCCCCACTTTTAGTCAGTAGCCTCTGTTTTATGGGGAGATGTGTTAGGGGTCATGTGTCCAATTTGGCACAACGAAAGGGTTCAGTGGCATTTGGGTCCAGGACATCATCATCCAAATAGAAAGAACCTCATGCACAATTTCCATATGGTTTCCCAATCCAAGTTCAACCCATGTTCCCAACACCATGACCCAAAAACATGTCACATGATTGCCTAGGAAATGCCATATAGTTTACCCAAACCAGGCGCTAACCTTGTATAGGCCAAAAACCCGCCCGTGGCTTCCAAAATTCAAAAAAATTAAATGGGGATCATCCTAAACCTCAAAAGAGTTTCTAAATCAAAGGAAAAAAATACAATGGTTGGGGTTTGACAATTCTACCCACCCAAAAAAACTCCCTTACCACATAAATTCACCCATCTAAAAGGTTGAAAAAACTCGATCTCTAATCTAAAACAAGCTGAATGAAACCACTAACCTCAGGGGGAACATTCACTTCACAAGTCACACATGACCATTATAGTAGAATCCAAAACATGAGAAAAACATTGAGAACAAGATAGGGTTTTACCCACCACAATATCTCAATTAACACCTTTTGTATGACTTTGGATTGTCCCAATGATGTAACTCCCAACACAACCAACCCAAACTCCTTCACATGGGTAAAACAACACTTCCACTAGAACTGAAAATTATACACATAATCTAGACCACAAAAAACATTGGGAAACCCACTAAAGAAATCCAAACCAAACCTCAAACTTCAAAAAAAACTACAATAAAATTTTCCACAAGCACATATATCTCTAAACAAGCACAATAGAAAGTAAAACCTGAACTAACCCACATAAGGGTTTAGCACACCCAATAAACAACAACTGCTTTATGACCCACATGCATATAAACATAACAACTCAGATTATGATAAAACAGTCCTATAATGGTTTCACAATAGAAAATATAAGATTATAAAAATAGTGAAAACTAAATAAATAATCAATAAATGTCTCCACCCAAACATTAGAAAAAAATAGGTCCATGGCCCTACATACGCCAGAAGATTCCTTGACTATGAATGAGCTTCACTCTGATTCATGTGGCTGGAGCCCTAATGACATAGGAATCCACTACCTCATAGTAATGTGGTGACATCCTCCGATCCAAGCTAATTCTTCAGGAGAATATTCCTACAAAACATATACAGATGACCCAAACACCCATAATGATGAAAAGTCTTTGAAGGATTATGACATGAAGGCTTCGAATGTCCAAACATACTACACTAGAATCACATGAGTGAATGGTCCGAAAAGATAGAATCCAAAACAAATGAAGGATAATTTTTAGAAATAGGCTTCTCTAGAACACCCCTTTCATCGTATGGGGATCCTTCACAAGAGTTAACCACCACTAACTACACCCTGAGAACCACCTCATCTAAAAACGCCTCATCCACCAACTTCTCGAAATGGACTTCATCGGACAAGAGAAATTTTTCCATGATATCTCGATGAATAGACCAAACAAAAATATGAGATTTAAATTGATCCTTTGATTCCACATCAAGAGAGAAAGAAACCAATATTTGAAGTGGTCAACATAATATTTCACAATCCGTTGGCCCAACTGAACATCCCACATCTCTTCCATCTTTCTCAAATTCACCTCTTTATGTATTAACCTTTGGAAAAAAGTGATCTTAATGATTTCCCATGTCATCCCAACTTGCAATGAAAATGGGACAATAATTCCCCACAGATCCAAAATAGAATCGTCAAACAAACTCAAATAAGTACACACATTTATAGATTCCAGAATTCTAAACAATATGAAGGCACTCTCAACATCCTAAATCCATTCCATTGTCTCCAAATGACCATGATCACCGTGAAAGATATGACTAAATTGAGAGGAACTAAAAATAGGACAAGACTCACTAGAAATTTTGGGTACCTTTCTGGGAGGAGTATTCTAATCAACATGAGAATCATAAAACAAAAATCAACATCAACCCAAAACTTAATCAAAAAGAAAATATCAATCCAAAAACAACATACTCACAAGACAATCACTATGAACATATCAGAATAATCACTCCAAAAATCACCATCTCATTATAATTTCAAAATATACTTCTTCCAAGAACAATTTTCAAGAACTAAAATCCATTTTAAGGAAAAAAATACGAGACCATTTTCCCTTTCTAAAACCCACTCAAAAAACCAATCAGATACTTTAATTTCAAATACTCACCCATTAGATCCTATGAAATGTCACATATGTTTCCATACCCTTCCTCTTATTCCTTGTTCATGTGCCAACATGAACTTTCTATACATACCCACACATATGTGAATGTTCATAAGGAATACCAAGGTCCACGCTTTCTATTTTACCACCAAACCTAAAAATTCAACAAATGTTTAATCCAAACACTTTATTTTAAAACCCATTCTTTAAAATTCCAAAAACAAATTCAAATATATAATTTCAATTTACAAAAAACACTTCCATTTCAAAATCTTACTCACATCAACCAAGATTGAAACAAATCATTACTCACACCAAGCTACCAAAGTGTGGAACAAGTATTTTTTCCAAACCTAGATACATGGTTAGTGGTACATGGCCTAAGTAAGCATCAACAACTAGAAGGATCTTGAATCGTGTACTCTGACTCCATGTGGTTCACTAATCTATGTGTTATCACAACATAACACCGACTTTCCTCCATTATCATTCCTCACCTAAAAAATATAAAAACCAAAACAAAGAATCAAAATCCATACTACCCCTAGAAATATGAGGATCAAAATGAGCAACAGTTCACATGCTCTTTCTGTACCTACCTATCGAGTCTAGAAATTCCTAATATCCAATCTACTTGACACCCAAAATAACAAAGAACCTACTTTGATACCATTTTTTTCACAAACCATGCTAGGATTCCATTCAACCCAACATCTGACCGAGTTTGAGACATGGCCCGAAGGGCATTCCCAATCCCCATGGGCATCAAAATAGTGTCGGGCAACAAAAAAATCACTATGGGGTTGATTTTTTTCCAAGAAAACAAGATAAAATAAATGAACCAAACAAACAGAAGAACCAAAAATTAATAAATCTCAATAAATATATAACTCATCTAGGTACAACAACTAAAAAAATAGAAGTTCAATAGAGAACTAATATTGAACCATGCTACATGATCTCCACATTACCACATGGTCACCACCAACCTCAAGACCACTGTGCTCTAAAGAAGATAAACTAAACTAAAAACCTGAACCTGCAAAGAAGATCAGCTCTTTTGACTATGAATGGTACGAGTAGGGTGTGACCATTAATATTTTAGTAGGAACTCACTATATAATCCATACATTTCATTTCCTAAAATAGTCCACAAACACTATTTTAGAATACATATATAAAAAAATATCCTTTTAATAAAAAAGAATTGATATAAATTTTTTCAAAATTATGTACACCACATCACCATTTTCAAATCAGATTACCCTTTTAAAAGAAAAACCCAAACCAAAGTCTAAACAAAGTAATTTCAAGATATACAAAAAATAAACTAGCAGTGTAAACAAGAAACCAACTGAAACAGCATATAAAAAAATACATACAGATAGAAAACTGTGGGAATTTTTTAAACATACCAAGAGAAACCCTGGATGTACTCGGGTCGAACTCACCTACCAGCATATGGTGAAGGTCCATATTCAATAACAAGCTAGTCATTCTTACAACTAACCAGTGGAACAACACACCTAGCCTCTGAAACATCCAAGGGGTACCAATCCGTCTAATTAGGGTTATAAGAAACCATCACTCAAGCCTCTAAATATGCCAAATATACCCATGGTAATCGTATATTGTGAAAGGAGGAGGCCCTCACATGCGTGACTCTCCATACCTACCACCACCACAATTTCCTACCCCAAACACTAACATTGGTTATGATATGAAACACTTGTAAAAAATCATTCATTGGGGTTCCCATCTCAAAAAAATTTATTCACAAGTGCCAATCGGTCCCCCACATCACATTACTTTTCAATCCATTTCTCAAAAAATTATATGATGCCAACTGGGAGATTGTACTTTCAAACCCACAATTTAATTTCAAAACATCATAAACTATCAAACGATCCTTCATAAATTAAAAATTCCAATACCTTCAATAATATTCCAAACCATTTCCAAACAACATTAAACATTGTTTTTATGTGCATGGATCCAAATGGGCCTTTAACTTCCAAATCCATTTATACTTACAAAATAATTTCCAAAATATGAAAAAACCACACTAAGTAACTAAATATGATAGACAAGCCTTAATTTTTGACATATTTTAGAACGACTTTAAATTCATTTGGAAACTAAAGTATCATTAGTAAAGAATCCTGAGTTTTAATAAGGAAATTAGAGGTAGGGATTATTGTTTTGAAATATGGTTTTTAAGTTGAAAAAGTTTATCCTCGCCATTATCATTTCTTTTCACATATATGTGTGAATCTGGTGAATAGATTTATGTGAAAAAATCTAGTGTTTCACTAGAAGTATTCATGAAGTCTCCCAAAACATTTTTAAAGTAACTAAACATGTTCTACCACTACTCAATAATCCATATATATATATTTCAATCCATGAAATTCCCTACAGTCCACCCTTAAGGATCATATCACAATCAAACCAAACTATAAAAACATAACCTAGACAAAAACATGAAAATTACCGAATTTAAAATAGAAATTATACTTGGAATTTTTTTCAAACACATTGAATTGATATGTATACAATCATATTTAAAGAATCTATTTTAAAACCATTTTTACAAAATTACCCCAACAAAAAAGAACCACCACAAGTTAGTGAATCATATTTATAATTTATTTAGGAATACTCAAGAATAAAATGGAATTTATTATAAAGGAAATGGATGGAAACACAGATCTCAACATCGTGAGTATGCAATGAAACTTCAGAAAAAGAAAGATCCAAGCCCGATATATGATCCACACACCCTATCATCTAATAAATCGAAAAATACATCGCCCCCATCCTTTATGGATTGTACAAAGTGAAAAACCTCCAATTAAGAACCTATAAATTAGGATAGGAGGGGAAGAAGATGAGAAAAGAGATCAAAAACCCTAAGAAAATCGCCTTAGAAACTTATATATGCATCCATGGGGTAAAAAGAACCAATGGAAAGGGGGTTTGGGACTCCTTAATGATCTAATAAGACCAATAAATATGGGGGTCTATTTATAGTAAAAAGTGGAGAGGATGTATTGATTATTTTAATATATAAAAATTTTTGTGTAGCTTGTACGGTTTGGCCACACAGTTTGTAAAACCATGAAAAAATTGTGTGGTAACCACTGTCCAAATGGACAGAACCTCACATATGGATTCTTCATGGTTTTGAAAACAATATAAAACCCATAATCCCTAAACCTTAACCCTAAAACATGTTTCATTATTACCTAAGAAAATCTGTATGGTTTGCCTAAATTGTGCCCTAACCGTGCACATGCCAAAAATTTACCCGAGACTTCCGAAATTTAAAAATTTAAACTCGTGATCAAATCAAACCTAAACCATAGTATCCAAATAAAATAAAATAATAAAATAAAATAATTCCAAATGATGTGGTGTGATAGGGGTTTGAAACATAATTAGGTTAGTGTCTACCTTTTATTTTAAAAAAATCAATAAACTAATATATCAAAAAAACTAAGATATTTTTTCTTTTGTTTTGATTTTTTGTCTTTTTTATTTTTTTTATTTTTATATTAATATTGAGATTAAATAGAATATTCAAAATCATTTTTCATTCCTATGTTAATCTTGATCAAAATTCCTTGTCTAAAAAATTAATTCAAATTAATGTGGATATGGATTCCTTTTTCCCGTAATTTTTTATTTTTATAACATTCTTTTTTTAAGGTATTTTTGAATATCATGACACATTATTACTAGAAAATAATAATATTAACTAACCAAATAAGTTATCTAAACTAATTTACTCATACACTTAATAGTACCCCATTTTATTAAGTGAACATGAATTATGTTTGTGATTTAGAACTTGGTTTTATTATTTATCAGAACTTTTGAGAATAAAGAAATCGTTTTGTATGATTTTGGTTTTTATTTGATATTGAGTATCCTTTTTATCCACTTTTTGGATATTACATTACATTATCCCTTAATAATCTTATTATATCCATTAAATATTTGATAAGTTAAAATTAATGTAATCCCATTTTCCCAAGATACCATTACTCTTGTTTACATTACATGATCATAGTTAATTATGAGTGTTGGGGGATCAGGGTAATTCATATCATATAATGGGGATGATATACATTTTATTGGAATGTTGGAGATTGTTACTATTCCAAGGATAGTCCAAAATTTATACATATATAATTATAATCAATTTTAATCCTTTTAAAAAAATGTAAAAAAATAATGGTTTTAAACTCTTCATTACACATTTTTATGAATTATAAAACAAATCTAAAGGGATGGAAAGAATAATTTTTAATTCAATGTATACTCTTCTCATCCCATTATCTTATAAGAAAAATAATAAAAATTTATATAAAAAATATAAATATATGTGGGTAAATCTTTCATTATACATTATTTGTTATAACATGGAACCTAGATTAAAATGGTAATTGAGTTGTCATATTTTTATTTGGGTACCTCAACTGAGAAATATTCCTTATTTTCTAATGGTTTATTATTCATTGTATTCTAATTGAACCCCTCATCTTTGGGACCTTATGTTTTTTTACAACAAACTCACCAACCCTATGCCTTAATAAAATTCATTAAAAACCCTCAAGATTAGTACAAAATTATTTTCTTCTTCTATGTATATTTAATATTTAACCAAGACTGTGGTATAAATTTAAATATTATAAGATGGGTAAAAAAATAAAAAAAAATAACAATAGATTATTAAATGATTCATTTTTAATTATGTTTAAAAACAATGCATGGGTGAATAAATAATGTTAAAAAATGATCATAAAAGACGAAGATTAATAATAAAATTCATTTCTGAAAAGAGGCATGATGTATTTCTCTTTGAAAAAAAATTTAAATTTTCTCCCATTAGATTTATATGTGGATTTTGATTTTGATATATAACTTTGTCCTTGAGTGAAATTTTCTAGATGTGGGGTGTGATAAAAATTTTATATACCATATACTTTGTTCATTATACATATGAATTAAATTTTTTATGGGTTTTAAAATCACAATATTAAATATCATTTCACTCAATATAAACTTTTAATTTATTTTTTAAATACATGATCAAAAATATGAAATTAAATTATAGTAAAATTTGATAGTGTTCAATAATTTTTTATGAAAAATTTTCTTACACATATAAAAAATTTAGACTTATTTTTTATAGGATTTATAAGAAATTGGCTATAATATCCTCAACTATAAAAATATCTTTTTCCAACAATAAGGGGACTCATAGGGCCCATGTTGAGAATAAAATATAGGTGATTAATATTGAATATACATATAATTTTTGGGATATATCATGGACCAAAAATCGCTTATTAGGATTATTATACATATATTTGAAAGAAGGCTCAAAGGTTCATGTGTAAAAAAATTTCTATGTCAAAATTTAGTGTATTATGCATTTGATGTGATTTTTAATGTGAAGTAAAAAATATATATTGGATAGCTCACCAACACAACTTGGGTATTGCTGATTTTTTTTATACTTTCTTATTTAAAATGTATTTTAAAATCATATTGTACTTCATTATCAAATAATTATTGAGCATATAGCAGGAGAGGATTCATTTAAATGATTATTTGTGAATAATTTTGTTTCCTCACCTTCTATGGAGTTATAATCTCATTTTATACACTCGGGGTGAAACTTGATGCAACACTGAGCTTCATATTTGTAATTATTAATTAATATTTTTTAATTATAATTTATTATGTATTTTAATCTATCTAATATTATTATGTATTTGAGTTTTGTAATAGTGTTTCTCGCTCAATGTCATATGATCATGTTTTATAGTACCCATTCATGTGATATTTCACACACTAATCACCACATATCCTTCCCCTTTTCAATCATGTTATTTGTAATGTTCATATATTTATATTGAACTCATTTAAAAACATCATTTTCCTGGAAACGTTATGTCATGGTATCAGACTATAATAGCATGGAAACATAAAAAATATATTATGTTCATCAAATTATGAATTGGTTGGTTTCAGTTATGAATTTAAACACAAATCACATGATCATCAAATGTATAAAGTGAATCAATGTGTATTTTTGGACTAATCCCTTAGAGTTATCCAAGTAGAATATATCTAAAATTATTGTTTTGGGTGATACAAATTAAGAATTAAATGATATAAACCCTATATCTTGAATCAATAATAGATGAGTATCAAGGGGTCTCCCTGGTTTGACCATATATTAATCATTATATCAAATAGTGAAATTCTTTAAATCTTCGTCCATTCGTGATTTCAATGTTACCTCCAAAATCCATAGTCATTAAATATTCCCATGAATTTTAAATAATTCATCTTACTTTTAATGTTTTTAATCTAAGATAGAATCAAGACATTTCTTAGGGTTCTTTCAACACTATATAAACACTAGTAAAAACAAACATATAATTTGACCTGTTTGATAGCATGGTAATGTTTTTGTGCCATCTCCAAAGAGACTTGATCGTTTATTTATTTTAATTACTGATTTTTTTTATTTAAAATTATTTATTTCCCTTAAACTTATATTTTACCCCATTATTTTTTTCTATTTTATCTCTTCATAAATTTTCTATCTTATTTATAATATATTTTTTTAAAAAAAAATCATTTATTATTTCTTGATTTCCTCTTCCAAATCATTTAAATAAATATTCAAAAACCATTATCATGACCCAATATTTAATGTAAAAAACTATATGAAATATACCTATAAATTAGGAAAAAAATCACAAATTTGATCTTCTAGGGTTTATCAATAAACAACCATAAAGAAACCAATTGTAGAACTTGAATTGGTATCAAAAAAATTTGTTAGTAAATAAAATAAATCCCTATAAAATATAATGGTAAATATATAAAACTTAAAGAAATTTAGAAGAACATATTTTTAGTATCATTTTGCATATATAAAATACTAAAAGTAAGTTTCAAACATTGAACTGTGATCGAGACTCAAACACCACCTCTATAAATTCCCTGGTCTTCCTATAGATTTCCCTAATAAACATCTAAAGGGGTTTTGTATAGTGTTTTATTCCATAAAAACCAAATTTGTTTTCAAGAACCATATTATTTTCATTCCTTTCCCTATATCTAGTGTTATTTTATCTAATGACTGGTTATATTATCTTCCAATCAAAATTGGTGGTTGGAATGAGCATAAAATCATCTTTCTGTAGAAGTACCTCCCATTCTCCTAAAGTGAATTGATAAAAAATAAATTATGTGGAATTAAATAATCCCATGGAGAGACCATCTTGGAATATTTAAAAATATTTTAAATACTTAAATATAGTTTCCACCATCACTGAATTAGTGAAAATTTTATTAATTAATAGTTTTATAAGGTACTTTTTCTCATGGATAATGGAATTATATATTGTGAATCTAGAAGTTATCTAGTGGATAAAACACCTAATTCAACACATTATGTTATATTCAATATGTTTCATAATGTAAAACAATTAAACACAAGATAATTATCACTCAATTGATAAGTATATGTGGTAAAACATTCATCCTTACAGAAAAAGGTGGATAATAAACTTTATGAAATCCTAAATCTTTTATGAAAATTAACTCAAACACAAGGTAATTCATAATTTCTATCTATTCCATTATATTATGGTATTTTTTATCAAACACACATTTATCTAATCAATTTACCTAGTATTAAGATTTATCTTATATTGTGAAGAAATATTTCATAGGCCTATGTTTTTACAAACATTACAATTCAAGAAAGATTCTTTTAGGCCAAATCTAAACTCTAAGTGGAAATAAAATCCATAATACCATCAATGAGGAAACATAATTATTCCCAAAAAAATTATCATAAACTAAAAGGTATACATAATTATTATCCATTAACTTATCAGGAATAACCCACCTTTTAATCCCAAATATGAAGTAAGAGTTAAGGAAAATGTGATGAAAATTACTTCCCAAAACCTCTAGGTTCAATAGAACACAAATCCAATAATTAAATACCGATGGAATCAAATGGTATATCTAGAAAAAAATATTTTCTAGATGAAGACACATGGTTTAGGAAAACATACATCCTAACGTATTATAAATATAAATGAAAAAGGTAATTTATGTTCCATTACAATTCATTGTGGTAATGAAATTTATTCCACTTATAATTCAATAAAATTGGTATGCCCCCCTCCTGAGAAATCTTACTCGATCAGTCCTCATAATATTCAAGTAAATAAAAACAAAAAAATTAAAAATACATATCATTGAGGACTCACTGAATTAATCAATTATACTTCCTTTTCCCCAAAGAATTTATAAATCCAAGAAATGATTTAAATAAAAAATTAATAAATATATCATGGATATATTTAAAAAGGTACATGTTAGAACTACTTTATTGGATAAAATTTAAAAAAAAATTATTGTTATACAAAATTTTTGAAAACATATTTAACCAAATAATTTGTTTGAAAGTTAATAAATGATTGATCGGGGGCAAGAATGTCTAATCTATGATACAACTAGTGATTCCAACCAAATTCTATGATCCTATAACATTTAACATAACTTTCACCATAGGTGATACTATTTATAAAATTATTGATTTAGGTTATTAACTTAATTTTATTCATCCCTTCATGTATACTTGTTTTATAATAGGAGAGAATCAAAAAAAGGAATTGTGGTGAAACATGTCGACCAGAGCACAAAACACCCAACTGGAGTGATCAAGGATTTCCACTTATGAGTGAAGAATATTTTATTCCTACAAACTTATATATTCTTGTTATAGAATATAAATAAACCCAAATATATGCTCATATTAATCTCAGAATATTATTCCGTAAAATAAAAAATAATAATTAATTTTCGCAATAGAATATTTTTCATGGAGTTTGGGGGAGAAAATAAATTTTTTAATATCATGGATGTAATAAAGAACCCTATTAAGGATAAATCCACTCTTCATTTCTATTTATAGGACTATATCCCTAACTACACACACACCATTTTTTCCCTCATCCTACATTCTAATTATTTTTTATATTCTTCACTCTTTGATGCTTTTTATTGTAATTCCTATTTGATTCATGTATCAATTATTTTATATGTTTGAAAAGGTGTGGTTATTTAATTTTTATTATATAGTTTTTTATTTATAATGTTCCCATGACCCTCTTAGAATCTAAAAATATTATTTCTATTAATTCTCATTCCATAGAGAATAAACATAGGAGGACGGATAATATCATTGTACTGAATTCCACTAAATATCATCCCTTAATCCAAAATCCAATGGTTTTTCAAATAAACCACCTCAATATAATTTAAAATTTAACTATCTTTAGGTTATTGACCAATTTATTTTCATTATTTCAAATAACCTATATTCACTATAGAATTTAAAATATCTAGATCTTTTGAGAGAGTATAAAAAATATATAGGATAGAAATTAATTGATATTCCTTATATTATCCTATCTATGTGAATTAATAAAATAAGCATATAGGATAAATAAAAACCCATAATTCAATATCAATGGTAGATAAGTCCCACACTATATAAAGTTGTAAAATAGGGTTTAAAATTTAATTTTTTCTAGGATTATATATCCCATATATAATAATGAATGGGTTAGATAGTTGTATATTATTTCTAGAAAAATATGAATAATAATGGTGTCAAATTAAATTAATGAATTGTCTCTAACATAAATTAAAAATTTTATGTTTCTTTGTATTGATTTCCTTTGGCTAAATCTTTCCAAAAGAAAGGAATATATTACCCTAAATTATGTTGAAAAATGTTATATATTTTGGCATGAAAGTGTCATTTTTTTCATGATGGATATTTATGTTATTTATAATTCTATATATCCCTCAAGGATCAATAAAATACAACATTTACTTGTATATTCCGAAAATTTTCATTTAATAGGTTTCCATTTGGTATGTATAATGTCACTAATAATTTTATGTGTGATATGTAGAGTATTTTTCTCAAGTATCATAAAAATTTCATGGATGATTTTAGAGTTTAAGGGTTATCCTTTTGTGAGTGTTTGGAACACCTTGGTACTTTAATCCACTATTGTGTTGAAAAATATCTCATATTAATTTATGATAATTCATATTTCATGGTTGAGTGAGGGACAGTTCTTGGGAATGTTATATATAGTGATAAAATTCATGTTGATAAATTAAAAATTTAAATATTTTCCTCCCTTCCATATATAAAATTTATTGATAAGGTGATGTATGTCATGTGTCATACTAGATTTTAATGATTATATATTAAATTAAATATTAAGATGAAAATTTACTTATCATGATTGTTAAAAAAATTATCAATTAGTTTTTGATAAAAATTATGAGGTTGGATTAAATTCACTAAAAAATAGTCTCATATAATCTCTAATAATCTAACAACCAAGGTGATATATCACCTTTGAGATTTTGTGTGCTACCTCTGACATTTCATTTGGGGGTGTTTTATTACAAATTGTAAGGAGGTCTCCCTATATCATTGTGTATTCTTCACATAACTGGGAACCTTCCTTGAAAAACTACCTAACCACTAAAAAATATATTTCCAGTGTGTTTACCTTATAAAATTTATATTCATATCTACATGGGAAAAAACATTATATTTTCTGATCACATTTCCCTTTGGTTTTCCCTTAATAATCTTCAGGCCAAACGCCACATCATAAGGGGGATGATCCCCCACCAAGAGGTTAACATTGATATTTGAGACAATATAGGTGAATAAAATGTGTTAAATGGACAAACTAGTAGTATTTCTATATCATTATACAACTATATTTACTTGTTAGTCTCCAATGGAGATTTTTTCCCTAATTAAAACATTTATGAAGTTATCAATCTTGCCACATAGTATGCAGATATTGTGGATTATTAAGTTGAATGTGGGGTCCCATTTTATTTAATCCCTTCAAAATTTCAGTTTCTTATGCATCAATAACACTGGTATATTTGATATTACCCATACTAATGAATAATTTTTAGTTACTATATAGTTATTTTTTGTGTCCCCAAATATGAGTTCACATCTATTTTAATCCTCTCCCGCAATCTATCTTGTGAGGGATACTATGGTTATAAATTTATAGATCTAAATTTCCTTGACACTAGAATTTATTTTCCATAATTTCATAGATATTCCAATCAATTTTTTAATTCATGTACACTATTTTAATTCACTAAGAATATAACTAAGGGAAATGAAATGACCCAACAACCCATGTTGTTTTATGATGTATTTGATATATGTGTTATTGAATTCATGGGGCCCCTCCAAAATTCATTTGGATCTAGGTAAATCATTTTGGATGTTAATTATATCTCTAAAAGTTTGTAAGAAAAGAGAAATAGGACTAAAAACACATGGCTGGTTATAGAATCTTTGAGATCTCATATTTCTAGTATGTTTGGTTTATCGAGATTTATCATTTGTGATCATGGTTCTTATTTCTATAAGAAAAACATAATAATAATACATTATATGTATGGGTTTTTTATAAATTCTATAGTTAATATCACTATAAAACTAATAGAAAACATTAAATTTCAAATCATGAGGTTAAGAAAATATTGGAAAAATGGTGCAACCAAATAGAAAATATTAGAGTTTTTTACGGCATGATGCACATTGTCCATACTTTATATATTTCTAAAATTATTTTATAATGTTACATTATAAGTTTATATTTTTATGGACTTTTAACCATCTTATGAAGGTATATAACCATGAATATTAGGTTTTTAAATAGTGTAATATTAATCTATCAGATGCATGTGATCCTAAGAAGTGAAAAACTTAGGTGTTCGAAGAAATCTGATGTTATTCGTATGAGAACAACCATTTATAGAAATATAATAAAAATGATATCCATGAAGACAATATTCATTGGTGGAATTACCATATTTATAAGAAGGTACTAATGTATAATTCTATAATAAATATTCCCCAATATAATATTATTTCTCAGTGGATCGTAACTTATACCATTGGAAATGATTTTTATTTTAGAGTAATAAATATTTTTCATCAAAAAGTGGATGATGATTTTATATCAATGTGTAATAGCTTAAGAAATTCATCAATAAGTTACAAAATCATTGAGAAGATGAACTCTAGATGATGGATTTAACCTATAAAACTACTTAGTATGATGTTTCTTCTTTATACCATTATTTACTTGCATATTTTCCTAAAATTATTACATTTATGATAATGTAATTTCATTGTGAGTTTGAGGTAAATATAATTTCATTAGGATTATAATTTTATTAAAAAAATAATACTATAAAATAAAAAAACATAAAAATAAAAAAATCTAATTGTTTTTTTTTCTTTTTTGAAATTTTGTAATTATATACTAAATTTGAGATAAAATAGAATATCAAATGATGTTTTATATTTCTGGGTAAATATTTGAGGAAAATTCCATTGGTTTTAAAGGAAATGGATTCATATAAATGATGATATAGAGTCCATTTTTCTTGAATTTGTATTTCCAAATCATTCTTATGTGTTTACTGGATTTATGAAACCCAGACCTCATTAGCACTAACCAAATTTAATTTTCACCTACATGAGAGGTGATATAAAAAAATTTTGTTATAATCTTCCTAATAACCTATTTTTTATACTAAACTCAAATTGTGTTTATCATCTATAAATTTTTTTTATCCTTTATCAAAAAAATTAGGAAAAGGAAATGAGATTGTGAGTTTGAGGTTTTTATTTTATATTGATCCCCTATTTTTATCCACTTTTGGGACATTTCCATACATTTTACCTTATTAATACCCTTTTATCTAAGAAATACCATATAGTTTATCCAAATTATATGCTCATGTTACCTACCTGCTATTACTCTTGATTACATTACATTATCACAAACCATTATGATTTTGGGGGATTGGGGTAATTAATACTTTATCATTGGGATAAGGTACATAGTATGGGAACGTTTTGGTTTTTTCCAATTTTTTGGAAGTATTATATGTTATTCATATTTATTGGTAATTAATATGGATCATATTTTAAAAAAATAAAAACGTTGGGAATGGAATTGAACTCTCATGACTCATTACCAAATTAAAATAATTATGAATGATGTATTTTTAATTAATTTTATCTTCATATCATCCCATTATCCTAAAATAAAATGAAAAAAGGTATATAAAAAATAAATAAAATGAAAAAATAATAATAAGATGAATATTCATTCATTGTACTTAATTTTATATGAATTTTGATCAAGACTATAAAACAGAAATTGAGTTGGATGATTCTTATTTGGGTACTCTGATGGAGGAATATTCCTTATTTTTTAATGATTGGTCATTAATTGTATTCAATGAGAAAACCATCCCATTTATATCCCTATATTTTACACATCTAACCCACTAACCCTAAGCTTCAAAATAAATCCTTGAAAATCATCATGATTGGGATAAAAATATTTTTCTATTCTATAGATAATTAGGTTTTAACCATGAATATGGTATGACCTTCATGATTTTGATAAAAAAATCATTGCATAAATTTCACACTTCAGAGATGAGTGTTTCATTATGATGTAGGTTCTGACATATTTCATGGGTGAATGAATGATGTTGTAAAATTTTGATTGTGAGAGGTGAATTATGGTTGGGAAATTTATTTCAAAAAAGGTACATGATGTATTTCACATTGAAAAAAATCATAAATTTTTTCTCAATTTAGATTTACACTTGAATTTAGTTTCGAATATATGCCTTTTTATAGAAGTTAAAATGTTAATGTATGGGGGTGTGATTGTAGAGAGATGTATCATATATTTTTACTCATATACATATTAATTTAATTATTCATGGGTTTTAGCATCCCATTATTAAATCCTTTTTAACTCAATATATATATATTGATTTCATTTCTTAAATATAGGATAAAATCATTGAAAGTACATTATTTTATAAATTAAATTGCATGTTTAAACTTTTATAATAAAATTTCAAAAATTTATCAAAAATTAAAAATTAGAATTTATAAGATAATTGCCTCAACGGGACATAATATCATCAATTCCACCAATTGATATAGCCAATCAAAAGATTAATTATGGAGACCATATTAAGAATAAATTCTAACATAAACACAATAGACTTACATTCAATTAGTGGTTCATACCCTGAGATAAATTACACTTATTGAGATTATTCTACCATTATTAAAAATAAAACATGTACTTACACATGTAAAAAAATAAAAAATCTAAATTAAATGGATAATTATTCAATGATATTATTCAAATGGGTCGAAAAATCTATCTGATACAATGCACTAATAACCCAAATCCATTGATTTTTTTTGGAACTGCCATTTTTAATATGTCTTAAAAATATTCATCTCCATAATTAAAAAAATAATATAAAATATATTCAAAGTGGAGTGTTATATATAATAATTTTTCCATAATATGGTTTATTCCCCATCCCTGGAGTTTTAAGGTTCCTGTGATCACCTAGGGTGGAACTTGTCAAAATCCAAAGCTTCATATTTGTAATCATTGAAGTATATTTTTAATTCCATGTATATATTTTTTTACCCATCCAATATTATAATAAAATTGAGTTTTGTACTTATATGTCAATATTAAACTCACATGGTCATGTTTGGGGTACCCATTCAGGTTTTGTTTTACACCATTCACTACATCTTACCCTTTTCATTTTTAGTGTTTTTTTGGATCTTACAAGTATATTAAACTCACATAAATACTACCATAGACATATAAAATTTATCTCATTGTATCTCACTTGAATAATATGAAATCCTAGATTAAAAATTAATTTCCGTATTTGTTTCCATTCCAATTTTAGGTTACAAAGTCAGACCCAAATCACTTGACCATTTCCAAATAGCAAGTGAATCATTTTTTTCCCAAATGAACCCTAAAATTCATCCTAGTATAAATTTAGTAAAATTATAGTTCTGGGTGTTAAAAAACTAAAATTAAACAATATAAAACCTGTTTATTGAAGTGATTGAGGTTGATAATCAAGGGATTAATCCTAGTTGATCACACTTTATTTATCACATTAAATATGTACTTCCTTTAAATCATTATTCATTCATGATTTCTACATGACCTAAAATATAAACATTCATTAAAAATGACCACTAATAGACAACAACAAAACAAAATTTTTTACATAAGTATCTATTTATAGATGACTTAGGGTTCCTTCTATAATACTTTTATTCTAGTAAAAATAGACAAAAAAATTGACAATATTGATAGTGGGAAAAAATATTCATATTGGTTATCATGTGCGATGAACTCCCATTATCAATCATCTAAAAAATGTTTTTCCCTATTTTATTAAAGATAGTTTATTTATGTATATCCTCATAATTAATATTTAACTTATTTGCTTTCTATGTAACCCTAGGATGAGTTATAACATATTGTACTCCCTTAGCATTTTCATTGACATAAGATACCAAGTCATACTCTAATTATTCCTGGTGATAATGTTTATTTCATAACGGAGTCATGTTAAATAGTATCATATTCATCCTTCTATGAATTTGATAGAAATAATTTAGGATTATTATTTTTCTTTAATAAATGGATATATACCCAAATTTATTGAAATTGAAATAATACTTATAGAATGAATTTCTACTTTGTGTTTAAATATTTGTTTTTATTCTCTTTTTCTAGTTGTGTGGAAATATTTTTCTCATTTCACACATGCATTTTATAAAGAAACATGTTGGGTTTTTTGAATTTATTTTATTTATTAAATAATTCCATGTGATTTTTATTATTAGTGTAAAAAAATATATTCATTGTTAATTGGTTGAAAAATATTTTTTCTTCAATTAATTGAAAATGTTCTATAATGTTACAATTTTATATAGTTTCAAATAAAATATTTATGAATCCTTTTCATTATTCTATGGATTGATCATAATTAAATTTTTTTTGGAATAATTGTAAATTAGTTTTTGGTTTATGAAAATTTTATTTATCTGATAAAAAATATTGTGAATTAATTAAAAAAATGAGTTTTTTAGTTTTTAGTTTGGGTGTGTTTAGACATTAATTTTTTAGAATTAGTATTAACTAAATTTATGATGATATTTTATTATTTTTAATAATGTTTAGTAAAGGTATCCATATAACATTTAAAGGGGTGGACTTCACTATATAAGAAAAGTCACTCACTATAAAGACTATCTAAGGCATACACTACTCAACATAAGAAAATCTCTCTATGTAAGACTAAATAAATGGTGGAAATAATTTTGTATGATAAAAGTTCTCTATGAATAAGATAAATTTTATAAAATATTACTTTAATAAAATAAGTTTATCATAATATGTAAGAATTAAACGGTTTTATTTTAGTTCACATAAGAGTAATCTTGTTAAATACATAAGAGTGTCGAAGTTTTCACAGTGAGAAATAGAGTATCAGACCCCTATTTTACCATTTCATTATAATTAATAAAACAATGTATAGAAAAATATGATTATAAAATTATTGAATATGATTATAAAAGAATGATTCTGAGCACAATATCTATTAATGTGAAACTGATTTATTCATACTAATTTCAAAGAAAACTAATATAGAATTCTTAGGTTAGTTGTTTAATGAATATAGCCTCTCTCGAGAAAATTGATGTTGTAAATATGTAAAACTAGAGTTGATCACTAAAATAAAAATAAATTATGACAATTTCTAGTCATTTACATGGATATATATATATATGGAAAAAAGTTAATGTATGTTATGGAATTGTGGTTGTATGTATTTCTATAGCCACAGGAAAGGCATCTTGTTTCAATAGTGGTTAGGTTTTTTGGTTATATCAATGAACCAAAATACTTGTAGATATATTTTAAAATATAAACACAAGTAAATATCACCCATGAATATAAGAGGTGTATATTTTTATATGTTGAAACAAGTTATTAAATCCTATGGACATATTTTCCCTATCTCTACTTGTTTTATTTCTCATGGAAATAGATTGTAACAAAAATAACTCATTAAATATCTCATTTATTCTTACATTTTCTTCCATAATATATAGATATTATTTATTCATTTGTTCCTAATACCCTCCTCAATCTCCTCAATAATTTGATCTCTTCACCTCTCAATAACTGAATTATCCCATATATATTTAGTTGATTGGTCAAACCCTACTCCTTCCATAATCAAGACCACGTATAATTATTGCATCCAAACCCTTGTCCTTCTATGAACCCTACTCCTTCCTCTCATCAAACTATCACTTCATACATCATCCACATATTTTTTTTATACCCTCTTCCTAAATATTTTTAAGAAACTTATAATTTTATTATTTATCTAGGATCATACCATTTATTTGATTTGTCATAAGTAATATTTTAGATGATTTATTAATTTTTTATTCCTCATAAAATGTCGTTTTTTCTAGTATGTGGTTTATTTTTAAATTGGTTAATGAAATCTATATATGTGTTATGAAATAAAAATATGGTCTCTTAATTTATGGGTGTACGTTTACTAGTTTTTATATAATCATCACTAAAATATGGAAAGATTAGATAATCTACAGAATAGTTTAATTAATTTAATAATTATTTATACGGGATATATTTATACATTTAATGGAATTAAATTATTATTAAATATTTTTGATATGGTTGATTTTTTATTTTTAGTGTTTTGGTGGTTTTTGTAAAGTTTTTCTTTCCTTTGTTGTGTTCATTTAAAGATAAAACCTCTTGTAAATATGTAAAAAAATCATACATATTTCTAAAAATGTTTATAGTGAATACATAAACACAAAAAAATTATTTTTTTTAATTGTTTCACATATTAACATTGAAAAAGATGTAATGTAAATTATTATAAAATATTGAATTCATAAACAATGTTGAGAATTCATATAAAATTTATTATAAATTAAAATATAAAAATTTATTCTGATGAAAGGGTAGAAAGATAAAGTGAATTATCATTGGAAAAATATAACTCATCTACAATAAGAAAACCAAAAAAATAACACCATCCAGTTAAACATAAAAAAAATTAAGAAAAAATATTAAAGAAATTGATATATATTATTAAATATAGCATCTTTTTGTGATTAAATAAATTGGTATTTAATGAAAATGATTTGAAAAGGTTTATATTGTTAGATACACTAAACATAACTTTTTTAAACCTAAGTAGTATAAACTAAAAATTTGGGAACAAAAAATATTTAATGTTAGATATAAAAATATTTTATATAAAAAAATAAAATTTTTAAGGAAAATTATAATGATATTTGATATGAAACATAATGATATTTAATTTAAGAGCCTTAAATAATTGTTATATACCCATAATAAAAATCATTGATCTAATATAAAAAAGGTGTTTTTTGATCTTAGTGGGTTTTTTATAGCTTTACCAGGATTAACACTTGGATGATTTTTATTACTATTGAATCAAGTTTCATACCTTTCAATTTGTATTATTATTTCATATATATGTTTTTTATCTTCATTATTGTTTTTTTTAAGATTCCTCTAGTTTTGTTATATCTATTAAATTATACAATCTATCAAATTAATCATAAACAATAATTCTTATGAATTTATCATATAATATTCCTTATTAAATATTATATGTTGTTTTCATTTCTTTGGTATTTTTTAAAATTGGTTGATTAATTCTACGTAAGGATTTTGAACCAAAAACATGGTCTCATCACAAATGGGTTTTCATTTTTTTTGTTTCTATATAATCATCATTGAAATAATTATAGATCAGATATTCTTATAGGGTGATTAGATTCAATTGCTAAATAGGTTTTTTGGATAAATTATATATTTTATAGAATTAAAATATTATTTATTTTTTATGATATTGTTACTTAAATATTGTTAATGGTTTTGTGGTTTTTTTAATTTGGGTCTTTTTTTGTGTTCATCCAAGGATAATACCTCATATTAATTTTGAAAAATGTGTATCTATTTCAAGTAATGTTTATAGAAAATGAATTAAAACAATAATATGTATATAGGTAATTGTTTCACAAACTATCATTGATGAAGATGTACTACAACATATTTGAACATATATAATAAATAAATACTATAGAGTATGAATAGAAAATTAACTATAAACTAAAATTTATCAATGTACATTGGAGAATGGGAAGAAAGTGAAAGTGGATTATTAAAGTATAAAAGTAATTTAATTGGTATTAGAAAATTGGAAAATAAATTAGTGATATCCTTTTATAAGTAAATATATTTAATGAAAACATAATATGTGTGTGTGTGTTTAAATATAATAAGTTATATTTTCTTTAAAAATGGTAATAAATGAAAATTCATTTCAAAGGTAAGTAGTGTTAGAGAAACCAAACATAATTGTATTAAATATAAGATGTTTAGACTAAACATTAGTAAATAAAAAAATAATTAATATTATATATTATAATATTTCATATCAAATATAAAAATATATAATTATAAATGTAATAGTATTTGATATGAAAAATGATAATATTTAATTAAAATCCATTTAATAATTTTATATAATCATAATCAAAATAATTCTATGAATGGAAAAAGTAGTTGTATGGGCTGGGTGTTTTATTGTGTCTTTCCCAGTTTCAAGTCCTATAGAGCATTTATTACTATTTCACCATTTTTCGTAACATGTACTTGGTCTTATTATATTATTTATGTTTTCTTATTAAATCATCTTCCTATATTCTATTGAATCTTCCTCTTATTTTCTATTATCCCTTGAATCATACATTTTACATGATTAATGTTAAAACTTTATTTCTAATCTCATGAAAATATATTTATCACCTCTATTTATTTTATAGATTATATATTTATAGTGTGTTTATTTGTATCTGGATGGATAGAAGTTGGTTATACAATTTTGATCGGATCACTGATGAGTTTTATAAAGAGTTATAATATTTTTTCAACATTGAATTCAATACTGATTCAGATGGAGTACTAATTAAATACTTGTGTTATAATTATGTTGGAATACTATGGTTAACCCATGAGGATGTGAGTTATTATAACCCTAAAAAGTTTTTCCAGAAAATAAGTGTGTGGTGTAAAAATAGAGAAAATTTTTAAAAAGATACTGTAATTTATTAAGATAAAATGATCGGCATATAAATTTTTATTTCAGATCCATTTCCATTTCTTCACAATATAAAACATAATGTAGATTAGTATAGGTGGAAATAAATATTGGTGTACAAAATTCATCTACTGATCAAAATGATGATGTTGAGTGTCCATATTCGATCAAATTCTAACACTATCAGTATATTCATTATGATCAATAGATAAATATTATTTTCTTGTATCCATTTCCACTTATACAAGTCTACATGATGTATTGGTTTAAGAAAAAAATGAAAACCAATCTGAAATCAAATTTTCTATACTAATCCTTTTAGTTGATTTAATTAAAATCTCATCTTGAACTTTTTCACCATTAGGATACCACATAATATTTTATTGAAACTATTTTTAGTGACATGTTAACTCACTTCCTTATTGTTTAACCACGGTCTTACAATACAATCATAAAATGGGAATTGAATAAAAATTATATCAGAATTAGTATTGAATGAAATGTTCTAAAAATATTCTACCTCATTTTAAAACTAATTAGTGATCTGAATAACGGTGTACATCTAAATTATATCTATTTTGATACAAATAAAAATGCAATACATGAATATCATTAAAATTGACTCGAAATTATAGGTATTGTTTCATGATATAAGAAACATTTTTACAATTATTCCAGTAAAATGTATGACCCAATATGTAAATGATTATTATAGGAGGATCAACAAATCAAGGAAGAGACTACAACACATGCACACCAATGACGTAAAAGGATTTTGTGAGAACCATGTAACTCGACCTGATTTTAACAAATTCTCTCCATGAATTTAACATAATAAATCCATGATAAACACACCATCATGTAAAACTCCTTTTTTATTATCTCAATGATTTTGATTAAGGTTATATAGAAATGATTCAAAAAAAATCATTAAATTTTGTTATGTTTCATATCAAATACTGTTACATTTTACATTCAATACTGTTAATTCTAATATTAAATTTTTTTATATTTAATTATGTTTTGTCTAAACCTAATAAAAATGAATATAGTTATGTTTTATATCTATTTAAATACTACCCTTTTTAATGAATTTTCATTAAAAACCAATTTATTTAATCACAAATAAGATATTATCATTAAAACCATGTATTTATATTTTTCTTATGTTTAAATTAAATATTTTTATTTCTTTAATGATTTTTGGAAATTTATTTTCTTATTTTATCATATTCATCCAAATATTATTTCCTATGATAATCCACTTTTTCTGTCTTCCCTTTATTTAGTATACATTATTAAATTTTAATTCATAGTCAATTTTCTATTTATACACAACAATATATAATAACTCATTCTTTTCAAATATGTTATAGTACATATTCATTAATATCAATTTGTGAAAAAAAAATTGTAAATACATATTGTTGTGTTATTTTATTCACTATAATAACTCCTTGAAGTGAGTAAAAATGTTATAAATAAACTATAGGTGTTACACTTGTATGAACACAACAAAAATATCCAAATAAAAAAACCACCAATCCATTAACAATACTGAATTAAGTCTATCATAAAAAATAAATAATTTATTTATGCATCACCAATAACTATATAGTAAATGAATAAAATTAATCTATGATAATGTCCAATATACCAAGAATTAAATCGTGATTGTATAAAAAACCGTCAAATGATGATCCATCAATCATGAGACCATATTTTGAGTACACAAATCTAACATAGATAAAATCTACCATTTTAAAAATACACCAAAAACTAGAAAAAATAATATAATATTTAATAAGGAATATAATATAAAAAAATCATGAGAAATATTCTTTTTGATTAATCTGATTGAAGGTATTATCTAATAGATGGAAGAAATTACAAGATATTTTTATTAAGGAGGATTCTGTAAAACAAACATGTAAATGATGTATGATTACCAAATGTAATACTTGAAACAAAATGCAACCATAATGAAAACCCTTCCTAAATTGAACTTGTGAAATCCCTAGAAAACCCCCTAGCCTATACAAATCCTTTTTTAATTAGCTTGGTGATTATGCATATGGTTATATAGTAATGATTCCAACCATTTTCAATAAATATTATTATGTTTAACATAAAATAATATTACATTTTTTATTGTATTTTAATTATTGTTATATCTTATATTAAATATTATTATATATACCAATGTTTAGTTTATAAATGTTAGATTTAATAAAGTTATGTTTAGTGTTATTAAGAGTGCATTACTTTTTAAAATATTTTTGTTAAATACTTTAGAAACTCATATTTTTCTTATGTGACTACTATATCATTTTTAAGATAAACAATATAATAGTAATACATTCTTTGATCCAAGGGTTCGGTTCCTTGATAAAATTAGGATCATAAATCACTTATACATAATAAAAAATAAACATTATTTAAATTATCCTTATTTATCTTCCTAGTATCTCTCAAATTCGGTTTAGTTTATGTAATCACCTAAAGATATACATCAAGGAAATGGTTGAGCTAAAATCACTATAAGGTGGGAATAAGGGACATGAAACAATAGTAAATGGGTAATAATAGTTAATATAATCATTTCATAATCATAAGATTATCATCATAATCAAGTGGTAAGAATTTGATAAAGGCATAGAATGTGGAATCTGAATAATAATGAAACATCATAACGTAGTGGTCAAATATCACACATAGTGTTGAATAAATCTACCATTAGGTTCACACAAAACATATGTGAAAAAAAATGTAATATAATAATTGTGAATAAATAAGTAATCATGTTCACTAATAATACACCTAATATCATGTTATATATCACTTTTCTCAATTCATTTTAGGTCTATATAATTCCAGGTCCACCTGTCACATCATAAAATTCTCATATTCATGCATTCCACGTATAATGTATAATAATTCTAGTCATAAAATAACCTGAGGAAAATTAATGTGTTTCATAAAGTATTTTACATACCATACATTATGTAATTACCTTTAGCATTCCCAAATTAATAACAGATATCATAAATTGGCATAAAATATCATTTTTCTTTGAAGAAGTAACATCTTATGTTGAGTTAAAAATGTATATTTTAAAAATACTGACTTATGATAAATCAGTATATTTAGTATAGAATAAATTTAGAAAGTAAAAAATATGTATATCTCAAAAATAATATAAAAATAAATGTGGAATAACATTTTAAGGACATTAGAAGAACAACCATATAGAGAAAATATGAAATACGAGATAACCGGAAAACTAGGATTTTGATATCAATAATCCCCTTACCATAAATTCTTCTTTATATTTTCAATTTTACACCTCATGTATAATAAATATTTATTTATTAAAAAATGTCACCCAAAGGGAATTATGTTAATTTATCACACTACTAATAAATCATAATTTTTGGATTCTATTTTATAATTATATTATTTTTTATATAAATTTTTTTGATATTATGTTTTCATTAAATTATCTCATCGGGTTCTGATTTGAGTATTTTATATAAAGGATATTTATAAATAACTACATTTAGTTCCCGAACTATAAGATAAATATATATTTATAAATTTATATATCATAAATTATTCCTTATAATCCTTCAAAAGAATATAGATTATAAAAGTTTAGGAAACATCTTCGTTGGTGGTTAATCAACAGTTAATAAAACATTATCCAAAGAAGATAAGTATTAAATTTAAATACATTTTAAATATAATTTTTAAACTAGGTTAAAATAATTACAATATTATTAACATAATGTTTCAATATTCTTAGAATATTTTTTTAAAGGATTTTTGATAATGGATAAGAGTGGAGAAAAATGAGAGAAGAGTAGATAAGAACATACTCTTTTCTTAGTGTTGTTACTCTTATACAGCACTAAAATCCCTTGATGCTTAAATTTGGTTTGTTCAATAACATACAAATAAATTATAAGAGAATTGAGAGAGTTAGTTTTGGTAGATATTTGGATTTGATATGTGATGTAAGAGTGGTTTTTAGTGGGGATGGAGAGGGGTAATTTATACTTGAGGATAGGGCTATTTTTAGGATAAAATATTGAATGAAATATAATATCCAAGGTAAAACTTAGAATAGAAAAAAAAAATTGACATTAAAAAATATATTCGAATAAAAAAACATGACTTAATTACTTTGAATCACATTATAATTAGAAAATATTCTTTTAATCAAAAGTAAAGGATAAATTTTCAAGTAAAAAATGTTTATTTAAAGGGACACTTTAGAGTTTTAGGCTTTAGAAATTAACTTTTTGGTTGGAAAAGTTTGTTTACTTTTTTAAAATAAACAATTTATGTTATTAAATTAATTTTGGTCTAAATTAATCATTTCAGAATTTATTAATTCATTATTTAATCATTATTATTTCATAAAAAATTAGGTATTTTAAATATCGTTTTTTTACAATTCACATAAAAATTGTTGATTCACCAAAAAATACCAAAAACCAACCCTATGATAATTTTGATATGATGATTCTAAAAATGAAATTAATTTTATCAAAATAATTTTCTAACATGATTATTTTTAATTTTAAATATAAAAAATTATATAATTTTTTAAAATACATTAAAATACCAAATATTAAAAGTGTTTTTATGTTTAATTTGAGTATTTTATCTTGATATTTATTTTATGGAATTGTAATAATTTTATTTTACGATTTAATTCATTATAAAATTGTATATATTTTATTTTATTATTTTGATGTAAATTAATATTTTCATTGTCATGTTACAATTTGAAATAGTCAAGTTACTGTTCCCAATGGCCAGGTTACTTTTAGAACAGTCACACTACCTTTTATAAATACCTCTTTATTTCATCATTAATTATTGACTATAATTCTTCCCAGTGGTCTAGATATTCATTTTCTAAGATGTTTATTAGTTTACTAATATTATGTTTCTTTTCAAAAGTGTTGTTCATGGGGTGGTGATTCTAGCATATTAGAAGGAACCAAATTTTTGCATTCTAATTCTCTTATGTTATATTTTATGTCCCATTGTAATGTTTGGTATTTTCATGGGTTCGTTTACTAAAAACTATAAAAATATATGTTAGTGAGATAACATTTTTTCAGTTTCTCTCTGTGTTTTATGTTTATAATAATATATAATATAATATAACTCATGTTTATTTTTTAAAAAAAAATGTAACATATAAACTCTAGTTCAATACATTCTTCTACCATTTATAATTTTCAACCCTAAAATTTGAAATATTATTATCTATTAATAATAAATGAGTGTAATTTAGTTATATTATATCCTCCAGTTATCAAGTTGGCTCTTCATATTTATGGTTTTAACACAAAATCTTGACAAGGTGAGTTTTCTTATTGCACTAAACTTCCATTCTATGTTCTAAGATATTCACCAGTGTCTCTTTATAAGAGAGTTCAATCATCAATTGTACCACCTCTATATTTATAACATCTGAGGAATCAGGTATATATTTTATCATAAGTGTTATTAGGAAAACATCAAGAACATGATTTGTGTTTGGTGGAAGTTCTAGCTGATATAACACTACTTCTTGGCGATCAAGGATCTCAAAGGGGATGTTGTACCTAGGGATAAGATTCCATTGCATTCCAAACCACATGAATATCTTACATAGTGATATTCAAATGAAAACATTATATATATCTTCAAAATCCATGTCCCTTCAATGGTTTTCATCATATATATTTTTTCAACTCTGAGTATCTTTTATATGTTGCTTTATGGATTAAACCTTATTTATAATCTCATGCACAAGATTGGGTCTAAGTAGCCTTTAATTGCCAACTTCATCCCAACAAGTATAAGTTCAAGATATCATTTCATATAGAGCTTTATATGGTGACATTTGAATACTCATGTGGATGCTATTATTGTATGAGAACTCGAAAATGAGGTATATTAATCACATCCATATTTAAATTTCATTGATTGAAATCTCATTATCATGTATCAGAATCATCCTTTTATATTTCTCAATGGTTTGGAAATGATAAGTCATACTAAAATTCAATTCGGTATTCAAAAATATTTGAAGACTTATTCTAAATTTAAAAGTGACCCTTGGATAATAATTAGAGATGATCAAATGTGGTTCCCCATTTAACCTCACCACTTCCCTCATGTATATATTTTCATGTTTTTTAAGAAGGAAATATTCCTAAATAAATATGAAGTGGGAATTTTTGGTGACTTGATCCACCAAAATCCATATCGCATTTCTTCATTTGGATGTCTTCGATAAACCTAAGAAAAAATCCATTATGATGTTTTTTCATTTCTATATGGTTATGGTCAATGGTTTTATAATACTCTTAGACCTATATCATTCACCTTTAACATATGAACATACCAAGAACTTTTAAGTGTAGTTATTGATGTCATTTATCGTGTTGTCCCACCAGAAGTTTTCCCAATGATCATAGTGCATCATGGATGTTACCTGATGGATAGGGAAATATGAGATTTGTGCATTATCTAATAGATATATCTTTATCTAAGGTGAAAACGGCCCACATATTATAAATCTAAAATAAATTATTCCATATTAATCAAATTGGAATTTATGAATATTCCATTCCTATACCTCTTCCACGTGCTTTTGAGACTCTAGATCATCCCTTTATGCCTATTTTAGATTCTCTGGGAAAGATAGTTAGGAAATAATCTTGGTAAGTTATAATGTATTCAATATCAATATGATTTCAAATCCACACTTTACATATCCCAGAATATATGGTCATTCTCAATCCACTTCATGGATAGTGCATTAGGTTCTTTTCTAGCTAAGACCATTAGATACCTTATTTACCACTCCAAGATGGTATTGAGTAGAGTTATCATAGTATTTGATCAGCTTTATTCATATTAATTGATGTTTTCTGAGCTCCATCTATATGAACATTTAATTTAGAATATTTTAATATGTATATATGTTCCACTTCTCACCATAGAGGTAGTGACACCAAATCTTGAAGGTGAATATCACTGTTTCTAAATCTATATCATACATAAGGTAAAAAATTTCATGTAACTTCCTCAATCTCGATTTATAGGCTATAAATTTATCATTCTTGAAGATTAAATAATCCAGTACTTTTATTAATCATCACTATATATCACAAAACCATCCCCACTTGATGGTAGTGTGAGTAATGATGTAGTTATTAGTCTACTCTTGATATCCCCAAATCTTTACTCACATTCATCCATCCAGACATTATTTACCACATTCCATGTTATCTTCTTCAGTGGGATAGAAAATCATGAGTAATATTTCACAAAACTTCATTATTATCCAACAAAGATAAAAAAACTAAGTATTTATGTGACACTAGTGGGTTTTTCCAATTTCTTAATTACCTTTGCCTTTGAGGGATCACAAAAATTTTATCACTTATGATCATGTGCCTCATGAATGGGACATTCCTCATCTAAAAGTTGCACTTTCTCAATATAGTACACATTTATCCATTATTATTGTTTCTAAAACAATCCTTAGTTTCTCTTCATGTTACTTATTTCTCTTGGGGTAAATGAGAATATTATCAATAAATACTACCATAAAAATTTTCAAGGTAGTCTCTAGAGACTCCATTCATCAAATACATGAATATTTTACATTATTTTTAAAGTATGAAAGGTATCATTATGAATTAATACGAACCACACAATGTATATAAAACTATATTATGAAAATAATATTTCTACTTGTTCATCTTATGATATCCATATTGAATATACACCTTTGTTAAGTACTGATCTCATCGATATTGATCAAAAAATTCATCAATACTTGGAAGGGGATACTTTTTCTTAAGGATGATATTCTTGAGATCTTGGAAATAGATGTACATCCATATTTATCCATTATTTTAATTGAAAATGACCATGGATGCACCCCATAGAGATACACTGGGGCATATAAAACTTTGTCCAAATAATCTTGCAACTTCTTCTTTGCCTACTATAGTTTGAACTGGTTCATCCTATATGAGAATTTGGATATAGGAATGGATCTAGGTAAAATATTTATTAATAAATAAACCTCATGATATAGGGTAAGTCTTGTTAAATCTCCGTCAAATTCATCAGTTTATTCCCTTAAAAATGGAATTTACTGATGTTTAGTTCTTTCCGTTGACTCAACCATTTATGAATGGTATTCTTCATCATATTGAATTATCACCCACCCCATTGAGGTAATTTCTAAATGGTATTCATGATATCCCTTTATTTTATATAGGATCATTGGATGGTTTAGAATATAGAAATAGATTTCCTTTTCTTCATAATTTATTTAAGCTCTATATAACGAGATATAATCCATTAGCAGTATAGCATCAAACTCCACCAAGGTAAGGATTACGATATCTTCTAGAAGAATATTCCTACATGAAATAATAGGAGAAGAGTGAAACACTTGGGTTTAATTGATGATTTCATGGGGTTTTTTATAGATATCACTACTTTGAGGTCTCTAGGTTTTGATTCCAGAGTTCTTGAAAACATACTAGATAAAAAAGTAATGTGTAGAATAATAATCAAATAACATTTTTTCCATTATAATGTAAATAGTAAGTGCAACTTATATGTATTCATGTACATGTTACACCTAATTAGTAATGATAGAATAATATTTCACTTAATCCTTTAGAAATGGTGGTTGATGACGTTGATTACCCTTAATTACCTATGGTTTAGTGCACTAGTTTTCATAGAGACCATTCCCCCTAATATAGAAGAATTGAACCATGGGAAATTCCTTCTTGTACTATATCATGTTGGTAAAGTTTTTTAGGTTTCTTCAACACTCACGAGTTTGGTGGCATTCTCTCCAACAATTGAAGAAATTCCATGTCCCTTTGAGGAAAATACCATGATTCTTCTTTCCACATTTTTAAAATATGGGTATATGGATAATCTTTCCTCCCTTTTTATTCGACCATCCATCTTAAAACCCCATATCTAATTTCTTATCTCAATACTCATGATACCATTATCCAAACTCAATCTTTACATTGAGAGCACATTGAACTACTTATTCATAAATCTGAAATTCTCAAATGGATAAATACATTTGAAGGATTGGTTTTAAACCACTATAGAATTTATATATTTTTCTATCATTGATGATAAAAACATGAGTTATATATTGAAAACCTTATGATAGCTTCCTTTTAAGTCATGGATGAATCTCCCTACTTTTTTTAATATATAGTAATTTACAATCCATATTTGATCAAAGAGTTCATGGTAAATACTTGTTAAGAAATAAATTCTTAATGAATTCCCACTCATATTAGTATTCTTTACAAACTCCCACTACTGATCAGCCTATCCATCAAAACAATAGATATCCAATGTGACTTTCACTTTATTAAAATAGTGTATCACTAAAAATATATTATCTATTGAGTTAAAACACTATTTCATAAGAAGTGGATTATAATCCCTCCTAAATGTCAGTGTTTTTTTCATATAAAGGACTCGATGGATGTTTTATAATTCTTAGGTGAAGGCAGATATTACACATTATTCAGGTTATTGTTTATATTTTGAGACATCTAGGTAAGCATATCCATGAAGATTTAAACTCCACCTCCAAAGGCATTGGGGATGTTATTTAGAAAATTGTTTTATTATACTCACATGGTTTATTGGTCTAGTTTCTCTTTGTTACCATAACTTAATAAAATAGAAATTCTTTCAAAAAAATTTATGTCAAAAAATCATGAATAAATAATTTACACCTATTCACAAATTAAGTCTAAATTCATATATTATGGGATACATATGTTTATCCGTTATCTAAAACATTTCCCCTAGAATCATACACTTAAATCCTTTTCTAACAATAATAATAATAATTTTTATAGTTATTTTCCATTAATATTGGTATGTATTTCTTATTAACCAAAACATATCCCCTAGGAGTGTAAAACATGGTGTTTATCAAGGCCTCTTTTTTGTACACTGGGTGATGAGTGATTCAATTCTCAATGCACTCTTTTTGAGATTATTATAACTAGATAAAACTATATATGATCCATATTCAATTATTGTATCATGATAAGGATACCATATATTAGAAACCACACATGATTATACTTTAAAAAACATTGTATGTTTACCTATACATATACACATCCTTATGGTTTTCAGTAACGTTTTCTAATCCTAACTTAAAAATTATCTAAACCATCTACTGATACCAACTATAGAGACCTAACTCTTTATTACACATGTTGGATTCATCATGTTTTAATCATGTTTTAATGATCACAAATCCTATACATCCGTTAAATATTGTTAATCCTATTTAAACTATCTCAAATCATGTGTAGAGATGGTTAGTTTCTTTGTGCTTTAAATAAACATACTGAAGATCTTAATTCCTATAAATCATGTTTTATTATTTAAAAATATATTTAATTTGTTTTAAAATGAATTTATTTTATGAATGATCCCATCTAATTAATTTGGTGAATATTACTACTTAAGTCTGTATATAGATTTTTGGATAAGTTTGAGAAATCGTGAGACTTAAACTGGTTCAGGATTTCTAGAAAATTACCTAGACTCTGTGACCCAAACACCATGATTAGAAACTATGACCAAACACCATGACCAAACACGGTGACTAGACATTGTGACCAGACACCATAACTAGACACCATGACCAAACACCATGACCAAACACTGTGACTAGACAGTGTGACAAAACATCATGATCCTAACATTGCATAGGTGCTACTGGTTTCTAATCCCAATACAATTATGCCATCATGATTGTCTCATCGCTCAAAGGAAAATAATATGATATTATTTTCTAGTGACACTATTTTCAAGTGATATTGTTTCTAGACAGACTGTGACACCATTTTTTAATCTGTTTTGTCATTTTCATTTTATTTTCTACTTGTCATATTTGAGTCATTTAAAGAAACTGACATAATTAATACCTATTTGTAGAAATGTCACCTGATAGTATGAGGTACGAGGAGTATAATACATGCATCATATCAGCTCCAACATGTACACCCACAATTAATAAGGAAGACTAATTGAGCTGCAAAATATACAGTGGTAGAATAGTAGATGTGCGAGAAACGTTTTTGAAGAGAACTGATACATGAAACAAGATACATATGAAAAACCGACAAATCATTCTCGAATCAAAAGACTAGAATACTGTAGATCATATCCAAGAACATATTCCCAATACCAACTCCACGAAGAACACGATATAGATCTATCTAGAAGCCATATCACCAGACTTGCGATACTCTGTTTCTTGTAAGAGGACTCAATACTTACATCTACTTCATCCTATAAGTCCAGAGCTGCATAGAATAACACTTAAAGCACTTCTAACCTTATCTCATCATCTTTTCCCAATTTTGTATTATTTTAGCTTTCAAGTAGTTTGTGTCTGTATGTATTAAAAACACACATTGCCTCTAGCATTAAACTGAAGGATACAAGATATCCTTCCTCTCATATCTTTTTACATTTTTTACTCCCATGGATAAGTTTGGAAGAGGCCCATGTGTGACTCGGTAGTTTATACCCATGAAGAACTATGGAAGAGGTCATGTGACCTGGATAGAATTGTGCATTGTTATTTACCCCGATCTAGGGTGTGGATAAAATTTTATTAATATAAACTGCTTGGTGGCATGTGATCAAAAAGTGTAGTGGATTAGATCTCATCTTGAGATTGAACCACTTGTTTTATCTACTGTGTTTTTTAATTTAGTTTTTTTCTATTTTTCTGTATAATTCAGAAATCACTACATTTTACTTTGATAGTTAATCTTGGATAGAAGTTATAATTTTTTTGTCTTATTACAATAGATTCAAAAGTATTTTCAATACCTTGTACTGATATTACTGAGAATTATTCAATCTTCTGAGAGGTTATTTGAACTATCAAACATTTATAACCATATTACCTTGACTAAATGCGCTGTATATATTTTTATTTTTGAAAATTTTAAGAAAACATTTCAATATAAATTTTTATAGATACTCAATTCACCTCCCCCCCCCCCCTCTTGAGTACTCTACTAGACCAACATTTTGTATCAGAGGAGTGTTTATTCCTGTTAAGACTTTTTTTAAAACTATTAAACTGTGATTTTAGTTGTACTTTAATGGTCTGTAAATTTCTATTAATTCTAAATTTATAGCTCTTTAAAAAATATTTCTTTATCATGGAAAATAGACTGGAAGGGGATACAAAAAACAAACCACTATTCTTTAATGAAACTAATTATTCCTAATGGAAAATATAAATTAAAATTAATTTAGAAAGTATTGTATTTGAAATTTGGTCTTCAATTATAGATGAGTATAAAATTATTTCCACTGATCAGATTATATGGGATAACCCAACAAAGACTACCTACAATAATAATTACAATGCCATGATTTATTTATATTTCTTTTTAGGAGATGAGGAATTTAACAGAATATTTGTAGGTAAAACTGCCCATGATATTTGGGATACATTATGTATTTCACATAAAGTAACTTCTAGTGTGAAATAAATGTGACTCAATACGTATACTATTAAATATCAAAACTTTAAAATGAAGCCTGATGAGCCTATTTTTGACATGTATCTTTGGTTCAACAAATTGTTAACACGTTGATTTCTCTTGGAAGAGAAGTTACTTCCAAAGAAAAAATCATGAGGATTCTCTGATGCCTACCTGATAGATAGAGAGGAACATATGTCTCTTTTAGAGAGTCATGTGACATAAAAATATTACCTGTCAAGTAACTCATTGGAAAACTAATGATGTATGAAGTGGAGCTAAAAGACAACAAGTAAGAGGAGGATGAACCCAAAAGAAAATTTGTTGCATTCAAGACTACCGCCTCAAAACACAAAGAAAAAGAGAAACTACAAGTCTCTGCAGAAAGTTCCAGCAGTGAACAATCATCACCTAGCAGTGATAATGGGATGTCTCAATTATCTAGAATGTTTAAGAAATTTTACATGAAGAAGAAATATTTTAGAAATCCTAACTTCAAAAGAATATATGATCAAAAGGGAAGCTAGAAGAAAGATTTGAAAAGAAGTGACAATTATGATGAGATAGTATGCTATAAATGTAAGTGAAAGGGACATATAAAGTCTCAGTGTCCCAATATCAAGTATAAAAATAAATATGACGACAAAGATAGAAATTATAAAAATGCATTGAAAGAAACATGGAGTGCTTCTAAGGATACTTCAAGTTACTTGGAATCTTCACATAATGAACATGCAAACAAATCCAATATGTGTTTTATGAAAAACACATCTGAGGTAACACTATAATCTCCTATACACAATTATTATTATTCTAGAGATGAAAGTGATTCTAAAAATATGTCTAATAAATAAATGTTTGAGTACTATAATATGCTTGAAGATACATGTAATAAACTGAAATATAAATATATGTCTTTAAAGAAATATCATGCTCTTACCTCAACTTTTAAATATGAACATACTATAGAAATGGAGTAAATGTTCAGTCACACAAATAAAACAAAGGACTAAATATATTTAATGATTAATTGAAAAAGGACCTTGAAAGGTTTACTAATGGTAAAGATACCGTGGTATAAATGCTTGGTAAACAGGATTCCCCTAAATACACTACTGTTATTGGCTATCAACCTAGTAAAATAAATTTTGGAAGAACCAATTTTGTTTATAAATCTTGGACATACATATTTATTCCTAGTTCTGGAAAACATTCTACTAGTTCAAATTATGATACACTCTCTACTGTTTCAAGCTTTTTTGGACCAAATAGAGTTTATTTTTCAATCACTTTACATAATTCATATAGGAAACCTATGAGGCATACGTGGGTTCCTAAAGCACTAGTCACTAATATTATTGGACCCAAAAAAAATTTGGGTACCATAGTATATTTTTATTTGATTATTTTGTATGAAATTTTTTTTAAAGATCTCCTATAAAATATTATGGTTCTTGGATAGTGGTTGTTAAATACACATGAAAGGGGACAATTTTTTCTTCAAGAACATAATTAAAATTGTTGGTGGACAAGTCACCTTTGGTGACAATGCTAAAGGAAAGATAATTAGCCTTGGCCAATTCGGTAACTATAACTCAGTCTTAATTTCTAAATTACTTTTTTTTGATGGACTGAAATATAATCTACTAGGTACTTCACAAATATGTGGTGATATATTTCATGTAAATTTGAAAATGATACTTCAAAAGTTTTTAATTATAAAAATGAATTAGTATTTTCTGTGCTGAGAAATGAAAATGTATACTCTGATGACATAGATTTTTTAGTTTCTCAAAATTCTTCATGTTTAAGTGTATTTCTCAAGGAGTCTTGGATTTGATATAAAATACTAGGGCACTACAATATTCACTCCCTGAGAAATATAACTAGAAAAATTTTAGTCAAAGACCTACCCAAACATGAGTTTCCAAATGATATAGTGTGTAATCCTTGTCAAAAGGGAAGGCAATAAAATATTTCCTTCAAACCAAAGAAATAAGTCTCAACTTATCAACCTTATTAATTGGTTCCCATGGATTTAATTGGACCATCTAGAGTTTCTAGTTTAAATAGGAAGCACTATGTTTATGTTCGTGTAGATGAATTTTCAAGATATACTTAGATTTTCTTCTTGGCTCAAAAAAGGGAAGCATGCTCTCATTTCACCAAATATGATAAAACTATAGAAAACCTTAGGGAACTTAAAATTATATCCTTAAGAAGTGATCATGGTCGTGAGTTTGAAAATCAATATTTTTAATCCTTTTTCTCACAAAATGGATATAGTTATAACTTCTCTTCCCCTAAAACACTTCAACAAAATGGAGTTGTAGAAAGAAGAAGTAAAACCTTGCAAGAGATTGCTATCACCATTTAGTGAATATGAATTTCCAATTTATTTATGGGTTGAAGCTATAAATACAATATTCTATATCATTAATAGAGTTATGATTAGACCCGTTCTTAAAATAACTCCATATTAGTTATGGAACAATAGAAAACCCAAAGTATGCTTCTTCATTGTTTTTTGGTTGCAAAGTATATATCCTTAATACAAAGTAAAATATTGAAAATTTTTCATCCAAGAGTGATGAGAGAATTTTTCTAGTATGTACAATCTCTAGTAAATCCAATAGAGTGTTTAGAAAAAAGAACTAAATCTGTGATAGAATCTATCCATATCAAGTTTTATGAGACAGATACACATGATCCTAAGACCTCTCTAGAGAACTTGGAGGATGATATGTCAAATCTATACATCAATGCTAAACAATATAACCATCTTGTAAAGTAATCTGTGAAAACATTCAAATCTATAAATCCTCCATATTCAATTCATAATTAACATAAACCTATTGTTGAACAAGAAATCACTAGCCCCTCTTTTTTTAGATCTGTTAGAACCTTAAGAACCATCCTTTAGATGTTTTGTGGGAGATTTAGACAAAGGAACTCAAACAATATCTTCTCATAAAAATCAGGTTGAACATCAATTTTTCTTATCACAACTTGAACCTAAAAATATTAATGATGCTATCAATAAAGAGTTTAGGTTTATGGCTATGTAAAAAAGAAAATAATCACTTTAAAAGGATCAAATTTTGAAAATGGGTTGATAGACCCAAAGAACATTTACCTTAGGCACTAAGTGGGTGTTTAGATATAAGTTAGATGAATCTAGTAATATATTTAGAAACAAGACTAGTTTAGTTGCACAAGGCTATAGTCAATAAGAACTAATTGACTATGAGTAAACCTTTGCACCTGTAGTTATACTTGAATCCATTAGAATTTTTATTGATTATGTTTCACATCTGAATTTCAAGCTATATCAAACGGATGTTAAGAGTGAACTCTTAAATGGGTATATAGTTGAGGATTTATTTTTTGAACAACCCCCTATTTTCACAAATCCTCACTTTCCACAATATTTTTTCAAATTATCGAATACTTTTTATGGTTTAAAACTAGATCCAAGATCTTGGTATGATAGATTAAGTCATTTTCTAATATTCAATGGTTTTACAAAGGGTATAGTTGATTCTAACTGTTCTTTGAAATTAATTTCCAATGGTGTTTTAGTAGTTCATGTTCATGTAGATTATATTATTTTTGGATCTTCAAAAAATTATTTATGTATTGAATTTTCTAAAATGATGCAGAATAAATTTAAAACGAGTCTAATGGGTGAACTAAAATTATTTCTTCGATTCCAAATCATTAAAAAAGAAGATGGTATTATTTTTAAAAAAATAATATATACTAAAAATATTCTAAATTTTTTTGGATTTGATAAAACTAAATGTAGTGATACTCCAATCAATACTACTTCTAAGATAGATCTTGATGAAGATGGAAAATCTATTGATCAAACCACTTACAGAGGAATGATTGGAAGCTTACTCTATATAACTTTTAGCCAACTTGAAATTATGTTTAGTGTTTGTATTTTTTCTCATTTTCAATCAATTACTAAAGAATATCATTGAAATGTTGTTAAAAGGATTCTTAAATACCTAAAACATACACCCAATCTACGACTATTATATCCCAGAGAACAATAATTTTAGTTAGTTAGTTATTCTGATGCTGATTTTGGTGGTTGTAAGTTAGATATAAAAAACACCTCTGGAACATGTCACTTTTTAGTCAAGTCACTAGTATCATGGGGTAGTAAGAAACAAAACACTATTGCATTATCTACTTCCAAAGCTAAAAACACAGTTACTGGTAGTTGTTGTGAACAAATTTTTTAGATAAAACACACATTATGAAATTTTGGATAGAAATTCAGGCATGTACCTATAAATTGTGACAATACAAGTGCAATTAACATCTCAAAAAATCTGGATTCACACTCTAGAACAAAACATATTGATGTAAGACATCACTTTTTAATAGACCATTATCAAAATGGTGATATCACTTTGGAATTAATTGGAACTAAATATTATCTTTATGATATATTCACCAAACCATTAAATTCTGAAAGGTTATATTAAATCATAGAATAATTATGGATGATAAATCTTAAGTAGGAAGTGTACTATTTTACAATTTATTGTTTCACAGTTTACGGCTTCACAAGTCACTGTCTAAAGATCACTGTATTAAGATTACTATCTAACTCTTACAGTTCTATAGTTTATTGTCTTTCACTTAATGTCTAAAGTATTATAGTCCTACCGTGTGGAGACACACAGTAAAGGTGACAACGTGAAGACCTATTCTGGTCTCACTGTGAACACTTGTTCTGATCACACCAAAAAGACACTTTTTTGTTTTATTTGTATTTTATTACCTGTATCATTGTGTTAATTATTTTATTATATTCACCCCATGCTTCTGAATTTGTGACACTTGAAATCCCTAATTTATAAAAATCAAATGTCTTTCACTTTGTTCTTCATTCGAGATTTCTTCTCTCAAACCTAAAAACCTTCTCTCTCAAACTATAAGACAACCTTTAATCCTCCATCTCTCTCTCTCGAACCTCTTGTTAGATTCCCATAATTAAGATCCCATCTTATTCAATGCCTAAAAATCACAAATCTAATAAGAAAGTGAAAAGAGCACTGAATGTAGTACCTAAAGGACCACTGAACCCAAACCTTATTGATAGAATAGTGGTACCAGAAAAGGATGTCTTCCCTAAATGTTTACTGTCAAGTAATTATTTAGTGTTTAATGTATTAAAAGAATAGGGATGGCTATATTGGTTCACAAAAGAAACAAGTCTAATTTATCTGAAGCTTAATGCTCAGTTCTATCAGTTTTTCTAGTTCTATTTTGATACAGAAGATGGTTTTTTTGTTAGAAGCTAGATTAATGGCCAAAAATCCACTTTTTCCTCAACATTATGGGCTACATGACGTGGGTTACCTCATGAAGAAATTTTTTAGGCCTACCAAAGAGTTCCTCCTCCCCTATTTGATATCTTTTTTGGAAGAGGATTTGGGAAGCTTGACTAGAAACAATAAGAATAGAAGAGCTATTGCTATTGCGTTAGATGGTGAAACTATATTTTTATTTAAGTTTATTCAGAATCTGATTAGTCCAGGTAATGGAGATTTTGTTACCCACAAGTATCATGTGGTATTTTTTATACATATAATGAATAATGGAAACAATATTATCCTAAGAAATTATGTTATAATTCATATGTGTGATTTGATTAACACTACCTTAAAGTCTAAATCCTTGTTCTACTCAAGGTTAATCAATTTTATGCTATAAGATAAAGGAATTGTTAGAACAAATGAAGAAGTCATCAAGAATTATGAATTCTATATCTCAAAGGTTATAGTCAAAAGAATTAAAATCAATTGGAATCCCTGGAGAAAGTCCTGGGAGGAGTATAATGAAATGGTATATGAAAAGTTTAATCTGTTTGATAATCCTTAAAAACATAAAAACATTTATGATCCTGGTTTGGAACCAGATGAAATTGATGACTATCATATTGAAGAGGATGAAGAAGAAGTTTTTTCACCTATAGAATAAAATTTAATGGATAAGGAAGATAGTGTACCTGTTCCACAAGATACAGTTGAGAAGAAATCCCATGTTCCTTAAAGAAGTATTGATTTGAAAGAAAAACATGATTCTGAAAAAGAATTTATTGTCAATGTAGGATAAGAGACTATTCTTGAGAATCCTTTATAAGAATAATATTCTACTGATAAACATGATGCGGTTGAAGAACTTTTGGAAGCACGAGCTAATTCTGATGTTATCCTATCTGCCGAGGAAATAATGGAACAACTCTTCTAGCTGGTTAGAAAAGAAATGGATGAAAGTATTAGAGATGATCCTTTAGAACCGAATCAAGGAATTGAATCTCTTAGTCCTGTGATAGATTTACTTGTTGAGGAAAGTAGCACCCTAGTCTAGAAAGTGTTGAAATTATTAATCCAGTTGATCAAAGCACTATGGATACATGGTATAAGTTCCCTAGCTACTTTTATGTGAATGATAGAAAGGAAGCCTCAGTTAAAGGTATAGACTTATCTACTGTGTTTTAATTGAAACTGGTCAATTATATTAATGTAATCTCTTCCAAGGAACCATATCCTATCTCAGCTCATGTTCCTAAACCTTCAAAATAACCTCCTCCCTTCGTAATTCATAGTCTTTTTAAAGCATTTGGAGCTAGATTATTGGCTGGAGTTGAAAAGATCATGAACACACCACCTTCTCCTACAATAAACCTAACTGAAAGAGATGTTTTCATACTGTTAGAGAAAATCATATGAAATATTCAGCCAAAAATTATCCATGAAATTCAATAGGTCGGAATTGAGAAAAAATAGCTAAGTGATAAAGTGAAGTCTCTTAGAGGTAAGGTTGAAGATATGAAAAAAATCAGGCAATCAGGACAAGCTCCTGTTGCTCATCCAATTTAGGATGTTAGTGGTCAGATTCCATAGGAAGTGTAAAGACCAATAATTTCCCTGAAATTTTTTTTTCTTAAATTCATGTGAATTTTATGAGTCCGTGAAAACTGACGGCGCGTGATTCTGAGGCCTGGTATTCCTGGAATTAATTTCTGAATTTTTGTTCAGGTACGTTCAGTAAACGTACGAGCGGGTTCTTATAACTTATGAACCAGTACTCATGATTGAAATATGAGGTCACTGTTGAACTCATAGTGTCGGTATTCTCTTAAGAAGACTTTCACCTCGACGGCAGATGGTCTGGAATAAAAGATAGTTTTTGGGTTTTTTGTGGAATGATAAAATAAAATAAGTGCATGTCTTATTTTATTTTATTTTTTATAACCACCATGTGGAGGTTAAAGGTGGGTACCACCACACCTTAACCACCCATAAGATGTTATAGAGTTGTGGCCCACCCAAACCTAAACTCCTCTTCATGTTTAATTTGGTGGGGACCTCGCGAGGTTATAACTTATTGAACTCCCCATTAAGTGGGGAGAAACCCTTTGACCTCCCCACTTTAAGGTGAAAAATACACTCAATTATTTATTTGAGCATCAATTAATTAATTTTAATCTTTTGGAATTATGTTCCAAAGATTAAATATTACATAATATTAATCTATTATTTGGTTGGAATTTTTCTTGGGAGTGGGGAGAACTTGGGTGAAGGCTCCCGGTGAAGAACACTCCAACCGATGAAGAACACTCCAACCGACGAAGAACGTAGACCTCGATCCCGACTTCGACTTCCTTCTTCAAAACCTCATCAACATGGGATCAATTTCTCTACAACGAATCAATGTCTTCCTTTCAGTGACTTCGTCAATGATCAATAAACAAAGTTAGGGGTTCAAACTTTGTTTTTATCCTCGTTCTTCTTTATCCATCATGGTTTAGAATTCTAAGCCTCTTGATATCACCCTAACACGGAGGGTGCGGGCCGAAAAAACATGGGCTGACCCCTCTGACTTCTTTGTGGAATTTCATGCTAAATGTGGAATGATTCTGAAATGAGTGTTACCCATCAACAATGATTACGGATCGAAGGTGACGTACTGAAAAGTGTGCGGCTTCATTTGGAATGAGAATTGGGCCACCAGAACTCATCTGGTGACCCACAGAAAGTTTTTCAACAGATTGAGCGACAATCGTCACCGCATGGATGGTGGAGGTGCAACTGTGCCACCGCATAAGTAACCTGCACCCGACAGACCACGGTGGGGAAGCGATGGCCGACGTAAGCCCAGCCGTGAAAGAAACCGGTGGCCCGAGCTGTCGGGTCGTTGGAGAAGGGGCGGCACAATAGCGTCGTGCGGTGAAGCACAAGGGGGCCACGGGCCCTAGCTGCAAAGGTGAAATGGTAGCCGGCGCAAGGCCGACCATGAGGAATACTGGCGGCCTGAGCTTCCGGGTCGCCAGAGGAGGCGTGGCGCAACAGCGCCGCGTAGGAGTCGGCTGGCCGCTCGGCTAGCCGGGGGGAGCGGCACCCACCTCTGGGTCCCACGTGATGCAAATTGGTGCCACATGGCACCTTTTTGTCTCCCACCCAAATGGAATAGATATTCAAGATTTCCAGGGCATATGGATACCCCCTGGATGCAGCTAGGGTGGACCCCGTGGGCCGCCAGGCCGGACACAGCGCGGGCCGCCTGGCCAGACCCAGCACTGGTCGGGCCACTAGTGTGGGTCGAGTCGCCCACGCAGGTCGGGCTGCCCTTAAGGGCTGGGCCATCCCGGTGGACTGGGTCGGACCCGCGGACTGGGTCAAACCCTAGTCCGGACTCGGGTCGGTCCGACTGGGCCAGACCGAACCCGAACCCGTTTTTGGCCTATTTTCACTCTTTTTCCCATAACATGAGCTACGAGCATCCGATTGTTGAAAAATCTACGGTGATGGAAACCTTGGAAGGAGATGGTTCTTTTGGTATACCCCACTCAAGGATTGTACACAATTGGTGTACGGTCGAGTTGGATTGAACTTAATTCCAACCGGGCCCTCTGAAGGGAAATGCCAATAACTCTTAGACCGGGTATCTGATTGATGCACCATCTATCACGTTGAGTTACTTATGGAAAGATGGATATTTTGGATACATCAAAGTGGGACTTTGTGTTAGTTTATATATTGACAGTTGGCTTGAGGAGAAGACCCTCCCAGAATCAAGCATGCTTTGTGCGGAACCCTGTGGATGGCTTTGTACTGACGACTGTTCCTGGATCTTGTGTGGGTGCGACAGAACTAAATACTGTTCCTAGATCCTGTGTGGGTTCGATAGCACTAACCACTATTCTTGAATCTTGTATGGGTTCAAAAGCTCTATCTACTATTCCTAGATCCAATGTGGGTTCGACAGTTTTGACCTCTGTTCGTGGATCTTGTGTGGGTTCGACAGAATAACTGTTCCTGGATCCGGTGTAGGTTCGATAGTTTTTATTTCTATTCTTGGATCCTGTGTGGGTTCGATAGAATAGATGATTTAGTGTCTACATCTGATCATCTCTATCTCTCTTCAAAAGTTGTATACCTGTGTGAGTTGAGTCAGTAACCTTGTGTTTTCCTCATGATTGAGATGGATTATATGATAACTTAGGTATATTTATGGTCATATACCTAGGTGTGGTTAACTCTTGTTTTCATACCTTGTGGTTTATCCTTGTTGTGTTGGATGCAGACGATGGACAACTATGACCTAGGATGAGTGTGTGAGGACTAGACGGTACCCAGAGGTGGACCTCATGACGAGTCGGTACCCGGAGGAGACTGACAGACGTGGAGTGTTGAGGAGACTATCTGTACCTACCCTTCAGGTAAGATCCATGGTGGACGATCCAGGAGCTGCTTTTCACCTTTCAATTGTTTTTCCCTTTTCATTTGTAGGTGTACTTCGCATTTGGGCTTGTATTTCCAACCCCCTTTACTTTTTAGCACTCTTTGTTATAAATTTTTACTTAGTGTTTTGTATCCAGTTGTGTGCTCTATTGTGTGTGTTTACATTTATAGAGGCAATGCCTTCCCAGTTTAGGGATTTATGCCTTTGGTGCTAGTCGCCATCCCCTGGCCTATGGAAGGAAATCTTGGGGTAGTCACGGAACAGGCCCCGTGGGATGGGTCGTGACAAATTGGTATCAGAGGAGTCAACTCTACCACAGAACATAGGACTCTTGTCTTTTTGGTGAAGTAATAGTGTTATGTGTAGTGAGTGTGGTTTTCAGTTTAGGGAGTCCAGTGTTGGTTCAGCGGCCGATGTATCCATACACCAGGACCCTGACATCTGATTTCTGACTCAGTTCATGAAAACACTGAAAGCGTGTGTGTTTTGAAGAGTCTTCTTTGTGATCGCTTTTGAATTATCTCACCAGGTATAAATTATTGATCATGGTGCACCTGTTTCTTTACAGGATAACTCCACGCAGACAGATTTCCAGGGTTCTAGGATTTGTACGAGATGACATCCCACCGAGTGATGAGGCCTCGGTGCAAGACGCTATTACAGTAGAGGCACCAGCGGTACCACTACCTGTAGGGCCACCGATGCCACCAGACCTAGTAGTAGTGAGTGCACACTACCTGAGTGCATTGCACAAGTTCCAATGCTATAGGACACCCTAGTTTAGGGGTGAGATGGATCCACAGGCAGCTGAGGATTGGTTATAGGTTGTGGTGAGAGTCTTCAGACTGGTAGGGACACTAGCAGACCATATGGTGATCCTTACCGCAAGTCTCCTTCAGGAAGCAGCAGGAATATGGTGGAGCCTGATGCTCCAGGTGCATGACGAGGTGACAATACTCTAGGCAGACTTTGAGAGCCTGTTTTGGGTGTATTTCTTCCCAGCCACCCTATGTGCAGTGTGGATATAGGAGCTACTTCATCTACAGCAGGGTATCATGATGGTGGCACAGTACTCAGTGAAGTTCACCAACCTCTCGCACTAATCTACATATATGGTACAGGACCCGTTATTTAGGTCTTGAACCTTTGAGTAGGGGCTCAGGTGAGAGATCAGGTCTTTGATGATCTCTCTCGGCATCCCGACGTACGCATGGGTGTTGGAGAGAGCCCTCTTAGTAGAGAGTTTCCTTGTTGAGCAGACCCCAGCAGAGAGACCCGCCACCGGGAATCACGTAGTAGAGTCTTCTGTAGCTGGATGAAGACATATTTCATAGAATTCGAAGAGGACCAAACCATCCGGTGGACGACCTCAGGACTCAGGTTTGGTTGTGCGATTCACATGAGATAGAGCATGTCATTCAAAGAACGGGTAGTGTTTCACATGCGGCGTGCAGGTTCACAAGGCTCGTGACTGTCCGACCCGCCGTTCGGATGATCAGTAGACATTTGAGGGACCTCCCAGGAAGAGGCAGAGGTTTGACCAAGGCGTTCTGAAGGAAGAAGGTAGACATAGTGGAGGATCTGGTTGTGCAGCTGGCGATGGACGACGTTACAAGGTGTTACCACCACCCCCACTAGGAGGTCCACTCCGACGGTAGGGAGCAGGTGAACAGGGGAGAGCTTAGCTCTAGGCAGCTGAGGCTTACAATCATGTCACTCTGGAGATGATTCAGGGTACGATCTTTCTCTACTCCACCTTGGCTGCAGATCTTAAAGGCACCGGTTTCAGTCACTCTTTAATTTCCACCACCCTCGTTCAGAGCTCGGAGATTCCGACAGAGCCATTGGCTTGATCCTTACGGCTAGAGACTCCTATGGGAGTAGACTCGATGATCACGCACTAATGCCGGCAGTGTGAGCTTACTCTAAGAGGAGATATCTTCAGCTGGGATCTCCTCATAGCAGCATCGAGACCTTACGATGTCATCTTGTGTATGGACTGCTTATCTACAGTTCAGGATCAGATCGACTGTATTAGGCGCAAAGTGCGGTGTGTCTGAACGGATGGGACCAGGTTCACCATCACCGGGGAGAGGGGAGCCTTTTTTGCATAGGACGGACTTACTTGGAGGAGGGTGTAGCCGATCACTCATCAGTAGGCTTGCATTTCCCTCAAAGCAGTTGATGTGGAGAGTCTGAGATATCACATAGTGGTGGACCAGTACGCGAATGTTTTCCCAGATGATGTCTCAGGTCTACCTCCTCACAGAGAGGTGGAATTCTATATTGACCTGTACCCAGGGACGGCACCAATATCTACACCAGCATATTGGATGGCTCCCGCTGAGCTTTTTGAGGTGCGGGTATAGCTGGAGGACTTACAGGGGAAGGGATTCATCAGGCATAGTGTTTCTCCCTGGGCATCCCCGATTTTGTTTGCCACGAAGACGGATGGGATCTTGAGGCTTTGTGTCGACTACTATCACCTGAACTAGGTGATTGTGAAGAATAAGTACCCATTCCTGAGGATTGACGACCTATTTGATTAGTTGAAGGGAGCATGGTGGTTCTCGAAGATAGACCTTAGATCAGGTTATCACCAGCTCAAAGTTTGAGATGAGGATGTGCAGAAGACTCCCTTCAGATGTCGTTACGGCCACTAAGAGTTCTTGGTTATGCCTTTTGGAATAACCAGTGCTCCAGTAGTGTTCATGGGACTCATGAATAGGATTTTCCAGCCATACCTTGATCACTTTGTCATAGTCTTCATCAATGACATTCTGATCTACTCAACTACTGAGGAGGAGTATGTCTACCATTTATAGGTAGTACTGAACACACTCTGAGAGAACCATCTTTATGGTAAGCTCTCGAAGTGCCAGTTTTTGATCCGATAAGTTCACTTCTTAGGACACATCATCTCGGAGGTTGGAGTTGCATTGGATCCAACGAATATTGAGGCGGTACTTGCTTGGGATCCACCCAGGAGTGTGACGGAGGGTCATAGTTTCCCTGGTTTGGCTAGTTATTATCAGAAGTTCGTACCAGACTTCTCCAAAGTTTCAGCACCAATAACATCCTTGAAGATTAAGGGGCAGTCCTTCAGGTGGTCGGAGAGATGCCAGTAATGATTTAAAGAGCTGAGAGATAGGATGACTAGTGACCCCATCTAGAGGATTCTAGAGGAAGGCATACGGTATGTTGTCTACTACGATGCATCAGGGACCGGACTCGGGTGTGTCCAAATGTAGGAGCGATCAGTGATCATGTTTGGTTCTTGGCAGCTGAGACAGCATGATCAAAACTATGCTACCCATGACCGGGATTTAGCAGCAGTGGTATTCTCCTTGAAGATGTAGCGACACTATCTGATGGGTGAACATTTTACCATGTACTCTGATCACAAGAGTCTCAGGTATATCTTCTCTCAGAAGGACCTGAACCTGAGACAGCGATGATGGATTGAGTTCCTCCACGACTATGACTTCGATATAATCTATACTCCTAGAAAGGGGAATGTTATAGTAGATGCACTCAGTAGGATATCTTGTATACAACTGCTAGGAGAGGGGACAGAGCAGCTGGCTGTTTTATATATATCCTTTGTGGACCAAGATGGAGTATATTTCCTTCAGTCTCTTACAGTCAATCATCCACTTCTTCAGTGAGTCAGGGAGGCATAACATGGAGACGTTGAATGCGAGACATGACGTGCTCAGATATCCACAGGGCAAGCACCAGATGGATTTCTTGGAGGTGGGGAGCACTTCACCCTCTTTAGAGGACGTACTAGGGTTCTAGTGTCACTTCAAGAGGAAGTGTTGAGGGAGTTCCACACATGCACTCTAGCGGTACATCTAGGAGTGGCGAAGATGTATTAGGACCTTCGACAATAGCACTGGTGGCCATGTATGAAGAAGGAAGTAGAAGATTTTGTCTCTCGATTCCTCACTTGTCAGCAAGTGAAGGCGGAGCACCAGGTACCAGTTGTCTTGGTTCAGCCTTTAGAGGTCCCAGAGTGGAAGCGGGATGGGATCTCCATGGACTTCATGATGGGTCTTCCACGAATATCTAGGGGTCATGACTTGATTTGGGTAATCATTGACCGACTCACCAATTCGGCCCACTTCCTACAATCAGAGGGTAGGGTTCAGTAGAGATCTTGGGACGTCTCTATGTGTATGAGATTATGCGGATACATGGAGTACCTTCTTCAATCGTCTCCGATCATGACACACAGTTTACTTCTCGGCTATGGAAGGGGTTGCAGGAGGCTTCTGGGATGTAGCTTCATCTGAGCACCACCTTCCATCCTCATATGGATGGTCAGACTGAGCGGACCATTCAAACCCTTGATGACATGTTGCGTGCTTGTGTCCTCAACTTCGGTTGCAGCTAGGAGGATCACTTATCTTTGGTGGAGTTTTCATAAAACAACACCTATCACTCCACCATCGGGATGGCACTATTTGAGGCCTTTTATGGTCGACCTTGAAGATCACCACTGTGCTGGACAGACCTAGGGGAGTTAGCACTAGTGGGACTAAAGATGGTATGGGCTACCACAGAGAAAGTGCAGATCATCCAGGAGTGGATGATGAATGCATAGATCAGGCAGTAGTCGTATTCTAACAGGAGACGGAGACCTCTAGAGTTCAATGATTTCAACCATGTCTTTCTACAGGTCTCACCCCAATGAGGTTTAAGGATATTTGTCCAAGGTGGAAAGTTATATCTCAGATTCATTGGACCTTTATAGGTCCTCAGCAGAGTGGGTGAGGTGGCTTACCACCTAGCTCTTCCACCAAAGTTGCATTGTGTGTATGGCGTCTTCAATGTATCCCATCTGAGAAGATACGTACACAAACCTTCTCACATCATCGACCATGGGGAGTTGGATGTCGATGATGGGGTGAATTTTATGGAGGTTCCAGTGGATAATGAGGATCAACATGTGCGGGTCCTTCATGAATAGTCAATACCTATGGTGCGCGTTCATTGGTAGCATGGGAACCTCTAGGAGAGCACATGGGAGCGGGAGGCTCAGATGCATGCTTAGTACCCCCATTTGTTCCCTTAGTTCGAGTTGTAGCTTATGGGGACGTAAATCCATGAGTTGGGGAGAATGTGATGACCTATAATTTCCATGGAATTTTTTTCGTAAATACATGGGAATTTTACGAGTCCGCAAAAACTAACGGTGTGTGATTCTGAGGCCCGGTGTTCCATGAATCAATTTCTGAAGTTTTGTTCAGGTACGTTCAGTAAACGTATGAGCGGGTTTTTATAACTTTTGAACTATTGCTCAGAATTGAAACATGAAGGCACCGTTGAACTCATAGTGTCAGTATTCTCTTAAGAAGACTTTCACCTCGACGGCAGATGGTTGGGAATAAAAGATAGTTTTTCGGTTTTCATGGAATGATAAAATAAAATAAGTGCAAGTCTTATTTTATTTTATTTGTTATAACCACCATGTGGAGGTTGGAGGTGGGGACCACCACACCTTAAATTCCCATGAGAGGTTATAGAGGTGGGGCCCACCCTAACCTAACCTCCTCTTAGTGTTTAATTTGGTGGGGACCACCTGAGGTTATAACCTCTTGAACTACCCATTAAGTGGGGAGAAACCCCTTGAGCTCCAAACATTATAGTGAAAAATCTACCCAATTAATTATTTGAGAATCAATTAATTAATTTGAATCATTTTGAATTATGTGCCAACGATTAAATAATAGGTAAGATTAATCTATTATTTGGATGGAATTTGTCTTGGGAGAGGGGAGAACATGGGAGAAGTCTCCCAATGAAGAATGCTCCAACTGATGAAGAATGCTCCAACGGATGAAGAACGTCAACCTCGATCCAAACTTCAACTTAATTCCTCGGAACCTCCTCGGCGTAGGACGCATTTGTCTACAATGAATCGACGTCCAACTTTCCGCGACTTTATCAATGATCAACAAACAAAGATAGGGGTTTGAACTTTGTTTGTTCCTCATTCTTCGTTATCCATAGTGGTTTAGAATCTGAAGACGCTTGATATCACCCTAATGCAGAGGGCGCGGTCCGAACAAACACGGCCCGACCCCTCTGCCTTTTTTGTGTAATTTGATGCTAAACGCGGCATGAGTCTGGGATGAGAGTTACTCATCAACAATGATTGTGGATCAAATGAGACGTCATGAGAAGTGTGTGGCTTCTTTTAGAATGAGAATCGGGCCACCGAAACTCGTACAGTAACCAGGGGAAAGTTCACCGACGAATAGAGTGACAATCATCACCGCATGGATGGCGGAGGCGTAACCATGCCACCGTAGGATTAACCCGCATCCTACGGACTGTGATGGTGCAGTAGTGGCCAGTGAAAACCGAGACACAAAGGAAACCGGTGGCCCAAGCCACCAGGTCGTCAGAAAACGCACGGCGCAACAGCGCTGCACGGTGGAGCACAAGGGGGCCGCAGCCCATGGATGTGGTGGTGCAATGGTGGCCAGCGCAAGGCCGGATGCAAGGAAGACTGGAGGCCCGATCTGTCGGGTCTCTGGAGGAGGCGTGGCGCAACGACGCCGCGTGGGAGTCGGTTGGCCGCTCAGCCAGCCAGGAGGAGTGGGACCCACCGTAGGGTCCCGCGTGACGCGTACTGGTTCCATGTGGTGTCGGTTTGTCTCCACCCGAACAACATATCCATTCATGATTTCTAGGGGGCGTGGTTTCCCCCCTAGACGTGGCCAGGGCAGACCCCACAGGTCATCGGGCTGGACCCAGCGCAGGCCACCGGGCCCGACCCAGTGCGGGTTGGGCCGCCAATGTGGGTCGGGCGAGCCACGTGGGACAGGCCACCCTCGCTGGCTGGGACATCCCTACGGATCGGGTCAGACCACAGTCCCAACCCAGGTCGGGCCGGGTTGGTCCGACTGGGTTGGACCGGACCTGGACCCATTTTTGGCATGTTTCTACTCTTTTGCCCATAACTTGAGCTACGCGCGTCCGATTAAAAAACTGTATATGGAAACAGAAACCTTGGAAGGATATAGTTCGTTAGGTATACCCTAATCAAGGTTTGGATAAAGTTGTGGTATGGCTAGGTTGGATTGAACATAAATCAAACCGGGCCTTCAGAATAGAAATGCCAATAACTCTCAGACTGGGCCTCTGATTGATGCACCGACTATCGTGTTGAGTTTCTTATGGAAATACGGATCTTTTGGATACATAAACTTGGGACTTCATGGAAGTTAATTTATCAACACTTGGATTGAGGAGCAGACCCTCCCAGAATCTTTCTTGCTTTGTGCGGAACCCTGTGGCTGGCTGTGCACTGACGACTATTACTGGATCCTATGTGGGTTCCACAGCACTGACTACAGTTCTTGGATCCTGTGTGGGTTCAATATCATTGACTACTATTTCTGAATCCCATATAGGTTTGATAGCTCTGTCTAATTTTCCTGGATCCTGTGTGGGTTCGACAGTTCTGACTTCTGTTCCTGGATCCTGTGTGGGTTTGACAGTTCTTATTTATGTTCCTGGATCCTCTGTAGGTTTGACAGAATATATGATTCAGTGGCTACATCTGATCATCTCTTTATCTCTTCAAACGTTGTATACCTGTGTGAGTTGAGTCAGTAACCTTGTGTTTTCCTCATGATTGAGATGGATTACTTGATAACTTAGGTATATGTATGGGCATATAACTATGTGGGGTTAACTATTCTTTTCATACCCTGTGGTTTATCCTTATTGTATTTTGTGTGACCTAGAGGGTCTCGGGGTCCCTACTAATTATCGTTATAGTCACCCCTGCATAGGCTATGCCTTCACCTCGTTGTGTTGGATGTAGACAACGGACAGCGCTGACCGAGGCCGAGTGTACGAGGACTTGATGGTACCCGGAGGTGGACCTCATGATGAGTCGGTACCCGGAAGAGACTGACATACGTGGAGTACTGAGGAGACTATTTGTACCTACCCTTCAAGTAGGATCTGTGGTGGCTGATCCAGGAGCTTCTTTTCACCTTTCAACTATTTTTCCCTTTTCAGTTGTACTTGTACTTTTTAGTTGGGCTTGTATTTCCATCCCCCTTTACTTTTCATCACTCCTTGTTATACAGTTTTACTTAGTGTTTTTTATCCAGTTTTGTGCTCTTCTATATGTGTTTATAGTTATAAAGGCAATTCCTTCCCAGTTTATGGATTAACGCATTTGGTTCTAGTCGCCAGCCCATGGCCTATGGATGGCGGTCATGGGGTAGTCACGGTATGGGCCCTGGGGGACGGGTCGTGACAAGAAAGTTTCCTCTATAATTCAATCGAAACAAACTTCATTAGTAGACAAAGTTACTGACATAAACAAGGGTATAGTTCAAGATATTCTTGAGCTTGTTATTTGTCTCAAAAAACTGACTGACAAGTATAAGGGATGTCGACAAAAAGTTACGAATCAACTAAAGTCCCTCACATAAGCTGTTACAACCTCTAGTGCCTCTGGACAGTCATCTCAACCCTCCTTTGGCTGTGATATGCTCATAAATTTTGTGAAAAATGAACTTCAATCAGTGTTAAGTGGATTTGACAATGCTTCTCTATCTACTGTTGTCAAGAATAATGATTGGGTACTGGATTTGGTAAGGATTCACTAAAATATTGCAAATGATTCTTAGGAGGAAAGTACATAGAATATGGATTTCTATATTAATAGTATTTTCTATAAGAATGATATGGCCAATCATTTCAAGTATCTTATAGAGATTTGGAAAATCCCATCTATCACTCAATCCTTCAAGAATCAAGTTCTAAAGCTAAAATATTTCAATCCTTTTTTGGACAAGTTCATAGAGAACAAATATGATTTTGAAAAAGAAATGCAGTATGGTGGTGAGATTATTGCTCACATCGTTCATTTGTTGAAGCCTTATCTTCATGTGAAGAGAAATGATATTGTGGCCCCTCTAGCTACACCCTTGAATCCTGGTCTACCTCCTTCCTCATCCACTACCATTGCATCTACCTAAATGTATATCTCTCAGGCTCTGAGCCAGATCAGACCTATTATCCTTGACCACAACTTTCCTCGGTCTTCCACAAAACCTAATTTGGAACCTTCTATTTTTTAAGGACTCCCTCTCCATTCTTTCTCAGTTGGCTCACTCCCTTATTCAACTTCTACTTCTACTCATGTGGCTCTTTCTGATGCTGCTGCCAAGGGAAAATAAAAGCCAACTCATGCTGAAGAACAGTGAAAATTGTATTTTGATAGGGAGATTTTTTATTTTTTCCTACTTCTTGTACTACCACCTCTTTTTTATATAATGAAATGTGAAATATTGATCTATATTATCTTATTTATGTTCATTCTCTTTATATTATATTTGTTTGATAATACCAAAAGGGGAAGAAGGGGACACTAAGAATAGACATGATTTGTGGTCATCAAAAAGGGGGATATTGTTGGACTTCTTAGGTTTTAATCATAATTTAATTATCACAAATCCTATACATCTTGAAAATATTGTTAATCCTATTTAATCTACCTCAAATAATGTGTAGAGATGGTTGGTTTGTTTATGCTTTAAATAAACATACCCAAGATCTTAATTACTATAAATCATGATTGATTATTTAAAACTATATTTAATTTTTTCTATAATTAATTACTTTTTTGAATGATCTAGTATAATTCATTCTATGAATATTACTACTTAATTTTGTGTATAGATATTTGGTTAAGTCTGAGAAACTGTGAGTCTTCCACCGGTTCTGGTTTTTTGGAAAATGACATAAACACTTTGACCCAGACACCGTGACCTTGAAATCGTGACCTAGACACTGGGACCCAGACACTGTGACCCAGACACAATGACCCAGACACTATGACCAGACACAATGATCAGACACTGTGACCAGACACCATGACTAGACATCGTGACCAGACACCATGATAAGACACCCTGACCAGACATTGTGATCCTAACACCACATATTTGCTACCGGTTCCTGATATCTGTACAACTACTCCATCATGACTATCTCACCAATAAAAGGAAAATAAGAAGACACGGTTTCTTGGTGACATCATTTCCAAGTGATATCGTTTCTAGACAGACACTGACACTATTCTTTCTTCTATTTTGTCATTTTCAATTTAATTTCGAAGGTTCGTATTTGAGTCATTTAAATGCACTGGCCTAATTAATATTTATTTGTAGATATGTCACCTAACAGTAAGAGGTAAGAGGTTCAAAATACATGCATCATGTTAGCTCCAACATGTGTACCTAAAATTAATAAAGAATATTAGTTGACCTGTAAAATATACAATAGTAGAATAGCTGACACCCGAGCGATTTTTTTTAAAGAGAACCAATACATGCAATAAGATACATTTTAAGAACACACAAGTAATTATCAAATTAAAAGGATAGAATATTTTTGATCATATCCAAGAACATATACACAATACCAACTCCACAAATAACATGAGATAGATCTAACTAGAATCCAGCGCACTAGACTTGTGATACTCTGTTTCTCGCAAGAGGACTCAATACTTGCATATGCTTCATCCTACAAGTCTAGAGCTACATTTAATAACACTCAGAGCACTTCTAACCATATCTCATCATCGTTCATATGTTGTGTATTGTTTTTGTTTTCAAGCAGTGTGTGTGTGTCTATATTAAAAACAAACATTGTCTCATGCATTAAACTGAAGAATACAAGATATCCTTCCTCTCATATCTTTTTACATTTTTTTACTCCCATGGATAAGTGTGGAAGAGGTCCTTGTGTGACCTGGTAGTTTATATGCATGAAGAAATATGGAAGAGGTTGTGTGACTTAGACAGTCTTATTTACTATTGTTTACCCTGATCTAGGGTGTGGAGTAAAGTTTATTTATATAAAATTCTTAGTGGCAGTTGATCACCAAGTGGATTGCATTAGGTCTTAGCTTAAGACTGAACCACTTGTTTTATCTGCTGTGTTTTTTAATTTATTTTTTCTATGTTTTACAATATATTTCTGAAATCACTACATTTTACATTTATAGTTAATCTTACATAAATATTATAATTGTTTTGTCTTATTATAATAGCTTCAAAAGTAGTATCAATAACTCATACTAATATTACTGATAATTAATCAATTTTCTAAGATGTTATTTTAATAGAAAAACTTTTATAACCGTATTACCTTGATTGAATAGGCTGTATTTATTTTTAATGGGGAACCGTTTCAGAAAAAATTTCAACAGAAATTTTTGTAGATACTCAATTCACCCCCCCCCCCCCCTCCCGATTAATCTACTCCGACCAACAACGTGATTATTACATAATTTTTAAGATAAACAACATAATATTAATACATTTAATGATTTAAAGGTTTAGTGTCCTAATAAAACTAGGATCACACATTATTTTCACATAATAAAATATAATCATTAAGAAAATACTCCATCTTTATCCACATAGTAGATCACACATTCTCTTTAGTGTATGTATTCATCTGAGGATATACATCAAAGAAAGGGGTCAGCTAAAAGCCTAGTATGATAAGGAATAAAGGGCATGAATCAATAGTACATGGGTGAGAATAATCAACATCATCATATCATAATAAAGGATCATCATAATAATAATTATGGGAAAATTTTATAAAGGCATTGAATATGGACTATGAACAATAATGAAACATCATAACATAATGGTCAAATACCACATATATTTGTTAACAAAGCTAACAATATGTTCATGAAAGACATGTGAATATATCATAACATCATAATTATGAAAAAATATAGAATCATGTTAATGAATAATAAACAAAATTTCCTGAGATATGTCACATTACTCAATGTATTAAATTACTATATAATTCTAGGCCCACCTGTCACATCAAAAAAATTCACATAATCATGCATTCCACATATAATGTATTACAATCGAACTCCTAAAATATAACCATAGAAAAAATTGGTTTCATAAAGTCTTTCACATAACATAATTAATTTAATAACCATTGAGGTTCCCAAGTGAATAATAGAGGTCATACATTGGCATAAAATATCATTTTTCATTAAATAATAAAAAACTCAAGAGGATTCAAGAATGTTTTTTAAAAAATAATGACCTTTTGATAAAACATTGTATTTGGATTAAAAATAATTTTGGTAAGGAAGAAACATGTGTATCAAAAAAAATAAAAGGAAAAAATAGTGGATGAAAATTTTAGTGAAATCATAAGAACAACCATACATATAAAATATGAAATATAAGATAAACCAAAAATAAGGATTTTGGGTTTTAGAATCCACTTACATTAAGTCCTACTATATTTTGATAATTTTAAAACTCTTGTATAATAAACATAGGTTTATTAAAACATGTCAAAAGAAGTATGTTATGTTAATTTATTTCACTATTTATTCATTAAAATTTTTGGATTGTTTTTAATAACATTATTTATTAAAATAAATATTTTTTTAGATATCATGTTTTCTTTAAATTATCTTGTCCTATTTCGATTTTTTTATTTTTTGTGAGAGTTGTTTATAAAAAAGTAAAATTGTTCCATAATTTTAGAATAAATATATTTATACATTTATATATCATAAATAATTAAATATAACCATCCATTAGTATGGTGATATGCAAATTATTGGAAACTTCCTCATTGGTAGTTAATTGATTGTTAATGTGACATTATCCAAAGAAGAAGAAAGACAAGTTCAAAATATAAATACTTTGTCAATACAATTTTTATATTATGTTAACATCATTAATATAATATTAAAATAATAAATTATTATTCTTAGAATATTTCATTGTGAAATGATTTTATAAAAATCGGAAGAGAAGAGACAAATTAGATAAGAGTTTATAATTATTTACTCTTTTCTTAGTCTTGCTTCCCTTATATGACACTAAAATCCCTTAATACTAGAATTTGGTTTTCTTCATAAGGTCCCTTTATACTCTAAGTGTCTTGAAAGAGTGGTTATGGGTAGATATTTGTATTTGGTAAGTGAGGGAGGATTGTTTTTCAAAGGGGAGGGAGAGGGGTTATTTAAACTTGATGAGGGGGGTATTTTTTGGATAAAATATTGAATAAAATATAATATCCTAGGTAAACATTAAATAGAAAATATTCTAAAATTATGACTTATATTTGAATAAATTAACCTTATTTGAGGTCTTCAATCACTCTATAATACAAATTCATTATTTTAATCATAGGTAAAAGACAAAAATAGAAGAAAAATAATATGTTTATTGGAAGGCATACTTTAGATTTTTATGCTTTTGAAATTAAATTTTAGGATTTGAAATTAAGTTTACTGTTATTATATGAATCAATTATATTAAATAATTTTTTGTGATAAATAACCAATTTATTATTCATTAATTCATTATTTCATCATCATTGTGTCATAAATCATGTGGTACTTAAAAAACTGTATTTCGACTATTCATATAAAAATTATTATTTCTCATAAAATTACCACAAAATCACCCTTGGATAATTTTGACAAGATTATTAAAAAACTGAAATTAATTTTATCATAATAATTTTATGACAAAGGTATTTATAATTTTTCATATAAAAAATTATGATTTTTATCAAATATATTAAAATACGGTTTATTAAAATTATTTTTATGTTTTCTTTTAGTTTTTTTATCTTGATATTTATTTTTTGAAACTATAAAATTTATATTTTATCAAATTTATCATTATAAATATTATTTATATTACATTTTTTATTTTTTTATTATAATACTATTTATATGGTCATGTTACTATTCCCAATGGTCAGGATACTATTCCAATGGATGCATTACCTTCTATAAATACCTTATATTTCATTTATACATTATTTAATAAAATTCATTCAGAGGTTCTATAATTTCATTTTATAAGATGTTGATTGGATTAGTAATATTTTATTTCTTTTCTATAGTGTTTTTCATAGGGGTGATGTTTCTAACAGAATATAAGTATCCAAATATTTCCATTCATCTTTTCTTATTTTCTATTTTAAATGCCATTGTATTATTTGGAATTTTAATGGGTTTAGTTGCCGATATATTTAAGGATATATAATAATGAAATAAATCATTATTGTTTTTCTCTGTGTTTTATATAAACAATACTATAGCATATAATATAACAAAAATTTATTTAGGAAAAAATATCACATATAAACTATGGGACATTACAAATAAAATTTTGTTAATTCATAAATAAGTAATTATATTTAAAACCATTTATTCATTCCTTTCATATTTTTTCATTAAATATTTTAATGTTTAGTCATATGTCACTAATTACTTTTCCAGATTTCTCATATTAGTCTAATTATTTTTTCCAAATATAATCCACATTCCATTTCCACCCATACGTTAGTACACATTGTCAAATTTTAATTTATAATAAATTTTTTATTCATTATCTATAGTATTTATTATCTCACTTTTTCTAAACATGTTATTGTGAATCTTAATTAATTTCAATTTTTGAAATAATTACATAAATACATGTTAATATATTAATAAATTCACTATAAACATACCTTGGAATATGTGCTCAACTTTTTATAAAATAACTATTGATATTATCCTTGGATGCACACAAAAAGTGAGATCCAAATAAAATTAAAATAAATAAACCAATAACAATATTGAATTAACCATATCATAACCAAAGAATAATATTTTAATTATATGATAAATATTAATGTGTCTCCGACAACTATTTAGTAAATAAATCCAACAAGACCATAATAATATCCAGTCTACCATGAATTTTGGGATGATTCTATGAAAACTTCCAAATGAAATCACATCAATCCAAATACCAAATTTAGATTTCCAAACACTTACATAAATGAGATCAACCAATAAAAAATGTAAAGTGGACTAAAAAATATATAACATTTAATAAGGAATAAATAATGAATAAAATAAAATAAATATACCTTATGATTGATATTATATAAGCAATGAACCAAGATACAGTTAAAAATTAAGGAAGGATTAACAAAAATTAGTAGGAGGAAAAACACATGCATTTAGGTGATGTTAGAAGACCAAGTGTAAGGAAGGGAATGTGTAGGGTTTGTAGAAGGGATAAGGTTAAAATGTAACACTTGTGTGTGGTCCCACTCACAAAAGGAGTACGGTTTCACCGATAAACTAATTAGAGGAGGGATTACATGTTTAAAGGGATGGAGAATTGGATTAGGTATGGATGATAAATGAAAAGGTGTTGATAAAGGAATAAAAGTTGATCATGGATGAGAAGTGGGTGAAGGTTTTTTTAATCCTATTTCATGGGATAATAAAACCCATGGAAATAAAAAACTTATAGCCACTAACAAAATTTTCTATTATCTATATCAAAAAAATCCTATGAACATAGCACCATTGGGGGAATTTCCTCATATTTATAGGAAAATATATTTCTATAGGCATTTCAATTGATGTATATGTCTAAAAAACCTCATCCACTATATCCATAACCTAAATTTCCTTTTTCTATAGGCTTACATATATCCATGGTCCCCTAATGTTCGTGGATATATGTCACTATATATCCATATAAAATACTTTCAATGGATATATATGGTTGTTCTATTAGTGTTATTTTTTTAAATTCACAAAAAAAATATCATAGGAAAAAAATAGTTCTTATGAGTTAAAAACACCAGATTTAGTTTAACAAAATAAGGCTCAGCTGGATAAAATTCAAAAAATAGTTTATTGACTGATGTCTAAACACACTAATCATAATTTGATTTTGTTTTTAAATAAAAATCATGAAAAACAAATTAGGGAATAATGCTCATATTATGGGATATACAATAACAGTGATACTTTTTTCCAAAAATTTAATATTCTCACACAAACCAAAAAAAATAAAATTTGTTCTATTATATATTTTTTTTTTAAATGGAAATTGTGGACCCTTTTCAAAATAATAAAACCTTGATAACAAAATAAAATTGAATTTCTCATGGAAATATCTTGGGAAGAATTGCAACCAACTACCGCTGACTTTTTAAATTAGCTTATACCATAATTAAAAAATCAATATAATGTTAGTTCATGTAATTATCAAGGTACTTTGAAAATGATGATATAATAAATTTTTAGAAAAAATTTATTCCCAAAAGGATAAAATAGATTCAATAAAGTCTTAAACAGATTCTATATGTCCCAATTTCATGATGAAAATGGCTTAATTAGATAAATACATACATGTTGGGGATAATATGAATTTATATATTACCACTAAAATTAACCCTAATGATAATGTGATGGGTTTAAAAACTATAAGTGGGATAAAAAAAATTAAAATATCTAAATTGATCCTAGGAATGATAAAAATTAGTTACTTAGTGAATTTGTAAATTAAATCCTAGATAACCAAGGGTAGTATTGCATGATCAACAAGCTTCACATTAATTATATTTAACATTATATTAATAAAAATAAAAAATCAAATTAATTTAAATAGATTATAAATAAATAAATAGCATGTAATAGAATGAGGGAACACCAACTATTTTTAAAAATATTAAACCATGTATCCCATTCTCTGAAAAAATAAAACACAAAAACAATAAACATGTGCTTCTCAAGTATCAAGTTAAATTCAAAATGATTTCAGTAATCAATCCATTCATTAATGTTTTAGTTAAAACAGCATTATATTTAATATCATAGATGAAATTTTTTTCTAACTATCAGTTTCTAAAGGAGTTTTTTGTAATTTCTTTAATAGAGGATTGTGGTATGTTCCTTCAAAATAAAATTCCACATAAACATCATGATCTTTGTAGTTTTGTAACACCTTTCAAATTAAAAAATAAGGGTTATCTATATTAATTATGTGATATTTTTGTAATCATAATCACTTAATTTTTTAAATTACCAAAAATATATAGTGGGAGAATTACAAATCACTATTTTTCACTTTAGATAGTTTATATGTCCATAATTCAACCCATTGGGAGAGTGGATGACCACCTAGTTTGTGTAAGAATGTTTTTTCTACCATAATATTTTACAATACATGATTGGAAGTGTGATATGGTGGTTACCTTAATTCATAGTATACCTTTATTATATACATGAGGTTCTATTATATATGTTTATAATAAGAAATTAATCCTTAATTTTTATGAGTAAAAAGTTAATTTTAAAAAGTTCAAAAAATATATAGAGTCCAAAAATGAATAATACTTTTTTGAGGGTCAATTTTTTGTGTTACAGGATCCCTTGGATTAAATTGAGGGTGAGTTTTTAAAAATAAAGGATAAATTCTCTAGGAAACACATTCATAAAAAATATCTAGAAACTAAAATTGATGGGATTTACATTATGAAAATAAGTGTAGCAACTATGTTTTACAGCTTTAATAGCTACCAAAAGACCCATGTTGAGAATTTTGGTCCTCCTCAACCTAAATATATTTCATCCTCAGAAAAACCATCCATAGTTGAGCTAAATCCATTTATAAATAACTCATCGTGATCATTTTTAGTAGATAAAGGCACACATCCCGTGATAATTTTTACTATATTAAAATGATTTCAAAAGGAAATTCAAAATGGGGTTCTGAGAGAGTGTATGACTACTATTTCTTAGGGAATTGATTATATAAAATGAATTATCCCCTATTACAGTATGCATTGTATTATCCTAGAACTAAGACATAATCATGTATTAAAGAGTCAATAGAGACTCTTCCTAAACATAAATGAGGTAGTTTTGGAAGAGGTGATAAATATATTAGATGATAGAATTATTTACCTAATCCCTGATAGCCATTGGTTGATTCTGATTTATTTTATTCCTAATAAGGGAGGTTTCATGATTGTTTACAATGAAAATAATTAGTTCATTAACACTTGGAGTTTGAAAGATAGAGATTTTGTATCAAATATAGAAAGCTAAAAAATCTATAAAAAATAGTTCATTTTACAAATCTCTTTATAGATCAATTTTATAGATATTATCTAGAAATGATTTTGATTATCTATTTTATAATTTTAATTAAAATAAAATAATAATATTCCATGATGAAAAGATAAAACCACATTTACATGCCTATATGGTACATCTCCCTACCGGAGAATTCCCATTGGTCTTGGTGGATATCTAGCCACCATTCCAAGTTATGTGATGGTTTCTTATTTAGATATACTATAGATTATTAATAAGGTGCTTATATATTAATAATATGTTATGGTATCTACATTTTAGAGTTCCTTTGAGAAACACAATCTTTATTTTCATGGATTCTAAGAAATAAATCTTGTTCCTATTTATGAAAAAGTTATAATTTATATTAACTGGGGGAATTTTTCCTAGGAAAAGTCACTTAGAAAGGGATAAAAATTTAACCAATTTGGTAAATGTGATATAAAAGTTTATCCACATTAATTATGTAACTAGAATTTTCCTTCGACATACAAGATTTTATAGGAAATTCATAAGATAAATGTAAAAAAACACCAAATCATTATTTTAATTTTTGGTAAAGGGTGAACTATTTTTTATGATAAATGCTTATAATAATTCAAATTATTTATTAAGTAGTTAAAATATTCATCAACCATAGCATATCATGATTTCTATCTCACTTATGAGTTAATATGTGACGTTAGAGAGGCCACATTTTGGGTAATCTTAGGAAAATAAAAGTACATAAATCATTATGTGGTATACTATTTTATCAAGTTTCTAGATGTGGATCAATTAAATCACACCACATCTAAAATCATATTTTCATAGTGTTTTTTTTAGTTGAAAAATTCTAGTAGTGCCTCATTCGTTCTAAAGACAATGATTTCACTGACCCAAATACTTTGAAGTGCCTTTTATCCATGATGGGGGATAAGAGAAGGTTGATAAGATATATCATCTTACTTTAGGAATATGAAATTTAAAAAAAGTATATAAGTTTTCTAAAATATTGTTTTCTTACTACTTATCTAGGATACCCCGCATTGAAAATAGGGACCCAAGTGAGATAAATTTTGTATTTCCCAATAAAAAACTAATTGATTTCTCATACAATGATCTCCATAGTTCACTGATTTTTTTATATTATTTTGATGATATTTTGAACACATGTGATCCCAAAAATAACCAAAATATTAAATTTATTTCATAGGTGAAACATTACATATGGTAATACCCTTTTCTTTTAAAATTTGTAATGATGGAGTAGAGAGGGTCTATTTTCTAGAATAAGATATGATACACATTCTTTATATTATCACACCTCACCTTGGAGAGTAAATCATGGGAGAAATTAAATGACACTCAAGGTTCTATAATATATATTCTATTATCTCACCTTGTCTAAGGAAATAAGGGATTTTCTTATTGGATATAATAAGGTTCAATGGTTAGTATGCATGGAAAGTAAGAAAGAGACACATCAAAAGTAAATGATAGAGGTTATGATCTGTGATGTTTGGTTCTTCCATTTAATGTGATCATTCTCTCCCTCTCATGGGAATATGTAGATCCTTTTTTGGTAGATTATATATCAAGGTGGGTTGAGGGGGTTCCACTCACTAACATTAAATCCTTATGGGTCATGAAATTTATCTAAAAGAATATTTTCATAGGGTATGGGGTACAAAACTCGTTTATTACTGATAATGGGATAAATTTTAAGAATTTAAAATTCAAAACCATGATGGTGAAATATGGGAAAATCTCTAAAATTAGTACCATATAACATTACCAAACTACAATGCAAGAAAAATCCTCAATTGAGAATTAAATAAAAATTTAGAAAAAAACATGAGTAGTTGATGGAGATATTGATCTTTAAAACAAGATAAGAAAATTATTTATAATATAGAAACCTTAAAAACACCCATATGAATTTATATCTTTAGGATTCTATATGTAAAATCATTCCACTTATCATTTAAACATGAATATGTGTAATATTTCTGGGAGAAGGACTTTAACATTGTTTTTAAAATAACATATGTGAAGATGAGTCAAGAGTTTAATGAATTATATGAGATAATAAAATATCCATTTTAAAATACTAGGATTTAAAAAGATAGATCCATGTTCTTAAACAATAACATGATCCAAAAAAATAGAATTCCAAATAGAGGAGAAAGTGATCTTGTTAAATTCTACATTCAAAATATTTCTAAGAAAACTAAAACCCAAATAATATAACCCATTTATCATCACTCAAGTGTTGGATAATGTTTCAATATAGGTTTTAGTAGAGGAAAAAAGAATTTTAATTTTTAGTAAGTGATTTATTAAGCATTATATTAAATTTAAACCCATGAAATTGGTTTTTGTGCACTCTCTTATAAATTTAAGGAAAATAAAGTCCAACTATTAACAATAAATCTAGTGCTTCATGGATATCAACCCATATTTTTCTTATTTTTGTTTATTATTTTTTATAGATTATAATAAGAGTATTATTTGTTTTTACATGCTTTTTTATTGTACTTAATGATCTATTCATTACAGTTTACATCTTGAAATTGAAAAAAAATCGGAAGAACATGATTTCAAGGCTGAATAATGAACCACTGAAGAGAAAATTTTTATTTTTTTAGACATTATTAAATTTATACTTTGGATTTATTTTTTTAAATACAATATAACTATAAATATTTCTTTTATGATCTTTTAGGAGGTAAAAAACAAATCAACTGAAGTGAAAAATAATTTCTCACATGTTTAAATGTCAAGGATAGAATTGAGCTAAATTAGGGTAATTATTTTTTCCAATATGTTTCATTACATCTTTGTTACACTTTCTACTAAAAATAGTTCCCTGAAAATTATATTTTCTTTTAAAAATTTCATTGAGGTTTTATGTTTTGATAAATATACATTGTTTCCTATATTAGGTTAAAGTTTTATGCTCTTTAAAAATGTATTAAATTAAATATAATTTTATAAGTAGATTTATGTTTTTTACATGAATTTATATATTTTTATTTAAAATTTGTAGAAATTTATTTGAAAAACACATTATAAAGTGTCAATATACCATGATTTGTTACTTTTACTATTTTTATATTCACATTTTTCATGTTATTTAACTATTTAGAATGAAATTTTTTGTGAAAATAAAGTGTATAATTTATCTAAACCTTGGTATTAAATATTGGGTATTATTTTCTATTTTATTTTTATGATATGGGTGTATTTTTTAGTTGATTTGGAAGAACATTATTTGTTGTTTACAATTATAAAACTGATAAAATATTCAATAAAGTTTTTTAGAAATGGATTTTTCCCATAATGATTCTTTCAAGGTCAGTAAGTTTCCTTTTTTTATAAAAACATGATGTTCTTAGGTTATTTAGGATCCAGTATTGTTGTCTTTATTTTATTTGGTTAAACACCTAAAAATGATGTTTTTATTCTTTTGGGAGTCATTCTGGGTAGGATTATATTGTTGGTTCTTCTTTTCAAAAGAATGTATGTCTGTTTTAAAGGAATTTACACTAATATTTCATGTTATTATATATTATAGAGAGGGTTATCTAAATTTTTTTCACTAATGTATAATTATCAAATAAAAAATATGATAAATAAATAAATTCCATGATATATTGAACTCTATATAACTGGTCCAAGTAGTTGATGACTTCTGTGAGAAAAATATAAGTTCCTTTAATTTATTAAAAAAATTAATGGGCCTCAAAAAATAATATGTTATTGTAAAATCACATGTAAATAAATAAATAGATTGTAATGAGTATTATGAAATATTGGTTAGATTAAGGTTATTTAATTGGAATGTTTATCGTCTCCTTTGTACATCTATTGTACCCTATAAAATGTTATGGAAATAAATTGGTTTCTAACCTCACCTTCCAAGGGATGCCCAAGGGAATAATAGAATAAATTAACTCTAAGAAAATAATACATTATTGATTCACAGTTTTATGCTATAAATGGAAGAAATTAATTTCTAAAAAAAGTATTTGATTTTATTAGGTTGTGTGTGTTCTTGATCATTGAAAAAAAGTGAACTATAATGAGGGAATAATTACATTGAGGAAAAATTATTAAAATTTATTTATATCATCTATGTTTAGATTTTATTTTGATACTAAAACATGTATCACAACCTTTTCCCTTCTCTAGATTTTGATAATTTTTTCCTCATAGGGTTCATCAGAGTTGAATAATTTTTTACATCCCCCTTGAATAAATTCCACTACATCTAGTGCTAAAAAATATATATTTTAGATTTAATAGATTGATTTATTAATGATAATAAATGATCCAAGTGTGGGAAAGTTTTATGTGGTAATATTATTCTTATTTTCCATCAGCATTTTTTTACAAATATTTTTTGTTTCTTCAATTTACAGAACATAATTAATTGAAGTCTAGTTATTTAAAATTTTAGTGAAAATTTATTTATTCATTATTAATTTATTAAAAAAATTATATCTTAATTTTATATATTCTGGAATGTAAAGAGTACATGTATATTTGGAAAAAAATTTGGTGACATTATTATGTTATTCCATGGATTCATCATAAAAATATTTATTTGAGAAATCATAAATTTATTTTTGGTTCTTGAATATATTATTTGTTGGTCAAAAACATATATGAATTATTTAAACAATTTTTTAAATTTTCAAAATTTTATTTGGGTAAAATTTTACATTTATTGAGAAATTATTATAAATATTTATATTATCAACATAAAATCGATGAATTTTTATTTAAATTTATTTTTTAAAATTAATATTAAATTAATTTTTTAATGTCATTAATTTCATGTGAATAGATGGGAGATGGGGATTCTATATAATATTAAAATGGGGAGGTTGTTGTTGAATAATAAGGTTCATTCTCATATAATAGTAACTTAGGCTACCCCCTAATAAATAAGAATAAATGTGTTACATGTGTAAGAGTAAATCAATTATGGAATTCATTAGGTAATATAATAGAGATCTCTATTTAAGAGTAATTTCCTTTAGAATTCCTCGCGTGAGAGTAGGATTATGTGATACATAATAATAAATGACATTGAAATTATTTCATGTAAGAGTAATTTTGTTATAAATAAGTGTATACATGTTTTTTATAGGAGAAACAGAGGATCAAACACTTGTTCTACCTTTCCATAAGAATATATAACACTAATAATGGGAACGTAAAATTATAAAATTTTCAATCCATGAAATAAATGGGGATTTTTATCCCAATATCCATTTAACCAAATCCAAGTTTATAATTTTTTTGATGTTGTTGAATGACGTAGAAGTGAGTTGATTTATTGGGGAATGGAACTTATTCTAAGCTTAGCAGTGCCAGATAGATGTGAAACTAGAAAAAATATTGATGACACATTGGAGAAATATTATTATATAATAGATTATATTTTTCTACTATAATAATATATGATATAAATGTAAATCCTCAAAACTTTAAAATTTATTTCTTTTTATAATAAATCTATTTTTTTATAGCTTGTGATGCACGCAGCACTATATTTAAATGAAAATAATCTATGAAAATATTATTTAAAAATGACCATTGTAAAATAGAATTAAATTTTTTCGGTATTAATAGTACTAAATAACATAAACATATTGTGTTTATCTATCACGACCCAACCCTACCCGGGCTTGAGCCGCAACTACCTCAAGCCCGCCTCTATAGGCTAGGGGTTGCCGACAAGTAGCGAAGGCTAAAAAACTTGAGGAGGCCTTTGCCTAAGTACCTACACACACAGACACGCGCATCCCACTCAATGCAGAAGTGCAGAGAAAAAGGAAAAAGTAATGTACCAACTGCTATAAACAACCACAAAGGTGCATCGACCTCTAAACAGTACAAAGTGAGTGTATATGGTAAACTGAAAAGAAAAGGGGAAAACACTCGCCCTACCAGAAAAGTGCCACAACCCGCCAATAGGTAAACAAAATTAAAACAGCTAGGATAGTTCCACACTTGGAACCCAACTACAACCACCGCACGCGGTCCAAGCTCCCGACTGCCTAAGATCCTCTGTAGTCACGAGCAACATGTCCCCCGTCTTCAAGGTCACACCAAGTGCGGGAAAAGACCAAGCAGGGGTGAGTATTAAAATACTTAGTAGGATACCCCGAAGCCTTGAGGAAGAAACAAAGGAGGTACTAAAGTGTGAGTAGTAGAATGAATAGGGAATAATAAAAGAGTATAACTGAGAGTACAGTAAATAGTAAATAGTAAATATCAACCCAACAAGAGGAAGGAAGTAGACTTGTCTTAACACAAGGAGATAGAAACAGTGAGAAGATGAACTTTCTTTCGAGCCTTCGCTACCTATAGCAGGAGAGTAGACTCATCCAACTATGAGAACCTAGACATAGAAAGCATGTGGCATACCTCGTACGTCTTCACCTCTCTTGGAAGGAGAGTAACCAAAACCCAAGAAGTGGGTACTGGAACAAGGTATATACATATCCATATTCTCAAACAAGAAACTCAAACAACATCGTAAGGGGATCTCCATCTCATAGTTCAGCCCAAGAAAGTGAGTCACCAACAAACCTAGAAGTAAACACCATCAATGCCCAGTATCCCGCACGTCATCCCCAAACTTCAAGTCAAGGTGCTCAAATCACCACACCTCGACACTATCTGCTTTGGGTGGTACTGACTTACCCGCATGGTTTTAAGTCATTTCACAAGGACGTGCCTTGTTGGGGAATGTGCCCCTCATTATTGAGAGTTTTGGGAAAAGTCAAACCACACCTCGTCACTGTCACACAATCGAGAGGTCTTCTCAATGTCAAAGATGTCACATCACTGACCTGTACAACATCGGGTCCCACTCTGGTAGTCACAGAGAAAAGCCATAGACTAGCCTAGTAGAAAGAAATGAGTCCGATAGAAGACGTCGGGTAACCCATTGCCCAGCCCTGCTAGAGGGTAAACCCGAAGAGGCCGTTGGGTAGCCCACTGCCTAGCCCAGCTAGAGGGTAAACCCTAAGAGGTCATCGGGTAACCCATTTCCCAACCCAGCTGGAGGGTAAACCCTAATAGGTCTTCGGGTAACCCACTGCCCATCCCTGCTGGAGGGTAAACCCTAAGAGGTCGTCAGGTAACCCACTGCCCAACCCAGCTGGAGGGTAAAACCTAAGAGGTCGTTGAGTAACCCACTACCCAGCCCAACTGGAGGGAAAACCCCAAGAGGTCATCAAGTAACCCACTACCCAACCCAGCTAGAGGTTAAACCCTAAGAGGTCATCGGGTAACCCAATGCCCAGCCCAGCTGGAGGGTAAACCCTAAGAGGTCATCATGTAACCCATTGCCCATCCCAATTGGAGGGTAAACCCTAAGAGGCCATTGGGTAACCCACTACACAGCCCCGCTAGAGGGTAAATCCTAAGAAGTCGATGGGCAACCCACTACCCAGCCCCTCTGGAGGGTAAAACCAGAACTGATCTGGTCATCCCTACTGGTTGGTACAACACTGGACAACGGAACACAGAGTGGGTATCCCACAACAACCCAACTCCATAAAAACTCACCTAGAAGAGGTTTAGCACCTGTGTAGTGCGGGTCACATCGATACCTGTAAATCTGCCTAGGGAAACACATCATGGTAGATCACGGAAGGAAGATATGATCTCGATACTCGGCTAGGGAGTCTGTGCCCAGGGCTCACTGGGCTCCGCACCCTACCGGAAACAACCTCCTGGGTAGAGTATCGGTTCCCCCGTAAAGTATTGGTCACACCGAATCCACAATAACCCTACCAGGGAACACGAAGAGACATGATACTGAAATATCACATGGATAATGAAACAGGGAAACCCAAACAACTCCGTCGATCAAACCATTGAGAACAGAACTAGGGGAAACCACTCAACCCTGGTGGTCTAAACCATCATTAACAGAAGGACCCTCAGCGTCACGAGAGATCAAAGGTACATAAATTAGAACATGGTATGCACATGGGGCCCTCATGAAGTATGGCCCTATCTAATATCCAAACCATGTACACAGACATTCTCAGGTACAAAGTACAACATCTACCTCCAGGCAAACCGGTATACTCCCATACTACACCACATATCCAACCCAAAGGCTATCGTGCACACGATGTCCAATGTCAATGCAAAAGAGGGAAAATTTAAGTTCTCTGACTTGCTTCCACCATGGCCCTTGCACGGCCAACCACACCTCTTCAAACATTTACTTCACTCTCACAGAAGTGCTCACAAAAACAGGCCAAGGGTTTTTTGTAAACATAGTTGGAATAACCTCTACCCATACACCTTTCATGACCCCTTAATTTAATGAGATCTCGAATGAGTCTCTACACATCCAAAAGGATCATACCATTGTAATCCTCATAGAAAAACACGCGAGATAGAATATCTAATCACCTAAAACGGATATCTGACATAAAAGTTGTCCAACACCGCTTTACTCCTGAACAGCGTCCCGTGGTCCCGAGCCTCGGTCTCGAAAACAGTCGGGCGCATCGCACCATTGTCATCCCCTTGGAAAAACATGTCAAATTTACAGCTTACATGCGTGGAATAGATATCCAGAGAAAAGGATGCATTTCATCATATCGCACATGAGTGGTGCTACGTGGGACCCACATCACAGTCCCGAAGCGCTGCCAATGGATCACACTGTTGCGATCCTCTCGAAGAAGCACCCATGATTGACTATTCACTTGTCCAAAATAGGCACCCTGTGAAGAGGATAGAAATCATAGCCAATGCCCAAAACGACCCCTATGGGGCCCACTCCACTGTGCCGAATTAAAGCGGACGGATTGTTCCATTGCAATGCCCTTGGAAAAACACCGAGAATTGACAACTCACACGCCCCAAATGGACATCCGATGAAAAAGTTGTTAAACACTACTCGCAGCTTAAAAGACAGGCCATGGTTCATATGCCTCAACTCCAGTTTCAACACCTGAAACCAGCCTGGAAAACACTGCCTCGGTGGGAGGGTCCCAATGCCGCTAACGGTTCTCAAAACAAACTCTGGATGTGTCTGCGCCGCCCAAAACAAGAACCTCTGGAATAACTCCAATCCACTTAACGGGCATGTCATGCCACTGAGGCCCCCATCTCGTGAATTAAAAACCCCTGAAACCATCTCAAAATTTTCATCTCAATTCTAGGAATGTGTCTCCATAGAGGGCATGCAAAACAGACACCCATAGTGAAAGTTAGCGGTGTCCGAAGTCAAGGGGACAAACCCCTTGGGCTGGACCGGCCTGGGCGGGCCTGCGGCTCAGCCGCGTGGCTTGGCCATGGACCCCGGGTCCACGCAGTGCCGACCGGAACTAATGGTCGGTCGTGGTCTCACGCAGAGACCCCCCTTCGGCGGGTCTCTGTCCCCGCACGGGGTCGCGCGCCGTGACCCCGCCCCATCATTCCCCATCAAGCTCGCCCATTTCCTAGAGCCACCATCTTGAGCCCCTACCGCGCCGCCTAGATCTTCCGATGTCCCGAAACCACGCCACTGCCACCTGGAGTGCCCCATGCTGTCGTCGTCGCCCACCGGAGCTCCCTGGAACTACTGAAAAAAGAGGCAAACGGCTGGGAAACATCCTGAGGCCGCCCCGAGACTCAAAATTTCGATCCTAAAGGATTGTTGGGAAGATAAAATCAAGCCCTATGCAACCAAGGGCTTATCTTAATAATGGGATAGCAATTCGACATAGGAAATTAAATTTAAGGAAAAAGTGGAAACCAAAACGAAAAACGAAACCTTTTACCTCGTTAGGCGTAGCCCGAAGCATCACGATTGGTCCGTCAGAGCCATCGCGCCTTACCGGAGTGGTGGAGGAGAAGGGAAGAGCTCTTCGAGAGGAAACCTCCAAGAAAGAAGGGCAAGGGAGAAGTAGAGGGTGGGGTGGTGTTTAAATAGAAAAACACTTAAACCCCCCACCGGTAGACCACATACCGGAACTTTCGGCGGTGTTAGGGTTAAGCCTCTCCTAGGGTAAACACCAAGCCCCGAGCATAATGGAGGTCCCAGAATTTTAATCCAATCCTATGTTCGAATGTTATAAAACTTAATGCCTGAGACTTCGAAATTATGAAAACGCCCATGGTGGCATCTTCCACCGAAGGGTCACGCCCACGAAAATTACACCCCTCCTAGGGTAAACGGCATGCTCTTGACTCAACGGGGCCCTTAGTTTTCCCATCCAAGCTACCATTTGGAGATATCCTATTTATCTGGCTTTCCCAGTGTGAACACACAGAAAAAATTAATTTTGGCCACACCGGGGCTCGGAATCACACGTCGTCTGAAGGCACTGCTCTCAAATAACATCAAGAATTTTCCAAATTATTTCATATCAAAAAACTGGGTTCCTACATCATTCCCTCCTTTAAGAGTTTCATCCCCTAAAAGAAAAACCAGGGAACAACACAGGGTACTAAGCCCACACCTAGCTCTCCCGTACCCAAGAAAACTCTTGCACAGTTCTGTATCACCGTACACTAAAGGATTTGATCCGTTCACACAAGGTCGGCCCTCGCCGATGATGTTCATAGGAGCATGCACACATCTCCTCAGTGATGTCACGTGTGAGGAATCACACACCCACGCCAGAATCTGGGGGGTTAGGGCAAGGTGGTAGACAACCTCACCATCCCTTCGCATGGTCTCAAACGGCTCTAAGGCCCTTGGGGGTATCTCACCTCCCCGGTCGAACGCCCACATCACACACCACGATGGGAATCACCGTTTAGACTTAGGAAAAAGCCTAGTGATTCCCTCCTTTAGAATATCCATATGGTGAAACACCCAAGGATATCTGGTCACGCAAGGTTTAACAGTCAATGTCCCATGAACGAGACTCTCTTACATGCTCAGAAAGCGAAGGATTCGATTCCATCGACTAAAGAAAAGGTTCCACGTCTTTCACTCTACTGACACAGGTTTACACCAATTCCCCGCGTCACCCTGGTAACACCTCAATAAAAGAGAAGGGAGAAAAGCATCTCAAATACAGAGTCTAACAATTCTACTACAAAAAGTAGAAGAGATGTAGAGTGTACGTCTTATCACCACATGCTCTGTAGGATTGTAGACATCCAAAGCTCGTGGCTATCTATGGTCCCAACATTCATATCCCATAGCTTGATGTGGACTACCTGGTGGTGATGGTAAGACCTCATAATGTTATACCCCACTTCCAGCTCCTCCCGCTCCTCTGCTAGCACCAACTCTCAAGGAACTACTCTGATCATGGTGTTTCCTCTGCCGTGGTGGTGCGTCTGCTGCCTTCTTGAAGTTATCAACATACCATGTTGGGTAGTCCTATGCCAAGTGACCTCTCCCATCACAAGCATAGCACCGGCACTCTCTGGGCTACCCTGGTACCCTCTGGTACCACGTTGGTGTATGAACATGGCATGGAGTCCACTCACAGAAGGGTCTCCTCAGCTAAGGCCCTACGCTTTGTCGCCACAGTGGTACATGACCACGTCTCCGAAACTGGCGGTGGGAAGGCCACCTATGTCGAGGTTATGTCATCCAGCACCTACTAGCTTCGGCAAATGTATTGGCTCTGACATGCCTACTTCCACCACCAACTATAAAAGGTGACAGGAATCCCTCTGTCAACAATGTTGGCTATAGCACCTCGACATAAGTGGGGATATACAAGGGTACAATAATGGCACGAATCACTATGAGAAGTCCCTGGTCCAACTTTTGTGCTCGGAAGTTGCCACCATGGACCAAGTCTGGGTAAAATCATGCATGGTCTGCAAACCTAGTCTTGTACTCAGTCACTATCATCCCTCCCTTCTGAAACTGCAAGAGCACCTGGATCTGAACGGTGCGTAAAAAGGAGGGGTAAAACTCATCACAAAATAGTATTTGAAATTCATCCCATGAAAGTGACGACTCATCGACTAATTGAGTAACCAGACTCCACCAATGCCCAACTGCTCTGTGGAAAAGACTTGTGGTCAAAGCCACCATAAGATCTGTCGGCGTCTTTACAACTTGAAGAGGCAAACCACTGTCTCTAGACAAATCACTGCTGCCTGAGGGTCTGGCTCACCTCTGAACTTCAACGGTCTCTACCACTGGAACTCATGGAGCACACTCAACCCACACTCAATCTCATTCTGCTCTGATAATGATTTCTGCTACTCACTAGGTGGGGGTGATGCTACCGGCCTATCTGAAGAAAGGGACTCGCATGAAGGGTCCTAGACGGAGTCCTCATCACTCATAGGGGCATCGTCATGAACCAAGGCTGGTATCATGGATGGATGTCTTCGCGGAGGCATCCTGAATGTTATCAAGGAGCACCGCGATCAGATGATCATATATGTATATGGTAGTAACACCAATGGGGAGCAGACTCAAGAAGGACAGTCAAAGACTCAATCCTATGTGATGCACAAACCAATTTTCCCTGCAACGGGTGTCTTAGCATTCTGAGTTGACAAGCGGGTTATCAGGGTCCTGGTGAATGGATACATTGGCCACCCATACCATCACTGGACTCCCTAGCATGAGATCCTCTCTCAAGACACGTCGACATTATTTCCCAAAATCCATGCCAATTATTTTTTTAGGGATGTCCGAACAATACCCCAAGGAACAAACCACCACTTATACCACTTTGTCATGACCTTCCCCTACCTGGGATCGATCCGCAACTACCCCAATCCCAACCCCATAGGCCAGGGGCTGGCGACAAGCACCGAAGTCTAAACAACTCAGGGAGTCCTTTTCCTAAGTACATGTGCACACACACACACATCCCACTCAATGCATAAGTGAAATGTAAAAGCAAAAGTAAAGTACCAACTGCTATAAACAACCACAAAGGTGAATTGACCTTTAAAAAGTACAAAGTGAGTGCAGAAGGTAAACTGAAAAGAAAAAGGCAAAAAACATGCCCAACTAGAAAAGTGCAACAACCCGGCAACAGGTAAACAAAAGTAAAATAGATGGGAGAGTCCCACACATGGAACCTGGCTATGACCACCGCACGTGGTCCAATCTACCAAACTTCTAATCTCCTCTGAAGTCACGAGAAACATGTATATCGTCTGCAAGGGAACACCAAGTGCAAGCAAATCCCATGAAGGGGTGAATATAAAAATACTCAGTAAGATACACTGAAGGCTCGAGGGAGCAACAAAAGAGGTACCGAAGAGTGAGCAATAGATCAAATAGGGAATAGTAAAGGAGTACAGCAGAGAGTTCAGTAAATAGTATTGCTCAACCCAACAAGAGTAAGGAAGTAGACTCATCCTAACACAAGGAGCTAGAAATGATGAGAAAATGAACTTTCTTTCGTGCCTTCACTACCTATAGTAGGAGAGTAGAGTCGTCCAACCACGAGAATCTAGACATGGAAAGCACATGGCATACCCCATGCATGGTCATCTCTCCTGGAAAAAGAGTTACCAAAACCCAAGAAGTGGGTACTTGAACAAGGTATATACATATCCATACGCTCAAACAAGAAACTTGAACAAGATCGTAAGGGGAACTCCATCTGATAGCTCAGCCCAAGAAAGTGAGTCGTGAATAGTCTCAGAAGTAAGCACCATCGATGCCCAGTATCCCGCATGTCAGCCTTGAACAGCAAGTCAAGGGGATCAAATCACCGCACCTCGACACTATCTGCTCTGGGTGGTACTGACTCACCTGCATGGTTTTATGTCATGTCACAAGGACACGTCTTAGTGGGGAAAGCACCCCTCATTCTTGAGAGTTCTAGGAAAATTCAAACCACACCTCGTCACTATCAGAGAGTCGATAGGTCTTCTCAAAGTCAAAGTTGTCACATCACTGACCTATACAACCAAGGGTCCCACTCCGGTATTCACGAAGAAAAGCCACAGACTGGCCTAGTAGAAAGGATTGAGTCTGAGAGAAGTCATCGGGTAACCCACTACCTAGACCTGCTGGAGGGTAAACACTAAGAGGTCATCCGGTAACCCACTGCCTAGCTCAGCTGGAGGGTAAACCCTAAGAGGTCGTCAGGTAACCCACTGCCCAGCCCAGCTGGAGGGTAAACCCTAAGAGGTCGTCGGGTAACCCACTACCCAGCCCCGCTAGGGGGTAAACCCTAAGAGGTCATCAGGTAACCCACTTCCCTGCCCAGCTGGAGGGTAAACCCTAAGCGGTCATCGGCCAACCCACTGCCCAGCCCAAATGGAGGGTAAACCCTAAGAGGTCTTCGAGTAACCCATTGCATAGCCCAGCTGGAGGGTAAACCCAAAGAGGTCTTCGGGTAACCCATTTACCGGCCCAACTGGAGGGTAAACCCTAAGATGTCGTCAGGTAACCCACTGCTCAACCCAGCTGGAGGGTAAACCCTAAGAGGTCCAAGGGTAACCCACTGCCCAGCCCCGTTGGAGGGTAAACCCAAAGAAGTTAATGGGCACCCACTGCCAGCCCCGCTGGAGGGTAAACTCGGAACAGCTCTGGTCATCCCAACCGGATGGTACAACACTGTCCAATGGAACACGGATTGGGTATCACGCAACAACCCAACTCCGGAACAACTCACCTAGCTGAGGGTCAGTGCCCGTGTAGTGTGGTTTACGCCAATACCTAGAACTCTCCCTAGGGAAACACATCACGGTAGATCATTTAGGGAAGATATGATCTCGATACTCGGCTAGGGAGTCTACGCCCATGGCTCACTGGGCTCTGCACCCTATTGGAAACGACATCCTGGGTAGAGGATCGGTGCCCACGTAAAGTATTCGTCACACAGAATCCATAATAACCATACCAGGGAACACGTAGGGAGGTGATACTGAAATCCCACATGGCTAAAGGAATAGGGAAACCCAAAAAACTCCTCCGAATAGACTGTCCAGAACAAAACCAGGGGAAACCACTCAACCCTGCTGGTCAAAACCATCGTTAACATAAGGACCCTCTATGTCAAGAGAGGTAAAAGGTACGTAAAGTAGAACACGGTATGCACATGGGGCCATCACGACATGTGGACTTATCTCATCTCCAAACAACGTACACAAACATTCTTGGGTACAAACTACAACATGTACCTCTAGGAAAACCCGTATACTCCCAGAGTATACCACATTTCCATCCCAAAGGTTATCATGCACATGATGTCCAATGGCAATGAAAAAGGGTGAAAATGTAAGTTCTCCAACTTTCTTCCACCACGGCCCTAGCACAGCCAACCACACCTCTTCAAACATTTACTTCACTCTCATAAGAGAGCTCAAAACCCCATGCCAAGGGTTCTCTGCAAACACTGCGGGAAGAACCTCCACCCGTACACCTTTAATTTCCCCACATTTAATGGGATCTCAAATGAGGTCCACGCATATAAATGGATCGTACCATTGTAATCCTCGTGGAAAAACACAAAAGATAGACTATCTACTCACCACAAATGAATATCTGACGGAAAAGTTGTCAAACAACGCTTTACGCCCGAACCGCATCCCGTGGTCCTAAGCCTCAGTCCCAAAAATAGTTGGGTGCATCGCACCATTGTGATCCCCTCTGAAAAACACGTCAAATTGACCGCTTACACGCGCTGAACTGATATCTAGAGAAAATGATGAATTACATCATACCGCACATGAGTAGTGCTACGTGGGACCTTCATCACAGTCCCGAAGCGCTGCCAATAGATCACATCATTGTGATCCTCTCGAAGAAGCACCCAAGATTGACTATTCACTTGTCAGAAACAGACACCCGAGGAAGAAGATAGAAATCACCGCCAATGCCCAAAACAACCCTCATGGGGCCCGCTCCACCATAATTAATTAAAGTGGGTGGATTGCGCCATTTCAATGCCCTCGGAAAAACACCCAGAATCGACTACTCGCATGCCCCAAACGGACGTCCGATGAAAAAGTTGCTAAACGCTGCTCGCAGCTTAAAAGACGGGCCATGGGGCCCATGCCTCAACTCTGGTTTCAATGACTAAACCACCTTGAAAAACTCTGCTTGGCACCAGGGTCCCAACGCCACTGACGGCGCTTAAAATGGACTCTGGATGTGTCTGCGCTGCCCAAAACAAGAACCTCCGGAATAACGCCAACTAATTTAACGGGCGTGGCGCGCCACCGAGGCCCCAGTCATGGGAATTAAAAACCCCTGAAACCATTTCAAAATGGTTGTATCAATTATAGGAACATGTTTTCGTACATGAAATTCAAAATTGACACCCGTAGTGAATATTACGGGTGTCCGAAGTCGTGGGGACGAAACCCTTGGGCTGGACCGGCCTAGGTTGGCCCAGCTCGTAGCGCCAGCCCGCGGCTCAGCCGTGCGGCCCGGCCGTGGACCCCGAGTCCACGCAGCACCAACTGGACCTCATGGATGTTCATGGTCTCGTGCTGAGACTCGCCTTCGGTGGGTCTCTGTCCCCACATGGGGATGATCGCCACGAACTCGCCCCGTCGAGACCCGGTGAGCTCACCCACCACCTGGAGCCACCGCCTGGAACCGCCGCCTGGAGCCCCTGCCACGCTGCATGGGTCCTCCGTTGTGCAACCATTCTGGAACTATGTCGCCGCCGCCTAGAGCACCCCACGCCACTGCTGTTGCCCACCAGAGCTCCCTGGAACTGCCGGAAAAAGAGGCAAACGGCCAAGAAACATCCCGTGGCCGCCCCGGGCGCCCTAGGACTCAACATTTCAATATGAAAGGATCGTTGGGAAGATAAAATCAATCCTTACGCAACTAGAGGCTTCTCTCTACAATCAGACAGCAATTCGACATAGGAAATTAAATTTATGGACAATGCGGAAACCAAAACTAAAAACGAAACCTCCTACCTCGTTGGGCACAGCCCGAAGCTTCACGATTGGTCGGCCGGAGCTGCCACACCTTGGTGGAGTGGTGGAGGAGAGGGGAGGAGATCGTCAAGAGGAAACCGCCAGGTAAGAAGGGAAAGGGGGTGTAGAGGGTGGCGGTGGTGTTTAAATAGAAAAACCCTTAAACCCCCCGCTCGTAGACCTCGTACCAGAACATTAGGCGGGGTCAGGGTAAAGCCCCTCCTAGGGTAAAATTCATGCCCTGAGTGCAATGGCAGTCTTAGAATTTAAATCCAGGCCTCCATTCTAATGTTATTAAACTTAATGTCTGAGGCTGCCAAATTACGAAAACGCCCCTGGTGGCATTTTCCACGAAGGGTAGCGCCTGCGAAAATTACACCCCTCCTAGGGTAAAAGGCATGCTCCGGACTCAAAGGTGCCCTCAATTTTCCAATCCGATCTACCATTTAGAAGCTATCCTGTTTATTTGGCATTCCCAGTGTGAACAAACTGAAAAAATTAATTCCGGCCACACCGGAGATCAGAATCGCACGTCGTCTGAAGGTGCTGCTCTGGAATAACATCAGAAATTTTCCAAAGTATTTTATTGCAAAAAAAATATTTCTTACATTATATATTGATTATAAATAAAATAATGATCATTTGATTTTAAAAGAAATTTTCTCTGAAAAAACTGTATTTTTCTTGAATGTGGATTAGTTGTGATTCATTCTCATAAATTAAAATTAATTTTTACCAATTTTATAAAATTTATTTTAAAAAATAAAATTAATTTTTAAATCATAATATAAAAATTATTTGAGGGTGATTTTCTTTATTTCTCTGAAATTTTTCATTTTTCAAAGAATATGGAAAACTACTGAATTTTAAATGAAAAATAACTTTTTGTTTGAATTATTTATAATGTTAAATTAAAATTTTAATTTGTTTTAATGTAAATTTAAAATAAAAATATTTCAATTAATACAATTTAGGTTTCTGGAATATTTTTTATTTTGAATTTTGATTAAAAAAATTTGTAAACTTTTAAACATTTTACCTTTGAAAACTCACTTTCTCATCACGTCAATGAGATTAATTTTAAATTAAATTTTTCCAATTTTATTTGATGAATTTTTAAAAATGGATTAAATATTTAGAATAATAATAATTTATAATGTATAATAATTTCAAATTAATTTTTGACCAAAATAGATATTGAAAAAAGTAAAATATATTTATCGCGGTTAAAGTAAAAATGGATTTGTTGGGGTGAAGTATAAAGATAATAGTAAAAAATTACCTAAAAAATTATACAACACCCATTGGATGTATATATTTAAAAATTATATCTTATTGTTCAGATAAATACCAATTGTTTAATATTTTTATTTATAAAAACGTGGGTATCATTGAATCTTTTCAAAAAATTATGTGTGCCGCTCACCTCATTTATTATAGGCCACCCCTATATTATATTCTTCACACTTTAAAACATAGTTGGTTCATCCAATACCTAAAAAAAATAACATCACAATTACACCACCCCCACCCCCTATCATATTATAAGCATCAGTTTTTGAAGAAATCCAACCAATGAAAAAAAAATTGAAACCCTAAGGAGGATACATGAACAAGACGTAACATTCTTCAATGAGAGTTTTTAATTTATTTCTTTATCAACTTATTAAATTGTTATTAAAAAATTGTGATATAATAGTATAAGTATAATAAATATAGGATTTTTTTTATAATAATTTAATGATCTATAACCATCTCCACTTTCATCATATGGGTTATGAAATCATCATTCGTGTGTACAGCGGACTACAGCCTTGTGAAACGATGTCATTCATTTCTTCATTAAAACCTTTCAAGGTTGGGTATCATAATGGATATAAAGTATATATATGATATTTATAACAAAATTATACCTCTTGATCCATTATATCACATATACCTTTTCCATTTCTATTTCAAATGGTATACGCTGATGTCGCTCATGTGTACGACAGACTACCACCTCACAAAGTGATTTGATTCATTTTACACTAACGCTTTGCATAGAAAGTGATAAGGATAAAGATAATTATTATATATTATATAATTAAATAATTATGATATTAATTTATTTTTTATAATTTTTAAAATATATTATATATAATTTTCATTCTAATCTCTTCACTCAAAAAATGATGATAACGTTGGTTGTGTACGTGTAGACTACATCCTTCATGAAGTGATGTGACTCTCATTTCATCACCACACCACATTGATGGTATATATAATTATATTTAAATAAATAATATTATTTTATTATCTTTATATAAAGTTAAAATATTACTTACCTCCTTTTCATAATGATCATTGAAAAATGGAAACGTTTCTTAGGGTTATGTAGGGTCTACCGACTCCATGATCGTAACATACTTCATTTATAAAAAACACCTTTCATGATTAATTTTAAAAGTATAATTAATGTATAAATATGGTAATTATTTCATGATTATTATTCTTGAGATTATGTAACTTATTAATTTTCAAAATAACTAAAAATTTCATGACAAATCACAAAAGGCAAAACAAGGAAATTGACACTCGTAATAATGAAAATAATGAAGGATTGTCAATGAATAAGTGATAAGAAGTTATAAAAGGATCATATATGATATTATAAATATTAATATGGTTCTTTTTTAAGTTATTGATATTTTTAAAACCCAAAATTCTAGAAAATTTCCCTATACACATGGTTTTTTCAAAACTGTGGGTATATGTATATATGGGAGAATATACCCATAGTTTTGTAAAAATGTGGTTATAGGCCCCCAATACCAACAGTTCTAGGAGAACCATTGGTATATGTTATTTTTCAAGACCAATACCCACAGTATTTCCTAAACCATGGGTATAGGGTTATTTTTCAAGACCTATAACCATGGTTTTTGTGAACCCATGGGTATAGGGTTGTTTTTTGAGGATCTATACACACAATTTTCCAAACTCATGGGTATATCTTTCTCACGTTATGGGAGGAAACAAATTCATTTGATACAAAAAAATACACGGGAACACATATTTCCACAGTTTTCTTCCTATATCCATAGTTTATATAAATATATATTAGTAAATATATATTTATATACCCATAAGAAAAATAGGGTAGTTGTTAAGAGTTGGAAGTGTAAAGGGGTGGTCCATGTATCAAATCCTATGGCCCTGTATTTTTTCAAATTTATACTCATAGTTTTAAAAACTGTGGGTATATGTTCATGACATTGTGGAGTGGACCTATACACATAGTTTCCAAAACTATGGGTATAGATTGAGTTTATACTGACACCTTGGTTTCCCACAGTTCCTTGAAACCATAGTTATATCCTATACCTGTCACGACCCTTCCTCCGGGCTCGTGCCGTGACTACCCCAAGCCCGCCTTCCATAGGCCAGGGGCTGGCAACTAGCACCAAAGGCGTAAATCCCGATAACTGGGAAGGCATTGCTTTATATAAGTAAACAAAACACCACAGAGTACAAGCGAAAGAAAAACACTAAGTACAAAAGAAAGTGCTGAAAAGTAAATGGGCCAGAATACAAACCCAAATGAAAGTACAAATACAACTGAACAAGTACAACAAAAAAAGACAACAGCTGGAAGAACGGAAGTGGCTCCTGGGTCGTCCTCCTCGGATCCTACCTGAAGGGTAGGTACAGATGGCGCAGCTCCTAGATTGTCCACCACGGATCCTACCTGAAGGGTAGGTACAGATATCCTCCATAATGCTCTCGCTCGTCAACCTCCTCTGAGTGTCGTCTTGACATGAAGTACACCTCCAGATACTGACTCGTCGTGTAGTCCACCTCCGGGTACCGTCCAGTCTTCGAAAACTCGGCCTCCGTCAGCATTGTCCGTCGTCTGCAACCAACACAATAAGGTGCGGGCATAGCCCGTGTAGGGGTGAGTATAACGATACTCAGTAGGGACCCCGAGACCCTCAAGGTCTCACTAAAAACAACATGGATAACCACAAGGAAGATCTCAACAGATAACCTCTACTTAGGTATATGCCCATACATATACCTAAGTTATCAGGTAACCCATCTCAATCATGAGGAAACACAAGGGTTATGAAATCAACGGATAACCACTACCCAGGTATATGCCCATACATATACCTAAGTTATCAAGTGACCCATCTCAATCATGAGGTAAACACAAAGGTCAAAAGTCTCAGCTCAAACCAAGATTTTCATTGTCAAAACCGAAATTGCTGAAGAGATCCGTCTCTGGAGTGTACAGTGGTCCTGTCATGACTCCGAGGTACTGCTCACTAACCTAAGACTGTTGAGGTACTCCTCCTGTCGAGTACTGCGGGTCTGCTGCCAAATACCGGGCGCTCCGTCCGCTGTGGGTCTGCCGCCAAATATCAGGCGCTCCCCCTAATAGCCTAGAGAGGTAATCCTCCAGTCGAGTACTGCGGGTCTGCTACCAACTACCAGGTGCTCCATTCGTCGTGGGTCTGCCGCCAAATACCGGGCGCTCCGTCCACTGGGCTAGTCGACTCGCTCCAAGTCAAGTCGGTCAAGCAGTCGTCAGGTCTCAGTCGTCCACACGGTCTCCGTACTCCGTACGCTCGTCTCCGGGAGGGTCCGCTCCACGAGCTACAGGTCGATACTCCAAGTATCTCAAAGTTCCACGAAAGTATATCTCAAAGGACCGCCTCGTCATAGGGGTCTCAACGCAATAGACAGCGCGTCAATCGGATTCCCGGTCTGTGAGTAATTAGCCTTTTTCGTCCCAGGGGCCCGGTTGGTTTCGTGAGCGAACCAACCCGGCCGTATTTCAACTATACCCCGAACTCTCATAGGGTATACTCATAGGGACCGTTTCTCAATGTGATCACCAACGCCGCTGACGGTTCATCAAACGGACGTCCGGTCTGAAAGATATCAGCTTTTCCGTTCCAGGGGCCCGGTTGGATTTCGGGTACAATCCAACCCGGCCACTATCCAACAGCATCCAAAACACGGGCAGAGTATGCCAAAAGTTCCATCTCATCAAGAGGAATTCAACGAGACAGACGACGCGTCAATCGGATGCCCGATCTGTGAGTTTTTGGCTTTTTTGTTCTAGGGGCCCAGTTGGTTTCGTGAGCGAACCAACCCGACCGCACTCCGACGGCATCCAAACCTCGAGCAGAGTAATCCAAAAGATTTGTCTCACTTAGAGGAATCCAACAAAGTCGATGGCATGTCTATCGGACGTCTGAAGCTCAAGATATGAGTGTTTCCGTTCTGAGGGCCTGGTTGGTTTCGTGTACGAACCAACCCGGCCAAACACAAGTTATTCCAGAACCTTGAGTGTGATACACCGAAATGACCATCTCGATCCAAGGATCGCATTTCCGCTGACGGCGCTTCGTTCGGAGGTCCGTAGCTCAAGATACGGGCAAAAGACCGAAAACGGTCCGAAGAAGGGCGGTCTGGCCCGAGACCGACCCGGCCCGAGCCCCCCTGGGTCGGCCCAAACCGGGGCGACCCGACCCGGTTCGATGTGGCCCAAGCCGGCCAGGGCGGCCCGGCCCGGCCTGGGCGCGACCCGGCCGGCGGGTCGGCTCGGCTCAGCCGAGCGGTCGAGCAAGGGAGCCGCGGGGCGTGAACTCCCCGCGGGAAGAGAAGTCGCGGCCCACGTGGGGCCGCGCTGGATCAGCGGACGCAGCTTTGCCGCGTCCCGTGTGTCACCAGACCCGCGCGGTCGCGGGTCTGGTCGGCCACCGCCGCGCCGACGACCCGCGCTGCCGGTGGGTTCTGCGGGCCACCGGAGTTGCTCCTATGGTCCGATTCTACTTCCGTCTGCGCCGTGGCTCCTCTCGGGTCCCATTCTTCACTGCCAGGCCCTCAAATCGCCATTGTAGCCCCATTTTCCGTCATCCGCCGTTCCACACACCAACAAAAAACTGCAGAGGGTTTTCGGGCTGTGTTTGCTTGGCCCTCACCATCCGCGTTAGGTGATAACAAATGGGAATAATGATCAACACATGAAAACATAACAAGTTGCAATTTTAATAAATTAAAATTGCACTTTCATCTCGGGCTCTTTGTTTTAGAAGAAAACAACTACGGGAATAAAATAATATTTTCAAATAAAATCCCTACCTCACCGTAGTCGTCGAGCGCGCATTCTTCACGGAATTGATCGTCGCAGAAGAAGAGGATCGCCGCGTCGCGGAAGGGCGTCGCATCGTCGCGGTATACGGCGTTGCGTCGACGAACTCTGAGGAGTAAAGAAAACACATGATTTAATTTACACGAATTAAATCCATATTGTTGTTATAAACCACAAAGAAATAAAAGGTCTGCAATATCTCACCTCAAAGGATGATCAAAGATTTGCCGCGGATGAAGGAACGTCGCAGAAGAACATCACGGGAGAAGAATCGTCGGCGTCGCGGAACACGGTGTCACGTCATCGATCTCCGAGGGCTTGGAATTCTTCGTCGCCTTTCGTCGAAGGCCAGCGTTCTTTGCGTTCTCCGTGTTCTTCGCATTCTTCGCGTAGGAGGATGAAGGACTGAAGGTTCTTTCAAATCCTCTCAACGAACAACACACAAGAAGAAGAAGGTTGGTCTTATTTTATTAACATGCCAACAAACGAAAAAAAGATAAGATAAGTAGCGACCCATTAATTCATAGAATTAATTCAACGAATAAAACCGCCCAATTAAAAGAAGTGTTTAATAGATTAAGAAACGCCCCAGTTGACTTTCAATTAATAGGGGTTTTCGCGGGTGCGTTACTTAGCGGAAAAGAAACGGTGGGGCTCATGCGGGCCCCACCTCACAAATATCCTACCAAGAGGGTATGATATTTTTAATTGTACCATATCCGCTTTAACTTAGCTTAAGAAGCTTTAAGTGGCTTTTAAGTGGCTTTAAGTGAAATAAAAATAATGTTGTCACACCACTTTATTTTATTTCTTAACTTAAAGACCAAAAATTAAAAACCACACTTGAGCAAACGCAACTCTGGAAGAGGCGTTTATAAGAAAATACCGGCTCTACGATTCCATCGGTGCCCTCAGAATTCGATTCCAAGCACCGTTTTAAAAGTTATAAAAACCTGCTCGTTCGTTCACTGAACGTACCTGAGCCAAACTTCGAAAAATGATTCTGGGCACACCGGGCCTCGGAATCAGGTGTCGTCAGAAACTGTGTTCTTGTACAATTCCAAAGAAAATTAAGAAAAAAAATTCCCTTGAAATTTCTGGGTCTTTACATTACTCCCACCTCAGGTCTTTACTTCCTCATAAATCTTTAAAACAAACTAGGGTCACAAAAGCGGTACAGAGCACGCATCTGAGCCTTCCGCTCCCATGTGCTCACCAGGAGGTTCCCGTACTGCCAGAGAAAGTGTACCCGAGGAATCGATCATTCTCTTAGGATCTGCTCCTGTCGATCCTTGATCCCCACTGGAACCTCCGTGAAAGGCACCCCATCGCCATCGTCCAGCTCCTCATGGTCAATGATATGCGAAGGGTCGAGCACGTACCTCCTCGGTTGAGATACATGGAAGTCTTCGTGCACCTGGTGCAACTGCGGTGGATGGGTCAAGCGGTAAACCTCCCCGCCTACCCAGCTGAGGACCTAGAAAGGTCCGTTGAACCTCGGAGATAACTTTCCACCTTGGCCACATCTCTGTATACCTCGTCGAGGTGAGACCCGTATAAGGACGTGATCGTCATCCTCGAACTCATGAGGCCTCCAATTCCTGTTAGAACTGAAACTCAAAACGACTGCTGCCATGAGGGTAAGGGTGACCGACTCAAAAGTGATAAGTCACACCCTCCTGAGCATGAGTTTATCCTGTGCCGCCTGGGGTTTCCTTTTCTCCGACCAAGGAAAACCCATCCCGACGTCGTAGTTTAACCACAAACTTTTTGCCTAATACCGTCAATTTGTGTATGAACTGTGATTGCCCAGTCCATACTCAAACCAATGTCATAGGGCCTCGACGCTGCCACCAAGAGATTCCAACCGAAACTCTCGCCTCGAGGTTCTGATCACACCGTCGGCGTAAGTGTGATTATCGAGCCTCCTCCCAAGGTATCTCCAAATGTGAGGGTAAAGTCCATGGCTTACCGGAAACTCTAGGTCTGGGACAGGATTTTTGAAAGCGATGAATGATTCATATCGACGTCTGTTACTACAGCATCTTGTAGTGGACACAGATTGTCCCTTGAATAATTTTTAGAGCCATTAGGTCACACTCCTTGACCGCATGCAGCTGCACTCTTCCTCCGACCTCCAGCTCCCTGAGCCTGGCGGGGATAACTAAGGCGGGTGGTTGTAGCATGTTAAGATGTACACCATCTCATGCTGCTCTCCTAGCTCTGCCTCCACGTCTTCTGCTCCGCAGACTCATCTCTCTTTAAATCTTCCTCTTCTTTAAACATTTAACACGCTTGAGTCTCTTAGACTGGAGCCGGTTTCCTGTTTCTTACTGAACTGTGCAGTCTTCATCCGCTCCTGGATGATCTGAAGGAGCTGCTAAAATTTCTCCTTTTTCGAAAAGAGAAACTCAGTCTCATCCCCTGGATGAACCACATTCATTGCCTAATACATTCAATCCTGACATTAATGATTCATTCATGCCATGGATGACGTCGTAAGGCCTCGACGTAACTACCAAGAGATCCAACTGTCACTCTCGCCTCCAAGGGTCGAGTCACAATGTCGGCATCAGTGTGAGGTCACTAGGTCTCCTCCGGTAGAAATCTCGAAAGTGAGGGTCAAGTCAACAGTCTTAACCGGGATCACTTAGTATCAACCAAACAAAAGTACAGGAAAGTAAACTTCACTAGATAAGTGTCTTTTCATTATTGCAGCTCATAGTATAAAGACACAAATGTAACAACAACAAAACTAGAAGCAACATGATCAAAAGCCTCCAGGTCTGGAGCTAGTCCTGCTCTTGTCCATCTACTTCCGGAGCTCCATGACCATAGGCCTCAGGTTCCTGAAGCTGAGCTCTCCCATGTCCCCATGTCCCCTACAGTCGGGGTGGGCCTCCTGGTGGTGATGGTGGCAACACCCTGAAGTGTCGTCCACCTCCAGCTGCACGGCTATCTCCACTTCCAAGGCTGCCTGCTCCTTGAGGTCTGCCCTGATCGAAGCTCTTCCTCTGCCTGGGAGGTTCTTCATTTAACTGATGATCATCTGCATGGCGGGTCGGATAGTCACGTGCCATGTGACCAATCCCGCCGCAGGAGTAACACTGTCCACTCTCGGCACGACTGGCTCTGACTCCACCCCGGTTCCCCCGCACAACTGAACCTGAGTCGTGCAGTCGGCCACCGGTAGGTCTAGTCCTCTTGGACCTCTGCGTCATTTGTCTACTGTCTGCTACAGAAGACTCTGTCGCAAGCCGGCTAGTGGTGGGTCGTGCTGCTGGAGACTGCTCAGCAAGGAAACTCTGCACTAAGAGGACTCTCTCCAACACCCCTGTCTGGGTCGGAATGTTGTGAGAAACAACAGAATATCTAATCTCCCACCTGATCCCCTGCTCGAAGGTTCGGGCCCTGAAGAACGGGTCCCGTACCATATCTGTGGAGTAGCGCGAGAGGTCTGTGAACCTCGCTGAATATTGTGCCACTGTCATGCTGTCCTGCCACAGCTGAAGTAGCTCATGTATACGCACCGCTCGAAGGGTGGCTGGTACAAACTCTGCCCGGAACAGGCTCTCGAAGTCTTCCCAAAGGAGTGTCGCCTTGTCATGCATCTGAAGCACCAGGATCCACCATCTTCCTGCTACTTCCTGAAGAAGGCTGGCAGCAAGCATCACCATAAAGTCTTCTGGCGTTCCCACTAGCCTGAAGACTCTCACCACAGCCTCCAGCCAATCCTCAACCGCCTGCAGGTCCGTCTCTCCCCGGAACCTGGGTGGCCTCTAGCGCTGGAACTCGTGTAGTGCGCTCAAGTGACGTGCACCCCCTTCTGCTGGGGCTGGTGGCATCGGTGGACCAATGGGTAGTAGTACCATTGGTGCCTCCGCTGGTGCCTCAACTGGAATAGATCCCTATACTTAGGCCACATCACTCGGCGGGCTGTCAGTACAAACAACTCTCGGGGCTCTAGCTGGTCGTCCGCGGGGAGGCATCCTGAAAGAAACAACATGACACGGTCAAATGATTTTACCTGGTTAGCTGACTTGGTTTGAGCTGACATTTAAAAACTTCTGGAAACACACATGAAAACAGTGTTTTTGTGTACAAAGTCGGAAATCAGTAGTCAGGATCCTGGTGTACGGATACGTCGGCCGCCGCACCAACACTGGACTCCCTGAACTGAAGACCACACTCAGTACACTTAACACTATTCCTTCACATAGAAAAAGATCAGAGTCCTGCGTTCTGCGGTAGAACCAAACTCCTCTGATACCAATTTGTCACGACCCGTCCTTGGGGCCCGTGGCATGACTACCCCAAGCCTGCCTTCCATAGGCCAGGGGCTGGCGACTAGCACCAAATGCGTAAATCCGGATAACTGGGAAGGCATTGCCTTTATATAAGTAAACAAAACACTACAGAGTACAAGAGAAATAAAAACACTAAGTACAAAAGAAAGTGCTGAAAAGTAAATGGGCCAGAATACAAACCCAAATGAAAGTACAAATACAATTAAACAAGTACAACAGAAAAATACAACAGCTGGAAGAACAGAAGCGGCTCCTGGGTCTTCCTCCTCGGATCCTACCTGAAGGGTAGGTATAGATGGCGCAGCTCCTGGATCGTCCACCTCGGATCCTACCTGAAGGGTAGGTATAGATAGCCTCCACAACACTCTCGCCTGTCAACCTCCTCCGAGTGTCTTCTTACCGTGAAGTCCACCTCCAGATACTGACTCGTCGTGTAGTCCACCTCCGGGTATCGTCCAGTCTTCGAACACTCGGCCTCTGTTAGCACTATCTGTCATCTACAACCAACACAACAAGGTGAGGGAATAGCCCGTGCAGGGGTGAGTATAACAATACTCAGTAGGGACCCCGAGACCCTCATGGTCTCACTAAAACCAACATGGATAACCACAAGGAAGATCTCAACAGATAACCTCTACTTAGTTATATTCCCATACATATACCCAAGTTATCAAGTAACCCATCTCAATCATGAGGAAACACGAGGGTTATGAAATCAACGGATAACCACTACCCAGGTATATGCCCATACATATACCTAAGTTATCAAGTGACCCATCTCAATCATGAGGTAAACACAAAGGTCAAAAGTCTCAGCTCAAGCCAGGATTTTCATTGTCGAAACCGAAATTGCTGAAGAGCTCCGTCTCTGCAGTGTACAGTGGTCCTTTCACAACTCCGAGGTACTGCTCACTAACCTAAGACTGCTGAGGTACTCCTCCTGTCGAGTACTGCGGGTCTGCTGCCAAATACCGGGTGCTCCGTCCGCTATGGGTCTGTCGCCAAATATCGGGTGCTCCCCCTAATAGCCTACAGAGGTACTCCTCCAGTCGAGTATTGCGGGTCTGCTGCCAACTACCAGGCGCTCCATCCGTCGTGGGTCTACCGCCAAATATCGGGCGCTCCGTCCACTGGGCTAGTCGACTCACTCCAAGTCGAGTCGGTCAAGCAGTCGTCAGGTCTCAGTCGTCCACACGGTCTCCGTACTCCGTATGCTCGTCTCCGGGAGGGTCCGCTCCACGAGCTACAGGTCGATACTCCAAGTATCTCAAAGTCTCAAGTAATTATATCTCAAAGGACCGCCTCGTCATAGGGGTCTCAACGCAACAGACAGTACGTCAATCGGACGCCCGGTCTGTGAGTTATTAGCCTTTTTCGTCCGAGGGGCCCGGTTGGTTTCGTGAGAGAACCAACCCAGTTGTATCTCAACTGTACCCTGAACTCTCGTAGGGTATACTCATAGGGATTTTTTCTCAATGTGATCACCAACGCCGCTGACGGTTCGTCAAACGGACGTCCGGTCTGAAACATATCAGCTTTTCCGTTCTAGGGGCCCGGTTGGATTTCAGGTAAAATCCAACTCAGCCACTATCCAATAGCATCCAAAACATGGGCACAGTATGCCAAAAGTTCCGTCTCATCAAGAGGAATTCAACGAGATAGACGGCGCGTCAATCGGACGCCCGGTCTGTGAGTTATTGGCTTTTTCGTTCCAGGGGCCCGGTTGGTTTCGTGAGCGAACCAACCCGACCGCACTTCGACGGCATCCAAAACTCAAGCGGAGTAAGCCAAAAGATTCGTCTCACTTAGAGGAATCCAACAAAGTCGATGGCACATCTATCGGACATCCGAATCTGAAGATATGAGTGTTTCCACTCCGAGGGCCCGATTTGTTTCGTGTACGAAGCAACCCGGCCGAACCCAAGGTATTCCAGTACCTTGAGTGTGATATACCGAAATGACCGTCTCAATCCAAGGATCACATCAACGCTGATGGCACGTTGCTCGGAGGCCTGTAGCTCATGGTATGGGAAAAAGACCAAAAATGGTCTGAAGACGGGGGGTCTGGGTCGGGACCGACCCGGCCTAGGTGCGACCTGGTTGGCGGGTCAGCTCGGCTCGACCGAGCAGCCGAGCAAGGGAGCCGCGGGGCGTGAAGTCCCCGCGGGAAGAGAAGTCGTGGCCCACGTGGGGCCGCGCTGGATCAGTGGACTTGGCTTTGCCACGTCCCGTGTGTCGCCGGACCCGCGCCGTCGTGGGTCTGGTCGGTCGCCGCCGCCTCCAGCCGCCATGCGCCGCTGGGTTCCGCAGGCCACCGGAGTTGCTCTGGTGGTCCGATTCTACTTTTGTCTATGCCGTGGCTCCTCCCGGGTCCCATTCTTCACTACCAGGCCCCCAAATCGCCATTTCATCCCCATTTTCCATCGTCCACCATTCCGCACACCAACGAAAAAATGCGGAGGGTTGTCGGGCCATGTTTTCTTGGCCCGCACCCTCCGTGTTAGGTGATAACAAACGGGAATAATTATCAACACATGAAAACATAACAAGTTGCAATTTTAATAAATTAAAATTGCACGTTGATCCCGGGCTCTTTGCTTTAGAAGAAAACAACTACGGGAATAAAATAATATTTTCAAATAAAATCAATACCTCGCTGTAGTCGTCGAGCGCGCGTTCTTCGCGGAATTGCTCGTCGCGGAAGAAGAGAATCGTCGCGTCGCGGAAGGGCGTCGCGTCGTCGCGGTATACAGCGTTGCATCAACGAACTCCGAGGAGTAAAGAAAATACATGATTTAATTTACACGAATTAAATCCATGTTTTTGTTATAAACCAGAAAGAAATAAAAGGTCCACAATCTCTCACCTCAAAGGATGATCGAAGATTTTCCGCAGATGAAGGAATGTCGTAGAAGAACGTCACGGGAGAAGAATCATCGGCGTCGCATCGTCGATCTCCGAGGGCTTGGCGTTCTTCGTCGCCTTTCATCGAAGGCCGGTGTTCTTCGCGTTCTTCGCATTCTTCACGTAGGAGGATGAAGGACTGAAGGTTCTATCAAATCCTCTCAACGAACAACACACAAGAAGAAGAAGGTTGGTCTTATTTTATTAACATGTCAACAAACGAAAAAAAGATAAGATAAGTAACGACTCATTAATTCATAGAATTAATTAAATGAATAAAACTGCCCAATTAAAAGGAGCGTTTAATAGATTAAGAAACGCCCCAGTTGACTTTCAATTAATAGGGGTTTTCGCGGGTGTGTTACTTAGCGGAAAAGAAACGGTGGGGCTCGTGCGGGGCCCACCTCAAAAATATCCTACCAAGAGGGTAGGATATTTTGAATTGTACCCTATCTTCTTTAACTTAGCTTAAGCAGCTTTAAGAGGATTTTAAGTGGCTTTAAGTGAAATAAAAATAAAGTTGTCGCACCACTTTATTTTATTTCTTAACTTAAAGCCCAAAAAATAAAAACCACACCCGAGAAAACGCAACTCTGGAAGAGGCATTTCTAAGCAAATACCGGCGCTGCGATTCCATCCGTGCCCTAAGAATTCGATTCCAAACACCAGTTTAAAAGTTAGAAAAACCCGCTCGTTCGTTCACTGGAGATACCCGGGCCAAACTTCGAAAAATGATTCCGGGAACACCGGGCCTCGGAATCAGGTGCCGTCAGAAACTGCGTTCTTGTAAAATTCCAAAGAAAATTAAGAAAAAAAAATTCCTTGAAATTTCCGGGTCTTTACAATACCCATGGTTTCAAGGGATATGCCCACAATTTCAAACTGTGGGTATAGGTAAATTTTCTAGTAGTTTACTATACATGATTTTAAAGATCTTTAAACTAAAAGGAAGCATGAGGTAAGGTATTTTATCTCAATTTACATTCTATTCAGATTTATTTGTTATTATGAACCAATTCACTCTTATGTGTTATATATACTTCCTCGTTGAAACATAATATCTTTATTCATTAATTATTAATGGAATTTTATGTTTCAATTTTAATTATTTTATATATGTTAATTTTACTTTAAGATTGTGAAGTGGGAAATGTTATTGTAAAATCTCTATTTCTTTTGTGATTATTAACTTTCTCTTGAAACAATCACTTTATCGTGATCATTTTTCTTGGAAATTAAATTTATATTAAATATCTATATTTTTGTGTGATGGATATGATTATTTTGTAAACCTTATACCATTTTAACATTTGATGTTTACTTTGAAATTTATTTTATTAACTGTGAAAATATTGAAAAAGTTATATCCTTTATTCAATACGGATATTTGATGATGAGGAATGTTGATTCATGAATTAAATATATAATTTGATATATGAGGGATAATTTAGACTTATTTTTATGGGTGGGAGATAAATTTCATATATCCCTTTGATGCATCGATGGGTCTCATGAGGCAAATTAATTGAAAAAATTAAATAGGTTTTTAACTGTGGGTTTAAACTGTCTTGTGAAAGGTCTTGATGATAGAGGTATCATGATGCCTTAGATAATCACATCCAATAATTAATAATTTAATTCATTTTGAATTTATTTGTAATTATCCAGGATATTTTCACCATGAAATTATATTTAGATTCATTTCATTTATAATTATTGATTAAATATAATGTGTGTTTAGTTATTTACCAAGCTATATTTATTATACCATATTTTATCATGATAGTCATGTTATTTAAATGGAATGTGTGTTCAGTTATTTTCCTTTACATATTGATTATTCTTATTGAGTCATGATAGTTCATGATGTACTTAACACTTACTAATCATTTTACCTCACCCTTATTTCATTTTCATTCCCCATGATATGAAGAAGGATTCTAGAAATGAATTTTCAAATATACAGTTCATTTTATTTTGTTATGTGTTATGTTTTATTTTTTATTCCCATTTTTAAATTTGCATCATGTATGTATCTAGTTCCCAAAAATTTTAAACTTATCGACCCTTAGGATTTTACCCTCTGTATATATTGTAATGTAATAAAGTAAGAAACCAGATCTGAGATACTAGATTCGTGGTTGTTACAATTGGTATCATAATATTTTTAGTAGAAAACTTGAGAACTAGATTAAGGAAAACAAGGATTAGGCAACATAACCCTATAATATAATTTGAGGATAAATATATAAGAGCGTCTTAATGTTTTTTATGGAATATATTATGTGGTCTTTCCTTGTAACACATCCTTGTATGGATACTAGAAGTGGCCATGGTTCTGGTACAGAGCCACCTAATGGTAATAACTCTAAAAAGGGTGCATTAAAGATGAACCCAATGGTCACCTAGTACATGAAAAAGTGGCTTAATTTTCATCTAGAATGAAACTTATAGGGTATATTCTTAGGAAAACTCTTATTTTTTTACAATCCATTATAAAATATTTAAAAATTAATATAGCCCCATAAAATCCAAAGTTTATGATTCTGAGATTAACAATGCATAAACTATTAATTTATGTTATTTTTTACACAATATTTAAATTTATTTATTATGATTTAAATTTCATAATTTTATGAACTAATCCATTATATACCATTTTTTGTAAATCCTTCATAGAGGAAGTAAGGGTATCAGTAATTGTGGAGAATGTAGAGATTTTTCTAATGATGAAGCCATTACATCTAGTATTGAAATAGAGAATATTATGGCTATATTATGGTAGATTAATCAAGTTATGAGAAATAACCATACCTAGGTGGATCAACCTATTCCATAGTGATATCCTTCTATGTTGGATCATTGTATTTGATATAATCCCTCATCATTTAGTTAGTCTACTAATCCAATGGTAGATGATCAATGTATTAATTATCTAGAGAAGATATTTATGGCCTTTAGATGTGTTGAAAAGGAAAATTTTACACATTTTGTGTGTTTTATAAAAGGAGATGATGATCAATGGTGGTTTTTGTTCTATAATACTTGGGAGGAAGTTGAAATAATACTCATATAATGGAATGATTTTAAGGATACATTATTTAGAAAATTCTTCTCTCATGAGAAAAAAAATTAAATGAAGATATAGTTCCTTGTCTTAAAGAAAAAAAATAAGAAGTCTCATAGTGTATGAGGCTTCTTTTATAAGGATATCTAGGTTACTATGGATTTCTTATGAAACAAATAGTGAAATATTAACCATTTATTTGAATATATTATGCCAATTTTATAAAGGGAATTGGTTTCTAAAACGTTTTCAGTATATGATGAAATATTTTTATACACCATCAAAAAAAGTATGAATTATATAAATCTTACATATTCAAGGTGAATAAATATAATAATATTTCATTCTAACACCATGAAAAAATGAATATGTCATGAAATAAGAAGAAAACATAGGGTTTTCCATCTTGTGAAAATAGTGGAAAGTATCAACCAAGGAGATTGGGAATTTTTTATAAGTTTAGATATATGGGTCACTTGGCTAATACATGAAAGGGGAAGAAACAAGTCAATTATTTCTAGTGCTTCAACAATAAATATATGGGGAACTATGGAAATGAATTCTCCATGCATCAATGGAATTCCCCATAGAAGATGCCAAGGGGAGAAGTCTAAGAATATGTGACTATTATAAAAGAGGTGGAAGTCCCCACAACTATGGTGGAAATTAATTTAATCATATGTTAAAATTTAGATAATTATTTATTTTATTATAGATCCTGACACTCATTTATATCTACCCTGTTTTCTAAGAAAATTATAAATTTCCATTTTAATTTAAGAAATTATTTGTTAGTCAAAACTCCTAATGAAAGTATCAATGCCACAAGAATGTTTCACGAAGTCCCCATTATAACACATATATTTGAGTTATTTTCTAACCTAATTAGAATATTTATGGTTGAATTTGGTATAATCCTTGGTATGGACAATATTTTAAAATATGATGAAAATATTTATTGTAAGAAGAAGTAAATTACAATTTTGAGGAATATATAGAATTCCTTATCTTCAGAGTTGAAACTTAATAATTTTATTCATACCTAGATCCACCATAAGGATCTAAAGAAAATGAGATTAATTGGGAAGAAGATAAAATAAAATATAGGGTTGGATAAATTATTCTTCAAATTGAAGATGATATTATTGTACAAGAATACAATGATGTATTTCTTGAGGAATTGCCTCGACATCCCTTAGACTGTGGAGTTGTGTTTTCTGTTGATTTAATCAATAATGAATTAATAGTATTAAATACTCTCTATATAATTTACACTTCGTAATTAGTAGATTTTAAGAAACAATTAAAAGAGTAGGGTGATAAGGGATTTAGTTTACCTAGTGTTTTAACATGGGGATCAAATATTCTCTTTGTAACCAATAAAGATGTATCCATGAGACTGTGCGTTGATTCTAGAAAAATAAATTCTATTAAGATAAATAACAAGTATCATCTTCCAAGAATTGATGAATTATTCGATAAAATTCATGGAGTCCCATATTTTTCAAAGATTAAACACTCATCTGAGTATCATCCATTGTGAATAAATAATTAATATATTTTGAATATAGATTTTTGAACAAGGTATAGACATTATGATTTGAAATTTGGATTAAATAATGCACCATCTATTTTTATGGATCTAATGATCATATTATTCAATGAATATCTTAATGATTTTGTTGTGGTATTAATTGATGATAATTTTGTGTATTCTAAAATCTATGATGACCATGATAATCACTTTGGGATTATTCTTGACACGCTTAGATGGACTGAGTTGTATAGGAAATTTAGTAAGTGTGCTTTATAGATTCGATAATTTTCTTTTCTTGGTAACATTATCTCTAATGATGGATTCCTAGTTGATCCTATAAAGAAAAAGGCAGTCATAGAGTGAACTATACCAACAAACATAATTGAGGTATGCAGTTTCATTAATTTGGTAGGATATTATTAGTGATTTGTTCATAATTTTTCTCGTTTGGCTAACCTGTTGACAAATCATACACTTGAAGGGGTTAATTTTATTTTGAAAAAGTAATGTGAATAATTCTTTGATGAATTTAATATAATATTTTTCAATGATCTGATTTTGAATTTACCATCTATAAATGATGGGTTTGTGATATATAGTGATGCATCAAAGAAGTTATTTGGTAGTGTCCTAATGAAAATTGGTAAAGTTATTTCATATGCATCAAGGTTGTTATTGATTCATGAAAAAATATCTAACCCATGATCTCTATTTAGTAGTTGTAATCATTTATTTGAAGATATGGAAACAATATATATATGGTTAAAGATATGAGATATACACAGATCACAAAATCCTATAATACTTCCTTTCACATGAACATATCAACATTAGGTGTAGGTGATGAATTTACCTACTCAAGGATTATGATTTCTCAATACACAACTACCCAGGGAAAGCAAATAAGGTAGTAGATTCATTTTGTAGGAAGGATCATGGAATTATAACCCAAATAAAGATTGAGAGGGATCCAATGTTCATAAATCTGTTAAATATGGTTATAATAATTATTAAGTAAGGGGATACATCAATCATTTTCAAATTATTTTGAAACTATATTTATTATAAAGGATAAAAATTATTCAATCTAATGATGAGAAAATTCAGAAAAAAATTAATGTTTTAATGATGTGAAATTTTCATAATTAATTTTTGAATATATTTTTTGAAATTTGGAAAGTTATTATGTGTTGCATGTACATCTGATCTAAGAAGGTAATTGTTGAATGGTTCTCATATCTCAAATTTTTCTATAAGCCCTGGTTGCATGAAGATGTATAGGGATTTGAGGGAATATTTTTAGAAGGATAACCTGAAGTCATAAATTACTGATTATGTATCCAGATGTTTTATTTGTAAAAAAGATAAATTTATGAGATATCATCCTAGATGTTTCATGAAACCGCTTCTATATTCCTCTGTGGAAATGGGATGACATTACTATGGAGTTTTTTATAGTACTACGAAAGACTCAGAGAAAGAATTATTCAATATGGATTATTGTTGATCACCTAACCAAATCAAAACATTTCATTGCTATAAAGGAATATTTTCCTCTTGATATCCTCACAATGATCTATATTAATAAATTTGTAAGACTTTATGGTGCACCACTTTCTATTTTTTTTATCATGATCCCTTTTTACATTAATATTCTAGAAAAGTATTCAGAAGGCTCTTGATACTGATCTTCATTTGAGCACTACCTACCATCCTCAAATTGGTGGATATACCAAAAGTACTATACATACAATATGATATATATTTAGTTCATGCTTACATGAGTTTCAACAAATATGGGATCAGTATATAACTTTGGTAGAGTTTTTTAATTATAATAGTTTCCATTCAAGTAATAAAATGAAGTCAGATGAATAATTATATGGAAAGAGATGTCATAATATAACTTGTGAGAATGAAGTTAGTGAAAGGAAACTTGAAGTTCCAAAACTAGTTAAAGAGACATTAGTAAAGGTAAAGGTTATTTAGGGTCACATTAAATCATCCCAAAGTAGGAGAAAGAGTTATGTCTATAATCAAAGGAAATGTTTTTAATTTTAAGTGGGTGGTCATGTTTTAATAAATATGTCTCGATGTAAGGGTGTAATAAGGTTAGTTTAGAAAGGTAAACTAAGACCTAGGTACATCAGAGCCTTTAAAATCCTAGAGATAATTATAGTTTTTTTCTTATCATTTGGCAATGCCACTAAGTCTCTCAAAAGTACATGATGTGTTCTACATATCATTATTAAAGAAGTACATACCAGAACCAATGCATGTGCCTACCTATGATGAAATATAATTGAAACACAATCTATATTACTGTGCATAACCCATAAATATTCTTGATAATAGAGAAAATTTATTTATGAATCGAACAACTTTTCTGGTAAAGGTACTTTGGAGAAATCACAAAATATATGAAGCAACATGAGAACCATAGAATGTTATAAAGAAAAATAACCTTATCTATATAAAAGGTAATAATCATGAAATTTTTAGGATAAATTGTTTTTAGGTTGTGATAATGTAACACCCAAATACATTAAAATATATTTATTTTAGAATAAATTTAATTTCATTGATAGATTATGCGGCACAAAACAAATTATTAAAAAAATGATATATTAAAATATTATTTAAACATGACCATTATAAATGAGCTATTAAGATGTATGGTTTGAATAATTCTAGCTAAAATATTAATGTTATGGTTATCTATTGGTTGGAAATAAAATAACAATCATTTTAAAGTAAAAGAAATTTTTTGGGGAAAACAATATTTTTATAGAAAGCAATCTATCTATGCTTCTCATACATAACATAAATTAAATTTTTACCACTTTTAGAAATTTTATTTTAAAAATTAAACTTATTTTTTGAAATTATAATATAAAAATTATTTTAGTGTGAATTTTTTATATTTTTTTGAAATTTTTTATGTTTTGATGAATAGTGAAATATACTGAATTCTAGTTGAATACTGACTTTTTGTTTAAATTATTTATAATGTTAAGTTATATTTTGTATCTTTTTGAGTGTTAAAATTGAAACATTTTATATCAATTGATTCAATTTAGGTCATTTGAATAATTTTTCTATTGAATTTTTATATAAAAACATTGTAAACTTTTGAACATTTTCTATTTGAAAACCCGCTTTCTTATCACGTCTGTGGGGTTAATTTTAAATTAAAATTTTCCACTTATGTAAATTGAATTTGGAAAAATATATTCCATATTTTAATTAGAGTGATTTATAATATTTAATAATTTAATATAAATTTTTCACCAAAATGAATAGTGCAAACTGTAAAAATTAATTACCACAATTAAAGTTAATGTGGATTTATAGGGATGTTAAACTATGAATATAATGGTTTAAAATGACCTAAAAACATTTGTAACACCCATTTTCTAGACATTATTAATCATTATCTCTTTTGGGTTCTATAATTGCCCATTTTGGGATATTTTTAATGATAAAAATAGGGGTATGATTTATTCTTACCAAAAAATTACAAGTGTGACACTAAACTCGCATATAAAAGCACACCAACTCTCCTCTATTCATTACAACATGAAACTTATTTGGTATGGCCATGAACTACCCAAATAACTTCCTAGATTCCACACCCTCATCATAGTATCCTTATTTTAGGAATAACTCCAACCTAGGAATGATTTTATGTAAGATCCTTGGTTTTTCAATGAGGTATATATCCTTTTATTTCTATTTAAACTCTTGTTTAAGATTATATTTTTGGATTAGACCCTAAATCCAATTCTAAGGTCTTGATGGGCTGTTTTCTAATGAAGGAATAATGAAGATTAGGTTTCATTGATGTCTAAATACACAACGTGTATTTGGAATACAAGGTATGTATCCAATACATGACATGTATTGGTTTGGCCACATCCTTTCATAGAGTGTAATTGATTTTCTTGGGAGCGGTAAAACCCAAAAAGTACATGGATTATAATGCTAACCTATTTTTTAATCTCCTTAGATCATTTTTTTAAAATAGGTAGGGTATATATTTTTTATAGAAGCCTCATCCCTCCTCTCTCATTCATAAGAGGTTTTCTGGAGGAGATCCCATGGAAACCTAGCCTAGGATTTTATATATATTCCCAATATAGTGTATGATTTTTTCACCATTGGTCTCATTAGATTCTCACTGAATGTTTGACTATTCTTCCATTTTCATCCAATTAGGTTTGAGTTAGGATCTGATATTGAATGTGTGTTCTTCAATAAGTATAAGGTAGGTGGTTTATACATTTCCCCACAAACTCTACTTGTTTTATGGATTGTTTTCAATGTGACTCACATAAAACCAAATGGTTTTTCTCCTAAATTAATTAAATTCCTTGGAAAAATAATTATAACATTGATAGGTTTCCTGATTGGTACCATGATATGGTTAGAGTTTTTTAACCTTAACATGTATCACCCATTATGTGTATTTATGTATCTTCCCTGTGATATACCACCCATTTGGGTGTGTATGAGTTTTCTCTATATTAGTGGGAGAATTAATAAATTAAATGGGATATTGGGAGAGGTTTTTTCCTCCTATTACATGTGATTACATGTTATTAAAATGGATAAATGGGTTAAATGGAACATGTGGAATGAGGTGGATGAACTCATGTATAACGACCCATACTTTACATACATTGTTATTACTTAAAAATTGAAGCATACTTATTACAACATATAAAAAAACCATGGAAAGGACCATATAGGTATAGTGTCTTTAGAAACTGGGAAACATAAACAACTGGTTCATAAAGCGTCTACTTTGCCTCCCATTTATTTCATCATATATAGAGTCCCTTTTTGGCATATCCTACTTAATAACCTTCTTCCTGACCTGGGGAAATAAAACATACAAAAGGGTGAGCTCAAATGCTCAGTAAGGGTAAACAAAAGAAATATCAATCACATCATATTCATAAGAACATAACTTTTGGAAATCTTAACCTGCAAAAGAGATCATAATATCATGAGATAAATCATAGTAGTGAAATGTAATCCCAATAATCATAACATAAAACATGAAACTTTGTGGAATACACACATAATAATAGAGAATCATTTCTTATTAGTCAAGACTCATTGCCAAGACTATCTTAGTGGACAAAGTCCCTTTCTAAACCGAGTTCACTCCTCATTTCAGTCCTGTTTCACTGAATCGGTATAACCTACTGTTCCAGCCATGTCTATCTCATGAGATATGAAATCTTTACCCAATGCATTGGAGGGAGATATAGGTCCCACCAATCTCATAATTATATCATTCTTATGTGTGCCACAAAATCATAAACCATATAGCATAACCCATGTAATAAAAATGGGAATCTTAAACATCGTGACATCATAAAAAATTCATATAAGATAAAGGAATTCATAAAATTATTTCCATCACAACATAATAAAATCCATTTTATAATAGGGATAGAAACAAAACCATATATTATCTTTGATGGAAAATAATTTTGATAAAACTCTTGAACTCCATTCTTGGGGAAAATATCCTTTCTTCTTCAAAAACATTTTTCCATTCTTAACATGTCATACAATTTTAAACTAAAATAAGTTGATTAAAAATAAACTTAAAAACTTGTAAAGGAAGCTTCTTGGAAATAATGTTTTAAAAATCCATTCATGTCGTATAAGTTAAAAAAAACATTCTTCTCATACTTTTGTCGGAAAAGTCAAAAGTACCTCATACGAAAAATGACAAAAGATTCCTTTCATATCTTTTACTAAAAACTCACCGAAGGGTAAAATTGGATATAAACTATTGTAGAATGATTTAAATATTACATATTGAGGAAACATTGATGTGGATAATAAAATGCACCCCAGTAAATTCCAAAGTATAAACAATCTCGGATAAAAATGAGATTGTGATATTTCCCTTACCTTAGGTCCGATATGCTTTGTACGTGTCCAAACCTCCTGTATAATGATTTAAATAATTTTATTGACTTATTACATAATCATACTTATTTTTATGATATCATATATGGTCATATTCTTAGCTTCTTAGTAGTAATATTTCCTTGCTACTTGTTATTCAGGTGTTTATAACTTTTTGTTCTTATGCGTGTTTTGTCGAATAAATTCTTATTCTTCTCTTTAGGTTATAGATACCTCATTTACAGAATGGTATTAGTGTAATATATATCATATTCATTCATTAAATTCATTTATATAATCATTATGAAATGAAGATCATGTAGAACGAGTCGCATCACATCGTGGAGACGGTATTCCGTATGTACGCACGAGTGATGATATCATTCCTATGATAGTGGAATTTTATTGGAGTGTATACTATTTCAGAATCAGTATCACTTTATAATATTCATATATAGTCATTATTTACACCATTATACCCATCCAAGTAAGGTGGTGGTGGAAAATAGAATACACCATGGCGTGGAGACGGTATTCCGTACGTACGCACGCATGGTGATTTCTTTTTCCGTAGGATGGATAGATGGTGAAATAGTATTGTTTCATACTTATAATAACATATCAGTATATGAGTGATACTGATTTTATTACTTCATAATGAAACAACTAAAGAAGAATAAGTGGAAGAAGAAATAAAGATGGAAGAATCGGTAACAGACATTACCTCTTCTTTGAAGTGCTTCTTTGAGACCTCCATTTAGGGCACTAAAATAGGTCTTTGAAGAAGACCAGAACCTCTAGGATGTTTCTAGGAAAGTGGAGAGAAGAAATTGGCAGGGGTTGGCCGAGCTTGAAGGCTCAAAGTGGTGTGAGGAAGAGGGGGAGGAGGTGCCCTTTTATAAGGGAGGAGAGGGGCTCCTTTGGAAAAACTAAAAATATTATTTTATTATAAAGTCAAGTTCGGTTTTAAATAGCTCCAAATTGATTTATTTCGAAGCTAAGGTGGTTATGGGTCGAAATCCTCTCATCCAGTAGAATTTAGACAAGTTTAGGTTCCTATTTTAACCTTATCATTTAGATTTAACATTAAGTTAAATAATTTTACTTTTACCGTGTCTTCTTGTGTTCTTATACTATAAGGTTAATAAACTTACTATAAGCATCCAAACGAACCCCAAGTTGTTTATTATTAATATATATAACCTTATCTAAGTCATTTGGCCGAAACTTAGATTTTTAGGAATAAAATAACAATTACTAATATAATATTTTTTTTTTAAAAACTATTTTATGTCAATTTTGACACTATTTAGTAATTAATTTTTGTGAAAATCATAACATAATGATTAGTTAGAAAAAAGTTAATTAAATCAATACTAAAATGTCATATTAATTTAGAAAATTAGTGTAATTCATAAAAAGTCTCAAATTACATTTATTTGGGTTTTTATAACATCAATTATGTCAATATTTTATTAATAAGATAATTACTGCATCATCGTTGTGTCATAAATCAATTAAATTATTTAATGTCTAAAAATTACAAATAAAATACCATTATGTAGGAAATATTTTTTGATTTCTAATTAATATTTATAGTCGAATTTAACTTATTTATAACCCCATATTAAAAATGATTTACTTATTAAACTTTGATTTTAACTATTTAACCCTTCTTTAAATAAATTAATAATAAATGTCCTAATCTAATCCAAGTGGGCCTAAATGGTCATATGTTATTCCTAAGGTTGTTTTTGGTCGAATTAAATTTGTCCAATAGAATTAGGACATGTGTTAGGGTAATAATAATATCATTTTTACCCTTAATTACCCTATTTACTTTTAACCGTGGTAAATAAAAGTAAAAAGTTACTATTCACCAAAAATTATTTTCATCTCATTGAACCACATTTCAGTGCTTGATATTAACCATGTCTCTCGGATTTTCAAAATTCCACTCACAGAAGCGGTAAAATTATGTTTTATGAAAAATTTAGTTTTTTTTAACTACCACTTAGTGGTTTTACTATTCATCAAAAATTGAAAGTTCTCAGAAAAATACCAAAATTTCACCCTAGGCTAATTTCGATATTCCGAATCCAAAAATGAAGTCCATTTTGAAAAATAAAATTTATAAAATTTCAAAAAGTGGTTATTACTATTCATAACGGCTACTTTTAATAATATTTTAATAGCATATCATTGTTTAGTGAAACTCGGTATTGCGTACGACGCAAGCTATCGAGGAAGGCCGCGGTTGCGTGTAAAGAAAGACAAGATAGTGTTGTGTGTAGTTAAAGATTCCTTTGATGGTTTATATAACATAAAAACAAAATATTTCACATAAAAGTCTCGGGTGTTACATTCTACCCCCCTTAAAATGAATTTCACCCTCAAAATTCGTCACTTTGTAACAAACAGATGAGGATACCTCTCCCACATCATATCTTCAAGATCTCATGTAGCTTCTTCTAATTGGTGGTTCCTCCATAAAACTTTCACCAATCGAGTGGTCTTGTTTCGTAGGACTTTTTCGCTACGATCCAGAATCTCTATCGGTTGTTCTTCATAAGAAAGATCTTGCTCCAGCGGTACAACTTCTGAGCTGAGTACATGTGAATGATCAGGCATGTACTTTCTCAGGGGAGATACATGGAACACATCATGAACTTGAGAGAGATTTGGTGGAAGCGCCAGTCGATAAGCTACCTTCCCAACATGATCCAGTATTTCAAAAGGACCGATATATCTAGGGGTCAACTTCTCCTTTTTTCCAAATCTCATGACTCTCTTCGAGGGAGATATTTGTAAGAACACTTTATCACCCACTTCAAACTCTAGGTCTTTTCTTCAGTTGTCGGCATAACTTTTCTGTCGACTCTGAGCTGCTCTTATGTGTTGTTGAATAGATCTGACCTTTTCTGCCATTTCATCAATGAGATCTGGTCCTAATAGATTTCTTTCTCCAACTTCATCCTAGCAAGTTGGAGTCCTGTATTTCTTTCCATAGAGAGTTTCATAAGGAGCCATCTGAATACTGGAGTGAAAGCTATTATTATAAGAAAATTCCACCAAAGGTAGGTGTTGATCCCAACCACCTTTGAAATCCATAGAGCAAGCTCTCAACATATCTTCTATATAGAGTTTGAATTGTTCTCTCAGACTGACTGTCTATCTGAGGATGATAAGCAGTGCTGAAACTCAACTCTGTATCCAGAGTATGCTGAAGACTTCTCCAGAACTTCGAGGTAAATCTCGGATCCCGATCAGATATAATAGAAAGTGGTACTCCATGCAATCTTACCACTTCCTTTACATATATCCTGGCAAGCTGATCTAGAGAGAAATCCTCTCTAATAGCAATGAAGTGTGCAGACTTTGTAAGACGATCAAATATGACCCAGATAGCATTATTGACTTTGGATGTTTTAGGAAGTCCTGTGACAAAGTCCATAGTGATGTTTTCCCATTTCCATTCAGGTATGGGTAATGGTTGTAACATCCCCTTAGACTTCTGTCTCTCATCTTTAACTTGTTGACAAACCAAGCATCGAGAGACATATTCAGCAACATCTCTTTTCATGCCATCCCACCAGAAGTACTCTTTCAGGTCCCTATACATCTTCATGCTTCCAAGATGAATAGAGAATGAATAACTATGAGCCTCATCCAGCAGCTTCTTCTTTAATTTGGGGATGGGAGGAACACAAACCCAATTCCCGAACTTTATTATCCCATCACAATCAAGGTTGAATTCAGGAACATTTCTCACCTTCTTTTGTAACTCGACATCTTCTTTATGTGCCTCTTTAATCTTCACATGTATAGATGGTTGAACATTCATTTGAGAAAGATACGCTTTTTCCCCTTTCATTATAATTCCAAGATCCATCCTTTGTAAATCCATAAATATTGGATCTTTTGTGATCCTCATCATGGATAAACTAGCATGGTCTTGTCGACTTAATGCATCTGCCACCTTTTTTGCTTTCCCAGGGTGGTAATGGATTGAGCAGTCATAATCCTTAATCAACTCCAACCATCTTCATTGATACATATTCAGCTCATTTTGTGTGAAAATATACTTTAAACTTTTATGATCAGTATAAATATCACACCTTTCACCATAAAAATAATGCCTCCAAATCTTTAATGCAAAGATTACCATAGCTAACTCCAAATCATGTGTTGGTTAATTTTTCTCATGGATTTTCAACTATCGTGAGGCATAAGCTATCACCATATCATTTTGCATAAGAACACATCCCAATCCCTTCTTGGATGTGTCACTGTAGATCACAAACCTTTCTCCACTACAAGGCAGTGTGAGCACAGGTGCACTGGATAACCTTCTTTTCAACTCCTTGAAGTTATCTTCACATTCCTCCGTCCAAACAAACTTAACTCCTTTCCGAGTCAACTTGGTGAGTGGATTAGATAATCGTGAAAAATCTTTCACAAAACATCGATAATATCCATCCAACCCAAGAAAACTTCGGATCTCAGTTACTGTTGTTGGTCTCGACCATCTTTCGATAACCTCTGTTTTTGCTGGATCCACAGATATCCCCTCTTTTGAGATTATGTGACCCAAAAATGCAACTTTTTGAAGCCAAAATTCACACTTGGTAAATTTGGCATAAATATTCTCCTTTCTCAGGGTCTTCAATATAATTCTCAAGTGATCTTCATGTTCTTCCTTGCTCTTTGAATAGACAAGAATATCGTCTATAAAGACTACCACAAATTGATCAAGATAGTCTCTAAAGACTCTATTCATCAGATCCATGAAGATAGTAGGGGCATTAGTAAGACCAAATGGCATCACTATAAATTCATAATGTCCATACCTTGTACGAAAAGTCGTCTTTGGTATATCATCCCTTTTGACCCTTAATTGATGATACCCTGAAGGAAGATCAATCTTGGAAAAGTATTTAGCTCCGCGTAGTTGGTCAAATAAGTCATCAATGCGTGGGAGAGGATATTTGTTCTTGATAGTGATATTGTTAAGTTCTCGATAATCAATGCAGAGTCTCATTGTTCCATCTTTCTTCTTAACAAATAGAACAGGTGCTCCCCAAGGTGACGCACTAGGGCGTATGAATCCCTTATCAAGATTCTCTTGGAGTTGCTTCTTCAATTCCTGCAACTCAATTGGGGCCATTCTATAAGGTGTCTTTGAAATAGGCAAATCACCTGGTACGAGTTCTATTGAAAACTCAACTTCACAATTCGGTGGAAGACCCGGTAATTCCTCCGGAAAGACATCATCAAACTCTCATACAATGGGAATATTCTTAATTGTGAGTTTCTCACCAACCATTTGAGATAAATAACCTTCATTTAGTGGAATCAATACCCATAAAATGGAAGAAATTTCCACTGGAAGGTTATGTTCATCCTTGCATCGATAGACGATCATAGATTGATCTGGACTATGAAATGTGACTTCCCTTCTTTGGCAATTGATATGAGCTCCATGTAGAGAAAGACAATCCATGCCAAGAATATCATCAAATTCCACTATAGGAAGGATCACAAGATTTGCAGGAATCACTTTCCCACAAACTTCAATCGGAGAAGAATTATAAACTTTTGATGTGACTGTTGTGCCATTAGGTGTTGTCACAGCTAACTCAACATCTAATTTTTGAGGTAATACAATGATACACTTAGAAAATTATTCAGAAATAAAGGAGTGGGTGGATCCAGAATCAAATAAAACATTTTCTACTTTAGAGTGGATGGTAAGTTTACCTTTCACCACATCGTTATCGTACTCCACATCACTGATAGAAATTGCATGTGACTTTCCTTTGTCTTTAGCCTTAAGAGTTTGTTGACGTAGACCATCATCATCAACCATTGGATTAGGTCATTTATTGTCATAATGTCCCATCTCCTTGCACTTGAAACATTGAAGTGTAGTAGGTTCATTTTGTGTATCCCTTCCTTTGTTTGCATCATTAGACATCTTCTTCCCATCATCGCGGAATTCAAATGCCCGATGACCTTCCTTTCCACATTTTAAACATTTACTTGTCCCTTTAAGACAAATCTCTCCATGTTTCTTTCCACACTTTTAGCATAAGGGAAAGCTCATCTTCTTTTAAGTGTGCTCTTTAGATTTTCCTTTGAATTCCATTTTCCTCTTCTTATCAAACCCATATGACTGATGGGTTACTCCAATCTCCATCTCAACTTTGAGAGCACATCGAACGATTTCCTCGTAGCTATTGAAGTCCCTTATGGCTAAGGCCCTTCGAAGACTTGGTTTTAAGCCACTAAAGTATCAATCGATCTTACTCTTAGGTTGGATAATAATACCAGAAGCGTACCTTGCAAGTCTTGTAAAATTTTCTTCATAGGTACCAACAGATTCATCATCCTTTTGCTTCAGTTCAAGAAACTCTTTCTCCAACTTTGTTCGGAGAATACGAGGGAAGTACTTATTGAAAAATAAGTTCTTGAACGCATCCCATTCCATGGAATCAATTTCATCCCTTTGCCTCATATTCTTAATAAGATTCCACCATTGATCAGCATCACCTTCCAAACGATACACTGCTAAGATGACTTTATCATGCTCAGAACATTGAAGAACTGAAAATATCTTTTCAGTAGTACTAATCCATTGTTCAGCAACTAATGGATCAGTAGACCCACTGAATGAAGGAGGACGATGTCTCATGAAGGATTCAACAGGATGTTGCTCCTTCCTTTGCTCGTTTGGAAGTCCTGCATGATTAATAGCTTGAGAAAGTTGTGTGAGGATGGCTACAAGATTTTTCATTCCATATCCCATAACGTTTGGTTGCTCAGGGGGACAATAATTTCATTGCCCGTCACATTCCGCATTAACATGGTTCCTTCGGGTTCCATCCATTGACTAAAACCAAGAAGAATAGTGTGAGAAACACTAATTATAATAGGAAAACCACATAATCAAGAATAAAATTTCACACTTAAGGTCTTATCCTAGGTTATTCATGGCCATTTCTAAAACTCTAAGATTGTGTTCTATGCTTAGAATTATCCTTAGGGTTCTTACTAAGTATTTCACATCCTAGTTTCCAAAGGTTGACTATACCTTTCCTCTGATACCAACTATAACGACCCATACTTTACATACATTGTTAATACTTCAAAATTGAAGCATACTTATTAAAACATATAACAAAACCATGGAAAGGACCGTATAGGTATAGTGTCTTTAGAAACTGGGAAACATAAACAACTGGTTCATAAAGAGTCTACTTTGCCTCCCATTTATTTCATCATATCTAGAGTCCCTTTTTGGCATATCCTACTTAATAACCTTCTTCCTGGCCTGGGGAAATAAAACATACAAAAGGGTGAGCTCAAATGCTCAGTAAAGGTAAACAAAAGAAATATCAATCACATCATATTCATAAGAACATAACTTTTGGAAATCTTAACCTACAAAAGAGATCATAATATCATGGGATAAATCATAGTAGTGAAATGTAATCCCAATAATCATAACTTAAAACATGAAACTTTGTGGCATACACACATAATCATAGAGAATCATTTCTTATTAGTCAAGACTCATTGCCAAGACTATCTTAGTGGACAAAGTCCCTTTCTGAACCGTGTTCTCTCCTCGTTTCAGTCCTGTTTCACTGAACCGGTATAACCTACCGTTCCAGCCATGTCTATCTCATTAGATATGAAATCTTTACCCAATTAATTGGAGGGATATATAGGTCCCACCCATCTCATAATGATACCATTCTTATGTGTTCCACAAAATCATAAACCATATAGCATAACCCATGTAATAAAAATGGGAATCTTAAACATCGTGACATCAGAAAAAATTCATATAAGATAAAGGAATTCATAAAAATATTTCCATCACAAAATAATCAAATCCATGACATAATAGGGATAGAAACAAAACCCTATATTATCTTTGATGGAAAATAATTTTGATAAAACTCTTGGACTCCATTCTTGAGGAAAATATCCTTTCTTCTTCAAAAACATTTTTCCTTTCTTAACATGTCATACAATATTAAACTAAAAGAAGTTGATTAAAAATAAACTTGAAAACTTGTAAAGGAAGATTCTTGGAAATAATGTTTTAAAAATACATTCATTCCGTATAAGTTAAAAAAACATTCTTCTCGTACTTTTGTCGGAAAAGTAAAAAAGTACCTCGTACGAAAAATGAAAAAAGATTCATTTCATATCTTTTACTAAAAACTCACCGAAGGGTAAAATTGGATATAAACTATTGTAGAATGATGTAAATATTACATATTGAGGAAACATGGATGTTGATGATAAAATGCACCCTAGTAAATTCCAAAGTATAAACAATCTCGGATAAAAATGAGATTGTGATATTTCCCTTACCTTAGGTCTGATATGCTTTGTACGTGTCCAAACCTCCTATATAATGATTTAAATAATGTTATTGACTTATTACATAATCATACTTATTTTTATGATATCATATATGGTCATATTCTTAGCTTCTTAGTAGTAATATTTCATTGCTACTTGTTATTTGGGTGTTTATAACTTTTTGTTCTTATGCGTGTTTTGTCGAATAAATTCTTATTCTTCTCTTTAGTTTATAGATACATCATTTCCATAATGGTATTAGTGTAATATATATCATATTAATTCAATCAATTCATTTATATAATCATTATGAAATGAAGATCATGTAGAACGAGTCGCATCACATCGTGGAGACGGTATTCCGTACTTACGCACGAGTGATGATATCGTTCCTATGATCGTGGAATTGTATTGGAGTGTATACTATTTCAGAATCAGTATCACTTTATAATAGTCATATATAGTCATTATTTACACCATTATACCCATCCAAGTAAGGTGGTGGTGGAAAATAGATTACACCATAGCGTGGAGATGGTATTTCGTAAGTACGCACGCGCGGTGATTTCTTTTTCCGTAGGATGGATAGATGGTGAAATAGGGTTGTTTCATACTTATAATAACATATCAGTATATGAGTGATACTGATGTTATTACTTCATAATGAAACAACTAAAGAAGAATAAGTGGAAGAAGAAATAAAGATGAAAGAATCGGTAACGGACATTACATCTTCTTTTAAGTGCTTCTTTGAGACCTCCTTTTAGGGCACTAAAATAGGTCTTTGAAGAAGACCAGAACCTCTAGGATATTTCTAGGGAAGTGGAGAGAAGAAATGGGCAGGGTTTGGCCGAGCTTGAAGGCTCAAAGTGGTGTGAGGAAGAGGGGGAGGAGGAGCCCTTTTATAAGGGAGGAGAGGGGCTCCTTTGGAAAAACTAAAAATATTATTTTATTATAAAGTCACTTTCGGTTTTAAATTGCTCAAAATTGATTTATTTTTAAGCTAAGGTGGGGATGGGTCTAAATCCTCTCATCCAATAGAATTTAGACAAGTTTAGTTTCCTATTTTAACCTTATCATTTAGATTTAACATTAAGTTAAATAATTTTACTTTTACCGTGTCTTTTTGTGTTCTTATACTATAAGGTTAATAAACTTACTATAAGAAGCCAAACGAACCCCAATTTGTTTATTATTAATATATATAACCTTATCTAAGTCATTTGGCCTAACCTTATATTTTTAGGAATAAAATAACAATTACTAATATAATATTTGTTTTTAAAAACTATTTTATGTCAATTTTGACACTATTTAGTAATTAATTTTTTTGAAAATCATAACAGAATGATTAGTTCGAAAAAATTTAATTAAATCAATACTAACATGTCATATTAGTCTATAAAATTATTTTAATTCATAAAAAGTCTCCAATTACATTTATTTGGGTATTTATAACATCAATTATGTCAATATTTCATTAATAAGATAATTACTGCATCATCATTGTGTCATAAATAAATTAAATTATTTAATGTCTAAAAATTATAAATAAAATTCCATTATGTAGGAAATATTTTTATATTTCTAATTAATATTTATAGTCGAATTTATCTTATGTATAACCCCATATTAAAAATTATTTACTTATTAAACTTTGATTTTAACTATTTAACCCTTCTTTAAATAAATTAATAATAAATGTCCTAATCTAATCCAAGTGGGCCTAAATGGTCATATTTTATTCCTAAGGTTGTTTTTGGTCGAATTACACATGTCCAATAGAATTAGGACATGTGTTAGGGTAATAATAATATCATTTTTACCCTTAATTACCCTATTTACTTTTAACCGTGGTAAATAAAAGTAAAAAGTTACTATTCACCAAAAACAAATTTCATCTCATTGAACCACATTTTAGTCCTCGATATTAACCGTGTCTCTCTGATTGTCGAAATTCCACTCACAGAAGCGGTAAAATTACGTTTTATTAAAAATTCAGTTTTTTTAACTACCACTTATTGGTTTCACTATTCTTCAAAAATTGAAAGTTTTCAGAAAAATACCAAAATTTCACCCTAGGCTAATTTCGATATTCCGAATCCAAAAATGAAGTCCATTTTGAAAAATAAAATGTATAAAATTTCAAAAATTGGTTATTACTATTCATAACTGCTAGTTTTAATAATATTTTAATAGCATATCATTGTTTAGTGAAACTCGGTATTGCGTACGAGGCAAGCTATCGAGGAAGGTCGAGGTTGCATGTAAAGCAAGCCAAGCTAGTGTTGTGTGTAGTGAAAGATTCCTTTGATGATTTATATAACATAAAAACAAAATATTTCACATAAAAGTCTCGGGTGTTACATCATGTATTGTATATGATCAAGAAACGATTAATGAATTGTTTATGATAATGAATTTCATGGACATTTCCACTCCTTGGATCATTCCAATTTGGATTTGACTTCTGATTTCATAGATGCCATGTAAATTTCTACTCTATGGATCTGAATTAACTTACATGACAATAACTTTTCTACTCCTTGGATCTAGATTATAAGGATTCCATGGACATTTCTACTCCATGGATCTGGATTACTTTCTACGCCAAGGACATTGTTACTATTTGGATCTGATTTTCTTGGACTAAAATAACATGCTCCATTGGCTCTACTGAAGTATTTTCCGAGTTTTCTATAAATATTATCCATGTACATGATGAGGATGTCTTAGTCATTTATACCTTTCATATGAACCATGTTGTCCTAACATTATGAATATGCCATTGTAATTTATACCTTGGATCGAGCCCTTTGGTTATGATAATGGATTACATGGAATATACCATAATTAATATTCTACCATTATTTGTAGATGGATTTTTCATGATTTTATATTTATAGTGAGACTTGTTAGGATATACATTATCACATTTAGATTTATCACGCCTTCTTGTTCATTTATATTAGGATTATATTTTTAACACTTCTCATATTGTATACTAAGACTGGATTTGTAATAGAAACCATTGGTGGTGGCCTATTGAGTGTTATATCAAACCATGTTCGAGTCTCCATTGGGTACCTAAATAGACTCCATGTATTTTGATAGGGACCAGATAAAGCGCCCTCTTTATGATGATTGATTGATTTTTCATAGGATCATGTGAGCATGGGACCGAGCTACATATCATGATGCTATCTAGGGATAGTTATTTTTGGTATTTTTATATTGATACATGTATTTTATGAATTCGTTTATCTATGTTTTTATTTCCATTTTTTAGAGACATAACTGATATATGATATTACTATTAGGTTTGATTTATTTTCACTTTTGTCAGATGTATATTTATCTACTACTATATCCAATTTATATTATGATTTATCTATTTACCTATATGTTTACACCATTATGTTACAGTCTAACATGACGGAATATTCTCCCCTTAGACACACCCTATTCCCTCACTACTAGTCGGAAGCCTCTAGTATATGGGGAGGCATGCTTGATGCCATGTGACCCACTGACTCTAGAACCATTTAGTAGCTCCCAGATGAGGATTTTACAAAGTGGAATCAGAGCTTATTATTTTCTTTTGTCCTATTTTTTTTGGAATATTAGACTGGGTGCTAGGAAAGTTTCATAATTTTATAATGAGATGTGCCTAGGAGTAGCTAACCCATGTACAGGAAAAATAAAAATTTCCAAGGATTGTATATGATGTCCCGGTTTATAGTTATTATAGTTTATTTTACCTCACCATTTGATGAAATACTTAATGTTTGACATTCATTTTTATTTCATAATTCATCCTTAGCATACTATGGAAAACAAGTGTTGCATAATTCATTATTTTTGGAACCTTATAAGAATGATCTACCATGCATACTTCCATGTCATATAGAATTCTTTTCTTGACTGCTTGACATTTATTATGTGTTCCTTGTGTTATATAATTGTTATGGACTAAGGTTTATTGAAGGAGGTTTAGAAACATAGTTATTACTAAAAGGTCATGTCGTAACCTAAATAGTGTTTTCCTATATATGCTACAATAGGCAACATAAGAAGTCAATTATGGAATGTTGAGTCATGAAATATTGCCACATGGGAATGAACTTATTATGGTTTGGATTTAATAGATTCAAAACTTCAATTTATAAGATTTATGGGACCTTATAAATTATAAGTGGTGGTCCATATAGTTCAACATTTATGAGAAAATTTCTAAATAAATAAGTATGAATTTAAATTAAATTTAATTCTAAAATAAATGGTTGATGTTAAATAGGGATGAAAATTGAAATTTAAACGGTGTTTTCCTCTATATATTTCAATTGACACTCTTTATATAAGAACCCTTGACTTATAATAGATAACTTGAACCAAACCCAGCTTTTGTGGTGGGTTGTAGGCAGTGTCTCTGGTACTCTTTACAATCATTCCAATTGCCCAGTCCTAGATTTAGGAGAAGGTATTGTGGTGTGTCCTGGGATTAGTATGTCGTATGACTATACTTAATATATATATATATTATATTATTGTTACCAAATTTTTTATTGATGTGTGATCTTGGAATTTGTAGAGATATTCCATCTTGACTGCCTCTAATCATGTGAAAGGATCATGGCAATGACCATGTTCTGAAGGTGGTGGACAATGATATTCTAGTAGAAACTCTAGTATTTCCACTTTTGGAGATATATACTATTCTTGATATAGGTGATAATTCCCTATTATGATAGAATTTCCAATGCTTTATGCAGATCATTCGGGGAGCTCCACAACCTCCCTTATCTATGGAAGAGCTAACATATGTATTCTAGCAGAAGTATCCACCCAATTTTTTGAGGGATGGTAATCCAAAGGATACTAAGATATGGCTGGATATTTTTTTATCAATGTTTTTGCATTTTTAAACTCATTTGGAGTGGAGATCCAAACATGTGATGTATATGCTATGGGAAGACTCCAAGAACTAGTGGGATTATCTAAACCCAAATCATAGGCTTTGAGATATGGTTTAGAGGGTTTTACAATCCAGATTTTATGGCTAATTATTTCTTTATATGTTGAGAGATGAAAAAACCAGTGAGTTTATGCATTTAGAGTATAGTATGATGACCATTTTGGGGTACTCGTCCTGCATTACAGAGCATCAGCACTTTGCACCTATCTATTATGATGATGAGCCATCCAAGGAGAGACACTTAAAGGAAGGTCTCAAGAATACCATTTGATCATGGGTGAATGTGTTTCAGTTGACTAATATATGGATATAGTGAATCAGGAACTAATTATTCAGTGTAACTTAAGAGAAGCTAGAGCCCCATAGCGTAGTAGTCCAGCTTCTCAGCCCAGTGATGAAGTGTCAGGGATAGATGGAACAAAATGATAATTTGAGCCTTCTCATGAGGGGAACTGTCACACCCCGGTTTGTGGACGCATGACTTACGCACGAGTTATGAAATTGCACGGCAGGGACACAACTTTTCCCTACACGCGGTCAGTGCCGGGTGGCACGGTCTGAACGTGGTTCACTCAACCGCACGCTTAGCAGCACACGAGCCCTGCAATTGACTGACTTTTAAAATGAAAGATTTTTATTTTTATTATTCATATTATTATTATTATTATTCTTTATATCTTAATATTTATATTATTTATATTTTTATTTATATTATTATTATCATTATTATTATTATTATATTTTTATCATTTATATTATTATTGTTTATTATTGTTGTTGTTGTTGTTGTTGTTGTTGTTTTTATTGTTTGTATTATTATTATTATTATTATGTAAAACAAATCGCTAAACCTAGCACCCCCAAGTGTGCACTAGGCGACTCCCCCTTTTCCCTCTCCATGTTTTCCCTGCCCTCTCCCTCATACGGCATCGCCCTTCGGACTCAGCACCCCTACGCCCAACAGCCCCCCCCCCCCTCGTTTGCCGTCTATCTTTGCACCATCGCCCTACCATGCCTCCGGCCTGCCTCCATGGTCGGCCCTCATCCCCCTCTCTCCTGGGCAGCACTCCGGCCTCCTTCCTACAGCTGACTCTCGTGCCCCCCTACTCACCTCTACCTCAGCCACGCCTCCACCCGTTAGGCGACCTCTCCCCTCTAGCAGCGATGACCCGCACCCCTTTCCATGCTCCCTCCGTGCTCCGGCTTCCTCAACGTTGTGTTGACACCCTCAAACCCCAACAGCCTTTTGCGGTTGCTCTGGGCCCTCAGCCTCACCCCACTTCTATTTTTGGTCTCTCCCATCCTAGCTAGCATCCTGTCGGCCAGCCTTGTGCCACCTCACCCCTGCACAAACCCACTGCCCAGCCAACCATCCGGCCAGTAGCGCACCCAAATTGGCACGCGTCCCCCTAGTGGTATCCATTTCCCCTCACCAGTATCACCTTCCAACTACGAACCTCCTCACCGGTGCATTCTTATATCAATGTCTAGGGTTTCTCTTCTTTTTACAGAACATAATGCTAGAAGATGTGTTATGTGTGTTTTTTTTGTTTACTTGTCTAGGTTTTGCATAATATCCTTTGAGGTGTATTCTTCCTTACGTCGAGGTTCATTCACATTCGCACTTGAATTTTGAAAGCATAATTATTATTGAGGTTGGATTTCATTACCTATGCCTCTTTAAATTAAGTCTACCTTGTTTACATGATGTTCACATCTCTTATGTTGCTGGTTATGAATTTTTGTTGTTAAATTAATTATATTATGTTGAAGTTGTTGTTTCTCCATTGCTTGGATAATTGTTGCACCAGTTTAATGTAGTTGACGAGTTTTGTGGTTGATTAGCTTGGTGCGGATTTAGTTTTTTTTAATAATTTCGTTTGTTTAACTAGTTTGGTACGTCTTTAGTTTCTAAAAAATAATTGAGGTTGTATTTGATATTGTGTATCATGTATATGCGAAATAGGATGTGTTATGCTGAAAACCCAGTTTTTGTGTTGTTTAATATCTTTTCATGGGAATGTGTTTTTAGTTTTTTTCTATGTGTGTCATGTGTTCTCCATTTTAGTATGTTGGGGTGTGCGTTTGATAAAAAAATGTGTTCTTTGGATGAGTTTTGGGTGTGTGGGTTGTGGGTTACTCTTTGAGAATCATTTTATAATTTTTAAAGTGTTTTAGGAAATAATGTAAATGGTGTGACCTATGTTTTGAAAACATTTAGAGGTGTTTTTCACACTGTTTTTTCATTTGGATTGTCTTAAATCAGTGGTTATGGGTTTTTAGTTGTTTCTCATTTGTTGCAGTGTGTGTCGGTGAGTAAAACATGGGATACTGTGGTCATCGACTGGCGCGTGTTTGTGCGTCTGTGCGAGGCATGACACGCCATTGTGTTTGGGCAGCAAGCCGAGGTAGGTCCCCCACTGCACTAACCTTTAAATTCAGAATTTATTATTTGATTGATATTTTATTAATTTTAAATAATGAGAAATGATATAAGATAATTAATTTTAAAATGATTATTTGCTATAAAAAGAGCTGTTTATTTTGTACATGACACTTGAAACATTTTCTTGACGAGCTGACACCTAGTACTGAAAGAATGCTGATTTGGCCTTTAAACATAATTCATGGAATTTCATATGTTGTTCTAGTTTTAAAGATAAATGATTTCTTCTGAAAAAGTGTTTTGGGTTTTCTCATGAAATGAGGTTTTTCTTTAAATTGGTGAAGGCCCATTTAGTACTTTAATAAAATAAATTATTTTGGGAACCCCACTCAGTGGTGATCTTTGGTGTGTGTTGATTGTGTGAGCTGTATGTGATGTTTGCGCATCATGACTGATTGATTTACATTTTGGACGCACCCCTTTTTATTGCTTGTGTTTTCATGGTAACCTGGCATAGTGAGTGAATATTCTTAGAATCATTGCCGCACTAGTTTAGATTACGCACTGGCTAGTGGCCCCATAGTAGGGGAATACTGAGTTATTGCTGCTAAAGAAATCGGGCCCCTCTTTTAGGCCATTTAGGGCTATACTGAGTGTTAGGGCGTTATTACGTCATCAAGTTAGATCATGCTTTTAGAATGAGTCACATGTATGGTATGTTCTGGATTTTTCACGAGATCCTAGGTTCGACCCATATTTTCTTTAGTTTTTATTTTTATGTGGAAGATGATTAGGAGGTCTAGTTCGGTTGTTGGCCCATGTGTGTCACATTTTTTCATTGCTCTTAGTGGGTGTTGTGTGTTATGTGTGGTTGTCCTTTTTAATAACAACTGAAATTTGGATTTCTTAATTGTTCACAAAAAAGTTTTAAAATTCAATGCATCTGTTTCTCTCAAACATTAAACTTGTTTTTAAATTAAAAAGGGAAATGGACTTTTACTTGTTTTAGAAATGTAAGTGTGTGTGTGTGGAAACCAATATTTTATATAATTTAGTTCAAAAAAGGAATTGATAAATTCTTTATTTAGTGGTAGTGTATGGGGAATAGATTTATCGGGTATGCCTATTGAGTTTTAATACTCACACCTATAGTGTTTTCATGTTTTTATTTTTGTTGCAGGTTCCAGCTTCAATTGTTCACCTTGAGCGACATTAGTTGTAGTATTGGAAGAGTGACCCATGGGGTCACCTAGATTTTGGTCATGGTCAGGTTAGTAGTGTTGTTGGTTGTTCTTTATTTATTTTCTTTTGTTCTATTTATTTTCTGCTTCTTATTTTATTTTCTTTTGGTCCAAATCATTCCCACCTATTTAATTTTGATGCTTGGCACTAGTTGTCAGCCCATGGGGATCAGGAACTCCCCTCAGGCCATGTCGCAGGCCGGCTCGGGTGACTAGTTCAGGGTCGACCCGGGTTGGTTCGTGACAAAATGGTAACAGAGGTGTCCCTTGTTATGTGGGGTGTCCGGTATATGGAGATTAGGACTGTCGGGACTCAAGAGGTAGGTACGAGAATGACGTCATGAACCCTCTCCCGTTCCACGCCTTGAGTTTCCAGGGATACTCTGGGAATTTGAGTCTTTTTTTTTGTTCTAGTTTGTTTTGGATTGAGGGATAACAATGGAGGTACACCAATGTTACATCATGATCTCACATGGAGTAGTGACCCATGTGGAGTCTGGGTACACGGTTTGATTTTCTCCTAGTTGTTGACGCTTACTTGGGGAATGGCCTAATACCATGTTTCCAGGTTAAGTGTGACTGCTAGTCCCTCAATATGGTGGTTTGATGCAAGTTGAGTGTCATTTTCATTCTGGTTGGTGTAAGTGCATTTTTGGAAATGAAAAAGAAGGGTTTTTGAAAATGGGGCTGACTTATTTTAAATGACTTTAAATTTATGAAATGGGTTTTAAAACTAAAATCCTTTGGTTTGGAAAACGGGTGTTTTCTTGGAAATTGGTCGAGAATGTTTTGGGGTGAAACCTTAGGTACTTTTTATGAACGTTTTGCTCATGTGAGAGGATGCGTGGAAAGTTCTTGTTGGTGCGTATGAATGAAAGTGGATGATGACATGTGCAATGGTTCATGGGATTTCTAGGGTGTGTTTGAAATTAAAGTCTTGACCTTGTTTTCTAAATTGTCTTTTAAAGAGAAAAATAGTTTTGGAAAATGATTTTGGTTTAAAAAGTGGATTTGATATTTGTAAAGTGGTCTTGAAAGAAATCGGTTTTGAAATAAAAAAATGGTTGTTTTGGAATCTAAAATGGAGTGGGAATTTTGGACAGGGAATTTTGGGTTGTGTTTGTGGTTGTTTGGTTTTTTGATCTGGTTGTTTTTTGGATGAGGGTGCTTTATTTATGTTTCTTTAATTGATATCAGTTTTGGCTAGGTGTTATATATGTTGTTCAGAAATGCCACCGAAAAATGTCCCCAAAGTTTTGATGAGTCATGCCCAGTTCTTGGTCTTTCTTGGACGTTGTATGTCCTTCATGGTGATTGGAGTCTGTTAGAGATAGTGGAGTGGCTTGAAGAGGTCGAGTGCATATTTAGGGTATTGGGAACTCCCGAAGCTGTTAGAGTGCATGCTGTTTTGGGTCTGTTCGAAGGTCCAACTCTGGATAAGTAGGATTTGTTCACCCTGCCATTACTACAAGTTGGGATTATGTGGTATGTCTTTAAAGACGCCTTTCTTCAATGGTTTAAACTTTTGGAGGTGAAGACGAATAAAATGGAAGAGATCATGCGTGTTAAACATGGTCAGCAGACGGTGAAAGTGTATATTGAACATTTCAAGGATCTTGTGTCTATTTTCCTAGGGGTAGTGTCGCAGGACTGGATGAAGACTTCTCCCTTCATCAGTGGTCTTCGTCCAGAGATCAAAGAGTGAGTCCTCACTTTTTGGGAGCATCACTTTTGAGAAGTTGGTGCATGAGGTGTTCATAGCTGAATTAATCTCCGGAGCGCAGATGCTTGTCAATTCAGCGTATCCAGTCACTCATGAAGGTTCCCCATCTGGCGAGCAGGGTGTTCCAAAGGAACCAGTTACTAAAGAGTCTTCTGTAGTGGTTTTGGCTTCCAGTTCATGGGACCGTTCAGTGGTGTGCCACCAGTGTGGCAAGTTCGGGCACATGAAGTCATCATGTTGTATCCCTTTGAAGACGTGTTATTGTTGCATATGTCTAGGACATCTAGAGAAGTTCTGTAGGAAGCGTCACCTGAAGAAGAAGTTGTGGCTAAATGATTCCCGTATCTGACTATAAGGCAGGAGATTCTTCAGTCATCAGAGCCCCAGCCACATGTCTTGGGGTGAAGCTCGCGCACTGTCGGGATTTGCCGGGGGTGTGAAGCCTCGATTTAGGTTTTTTGTTCTGTGTTGGTGGTGGAACATCTAAAGTCATTTCATTCTTGTTTTTCTAATGTTACAGTCTTTATGTTGTTGTAAGTTCATTGCTTCATCGTGGAGTTATAATAGGCATGTTCTGTTATAATCCAACAATTTTTTTGTCGGATTATGGTTTTCAAAATCGTGTGTTTTCTTAAAAGTGTGTTTGAACCTTGTATATGTTGATCTCATTTTAGCTATATTTTTTTGAGATGTAAGTGATTTTGGAGGAATCGATGTTTCTGGTTATGCTCGGGTTCACTTTTGGGTTAAGTTATGCTCGGAGGTGTTGTTTGCTCATTCTATAAAAGTTAGTTGGGATCGGTTGGGAGTTCCTGTGTCGCCACCCCCCCCCCCTTCTCAGGGTGATACGTTTGGGTGTTAAATTTCATCGCTAGTAATGTTCTTGTGGTGGGGAGAACCCTCTTGTGTTCTCTCGTTCTCTTGTGTTGTGTTTCCTTTTAGTCTCAATTGGGGATGGATCCTTGTTATGTCTATTGTTCAACTGAGTGACTTTCTAGGGTCAGAAAGTGTCTATGGTGGGGAGAATTGTCACACCCCGGTTTGTGGACGCATGACTTGCGCTCGGGTTATGAAACTGCGCAGCAGGGAAACAACTTTTCCCTACACGCAGTTAGTGCCAAGTGGCACAGTCTGAGCGTGGCTCACTCAAACGCGTGCTCAGCAGCACGCAAACCGTGAAATTGACCGACTTTTAAAATGAATTATTTACGTTTTTATTATTCATATTCGTATTATTATTATTCTTTATATCTTAATAATTATATTATTTATATTGTTATTTATATTACTATTATCATTATTATTAATATTATAATTTTATCATTTGTATTATTTTTGTTTATTATTATTATTATTATTATTATTATTATTATTGTTTTTATTATTTGTATTATTATTATTATTATTATGTAAAAAATCACTAACCCTATCACCCCCAAGTTTGCGCCACGTGGCTCCCCCTTTTCCCTCTCCGTATTTTCCCTTCTCTCTCCCTCATGCAGCGGTGCCCTTCGAACATAGCACCCATGCACCCAGCAGCCCCCCCCCGGTCATTGTCTGCCTTTGAACCCTCGCCCCACCGCGCCTCCGGCTTGCCTCCATGGTCACCCATTTCCCCCTCTCTCCCGTGCAGTGCCCGGGACTCTTTCCTGCAGTTGACTCCTGCACCCCCCTGCTCACCTCTACCCCCTCCACGCCTCCACCCGCCAGGAGACCTCCCCCCTCCGACACCGACGACCTGCACCCCTTCCCTACTCCCTCCATACTCTGGCTTCCTCGACATTATGACGACACCCTCAAACCCTAGCGGCCTTCCACGGTTTCTCTAGGCCCTCAACCTTTCCCCACTTCTATTTTTGTTCTCTCCCGTCCTAGTCAGCATCCCGTCGGCAAGCCTTGTTCCACCTCTCCCCTTCACGAACTCGTTTCCCAGCCATCCATCAGCGCACATGAATAGGCACGTGGCCCCCTGGTGGTCTCCCTTTCCCCTCACCGGTAGCACCTTCCAACCGCGAACCTCATCGCCGGTGCGTTCTTATATCAATGTCTAGGGGCTCACTTCTTTTTCCAAAACCTAATTCTTGAAGATGTGTTACGTGTTTTTTTACTTGTCTAGGTTGTGCATAATATCCTTTGAGGCATATTCTTCCTTCCACCGAGGTTCAGTCACATTCGCACTTGAATTTTGAAAGAATCTTTATTATTGAGGTTGGATTTCAATGCTTATGCCTCTTTAAATTAAGTTTACCTTGTTTACTTGATTTTCACATCTCTTAAGTTGCTGGTTATGCATTTTTGTTGTTAAATTAATTATATTATGTTGAAATTTTTGGTTCTCCATTGTTTGGATAATTTTTTCACCCGTTTAATGCAGTTGATGAGTTTTATGGTTGATTAGTTTGGTGCTGATTTATTTTTTTTAATAATTTATTTTGTTTAACTAGTTTGGTACGTCTTTAGTTTCTAAAAAACTAATTGAGGTTGTATTTGATATTGTGTATCATGTATACACGAAATAGGGTGTGTTATGCTGAAACCCCAGTTTTTGTGATGTTTAATATCATTTCATGGGAATGTGTATTTAGTTTTTATTTATGCATGTCATGCGTTTTCCATTTTAGTATGTTGGGGTGTGAATTTGATAAAAAATGCGTTCTTTGGATGATTTTTGGGTGTGTGGGTTGTGGGTTACTCTTTGGGAAGCGTTTTATAAATTTTAAAGTGTTTTAGGAAATAATGTAAATGGTGTGACATATGTTTTTGAAAACATGTCGAGGTGGTTTTCACACCATTTATTCATTTGGATTATCTTAAGTCAGTGGTTATGGGTTTTTAGTTGTTGTGCGTTTGTTACAGTGTGTGTCGGTGAGGAAAACCTGGCATACTGCGGTCATCAACTGGCGCGTGTTTGTGCGTCTATGTGAGGCGTGACGTGCCATTGTGTTTGGGCAGCGAGCTGAGGTAGGTCCCCCACTGCACACGCCTTTAAATACATAATTTATTAATTGCTTGATATTTTATTAATTTTAATTAATGAGAAATTATATAAGATAATTAATTTTAAAATGATTATTTTGTGTAAAAAGAGTCGTTTATTTTATACACAACACTTGAAACATTTTCTTGATGAGAAAACACCCAGTATTTAAAGAATTACTATTTGGAGTTAAAACATAATTCACAGAATTTCAAATGTAGTTATAGTTTTAAAGATAAATGATTTCTTCTGAACATGTGTTTTGGGTTTTCTCGAGAAATGAGGTTTTTCGTTAAAATTGTTGAAGGCCCGTTTGGAAATTTAATAAAATAAATTATTTTGGAAAACCCACTCAGGGATGATATTTGGTGTGTGTTGATTGCATAAGTTGTATGTAATGTTTGCGCATTATGACTGATTGATTTACATTATGGACACACCCCTTTTTATTACTTGTGTTGACATTGAAACCTGGCATAGTGAGTGAATCTTCTGAGAATGACTGCCTCGCTAGTTTAGATTACGCACTGGCTAGTGGCCCCATAGTAGGGGAATACTGAGTTATTGCCACTATGGGAATCGGGCCCCTCGGTTAGGCCATGTAGGGATATAGTGAGAATTAGGGAATTATGACGTCATCGAGTTAGAGCATTCTTTTAGGATGAGTCACATGTATGGTATGTTCTGAATTGTTCACGATCTCCTAGGTTCGATCCATTTTTTTAGTGTTTATTATCATTGTGGCGGATGACTAGGAGGTCTAGTTCAGTTTCGGGCCCATGTGTGCCACATTTTTTCATTTCCCTTAGTGTGTGTTGTGTGTTGTGTGTGGTTTTCCTTTTTACTGACAACTGAAATTCAGATTTCTAAATTTTTCGCAAAAATGTTTTAAAATGCAATGCACATATTTCTTTCAAACATTAAACTTGTTTTTAAATTAAAAAGGGAAATGGACTATTACTTATTTTAGAAATGGAAGTGTGTGTGTGGTAACCAATATTTTATATAATTTAGTTCAAACAAGGAATTGATAAATTCATTATTTAGTGGTAGTGCATGGGGAATAGATTTATCGGGCTAGCCTATTGAGTTTTAATACTCACGCCTATAGTGTTTTCTTGTTTTTAGTTCTGTTGTAGGTTCCAAATTCAGTTGTTCCCCTTGAGATATGTTGGTTGTAGTATTGGAAGAGTGACCCACGGGGTCACGTGGAGTTTTGGTCATGGTCAGGTTAGTATCATTTTTTTTTGTTCTTTATTTATTTTCTTTTATTCTATTTATTTTCCACTACTTAGTTTATATTCTTTTGGGCCAAATCATTCCCACCTGTTTTATTTTGATGTCTGGCACTAGTTGACATCTTGTGGAGATCGGAAACGCCCCTCGGGCCATGTCTCGTGCCGGCTCGGGTGACCGGTTCAGAGTCGACCCGGGTTGGTTCGTGACAGGAACACTAGCTAGGGTGTGAGTGATGGTAGTTCAATATTCTTTCATCAGTGTGAAATGTGGGGACACATGGGTATCTAGTTTTATAGAGACCTAGTAGAGTGAAAAACGGTGGGGGATGGGTAATATACAGTGTTTTTGTAGGGCCTTCCCTCCTGTGGTCAGTGAGAGGGGGTCAGATCCAACTTTTGGATCAGGAGAGAGATTCACATCTCTATATTAGGTTAGGAGATGGGTACTACCAGTCATTTGTGTTGATTAGTTGGTTGTGTCTGAGTGATCCAAACATCGATTTCACCTTGATAGTAGAGTGGGAATGCACTCGGTATTCAGGATATTTCTCAAGGATGTGGTTCAGTCCAAATATATTTAGTACAACCTATTCTTGAGGTGTAGAACATTGGTCCATATTCAATGAGAGGTGTAGTTTTAGTAGCCCCTACTTTATTATATTCTCTTTTTGATACATTTTCTCCACAATATTTCATATATGTACCCATTTTAGAGAGACTTAGCCTTAACATTCAGTTTTATGATGGCATTACAACACTTGATACTCCATTTTGGATTTTATTTGAGAGTGTATACTAGTATAAGTAGTTCCATATCGAGATAATAGGATGTCACATTGTAAGGTATCTTTTCATCCTCAAGATTACAAGATTAGACATCATATTTGGAATAGATTGGATAGTTTCTTATCATACCCATGTCGATTATTATCGATTATGTTTGGATTTCAAATCACTAGAGGGTGAAGTTTTTTTCTACAAGGGTAAATGGGATGTCTAGGATGATAGAGCTAGACTAAAGTATATTGGGATAGGGAGAATAACATCCAATATTTCTAGTTTATATTTGGATAATTGTTGAATGTGATAGGATGACTTCCCTTTAGTGGCAGTTCATTTCAAGGTTGTTTTCTACGATGAAATCTTTGGTTTACCTCTTGAGAGAGAGATGGATTTCTATATTGATCTGGTTCCAAGATCTACACTGGTATCCATTTCTCCTAATAGGAAGGATACTATTGATTTGAATAAGTTTAAGATAAAAATAGGGGACTTAGAAGTATAGGGGTTTATATGACCTAATACTTCCCCATGGGTTTCAATGGTCCTTTTCACTAAAAAGGCATATGGAACCCTCAGGATGTGTGTGTGTATTATCAAAAATTAAATCAGTTTATGGTTAAGAACCAGTACCCTTTGCCTCAAATAGATGAAATATTTTAATAGATCCAAGGATATAATGTTTTCTCAAACATTTATTTGAGGTTTTGTTATCATCGTGTATCTGTTTGACTTATATACATACCTAATATGGATTTTTGTAGTATGTATGGTCTATATGAGTATCTTTTCATGTGGTTTTGTCACATGAATGTATTGATAGTTTTTATTTTCTCGATGAATCAAGTTATCCACCCATATCTAGATTAATTTGTAGTATTTCTCATGGATGATATCTTGTTGTATTCTCATACTCGAAACGATCATTCCAAACATCTTGACATCATTATGAATACATTGAGAGTGCATAGGTTGTATTCCAAGCTCAAAAAATGTTAGTTCTAGATAGATAAACTTCACTTATGGGGCCACATGATCTCAAATATAGTATTGTATATGGACCTAGAGAAGTTAGTTTTGTATTTTCTTGGAAGCATCCCATGAATATATTTGATATTTGGAGTTTATTTGGATTGGTTGGTTATTACAAGCACTTCATCTAATACTTTCATATTCAGCTATGCCTATTTATTATCTTGAAAAAAAGGTAGTGAAATTTATATAGTTTCAAGCATGTAAAATATCTTTATAGAAGCATAATGGTAGGTTGACTTCAGCAATGATCCTGATTCTACTAGAGTCAAAAAGAAGCTATATTGTATATTGTGATGCATTAGGAATTAGGTTGGGATCTTTTCTGATGTAGTGGGATAGTGTTGTGGTGTATGGGTCTCACCATCTAAGACCTCATGGGAGGAAATACCCATTGTACAATATTTAGTTTGTAGTATTGGTTCACACTTTGCATTTTTAGAGTAATTACCAGCTATGAGAGTTTTTTGTGGTGTTTACAGACCATAGAAGCCAAAAATATATATTTACACAGTGTGAATTCAAACTTTGGTAGATAAGGTAGGTTTGGTATCTCCATTAACTCTTTTTGGATCTATCTTATATGTTGGGTAAAGGAAATTAATTAGTTGATTCTCTGTGTCAGAAGACATGAACACATGTGGTTCAGGAGGCCAATAGTGAATGGGATTCAATGGACTTATTTTCATATATGAACATAGAGGTGAAGGATAGTCATGAGCAGAATTTTATCTCATATATAGTAGTGAATATCACTCTTTTTTATAGGAAGAGGATGAGATAGGTGTGATATTTTGAGACCTTGGTCCTATGGTATAGCGTAGAAGGTGATAACCTGCCTCTAGTTCAGACCATTGGTGAGGCTGAGATTATACACAAACATGGTCATGTGTAGGTTCCAGAAGGAATATATGATGATATTATGTGAAAATTTCATTCACTGGATAGAGAATTATATCACTAAAATATATCAGGATTTACATTACAAGTATTAGTGGTCGGGTATGAAACAAGGGGTTTCTAATTGTTTCATGAGTTTTTTCACCTGTCAGTAGGTGAAGGAAGAACACCAGCAACTACTAGGTATTTTAAGGTGCTTCCCATTCCTGAGTGGAAATGGGATGATGTTGTGATGGATTTCAGGACCATTTTACTTAGGTCACCTTGAGGTAGTGATTCCATATGGATTGTTCTGGATTGGCTCACGAAGGTCTCCCATTTCTTTTCTATTAGAGATACCTTATTGGTAGATGGGAATAAGAAGCTTTAAATCTATGATATTGTGAACCTTCATGAGTTTACTCATACTATTGTATCATATATGAATTCCTGGTTTAATTCTTAGTTTTGTAAATTCTTGTAGAGGGTGTTGGGTACACAGGTGATTTTTTAGAATGGAATACCACCCTCATACTGATGGCGAGTGGAATCACACTATACATGCTATAGAGGATATTATTAGATATTCAATTCTCGATTTTGGGGGTTCATTGGAGAGGCATATACCCCTATTTTATTTCTCTTATAATAATAATTATTAGGTGACTATACAGATGGTTTATTGTGATAATTTTTATGGTAAACCATGTTAGTCACCTCTGTACTGTTTAGAGACAAGAGAGGTAGTGATTCATGGACTAAATCTCATATAAGAGACTTTATAGTAGGTTTAGATGATTAAAAATAGTTGGATACTACATAGTCTAGGAATAAATCCTAAGTCTATCCCTATCAATGACCTTCAAAGTTTGAGGTCTAGGATCTAGTCTTTTTACATATCTCACCCAAGCTCGGGCATAGATAGATTCAAAGATAGTTTATGGTCTCTATGTGATATATTGGGCCTTTTTAAATTCTAGACATAGACTTTCCCATATCATATCTATTTCAGTAAACTTAGAGGTACCAATTCATTCACGATGTCTTCCATGTATCTCATCTATATTATTACCACTCAGAATCATCTCATACTCTTCATCCAGATGAGGTTAAGTTATATGTAGATGTATCCTTCAATGATAATCCTATATGTATCATTGATTGTACCTTGAAATATCTCCTAGGAAGGCCAATTCCCATAGTTCGAGTACAATGGAAGCATGGTCATGTGCAGAACGAGACTTGGGAAACAGAGGTAGAGGAACGTGCTTAGTGGTCATAACTCTTTTCAGATTCTTCACCACACTTGGAATAGAATATCATGGATAAGTTGTCTTAAGATGGGGATATTGTAATATCATGGGTTTTAGATGAGGTTTGGATCATTTTATTTACAATTAAAATCTTGTTTAATTTTCTCTTTTTTGGATTAGACCCTTAATCTATGGTCATGGGATGCTAGGGTAGTTTTCAAAAGAAGGAAGAAGGTGCATGATTCATGGCTATAGGAAAAATGAATTACAAGAATTTGGAATACACAGAGTGTATCTAATGTATGGAATGTATTGGTATGGACATGACCTTTTAGGATGTGTAATGTATACTCCCTTGGAGGGGGAAAACCTCAAAATTTTAGGGTGTGTAAAGATTACATGATGTGTAATCTCCTTTGTTCATTTTTTTTTAAAAAAATATAGTTCCTCACATCACACCACTTCTCTTACACACGTGATATTAACTAGAGGAGATCCCATGGAAGCCTAACCTATGATTTTTTATATCTCCCTAATTCATTGACTGATTCATCCAATGTCACTCTCGATGGATGTGTGTCGGGCATTCCCCCATTCTTCCATTTTCTTCCAATCCAGGTTGATTTAGGAGAAAATACTAGACTAATGTTCTACTAAATTCATAATGTAGTTATATGATACCTCTTACCACAAATTATAGTTGTTTTATAGCTTGTTTACATTATGTTTCATGCCAAACCTTTCATAATTTCTCTTAAATTAATTAAATTCCTTAATTAAGTTATTATAACCATGATAGTTATCCCACTTAGTACTATGATATGGTCAGAGGGTTTCAACCTCAACTCAGATCACCCATGTGGTGTATTTTTGTATCTTCCTTATAACATACCATCCCATTGGGTGTCTGTGATATCTCTCCATATTATTGGGAGACTTAATGAGTCAAATTTAATATTTGGAGAGGTCTTATTCCTCATTTTACATGAGATTACATGTTATTAAAATGGTTAAATGAGTAAAAATATAAAATGTTGAATTAGTTAGAAGAAATCATAGAATATATATGATTATGAAATTATTAATGAATTGGCTATTATAATTTTTTTCATGTATTTTTTCAATCCTTATATCCATCTTGTGATATTCTTGATTATGATTATAGGGTTTCCATAGACATTTCTACTCTAGGGATCTATATTAGATTAGATGCCAAGGAAAATAATAATTCTTGGATCTAGTTGACAAGGATTCTATCGACATTTATACTCAAAGTATCTGAATTATTTTTTATTAAATAGACATAGTTAATCATAGGATCCATCTTTCTTGGACTACCGAGGACATGCTCTATGGTTATGATTATTAGGATTCATTTAAATCTTTATTGAGTTTTATATACAGATGCTCCATGGACACGATGAGGATACCTTAGTAATTTATACCTTGGATCTGGCCTATGTAGGCTTGACGCGATGAGGATGAATTGGTCATTTATACTTTGTATCTAGTCCTTTGGGTCTGCCACTGGATTACATGGCATAGGCCATTGTGTATATTCTATGATGCTTTTTATATGGCTTGTTTATGATTGTCTATTTATAGTGAGCTTTGTTAGGCTATAGAATATCATATTTACATGTATCACACCTAATTATTCATTTATATTACTATTATATTTTTCACACTACTCATATTATATACACAAACATGATTAGTTATAGACACTATTGGTGGCAGCCTATTGAGTGTCACCTCTTACACTATTTTGGTCATTCTTGGGCACCCAAAAAATGTCATGGACGTAGGTAGGGACCGGGGAAAGATCCTGCATTACGATGATTGATTTATTTTTCATAGGATTAGGTGAGAACCAAACTTATCTATGTCTCATAATTCTATCAGAGGATAGCTATTTTTGGTATTTTGTATTTTGATACATGTATTGTACGAATGCATGTTTCCATGAATTGTTTTCCATTTTGTATAGAGACATGATATGCATAATTTTTTATATGATATTAATATTATGATTTCTTTATTATTTATTCTATCATAGAGATGTTTATCTAATATTTAATCTGATTTATTTATAATTCCTTTGTTGATCTATATGTTTACACTATTGCGTTATACTCTGAGATGAGGGCATAGTCTCCCCATAGACACCGTAAGCCCTTGATTCTTGTAATCATCCTCTATAATATGGAGTGGATAACTTGATAAAATGTGACCTAATGTATTTGGGGAACTATTTAGTGTCTCTCTGGTTAGGATGTTACATTTTGGTGATAACCTAAGGAGGATACCTAAAGAAGAGGTATGGTCCTTTAATGAGTGTTTTTATGTTATATTTTTCTCTAGCTCATTCAATTATTATTAAACCATGATGATATAGTAAACATAGTATCTTAAATTTTTATGATGTTTTTATAATAATTTAATGAATTAAAACCATATACACTTCCATCAAATGGGTTATGAAATCACCATTCATGTGTACGACGAACAACCACCTCAAGAACTGATGTCATTTGTTTTCCCATTACCACCTCTCACGGTTGGGTATGATGATAGATATAAAGTATATATATGATATTTATAACATAATTATACCTATTAAGCCATTATATAATTATAAATATTCACTTTTCATTCCATAGGGTATATGATAATATCGCTCGAGTGTACGGTGGACTACCACCTAACAAAGCGATTTGATTCGTTTTTCACTAATTATTTTCATGGAAAGTGATAAGGATAATTTTAATGATTATATATGATATAAATGAAATAATTATGATATTAATTTCATATTTATAATTATAAAAATATAATATATATTATTTTCATTCTTATTTTTTCACTCAATGAAAGTTGATAACATCATTCGTGTATTTGTGGACTACTGGCTTCATGAAATGATGTGACTCTCCTTTCATAACCATACCACATTTATGGTATATATAAGTATATTTAAATAAAAAATATGATTTTAATATCATTATAGAAATATAAAATATTACTTAACACTTTTCCATAATGGTCATTGAAAAATAGAAATGTTACTCATGTGTACATATGGCTTACCGTCTCCATGATTGCAGTGTAATTCATTTAAAAAAACTTATTTCATGATTTATTTTAAAATTATAATTTATGTATAAATATGATAATTATGACATGAATATTATTTTTGTGGTTATGGAGCTTTATAATATTAAAATGAACTGTAACTTTCATGATAAATCACGAATGAGAAAACAAATAAATTAACTCTTGAAGCAATAAAAATAATGAAAGATTAATTAAGAATGAGTGATAAGATCTTATAAGAAGATTGTATATTATATTATATATATTAATATGGTTTTGTTATATGTTAATAACTTTATAAAATTACTATAATTTAGGTTAAATAGTTCTCAACCAATAGAAAGCGTGAGGTAAGGGATATCATCCTAATTTACATTCCATTGAGTCTTATTTGTTATTATTCACTAATTCACTCTTATATGGGGTATATACTACCCATTTTACATATAATATCATGATTATTTCATAATAAATGGTATTTTAAATTTTATGTTGAATTTTTCATCCAAGGGGATTTGACTTAAAAATTACCAAGTGGTAAAAGTTATTGTGCAATCTCACTTTCTTTTGTAACTGTTAATTTTATCATGAAACAATCACTTTATTATGATCATTTTTCATTATAAATTTAATTTATTTTAAATATACATATTATTTTTTGATGGATATAATTATTTCAAAAAATTTATACCATTTTTAAATATGGTGTTTACTTTCTATGTTATTTATTTAACTTGGAAATTACTGATAAATTTTTGACCTTTATCCAATATCGGTATTTGATGATAAGGCATATTGATTCATGAATTAAATAGATTATTGGATATATAAGGGATTATTTACACATGTAGTTATAGGTGAGTATGGGATTTTATATATCCCATTGATTCATCGACGGGTCTAATGATCCAAATCTATTGGCCAAATTAAACAGGTTTCTACCTATAGTTTAAAGTGTCTTGTGAAAGGTATTGATGGTAGAGGTATCATGATATTTGATATCATTACATCCAATAATTAATAATTTAATTAATTTATAATTTAGTTATTATTATACATGATATTTTCACTATGATATTATCACTGGATGCATTTAATTCTCAGATATTGATTAACTGGCTTGTGTGTTCAGTTATTTACCTTACCATATTTGTTACACCTTATCTTATCATGATAATAAAGTTTTCTAAATGCAATATCTTATCATATATTTACCTTTAAATATTGATTATGATTATTGATTCATGATTTATTTCTATATACTTAACACTTAGAGAGCATTTATTCTAACCTGTATTTTATTTCCTTTCCCCATGATATGAATAAGAATTATTGGAATGAGATTTCAATGATGATGTTTATTTTATTTTATTATATATTGCCTAGTAAAAATGGGTTTCATGTATGTATTTGGTTCACAAAACTACTAAACTGATTGGTCCTACAGGGTTTTACCCTTTATATCTATGCCCATATAATAAAGGAAGACCCCAGATCTAGGAAAGTATGGTCGTGGTTGTTACATAAAACATTAACTAACTTAGTGAAAACTATCATGATCTATTCCAAATATTATACCAATAGTTGAATTTTTAATTTACTAAAGAATCACTGAGTTAAATATTTTTTATCACTTGTGACTCTTTTATTGAATTTTCAATTTTTGGGAGACCAAAGTTACATAAGGAACATGCATTTGACTTCCCAATTTTTTTGATAACAAGTTCAAAATGTTTTTAGTTAGAAAATTTGGTCAAATAAAGAGGAATAACAATAATTTATTGGTCACCATTCCACTAACTAATAAAAAACTAAATTTCTTACTTCATGTGAGAAAAAATTATTGGTTAATCAAATTTGGAAGTAATCATTATTGTTTAAGACCTATGTTAAAGATAAATGTTATTCATTCTATAGGTAAGTAGATTAAGCTATAAATATTTATGTTGGGTCTGGATAAAGAATTCATTTTACTTAGTGATGAAGAAATTGATTGATTATTTAAAGGATAAGTGAAATTCTTAAAGAAGGATTGCTACTTGATTTGGTATGTTCATGGTTTATTTAATTGAGGATATTAACCCTTAGACCAAAACTAAACTTGAAACCCAACTAGCCCACGACCAACTTATGTTAATTTAATTTACTCAAATTAGAAAAATAACACATAGTGAAAGATGAGGTGGTTGTTATTTTAACACCACTATGAAGTAGGGAAGTCATCTCCCCTCTCTTCCTCTATAATTTTCTCAAGTGGTTACACATAATCTCAAATGGTTCACTGAGGGTGGCTAGTTTGGTCGCAACAACCTACACATAGAGCTTACTAGAGGATTAGATAATATTTATCTATTATGGTTTTTAATTTTATAATTTTTAGATATTATATATTATTTAAATGGTGGTTTGTAAAATTTTATTAGGGGGACTCTGTATAAATTTATAAGATAGGGGTTTTTAATCTTAAGTGGAATATTTTTTTGGTGGATGGAGCTTTTGGGGAGGGGTTTCCATTATTAAATACAAAGATAATTTATTCAATTGATACTTTTTTACTCTCCTTTATTATTTAATATTAGTATTTTTTATTGTTTATATATTTGTTTCAATGTTTTTATGAAACTTTTTCTTTCATAAATTTCTCTAAGGGACTTCATATATGATGGGTTTCTTAACATTAATAGCGTCCTTGAATTTTTGAGTTTTTGGTGCCAAATATAACTCTATTAGCTTAATTTCATCACTTTAAATTGAATTATCTACCTCATGTAGATATTTATAGATAGATTTTATCTTTTTTAATAATAAAAACACGTTCCCCTAAGAAATATAGAGATAAGATGATCGAAGTTAACTAGAGAGTCAAGATTTATTAATTTCATGTGAAAATATATGATTGTTGTGGAAATTAAATCACTTTAATTATCATTTATTAATGGAAATGTGTCTTGATAATGGCCTTTTCTATCTAGTAATAGGTCGACATATCTTTCTACAGAATTTCAAAACATTAGTGAAGGATCATTTACACCACTAATTGTAATTTCATGGTTGGAAAATCATTTCAAGAAACCTGTATAAATTGATAACCACTTAGAAATTTATCATTTATTTACTTCATGTTATTATATACTCTTAATGTTGTTGACTATTTTAGATACTCAAATAAATTTTCCAACTTTTCCATTTTTTATTTCATTGGCTATCATACACTGTTAAATTGGCCTTTTGACTGTTTCAAATTTCTCATCAACACTTTAATATTTTTATCATCATTCAAACATACTTTCACATAAAATTATTATCATAAAAAACACTAAAAATTTTTGATAAAAAAATTATAAAAAGTAATAAAATAATTGAAAAGCACCATTGATATCTATAGATATGAAACACCCCACAACTACACTTACTTATTACCTTCCTATTATTAATACTTTATTCAAAAAAATAATCTTATAACTTATTGGTTTATCATTAATGATGAGAGATGACCAGATGACTTTCAATTAATTTAAAATTCAAATATATTTCTACTTATTCTCATAATGACATTTTTTAGCCTAAGTATCCACAAAACTGGAACTTCATGAAGGGAAAAATTTTGTTTTTTTCATGTATCTACATAAATATTGAATTTTTATAACATTATAACCATTCATAATCTCTTATTAATTAAACAAACTCTCTAAATTTACATTTTAACATGTTATTTTAGTTTTATTTATTAGTTTTTTATGTTTTATTGTCAAATTTAAGTCCACTTTCACCAAGGAAATTGGGTATTTGAGCAATTAAAACCACTTCAACACCTATTGTTCTTAGTTATTCTCTTTCCAGTAGTTTTTAATTTAAAAATATTTATAATTATAACTAATTCTTGAATCAACTAATTTCTTTTCAGTATTAAGATTCTTCGTCAAATTTCCCAACACCCAGAGATTTTGGGGTATGAAAAACATCTTCATGATGTGATGTTCAATTTTCCTCCAACCAAAACTCATCCAAATTTATATAGACATACAATTATGGTTTTATTTTTTATTTAGGAAACCTATTTTGTGGTTATTAAATCTAATTAGGTGTGATTAAATCATCCATCACATTTTAGTGGTGTAATAAAAAAATTTGCTCATTGTTCATGATGCAAACCATATATTAACAGTGAAATTAGGTATGTAATAGTATGATTTTTAATTTAATATCATTGTTTTATTTTTAATAATGTCTATTGTAATGTGATATCTCACTCCATGATTCAATTCCACATTCATATCCCAATAATAGGGAACCAAATATCCCTGGTCAAGCATTGTGTTAGATCTTAACCCCCTAAAACTTACTTTATAATTTTAAATATTTTGTATAATATGTTAGGTAATGATAGGGAATTTTGTGGTGAAACACCAAATAAGTTACTCTTATGCACTTTTTTTACTCCTGTGAAAGGCCTATTATGAAAAGTTCTCTTACATCATGGTGCATCAAATCATCATGAACACTATGTTTTTCTTAAACATATTTTAGATAATTCTTGTGTAGCTTGATTTTACCCCAATATAAGACCTATTATGGGGCGGTATCCTCTATCACTGTGCATCCAATAATGTAGAGTTTTATTTAATAACTTATAAAAGTATCCTTTTATTAGTGATATTAAATAAGTGCTGATAAAATTCCTCAATGTACAATCTTTATTAAAACTAATTACTAGGAACTAATAAAGTGGTGGATTTTATAATAATTATTAAAAATCATTGTTAATGTTGTCACACCAATAGAACATTTATCAACACAAAATAAAAATTATGATAAAGGGGTTCCATTATTAGTGACTTTTTTAATGATGACAAATGGGTTTTTTATCAGTGTTAAAAGAAAACATGGATAACTGTTACCCTTTTATCATCATTTTTAGTGATGATAAATGATAACCTTCATAAACACGTTTTTAGAACTGATATAATGATCTCGTCATAAAAAACACATTATATATTAAGAAATATTATATTTTAACATATAAATATAAATATATTTATATAATATATAATATATGCCATTAAATATTATTTATATTATACTACAAAAATTTAAACACTTAATGTATAATATATTTATAGAATAATTGTTCAAAATTAATTAAACATTAATAATAATTAAAATTTTCCTAATTAGTACTACGTAATATGCATTTAATAATAATTTAAAAATAGAAAAAATTAACAAATGCACTAATATATTCATATAAGTCTAAATCATGACGAGAACATTAAATAACCATAAATTTTGATTCAAGTGTCCATTTGGGATCCACAAGCTATCAAATTAAATATTTAAAAGATATATTCTACATTTAATTTTAGGGGAACCTCATACCCAATTTCCTTTTCAAAAAAGTCCCAAAAATCCTATAAAACAAGGTTTTTGGTTTACATATCTTAATTTTTGATCATTAAATGGAATTTAAATTTTTTTATGTAATTATTCTTGTATAATTTTAGTGTGGTCTAAATTTATTCCTTGATATTACATTTATAAGGATGTTATGGTGATTAATTTTGGTCACATTTCACATGGTAATTTAATTTATAGATAAATATATATATATATATATAAATGTTATAGAATTCTTATTTACTAAAATTTAATTTTGTAAATAAATATGTACACATATTTACATATTTAAAAACATATAAACCATATTAAAATGAAAATATATTATCCATTTTATTTTTAATATAATATTATTTATCTGATTTACTTTATAATATGTATGAATATATATATACATACAAAAAAGAATATATATTGTTTATATAAAAATATATATTGGTGAAATATGATTTAATCTTAAATTTTCCTTGTAAATTATTCCATTTATTTTTTTGATTCGATTTAAAATTGAATTTTTTATATTTAATTAAAATTTTGGAGTAATTTTTTCAGATAAATATTTTATGTTGTGTTTTTTGGTTCCTCTCCTAAGATAGGATCCCCAACTAATCAATTTTCTCAGGTTTCCAAATTGGGTTACTGGCCTTATCACTTTAACCTATTACTAGATCTGTCCTTGATCTAGAAAATATTCTCACTTATCTTTTGATTCATTGATAAGAAATGTTACCAACCTTGATCTAGGTCTTCCAGGTAGTTGGTGGTCATCCCATGGTCTATTTCATTGGAACATTCTTTTTTATGCCTATCAGGCACACAGATTACATAAGTAGGCCATCATTTCCTTGGGAAAATGGAACCCCTGGCATTCATTTTCCCTTGTATTTCTTCCATTCGATATCATTTTTATTTATAAAAAACCCTATGGTGAAATTAGAGAAGAATATTAGGGATTCAATTGAGTTAAATTTACACATCATCCACTTAGAAAAACATTTCAGAGATTTTATATTCATTATAGATCGAGATCTCATATATACAATGAGAAATTTCAGTCTATGCATGACTTTTAATCTATTGGAATAAATTTATTCACATTGAATATTATAAGGAGTTACATCGATTAAATTGTAATCTTACTTTAATATAAGTTTCTATTTTTATTTTCTTTCTTCTTAAAACATTTCATATATATGATTATATTATTGATGATTCATACTCATTTTATTTATTATAATCTCATTTTGTTGATCTTAATAAAACATGTGTGTAAGGGGTGTTCATATCATGCACATTGGAACTAAACCAGTTTAAATATTTTTAAACAACTATGAATTTTTATACCTTTAAATTTCTTTATTTGTTTGTTGGTTCTCTTATTTTAACTCTCCAAAGTCACATTATTTTTATGACTCATTTTCATGTCATCTATCATTCACGATTTCTGTGAACCTTATTAAAATTATCATATATATAGTGGTAATAGGATATAATAGGTGGCATACATCTCAATATTTTCCCTAAAATGGTATTAGATCCTTTTGATAAATATTGGTATCAAGTAGCCATGAAATAGAGAAATTTGATGGTGATACAAAATTAAGTCATTAATGAATCAATATGATAACACTATTTTTTCTATAGAGAATCATTAATTCCCTTCATGATCCTAGGAAACCAATTGATAATCTATCCTATGATTTAGAGAAAATCACTACCTATCAGAATGTATCTATCAATACTCTTTTTAAGGCCCATAACTCCCTATTATTTCTTTTAGATGATAAAGTGCTCTAATATGTAACTTATGAATCTTATGCTTCTGGTATTTGGTTAAAACTAGAAACATTATATATGTATACTCATTTAGTTAGTAATCAATGTAAAATAAATTGGTTTTTTATATTCAAGATGATTTTTGTTACTTCATTCATGTCAAATATTCATGAATTTTACAAAATTTTGGTTAATCTATTAAATATTAAAGTTGCTATCAATAATGAAGAACATGTTATAATTATATAACATTCAATAGATATATGATATAGAACACTTTTTGAAATTTTGATGTAAGGTCAAGTCTCAATATCCATTTAAGAGATTAATTTTTATTTACATTCTATAGAACTTCATAAAAAAATTAAAATAAAATATAGAGCCTTCACATGAGGGGTAGACCTGATAATATGAATAAGAAGTAAGATAATGACAAGTGAAGTTTCAATAACCAAAACCAAAATTAAACATGAAAAAGTAGGTCTATTTATAATTCTATTAAATTAAACTATTATCATTTTGGAAAGTTTAGTCATAATAGACTGGAATTTCACAAGGCTAAACAGAATCAAGAACTTGATGAATGTTTTTATCAATCCCGATTTTGTAGATATAGGTTATGATATTTTTGAAGTAAACAATTCTTCTAATTATTACATAATAGATGAGTGGGACTTATACCCAGTTTTTTCCTTACACATGAGTCTCAATAGGGACTCCTTTCTTGAGTTTTTTGAGAGAGTATGGGTAGATTTTATTCATGTATCAATAGGAGATGTTAGGTCTAGAGTAGAGGTTTTGTTTTTTTATAACTTGATGAATATTAAATTTAACCTTAATTTAATATATTTAGGTCCTTGAACTATATATAAATATTATCATCCTAAGGTTTCTATATCATAAATTATAACTCTAAATCAAGTTTCCTTGGGATCTCTAAATCCCCTCAAATAATTATTAGAGTTTCTCTTGTGAATGGAATTTATGTGTTAGATGGGAAAACCCATTATAAGTAGTTGGGTAGAATAGATATCAAAAATACTGATAATATTATAATATTGAATATGAATTTGGGGTGTTTAATCTCAAAAGTTATTGATGATCTAATTAAACTACAATTATTGATTGTCATAACACGTCGAAAGATACAATTTGTGTTTTTTTGAAAACTAAGGAATGTTTCTGTTTGACTAGGATCTGATGGGAATTTTGGGAGAATATTCCTCCTCCTATGGATTTTATTACTTCTATGTTGAACAAATCTATATCGATAATTGTTTCATCTCTAGAATCATACGAGTTCTCTGATACCTCCAAAATAGTGAACTTATGGAGGAAATACCAACTCTCTGACATTTTAATTTATGAAATTAATCCTTAATTCACTAGTGAAAATCCAAAGTCCAAATCAAAAAGTAAATTTTTGTGAGAAACATTATGAGTATTCCTAGATAATGGTTTTTTTATGCTTCATACAAGCATGAAATTTGTTACAGATGAATCTTTTTAGAAATTATATATATTTTGATAAATTATAGCATCTTTGATATGGGAGAAAATGTTTTCAGTAAATTGGGTTGATTCTGATTCAGTATTTTATTACTTATTTCTATGATATAGGCATTATACTTCAAATTTCCATTGATATATGGAATGCATAGATTTAATATTTCTTGCAGATTATGGACCTTAAAGTGCTAAGGTATGGAAACTCTAGAAGACGGACTAGTCCTTTTTGTTTTAATTATATTGTATATTTTTCTTGTATATCATGACTACTTTTAATTTCAAGATAGTGTAAGACCTTTAAAACTCTTGTATTACCTATTACTATTGTTTTCCTTAATAATTTTTTTAGATATATGGGTTGGGTTTACAACTCTTTTCTCAATTTGTTTTTAAAAAATGAATATTGTTTTTTGGGTAAATCTAAGAGATTCAGTATTGATATATCCTTAATTAATGTTACCAACCCATTGGATTACATTCAAACTAATTTATGGGGTCATTTTAGGACTTGTTCTTGTGTTTGAGGATTATAAATTATTAATTTTATTAATGAATATTATATTAATTCCTGAATTTATATACTTATAAAGAAATCTAATTTGTTTCTTACACTAAAAACCTATAAATCCTCTATTGAAAATGGAACTAGGAGAAAAATAAAATCTCTATGAACTGATAATGGATTGAAATATATGTTAATTATATTAACAAAATTATTTGAGCCTATAATAATTATTATAAATCTCATTGTATGTGTAAATCCCCATCAGAATGGGGTGGTCAGGTAAATAAACCACACCGTTTTTTGAGTTAGTCCGTAGCATGCTTACATTCTCAAGCATTCTCAAATTCTTCTCAAAAAAAATTCAAATACTACACCCTATATCATTAATAAATTACCTTACACTACTAATAAGTTTAAAATTCCAAAAAAATATGTAATAATAATCTTTTATCATACAAAAATTTGTGGGTTTTTAGCTGTACAGACTATTCCAACATTAAAATTCATAATGTTTCTCCCAGAACACTTAAATTCATATTCATATGCTATCTTAAAAGGGTTTATGGATATAAAAAATGAGGTTAAACCCATAGTTATTAAAGTTGAACTATTATTTGTGATGTTATATTCCATGAATCCTTTTCTCCTAAGTCCAAGTCTTTTAATAATGATAGTGGTAATTCACTTCAAACTGGTATTATTAAGAATTGAAATCTATCCCAATTTGAGGTTCTAATCAAGACTCCTCCACATCATCATCAATCAAAGATCCCAACTTATTCTAGGTCAGATTATGAGTTATATGGTTAACATATTAATATAAGTCTCTAGCCATAAAAATTACATAATCTTGAATTAATTTAATTATTCACATCGAGGATCTTTTTATGTTTAGATAATTAGATAATTAGGTCATAACATACACATAACAACTTGAATATTTCATGTAGAAACATCTACTTAGTATCCATTTTTTTCATAAAATAAAAAACTCTTGAAAAAAAAGAGTCATGTCTAGTTCCATGTTTTAGAAAACATGAATTTTTCATGATCCCATCCTTGACACTATTCATCTTTAAGTCCTATGAAAAACATTTCAAAAACTTGGGATGAGCATAAAAATCTCCGTAAGGATTATAAAATAAAGAAAGAAAACATTATTCCATCAATAAATATCAAGCATAATCTCTTTAACATAACTCATAAAATCATAATATTTAGGAATAACATATAGAAATCATAAATCATAAATGTAACTTGTGGCATCCATAACATACTTACATTGTAGCTTTCACAGCTATATAGGGAGTTAAATTTAGAAAAACCATCACAGTATATTCCTTAAATATCATAGGATAAACATTAATGTTTACCTCCTTCATGTTACCCAATGAATTGGAGAGATATCTTAGTCTCACCCGCCTTAGGTTTATCATAGAACTACTCATATACGTAATCAATTCCCAAGAACCATATCATATTCATAACACATAAAACAAACATAAAGGAAAGATAACATTTCCACATTTCAATCACAATATATCATTTAAATTTATTTACATAACCAATCCATTATCAAACCTATTTTTAATATAATAAATTATGTAAAAGAGTATATGGTATTTATTTCCTTTTAAAAACATTATGTCTTGTTAAGGAATCCAAATATCAAATAATGCTCGTGGTGGTAGAAAGGCCATTGTCAACGTGTATGTTGAAAAAAAAGAAACATTCTGTTTTTCATCTAGTAAAATTATATGTAGAAAAATATTCTCTTTGAATGAAATAAAATTTCAAAGCATTTTATACACCGTATAAAATGAAATTTGAGTATAAATCAAAATATACCTCAATGAAACGTGATTGAGACAAAGTCCCTTGCCTTGTGTCCAACTTAACTCGTTCATTCTTTAATCTCCTGAATAATAAACAAAAGTTAATTTATACTTTCTTAATAAACTATTTTAGGTTTATTATTCCTTTTATATCACTTATTACCATGTTATAAAAATTATTTAATCAATTAAGTTAAAATGGTCATTTTGCTGATATTTGGTACTAGAGTCAAAAATGAACTTCTTATAATTACAAGTTGTCCATGTGGTAAAAATTACATTATATATAGAATTATATTCATGATTTAGATATCATATATATCATATATATCCAGTATATATATTTATTTATAACAATACATATCATTTGGAGATAAGAAATGAAATGCACTGTTCATGGAGACGGTAAGCCATACGTACGCATGAACGCTAATTTCATTTATATTTCATATTTTAATGGAATGAAGACTTAATGATAAATAGGTATATTATAATTCTAATATAATTTCATATATAATTTCATTAACTAAATCCTTTAAACATCCCACGTATGGCATGAACAAGTCATATAACTTTGAGGGGGCGGTAGTTCGCACTTCCTCAAATGAAATTATCGTATTTACCCATTATGTAAACTATAAAGGTATGATATAAAAGAAAATACAGAATCATAGAGACAATATAAATATAATATATATCATATATAAATATAGTGTCATCATAATGGCCACCATGAGAGGTGGTAGGATATAATTTAACAATCATCATTTCGTGAAGAAGTAGTTTGTTGTCCACAGAAACAGTATTTATGTATCCATTAGATGGAGGTGTGTGGATTTGTAGTTCGAATAATTCTCTTAAAAACAACATAGTATATTTTGGATACTATTTTTTTATTTAAATAATGTATTGAAAGAGAATAGTTAGTGAATAAATAAAATAAAAGAGAGAACTTAAGGGAAGATGTTACCTTTAAATCGAGTAACTCCCTTTGGTTTAAACCAAAGGGATTTCTTGAAGTGCCTTATGTCTAAGGTAAGGATTGTAGGTGGAATATATGGATGTAGAGAGATTATTTGGGTATATTTTGGAGGATCTAAGGGGATTTAGAGGTGTGAGTAATGGTTTAGTGGTGGTGGTCGTTTACAAGGGGGGGAGGGGCTCTTTAGAAAAGTTTGAAAGTATTATTTTATTATAAAATGAGTTTCCGTTTTAAAAGATCCAAAACATATTTAATTATAAAATAAGGTGAATATAAGTATAAATAAAATAATTCAATAATAATTTTATAGGTTTTGGATATTTTTTTGATCCTTATATTTTTTATTTAACCCTTTGTTAACTTATTTAACTTTTACCATGTCCTCTTATATATTCAAACTATATGGTTAATATATTTACAATAAATTTCCAAGATACCCAAAATAGATCATTAATGACATATTTAATATTAAATATGTCATTTAGATGAATATTATATTTTTTAGGACTATTTTATCATTTAATTAAATATTAATTGTTTTGAAAACTCATTTATGTCAATTTATAAACTATTCATATCATGAATTTTAAAAAAAAACTATAACAGCTTTATTATTTCGAAAAAACCTTCATTAATTCAAATATAACAAGTAATTATTATCCCTAAAGTTCTTGGATATCATAAAAAGTTTCAAAATAAATTTATTTTAATATTTATAATCTCATTTATTTAAAACATTCATTAATGAGATAACCATTACATCATTATTATGTCATAAATAATTTTATTTATTTAATGTCTAAATATTGTAAATAAAATACCATGATGTAGAAAATATTTTTATATTTCAAATTAATATTTATTTTAGAAGATATCACTTATATAACTTTATATAAAAAATGTTTTACTAAAAGATATGTGTTTTTGTTACTTTTGTCTTTACTATAAATTAATTAATATAAAGTGTCATTTTCACTTACAAGTGGCTCCATGGGGTCCCAAAATCAAACCAATGATGCCCATGGTCAGAAATATATCATACAATAGAATTATGACACATGTTAGGGTAATTTTATATTATTATAATATTATTTTTTTACCCTTTTTTACCTTATTTACCCTTTAAACATAGTAAATAAAATATTTACGGAAGTAAATATTAATAATTTCTAAAAATAAAAGATACCTATTACACAATTTGAACCTCCTAATTCCAAATATGGAATCTGTTTTTTCAAATTCAAAACACAGAAGTAGTAGAAATTAACTTAAACTTAATTACTGTTATCAAAACAAAAATCTCGTTTTTAAGAAATAACTATCAAAATATTAACCATTATTTGTGTCCAATTTAAGAGTGAAATTACTTCCAATGAACAAAATTAGATTAAATGGTCAAAATATAATCCAATTAAACTTTAAAACATATTAAAATAATAATCTAAATATATAAATAAATTAGATTAAAAGGTAGTTTTGAATTAAAATGCAGAATTGTTCACTATTCATAAAAAATGAACATTATCAGAAAAATACAAAAATTTAATCCAAAGTAAATTTTGATGCCCCAATTATAAATAAGGATATTATTATGTCAAATAGAACATATAAAATTTATAAAAACTAGATTAAAAGAGAACATTCCATCAAAAGGTGGTAAATCAACCTTTTAAAGAATATTAGAGTGTTTATGATTAAAATTGGATTAAGTCACATTTTATGATTATAACATTTATTGGATAAATTTAAGAACATTGAACAAACTTGTGTAATAATATTATAGTTAGTAATGTTCAATCCTTCCAATACAATGGCTATGTGTTAACTACTATTTAAAATAATAATATTATTATATTCTTTTTTGGTATAACTCAACGATGTGTGCAACATAAGATTTCAAAGAAACTGGTCATTGTGTATCAAGTGCGCCATAAAAAATTCATCCCCTTTAAAGTAAAATAAATATTTAATTCAAAAATATTAATAAATATGAAAATGTCATATTCCTTATTTACTTGGGATGTTACATCCTTCCCCACTTTTGGAAATTATGTCCTCACAATTTTATTCACTTATCAAATAAATAAGGGTATTTATCCCTCATAGTATTTTCAGATTCCCACATTTCCTCTTCAACCATATAGTTTTTCCTCAAAACCTTTACCTGAGTTATTACCTTATTCCACAACACTTGCTCTCTTCAGTCAAGAATTTGGACTGGTTGTTCCTCATCAGAAATATTGTCTTCCAACTGAACTACATCTAGACTCAAAACATGATATGAATCTGGCATATGCATTTTCAACCTTGAAACATGAAAAACATTATGTACCTAGGAAAAAATTGGAGTTAAAGCAACTCTTTATGCAACTGATCCAACTTTATCCAAGATTTCATATGGTCTAAGGAACTTCAGACTTAGCTTTCCCTTCTTGCTAAAACTCATTTCACTTTTCCATGAATAAACATTGAGAAAGAAATGATCACCGACCTAAAATGAAAGATCCTTCCTCTGGTTATCCGCATAACTTTTCTTCCTGCTCTGAGCTATTCTCATGTGTTTCTGAATCAATAGAACTTTTTCTACCATCTCTTCCACCAATTCTAGTCCCATCAGTTTCCTTTCACCTACTTCATCCTAAGAAGCTAGAGTTCAACACCGCTTTCCATATAATTCCTTAAATGGTTCCATTTGTATACTGTATTGAAAACTGTTATTATAAGAAAATTCAACCAATGAAAGATGTGGGTCCCAACTTCCCTGGTAATCCATTGAGTAAGATTGTAGCATATCTTGCAATGTTTGAATTGTTCGTTCTAACTGCCCATCTTATTGTGGATGAAAAGTTTTACTAAAGTTTAATTCAATACCCAACGACTTATAACGTCCTTTCCAAAAGTTATAAGTAAACCTGGGATCATGATCAGATACAATAGATAGGGGAACCCCATGCAACCTGACTATTTCTTTAACATAAAACCGATAAAGTTGATCTAGAGGAAAAATATCTCGAATATAAAGGAAATGAGTAGATTTAGTCAATCGATCAATAATAACTCATATTGAATTTTAACCTTGATATGTCTTTAGTAATCCCATAATGATGGATAGGGATAAATTTTCCCATTTCCACTCTGACACTAGTAAAGGCTGAAGCATCCCTTTCGATAACAACTGCTCTACTTTAACCTATTGACAAGTTAAGCACTTCATAGTAAATTCATCAATATATATTTTTATTCCATCCCACCAGTAATACTTCTGAAGATCTTTGTACATCTTAGTACTGCTGGGATGAACTAAAAATAAAGAACTATGAGCTTTAAATAATAAATCTTTCTTCAACTGTGAATCTCAACGCATACATAATCTTTTCCCAAACCTCAAAACACAATCATTATCAATAATAAAATAAGGAAACTTACCCTTCTGAACTAACTCAACCTTTTTATGCAACTCACTATTTTCTTTCTATTCTTTCTTAATTCTGTCTTCTAGGGATTATTTTACTAACACCTAAAACATATCAGAGGAATTTCCAGTATCAATAAATTCTATGAAAAAGTTCAACAAATCATTTATCAAAGGATCCTGTTCCAAATGTAACATGGTTAATGTAGCATTACTATTTAGAATCAATGAATCAGCCACTTTATTTACCTTTCCTGGATAGTAATGAATCATGAAATCATAATCCTTTACTAATTTCAGTCATCTTCTCTATCTCATGTTCAATTCTTTCTGGGTAAATATATAATTAAAACATTTTTGGTCAGTATATATTTCAAATTTTACTCTATATAGATGATGCCTCCAAATTTTTAAAGAAAAAAAACAACAACATCTTATTCCAAATCATGTGTAGGGTAATTTAAATCATGATATTTCAACTAACGTGAATCATAAGAAATTACCTAATCATTCTACATTAGGAAACAACCAATTCCTTTTAACGAAACATCACAGTAGATAAAAAATTCACCATCTCTAGAAGGTACATCTAAAACTAGAGCATTCACCAATCTTCTTTTTAATTCCGGAAAACAATCAACACATTCTTTTTTCCAAATAAACATAACACCTTTTCGAGTTAACTTAGTCACTGGACTAGATAACTGTGAAAAATTTTCAAAAAAAATATGGTAATAACCTGCTAAACTAAGAAAACTATGGATCTAGGTTATATTTGTGGGTCTTGGAAATTATTCAAAAACTTTTGTTTTAGAAGGATCAATAGTAATGCCATTTTTTTAAACAATATGACCAAGGAATGAAAATTGTTGTAACCAAAACTCACACTTGAAAAATTTCACATACAGTTTCTTTTATTTTAAATTTTTCAAGACAACCCTTAAATGAATTTTAGGTTCCTCTTTACTTTTGGAAGAAACTAAAATATAATCAATAAACACAACCACAAACTTATCCATGAACTCATAGAAAATTCTATTCATAAGATCCATGAATATAGCAGGTGAATTATTTAATACAAAAGGAATAACTAAAAATTTATAATGGTCGTATCTAGTACAAAACATGGTCCTCGGGATGTCTATTTCCTTTACTTTAAATTGATGGTACCCCGACCTCATGTCAATCTTCGAAAAATACTGAGCTCTCTGGAGCTAATCAAACAAATCATCGATATGAGGCAAAGGATACTTGTTCTTAACAGTGATGTTATTAAATGTTCTATAATAAACGGAAAGTCTCATTGAACCATATTTCTTTTTAATAAACAATATAAGAGCACCCCATGGTGATTTGATAGGTTGAATGAAACCTTTATCTAGTAACTTATGTAATTGATTCTTTAACTCTAAAAGTTTAATTTGATCCATTTGATAAGGCTGTTTTGAAATTGGATTAGCATTAGGAACTTAGTAAATAGTAAATTCAACTTCCCGATTAGGTATTATACTAGGAAAATCATTATAAAAAACATCAAGATACTCATTTACCATTGGTATATCATTAATCTAAACAGTTCATTTGTTTTCAACAATATGTGCAAGGTAACATTCATTTCCATAGTTTACTAGTTTCTCATCTTCCTGATATCTTATCATAATTAAGGGTTCATTCTTGTACATAAACTGAAATTATTTCTAAAAAGAAACCTCTTTAGATATGTAGTCAATATTAGAATGATAAATGAAAATCCAATCCATTCCCAAAATAACATCAAACTCTACTAGAGAAAAAACAATAAGGTTTCTAGGTAGATTCTTTCCGCACACAAGGAAATAATGGTTCTTATAATTTATTTTTGTCTCAAAATTTCCTCATGGTGTTTTTACCATAATTTCAAGATTCATATCATAAGATGGAATTCCCAATTTACAAGAAAAATTCTCATAAATAAAATAATGTGTATACCCTAAATCAAACAACACATTGGCATAATATGAATAAACAAACAATGACATGATACTACTTCATTCAATGGCCCAACATCTGCTGAAGTAGTTGAAAAAGATTTCACCACCCCTTTATACTTGTATTCCAACTTCTTTCCATCATTTGAGTTCTTCATTGGTCATTAATTTTTATAATAACCCCTTTAATTTAACTTAAAACATTTTACTGATGATAAATCTAATATTTTGTTACCATTACCCAGATCTTTTGCAGTGCAATTAAGATCCATATGCCCCATTTTACCACATCGGTAGCACATACTAGAATTCAAAATACATTCCCCAGTGTGATTTTTACCACAATTTTCACAAACTATAAACTTATGCATCTTACTATCATACTTTTTTGAAGAGTTATTCCCTTTAATCTTCCACCTTAACCTATTATTTTGTAGTTTTTCAAATAAGACCTGATCATCGTTAAACATTATTTCCACCTTCTCCACACATAAAAAAAGTTTTTCATGACTTTTTAACTCATGAGAAAAAAAATCCATTCAATACTTTGGATTTAATCCTGAGTAAAAATTGATTGATTTTACTATCAAGATATCATATGAAATTTGGACCATACCTTTCCAGTTAAGTGAATTTTGCTTCATAAGCATCCACTGAGTCATCCTCCTACCTCAATTCCATGAATTATTTTTCCATCCTAAGATGAACAAACTTAGAAAAAAATTCTCAAGAAACATACCTTTGAATTCATCTCAATCAATAGCATTAATCTTCTCAATATTCCTAATATTTTTCACCATCAACCACCACTGATCAGCTTCACCTTAAAAATAGTAAATAGTAAGACTAACCTTTTGATGCTCTAAACACCCCATGACATCAAAAATATTCTCCTATGCATTAATCCACCCTTTATCTAGAATAGGGTCAGATGATCCTCTGAATTATGGGGGATGATGCCTCATGAAATGATCCACAATTGACATGTTCCTTTGTGGTTGATCTCATGCATGGATACCACCACCATTTATAGCTTGATTCAATTGTACCATCACTGCAACAAACTTTTCAGTTCTGATTCCGACCATCTCATGTTGCTAATTTGGAAGTTTGTCTTCCTCCAGATGTCATCCCATCATAGATAGCATGTTTCCTCTAGATAAAACCATTCTATACACAGATATATCTTAGGAGAAGCAATATTTTAATTTGTAAATGGTATATCATTTCAATATTAACATAAATTAATTTATGGATATTAATTTAAAAATACTATAACTCCTAAAATTATTTAAACTGACTATTAATACAAAATATAAGTCCTCGACCTTAAACATTACATAATATTTAATTAAGTTAATAATTCACATTGAGGATCTTTCCAAGATTATAGCTTTAGTTAATTGGGTCATAACATATACATAACAACTCGAATATTATATGTAGAAACTTCTACTCAGTATCAATTTTTTCATAAAATAAAAAACTCTGGAAACAAAGATTCATTTCTAGATCAATGTTTTAGACAGCATGACTTTTCCATGATTCCATCCTTGACCCTATTCATCTTTAAGTCCTATGAAAAAAATTTCAAAAAAAATATGGGATGAGCATAAAATGATTAGTAAGGATTATAGAATAAAGAAATAAAACATTAGTCCATCAATACATTCCAAGAATAAGATCTTTAACATACCTCGTTAAATTATAAGATTTAATATTAACACATAGAAATCATAAATCATAAATGTATCTTGTGGCATCCATAACATACTTATGATGTAGCTTTCATACCTACGTAGGGAGTTACATTTGGAATACCCATCATAGTATATTCTATAAATCTCTGATAAATATTAAAGTTTACCTTAGTTATGTTACCCAATGCATTGGAGAGCTATCTTGAGCTCACCCACTCTAGGTTTAGCACGTAACCACTCATATACATAAAAAATTCCAAAGAATAATAACATATTCATAACACATAAAACAAACATAAAGGAAAGATAAAATTACCACATTTCAATCATAATATATCATTTAAATATGTTGACATAACCAATCCATTATCAAAACCATTTTCAATAACAAAATAATGAAAATAGTATCTGTTATTTACTTTCCTTTTAAAAAACATTACGTCTTGTTAAGGAAGCCAAATATCAAATAACGCTCACAGTGGCAGAAAGGTCGTTTTCAATGCGTACGTTAAAAAAAATAATCATTCCCATTTTCATTTAGTAAAACGCTAAGTAGAAAAATATTCCCTTTGAATAAAATGAAAATTCAAATGGTTTTATACACCATATAAAGGAAAGTCATGTATAAATCAAAATATGCCTCAATAAAAGGTAATTGAGATGAAGTCCCTTACCTCATGTCCGACTTGACTCGTTCGTTCTTTAATCACTTAAATAATAAAATAAAGTTAATTTTTACTTGATTAAGAACCTTTTTCTGGATTATTATTCCTTTTATATCACTTATTACCACTTTATAAACATTATATAACCATTTAAGATAATAATGGTCGTTTTGTCGATATTTGGTACTTGAGTCAAAAATGAACTTCTTATAATTACAAGTTTTACATGTGGTCAAAATTATATTATATATAGATTGATATTAGTTATTTAGATATAATATATATCATAGATATTCACTATATATATATATGTATGTATTTATAATAGTACATAACATTTGGATATAAGAAATGAAATGCACCATTAATGGAGACGGTAAGCCGTACGTACGCATGAACGTTAATTTCATTTATATTTCATATTTTAATGGAATGAAAACATAATTATACATAGTTATATTATAATTATAGTATAATATCATCTATAATTTCATTAACTCTATCCTTTATATGCCCCACATATGTCATGAACAAGTCATATCACTTTGAGGGGGTGGTAGTCCGCACTTCCTCAAATGAAATTATCATATTTACCCATTATGGAATCCATAAAGGTATGATATAAAATAAAATTTATAAGCATCGATATTATATAAATATAATATATATCACATATAAATACATTGCCTTCATAATAGCCACCATGAGAGGCCGTAGGAGATAATTGAACAATCATTGTTTCGTGAGGTAGTAGTTCATTGTCCATAGAAACATAATGTTCATATCCATTAAATGGTGGTGTGTGGATGTGTAGTTCGAATAATTATCATACAAAAAACCTAGAATATTGAGGATACTGTTTTTTATTTAAACAAAGAATAAGAAGAGCATAGGGAGTGAATAAGTAAAATAAAGGAAGTGAACTTGAGGGAAGATGTTACATTTAAATCGGGTAACTCCCTCTAGTTTGAACCAAAATGCTTTCGTGAAGTGCCTTATGACTAAGGTAAGGATTTTAGGAGGAACATAGATATGTTGGGATCTTATTTGGTCATAGTTTGGATGAGACAAGTGTCTTGAGAGGTGTGAGTAATGGGTTGTAGGTGGTGGCCTTTTATAAAGGGGGGGCTCTTTAGGAAAGTTTGAAAGTATTATTTTATTATAAAATGAGTTTTAATTTCAAAAAGACCAAAAATTATTTAATTATAATATTAGGTGAATGTAAGTTGAAATAAAATCATCTAATAATAATTTTATAGGTTTTGGATATTTGTTCGATCCTTATCTTTTTTATTTAACCCTTTATTAACTTATTTAACCATTACCATGTCCTCTTATATATTCATACTATATGGTTAATATATTTACTATAAAATTCCAAGCTACCCAAAATGGATCATTAATGACATTTTTAATATTATATATTTTATTTTAAAGAATATTATATTTTTAGTACTATTTTATCATTTAATAAAATATTAATTGTTTTAAAAACAAATTTATGTCAATTTATAAACTATTCATATCATGACTTTTAAAAAAAATAGATAAAACTTTATTATTTAAAAAAACATTAATTAATTAAATTGTAAAAAGTCATTATTATCCCTAAAATTCTTGGATTTCATAAAAAGTATCAAAATAAATTTATTTTAATATTTATAATCTTATTTAGTTAAAAAATTCATTAATGAGGTACTCATTACATCATCATTGTGTCATAAATAATTTTACTTATTTAAGGTCGAAAATTTATAAATAAAATAACATGATGTAGAAAATCTTTTTATCTTTCAAATGAATATTTATATTCTAATATATCACTTATATAACCCCATATAAAAAAATATTTACTAAAAGACATATGTTTATGTTACTTTTGTCTTTACTTTAAATTAATGAAGATACAATGTCATTTTCACTTAAAAGTGGCTCTATGGGGTCCCAAAATCGACCCAAGGATGCCCATGGTCAAAAATGTATCATCCAATAGGAATATTATACATTTTTGGGTAATTTAATATTATTATAATATTATTGTTTACCCTTATTTACCTGATTTACCCTTTAACCATGATAAATAAAATATTTACTGAAGTACATATTAATAATGTCTAAAAATAAAAGATACCTATTTACACAATTTGGACCACCTGATTCCAAATTTGGAATCCATTTTTCAAAATTCAAAACACAAAAGTGGAAGAAATTAATTTAAAATTATTTCTTGTTGTCAACACAAAGTGTGTTTTTAAGAAATAACTATCAAAAGATTTACCTTTGTATATGTCCAATTTAACAGTGAAATTACATCCAATGACAAACATTGGATTAAATAGTAAAAATATAATCCAATTAATCCTTAAAATGAATTAAAATAACAATCTAATTATTTAAATAAATTAGATTAAAAGGCAGTTTTGAATTAAAATGTAGTTTTTGTCACTATTCATAAAAATGAACATTATCATAAAAATACCAAAATTTCATCCAAAGTAAATTTTGATGTACTGATTCTAAATAATAATATTATTTTGTCAAATATAACATATAGAAGTGAAAAAAACTAGATTAAAAAATCGGTCTCCATCAAAAGGTTGTAAATCGACTTTTTAAAGAATATTAGAGTGTTTTTTATTAAAATTGGATTCATTCACATTGTAAGATTCGAAATCTTATTTGATAATTGTAAAAACATTTAACAAACATGTATAATAATTTTGTAGTCAGTTTTGTTACTTCCCGCCAATACAATGGCTATGCGTTAACTACCATTTAAAATAATAATATTATTATATTATTTTTTGATATAACTCAACATTGTGTGCAACATAAGATTTCAATGAAACTCGTTGTTGTGTATCGAGTATGTCATCGAACATAGCATCCCATTTAAAGTAAAATTAATATTTAATTCACAAATATTAATAAATATGAAAATTTCATATTATTTATTTACCTAGGATGTTACATTTAATGCAATCAATGATTCCCATCTCAGTAGAGATAGATCTATGAGAGTGGAAAGGCCTACTGATTTTTATGCCCATTCTGATATGGTATATTTTGATAATGAAATTTTCTAAGATCTTATAACATAGAATAATCAATATTTTAAAAAAATATATTAATTAAACTGATTCAAATCATTATATAACTTCCATGAATAATGAAAGGAATACATTAATAATGAACCACAGCTGGTCTATTATTAATAAACTAGAAAATTATAAATTAATTAGTCCTAAGTGGATTTTCAAGAGTAAAGAAGATAACATAAGAGATAAGAAAATTAAGTGCTTAGATGAAAATATAGACAGGGTATTCTTTAAATGTTGGGGAATTGAATACACTAATATTTTTTCTACTATTGTGAATCACTCATCTATTCTATTGTTTCATTCTATTCTATATTTCCATGACTTTCTTATTGAGGACCTTGATGTTAAAAAATATTTTTTTCATGGTGATATTTATAAGAAATTGTATCTGAACCCTACTGATGGTTACAATAATGTGTCAAACTGAACCAATATAGTTATTAAATAAATATTTTTATAGATTTAACCAATCCTATCAGAAATTTTATATAAAATTTTATCCATCATTCATGATAATTTGTTCAGTATGATTAAATATGATTCATGTGTGTACATTAAATTTTTTAATAATTATACACTTTACCTAAAATTATATGTGGATAATATGTATATCATATTCAAGGATTTGAAACTCATCACTAATGTGAAATTGAAATTTAAAAATACTTTTGAGATGAAAGACCCTGGTAATACTAAGAAGATCTAGGAATGGATATTATTAAGGAATGAAATAAAATAGTTATTTACTTGTCCAAGAAGGTTTATATTATAAAAAACCTCAATAGATACTTGATTTAATATTTAAATACTATTTTGGTTCCATTTTAACTATACTTTTATCTATCCATAACACTTTCTCCTACTGCTATGGTAGATACTTATTACATGAGTAGAATTCATAATTCTAGTATTGTTAGAAGTATCTTGTATTCAATGACTTTAACCAGACCTGATGTAGCCATTATTGTTTAAACCCTTAGTAGGTTTATTGAAAATATAGGAAATCCCTATTATACTTCCTTAAGTGGATTATCATATACATTTCATGTATATTTTATCTCTTTTTTTTGGTTAAAAATGTTAATACTTGTGAACTGATAAGTAGCATTGAGGATTCTAATTATACAACGAACATTGATGCTCAAAAGTACCTCATGAGAATTTTTTCATTGCCTATGGAGGAATAATTTGATTGATGTGAAATATACCATCATTTTTAGAACTCCCAACCACTAAGGTAATGTATATTGACTTTATTAAAGCTAAAAAATAATAAATATAGTTAAACAGATTACTTTCAAAACTATGTCATTATAAATATATCATTATAGTATGTACCAATAATAAATCATCATTTATTTTATCTTAGAATATATTTTTACATTGTATCTATAAACATATTTATGTAATACGAAATATTATTAGATAATTTATATAAATTGGAATGGTATGTATCAGCAAGATACACACAAGAAATATTCTAGAAATTTTTTGAATAAGGTTGCAACACTATCCAAATTCATTACTGTTTAGATATACTAAATATGTTTCCTAGGAAACAACAATATGTGTGAGAACATTTCCATTTTTATTTTTAAATATTAAAGATTGGTGAATTTTTATTAACTCATAAATTGTCTCTATTGATTATTCCATTTATATTGGGTTATTTTCATGAAAATTTAATTGTTCATAAATAATTAATATTTTTGAATTGTGTTTTATGTACTAATATACTATGATAGGATATTGGGTTCTTCTCCCAGGTTAATCTCTAATACAGGGTTGTTTTCCTTGATTAAAAAATTGGGCCTCTTACTTTAGCCCATTTACTTATTAATGGATTTACCCTTAACCCTACTAATATTCCTGTGGCTATTCTAATTCATCGATAAGATATGATTACATGCATGATCTTGGTCATCCACCTAACTGGTACTCATCTCACTATCAGTTTCATTGGATCCTTATATGTTATTCATGTCAGGTGCATTGATTACCTGGGTAGAAAATTATTTAATGGGGCATGAAAACCTTTGATATTCTCTCTCCCTCATTATTCCTCCCTTAAAACTCATTCGAGTTTAGAGAAAACCCACGAGTAAAATCAGATAATAATCTTATAGATTCACTCAAGTTATGTTTTCATATAATCCATTGACCTTAGCTGTTCAAATATATGACCTCCAGTGGACATAAATAGATTATATCCAATGAGTAACATTGGTTTGTGCAAAACTTTAGATCCATATGTAAGAACATCTTTGTATAAAAGAATCTAATGAGTAACACTATAATGACCAAAAAAATTATAAATAATAATACCTTCTAAGTGGATAAATGGTTTATAATGTAATGTAGTAATAGAAAACACATGCACTATATTTGATTTGTTATTTTGGACCACTAAAAAATATATCCATAATTTTTCTATCATCCTTAAATGACCATTAACCAATATAACCATTTATAATATAGTCAATATATATTAACCATTGATATTATTATATATTAAGGGTTATATAAAAATATAGTGATATAAAGGGAAGAAGTTGTGGCCAAGACTAGTATAATCATACCCTATGAATCCCATTTTTTATAGCTTCCAAGGGAGATGGAATCACTGGAATTTCCCCTTAATCAAAACCAAGATGAGATTCAACAACTAAAAGTCAAGAAAAAATGATTACCAGATAAGTTAAATCTAATTAATATCACCACCTAAACCAAGTCTCACATACAACATTAAAATTATAAAACACTAAAACACATTACTATTAGATCATATGCTGGTCTAATAGTCAGTTATATAACTAGAACCTAGTAGTTTTAAATTTTATAATTTATTTTTAATAAAATAATGATTATATTTATCACTTTTCATTGTTACTTTACATATATAAATGATTACATATTGATTTTTAACTTAGTTATATTTTAATATGAAGAAAAAAATAGTATTTATGGTAAATATATATTTTTTTTAAATTAAAACACTTTTTCTAAAAAATAAAAGAGTTTGAAATAATTTTTATTTTCATAAAAACTCATTAAATAATATTTATTTAAATATGAATAAAAATATGATTTAATAAACTCCCATATTATTTTATAAGTGTTATAACGTTTTTTGTTAAAAATATAGTTTTCACTAAAAAAGTTTTTTTATTTAAAATTGGAAATTACTATATTTTAAAAATTATTTTGTTAAAATATATATCATTTTAAAAATTGTCATTTTTAATTTACACAATATTCAATTTTTCATAACATCCTGATATAGTTTTGTTTTTGGGGTAAAAGTTAAATATGATATAAATATATCATGTACATTTGACATCAAAGTGGCCCAAATTTGATGTAATAAATTGTATAAAATCTATCAGTAACCAAAAATAGATTTACACTTTAAGACAATAAATTTCTAAATTTATTTTATTAATTTTACTAACCTATAGAGAATCCTCAAAACCCTATATTATATGTTAATGTTTTAAAAAAATTATTTTTTAACATGACTTACATACACATTATGAATGGTATTATTTTAAAGATTTTTATTCTTAGAATAATAAATATTGGAAACCACTCTTATTTATTGTAAACCATTGAAACCCCCATGGGAAGGTTTGTTGTTTTTTATATTTAATTACTTAGTGTTCAAAATCTATGTTTATAAATTAATAAACAATTCCGTTATTTTACTATTAAAACCCAACCAATCACCAATTCCTATTAACTAAAAACCCATTGAGAATAAATTTCCTCTACCTATAAATCTATTAGTCCATCCCAAGGTGTTCACTATCACCTAAGAATCACCACCCATGCTTTTAAAAGTGACCTCTCAAGTAAAGTATTCTCTTCCTCTTTCACTTTATTTAAGTACTTTGTTTCCATTAATCCTTCTATTTTCTAATTAATTAGGTTGATATTTGTTGTTAAAAACCATTTAGGGTCATTATTATTCTAATTTAATGAGATACAACCTTTCAACCTCATTAATCCCTTTTATGAACCTTTAAATTCACTCGTTATGTTTCCAAAATTATGTTGTTACTTTTTCATGCCCATCTTTTGTGTTACGAATATATTTTCTCATCTAAACTCAATGTTATTAAACTAGTTATACGTATCCATAATTGATTGGGTTTTTCATATATATAAACCAAACTCCTTAATCATAGGATTTAATGTGATGAAAGGTATTTTATGTAGTATGTTCTATGTGGAACACAAATTCATTTAAATGATATGAACTTTAACTAGATTTCTAGAATTATATATACTACAAATTAATTGGGTAATATTTTTATCTCATGCTATATCCTTCATAGTGCACGGGTAGTTATCCTAGAACTCTATATTATGATTTCTTGACAATTTTCCTTGGCTTATACTTATGATACCATGTTTTATATTGTTGTCACATTCTATGATTACTTGATGATATTATATTATATATTGTTTTTATTATCATGATTATTATTCTAACCATTTTTGTTTCCATGTAATTCTACTTGAATCACATGTGTTATATTCATCATTTTATTCATTGATTATTTCTTTAATATGATTTATTGATCACTCTTTTCTTATGTACATCCTCAGGTGATCCTATGATGTCTTAAAAGATCATTGAAATTTAATGGAATTTTATAGTGTTTTTAAATAATTTATTTATATATATTTTTCAATTTATTATGATTTTTATCTAATTACCCAAATATATTATAACTCTATATCCTTTGTTATTATATTATGGGTATCTTTATATAAAAAATCATAAAATAAATTGTATAAAAGATATATGTTTTTATAGTTGGTGTTAAAGAAAAGTCTAGTTAATTTGGGGATTGGGATCTAAATAAATTATTTGGAACCCAAGGAATATGTATGAGTATAGGAAAACATTATGAAATTTTGATAAAGTATATAGTGAGTGGTTTCCAAGAAAAAAAATCCCTATCTTGGTACTACAAGTGGATATGGCTCTGTAATAGATATACCTAGGGGTAGTAACCCTAAATTGGATCGTTGGGTATTTACTCACCCTGTACCTATTGCATGATAAATAGTCATTATTTCATATCTATTTTGAAACTTCTAAGGGATAGAATTTTATAAATTCATAATATTTTTACAAAACAATCTGAAGGGTAAAAAAAAGGACTATGAAATTTAATGTTAGGAAATAGGTAGTGGATAACATAGATTGAAACATGAAAATTAAAAAGGTTAAGGAATACATGTAATTTATGAGTTATCCCTTCAATGTTCATGGTTTCACATTTATGTGTTAAATAGTTTGAATATTATCATCCATTGTTTTCCTTTATTTTAGTCAATGACTAGAAATTTGAGGAATCATGTCAACAAATAGTGTCATGGGAAATGTGATGACTACCCAAATGAGATGCTCAACCTTATTGAATCAGGATTAGAGAAATTAAATAAAATAATAACTCAATTAAATCATGTTGTGAAAAAAAAATAGAATCATGATAAACACCCACATTCCCTTAAAAAAGATAAAGTTGTAATTCAGACATTTATATAACATATGCCTCTAACTTATAATAGATATTCTAATACCTCAATCATGGAAAAATGGATCAAATCCATTTAAATGATATTTTATATACTTTAATTATCTATGTATATGAATTTTGTGTTGTATATTTATCATATAGAGGAATAATATGATCAATGGTGGAAGTTGATCAAGAATATGATGCATAAAGAAGAAATTTAAGTGATGAAGAGGAATAAATTAAGGGGACAATTAAATAAATATTTAAATCACACTCCATATCTTAAAATTGATATGGAATTAATTATCCTTATGAAAAAGGATGATGAATCTATCTAGGTGTATCTGTAAAATACTATAAGAATTTCATGATACACCTATGGATTTTTCATTGATCCCAAATATAAATTTGAAAGATTATTTAGTGAGATAAATATAAATCTATGAATTTTTTATCTAATTTTATTCATTGAAAACTATAAATAAATTTTCTAATGTTCCCTTAAAGATGAAATAAATATTAGAGAATCTTAAGGGTCTCTGAGATCTGGATATGGGAAGTGGAAAATGGAGTTTAATTTTCATGGAATGACAGAGAAACCTCATGTTGGAAAGAAATTATAGCTTACCTCTTGTAAAATGTTTGGGAATAAGAATCCAATATATTTATTAAATGGGATAATGAAATTATTTAGGTTTTATAATCAGTGGAACCAAGCTAGAGAATGTCGTATGGAAAACCCACTGATGTGATGGAAGAAATGAAAGATCTAACCATCCCTCAGTAGATTGTCCAATTTTTCAACTGTAAGTAATAAGTACACTTTTAAAACCAATGAACTGAGCTAATATTTTTTTAAGATAACCTAAAACAAAAACATATAAGGCTTAAATGGAAAGTGAGAGAATATGAAATCTCATCTGCTGAAGTGGATCCTAAAGATGAAGAGTTGAAAGATACATTAGTTATTCATTTTGGAATATAGAGTGTATTATTTGATTCTAGTTCTATATATTATTTCATATGGAATAATTTTATTAAAATTATTCAAAAACCACTTCAAAACATGAAATTTTATGTACCAGTGAAAATAGAAAATGATTTAACTATTGCATCCCAAGAGTATAACTTCTCCCCTATAAATATTTATGGGCTACATTTCCTATAAAACCTTGTAAAACTATATTTAGTATAATTTGATTCTATTCTAGGTGTGTATTGGATTTTCTATTATAGATCTAGCATAAATTTTTGGGAAAAGGAAAGCACCCTCTATATCACAAATATCCCTATTATTCGATATTAGTTTAAGGAAGAGGATGGATCTACTTTGGAATCATTAACTCAAGAATATATATATTTTTAACTTAATAGAAAGTGTATTTATATTAAATAATTGAATCTAAATAAAATATCATAATTGGTGAAAATACCATTGAAATATAATATACTAATGTCTTCCAAGAAGAATTTCCTAGTCTTCCACCCAACCCAAAGATTGATTTCTCAATCAAACATAAAAATAGAGATTTTCGAATATTAAAGATTCTAAAAAATAGCCACTATGTAACCTGAATAGATGAATAATAAACTAAAAAATAATTAGTATAAAGGTTTTATATACCCAAGTTCTTCATTGTGGGGTGTTTTGGTCTATTTTATAAATAAGAATGATGGGTCAATTCACCTTTTCATTGATAATCTTGAGTTTAACAAGATCATGAAAAAAATTAGTATCTTATATATTGGATTGATGATTTGTTTGATTATCTATTTTGTTCCTAGTTATTCTCTAAGGTAGATCTATGTTCATGATGTTATCAAGTAAATTTAAATAAGTTGGATATCTTGAAGAGTACTTTCTATACAATCTCTAGTAACTATGTGTTCATAGTGATTTTATTTAGACTCACTAATGCTCTAGTTATAATCAAATACATAAGAATATAGTATTTAAGGATTTACCCAAAAAAATTATGGTAGTCTTTATATATAATATTCAAATCTACTTAAAAAAATAGGAATATGAGGATAATTTAGAAGTTATTTTGAAGAACTTATCAAAGTAAAATTTATATGATATGTATAGTAAATGTGTGTTTTGGATTGACCAAGTTACATTCATGGGGAATGGTATCACCAGCAAAGGGATATTTGTGGATCCAATAAAGATATATTCAATTCAAGGATGTACCATACCAACATCTATGATAAATATCCATAGTTTCCTATTGATTATTTTTTTACTATTATCTATTTGTGAGAAATATTTCATCATTTTCAAACCCACTAAAAAGAAAACTCAAAAGGGATAAAAGTTTTTCTATAGGAATGAATGCGAGGAGAGAAATAATGAGTTAAATATTTGACCAATCACTGCACATGTGCTGACATTTCCCACCTGTGGGGACGGATTTATGATCTATAAAATGTATCCAAAAATGTCTTGGGGTGTGTACTCATGAAAAATGATAAAATCTATAGTCTATTCCTACTGCCAGTTAAAGATAAATGAGTAAAACTACTCAATGAAAGACCTAGAATTGGATACAGTGATATTCAAATTGTGGATTTGGTGACATTATCACTATAGTGATAAGTGTGAAATATATATAGATCATAAGAGCCTAAATTATATATTCACAAAAAAGGAGCTCAATATGCACTAATAAAGGTGGGTAGATCTGGTCAAATATTATGATTGTTCTAGTCATTACCATCTTGTGATGGAAAATAATGTTGTGTATAATTTATATAGAAAGGATCCATCTACCCAATCGATTATGAGCATTTAAATATATCCAATATTCATGTAAATTAAAAGGATGTAAATATTTATCATAAAAGGGATATCATCCTATCTTTCCAAACCAACTAATTAACCATACATCATTGAGGGGGTCAAGGTTTTCCAAAAAGTTAATGAAGAGCTACAAAGAAAGGTAGTGAATATTTTTGAGTTCAAAATTTCTATAGATATTATTATAAGGTTTGAAACCCTGTATATTTAACCCATGAACACATGAACTGATAAGTGAACTTTTAGGTGATTCCCATATCTCAGGATTATTTATTCATATAGGACACACTTATATATAGAGAGATATAAACAAAAACATCTAGTGAGATAACATGAAGAGGTAGATGTTAGTCTTTGTAGCTCAATGCATGGTATGTGAAAGGGACAATGTAGAACGATATAATTATAATGGTATGATGAATTCATTTCCCATGCTAGTATGTAAGGGAGAAACCATAACCATAGATTTTTATTATAGTATTTCCAATGAAAAAAATCCCTTAATTCCACTTGGATATTAATTTATCACCTTATAAAGATAGAACATTTTATTACTAGCAAGGTTGATTTATCTCTTGACAAAATCTCTAATACATACATAGCATAAGTGGAAAAAAATGCATGGAGTACCACTCTCTATTGTATCTAATCAATATTTGAGGCCTACCTTAATGTTTTGGAGGGGCCTTTAATAAGATTTGGATATAGAGATGAGTTTTAGCACTACATATCACCATCATACAGATGGTCAGTATGAGAGAACCATTCAAACTCTATAGGATAAGATAATATTTTAATCAATATATTTCCCAAGATGTTGGGATCACCACCTTTTATAATTATAGCTCTCATATGATTTCAGTTTCCATTATTTCATGAAAATTGAACATTATGAGGATTTATATATGAATATATGTTATAATTCATTAGTATTGGATGATGTCGAAGAGAAGAAGATAATGAAACCTGATATTATCCAAGATATTACATATAATTTTCAACCACTTAAATATCATATAAAATACACACAATTTTGACTGATATGATATGTAGAAAATCTTCAGTGAGACCTAGATTTTGAGTTTGGAGATAGTATTTTTATTTAAATATCACCATGGGAGAAATTAATGATGTTTGGGAAGAACATAAATCTTAGTACTATATACATCATCCCCTTTGAGATCCTTGATTTCATTAGGGTTGTGGAATGTTTACTAACACTCTCACCTAACATATCTCATGTAAATGTTTTCTACTTTGTATCCCACTTAATAATGTAAAAACAATAACCCTCACATGTAATTAATATGGTGGTAGTACCTTTGGATAATGATCACTAATATGAGAAGAAGTTTGTGACAATATTATATTGTAGGGGAATAATTCAAGGAAACAAAAAAAATCACATGGTCAACGTACTATAGTAGAACACCAAGTTTGAGGAAAAAAACATGGGAATAATAGGAGGTAATAAAACAAAAGTAAGCTCATCTATTTTAGTGACTGAGATGAAATTTTTAGGGTGAAAATTTTTAAGGGGTAATAATGTAACTACCAAAACAAATTATATGAAATTTCATTATGAATGAATAAATATATTATTAAGTAATGTACTTATGGAAAACACATACACTATATTTCATGTGTTATTTTAGATTTCTCAGAAATATATACATGATTTATATTTTAGGTATATAAAACCATTTAGAATAATAATTTTCAATAATAAATCAACTCTATAGTATCCATTAATAATAGTATATATTATGTATTATGACAGAATCTAATTGAAAAAAATGGAATAAGACATGGCCTTGACTAATAGGATCGTACCCTATGATGCACATTTGATTGATCTTCCAAGGGATATGGAATCACTTCAGTTTACTCTTGACCAATACTTAACCAAGATTTAACAACTAAAACTCAAGTGAAACTAGATATGGGTGAAGTAAATGATTAATGAGATAACAACCCAAACCATGTTTGTCTAACCACCCCCAAGAAATTTCTAATACTACACACCATAACCTTAGGGCGTATGTCGGTATAATAAGCAGTTATATATCCAGACCCTAATATTGTGAATTTTTATATTCAATTTTTAATAAAATAATGATTACATTTTTCCCTTTTCATTATTACTTTATATATATACATTATTATATAATGATTTTGATTAAAATATATTTTTATATGAATAAAAAAATGTATTTTTTGGAAATATATTTATAGTATCAATTAAAAAAATCTTTTTGATAAATCTAAGGGTTTTGAAATAAATTTTAATTTCATAAAATATTCTTAAAAAATAATAATTATTTAAATTTCAATGGTTTTAATATTTTATAAGTCCTATATAATTTTTATAAGGTTTATAAAGTTTATTATGTCATAAAATTGGTATTTTTCACTCAATAATGTTTTCTATGTAAATACGGAAATTCGTATATCCAGAAAAAAAATTGGTAAAATAAATCTCATTTTAGAAATCATAATTTCAAAATTATCCGATGGTGAATTTTTTATAATTTTTTGATATACTCTAAGATTTGGGTAAATATTTAATATGGTATAAATATATGGTTCGTATTATCACATAATAATATCCCAGAAGTGATGTAATAAAAACTATATAATGAATACAACACAAAAAAATATTTTTTCCCTTTAAAATGATGTTTTTTCATGTAATTTAATAAATTTTACAAACCAATAATGAATTCTAAAAAAACTATATTGCATTATAAGGTTTTGAAAACACTTCCTTATGAACATGACCCACTTTCACATCATCAATAGTATAATTTAAGTGAGTTAGGTTTACAATCTCATATAGTATTTTAAATCACTCCAATCTAGAAGAAACCAATTAGAAAAAACCATGGGGAGGTATTTATTTTTTATTATTTTATTAATTAGAGACCAAAACATATTTTTATAAATTAATAATGAATTCCCCCTCTTTTTGTTTAAACACCCATAAAACCTCCCATTTATCTTCACTCAAACCCCATTGAGAATAGAGTTTATATACACCTATCAATATAAATCCCTCCCAATGTGTTGCCAAAATCTTATTATTCTCTTCTAAATATTTTAAAAGAAACCTCCAAAGGGATTATACTCCTCTTCCAGTTTATAAAAGTACTTTCATTGTACTAATCCATGTGATTTTAAATTTTACATATTGAAATGTGATTTTACATTTAAATTGACTATTATTGTGATTTCAAAGTAATGAGATACCACCTTTCCCTCTCATTAATCCCTTTAATAAACTATTATATACACCTATTATGATGCTGAAATTATTCAATGATTTTCCATTCCAGACATTTATGTCATGAATACATATCCTCACCTCCACTCAAGGGTATTACCCTAGTTATAACTATCTGTCATTGATTAGGGATATCCATGTATTTAATCCATGCTCATTAACCATTGTATTAGATGTTATCAAAGATTTTATTATGTTGTATGATATATGTGGAATACAAATACATGTACATGATTTGAATGTGACAGAATGGATTGGAATTTTATGGCGCAATAATTAATTGGGGAATGTTTATATCTCATGAAATACCATGTATGGTGCATGGGTAGTTAGTCTAATAACACTATGTTATAATTTCTCAGTGGTTAGCCTTAACATATGTATAAATTGTCATGTTTTATGTCATAACCACATTCATGTGATTCTTTAATGTTAACATATTATATAATGATTCAAAACTCATGAATATGATTTTCATATTTTATAAAACCATGATATTCCTCTTGACTCACATTTATTATATTTATCTTGTTATGATTTGATTATTACCTTATTGGAATTTATAACTTTCCACTTTCTTAAGTACGTGCCCAAGTTATATCATATAGTATTAGATGATAAATGGTATTGAAGGTCATGTTACAGTATTTTTTTAAAGACCCTATTTTTAAACGAGTCTAAAAAACCCTGAGGGAATATGAATTTTTTATTTTTAGAAAATTTTGAATTTTTATTAGTGATTCAAAATGGAATTTCAAGAATTTTAATGTCTTGAAGTGATGTTTTTATATGTTTAATGAGGATAGGAATGTATCTTGGTTACTTGGGTGGATCTTAGATGATTTGGGTAAATATTTAGATGTTATGGGGGTTTTTTCCAAGTGAGCATGGTTTGGGGCACACCGTTTAGGGAAAACCATGCATAACTCTAAACATCAATGAAAATTATATTAAATTTTTAAGGGGAATGGTTAGCTAAAATGTATGGGGAAAGTTTAATGTTAATCAATAAAGTTTATAAATGAAAATTCATGATTTTTAAAGTACCTATAACCTGGCACACTATTTGAGCATTGTTAGAGGAAAAACATGTGAAATGTTAAAAGGAAGTCTTCACAGTCAAAAAATGGATTAAAAAAGTGTGTACCAACCGTGTGAATTTTGTTTCCCTAAACATTAAAGGATGAAATATTAGAGAACAATTTTTTAAACCTTGTAACTCATTAAAGATGGAAAATTATGATTTTCCCTCCTAATTTATTAAGAGGCATGCCCCCTCTTTTTCCTCACTCTATCACGCGCAACCAAGTGGCTCCTTACCCCTATTAATCCTTTCAAATCCCTTTGATTTGAGGATTTTTTTTACCTTTATTTAGTGATTTAATGTTTTTATTTAAATATGGTAGCATTCATAGATATCTCCAATTTCTTTTCTCAGATTTTTGTTTCATCCAGTTTAGGTTTTGGTACTGATTCCATTGGATTATAGGAGAATCTTCCATTCTTCATGGGGATTTACAATGGCTTGCATAAGGTGAATCCCATAATGACATCTTCTCACTATCGCACATTGTTATAATGGGTGTATGTTAACAGATTAAATTTTTATTAGTTTTTTATTAAATTTAAATTTAAATTCCTCTTGAATTGGCATCGCCCATTGGGGGTTTTCCCTGCTTGCATAGGGGATGTCCTGAGACAGCATCTGCCTGTGATCATGCATCATCTTGTATAGGTGAATCATCATATGAAATTTTATAAGGTTTTTAATTAAATTAATTTACATGGTTATTTATCTTAGAGATGTTTCTTAGGAATTTTTCTTGGTATACAAGAGGGGGTATGTCACAGTTCATTGGCAGGAAATTGGTTGTTGTTCCAATGAGAATAGGTCTCCTAGTGAGAATCTTAGAAATTATGACTATTTATATTAAAATTTAAAATTATTTAAAAAATTATTTATTTGATTAATAATAAATAAAATATCATTAATTAATTTGGTAGTTTGGTTTTTATTTATATCCTTGGGTCTTTTGGAAGATATCTAGATGGGTTTGGAAATCCTCAATGAGGTTTGCTGAGCTGCTTAGAGAGGGGTTTTGTATTAGTTTAAGGTAGGTGGTCCATATGAAATTTATCTTGGTATTGTGAATTTTTTCATATTAATGTATTATTTTTTTCATCTCCAATTAAGATAGCGGTCCTCATAAATATTTTTAGTGATCTAATAAAAACTAAAACCTATGGTTGGATCATACAAGGTTTTGAGGGCCCTAATGGACCCTCGAGTATCAGTTGGATATCTGAAAAACTAATAGTTGAGAATGTAAATTAAATTTTTATTACTTAGGATGTGTGGAATTGGGTTTATCTAGGTGAGATAATATATAGAGGTTGGTAGACAGGTCAAGTGTTTGGGCTGACTTAAGATGATTGGGATATGGAATGAGATTAATTCCATATCAATAGTGTGACAATCCAAAGAGACTAAGAGGACCTTGATGTGACCCAAGGGGCCCTATTAGGTTCCCCTGGACTTTTTAAACTAGATATAAGGTGGTCATGGGAAAGAGTAGAGATGGTATTGGTGTCAACTTAGAACATGTACCAATGAAAAGAGCCTGAGATAATTTTGACATTGTTGAGAGTCTTAGTAATTTGGCAAACCCCAACCTTATATTTATATATTCACTTCATAACACTAGGTATATCTATGTATTCCTAGATGTGATTCCAAGGAACCACCTTATGGGCTTTCTGAGATGTGATAGTTTTATTGGTGATTCCTAGATATACTTCCTCATATCTGTATTTTTAGCCTTATGTGATTCTGGTGTGATATGACTGACAAGATGACATCAACTTTTATGATTATATTTTTTACATGTATCCTTATAATAATCCATGTATTAATTCTTGGGACACCATGATTTAACCTCTAGTCTCTATGGGATACCTTAGACACCACCGATCCCTAGTATGCCAAGTATTTCTTAGATATAGTATTCATGCTTAGATAATTTATTATGATTGTTATTATTATGATGAGATTACAAGGTAATCCCTATGATGCATCCATTAGATCATTAAAATGATATGTGTTCTATATCTAAATTCCCAACATCCATGGAATATGGACATTTAGATTGCTTACATGGAGATGATTCTGATTCAATTATTAATTGAGATGTCTCGCAATCGGATTTAGTTCATTCATGATACTCTATGTTTGGAGAGACACCCATGATGCATGGTATCTTACTATCGATCCATTTATGAAGATATTTTTATCTATTTGAACCTGATATTTAGGTTTCCCTAGGTTATACCCCATGATCTGGTATTTATATGGTTGTCATGATATTGTGATGTTCTCAGAGACACCCTAGCACTAGCTAAAGTAATTATGGTCAATTAGGTTCATGAGCCTATATATCAACACTAGATTTTGGTAACAGGGTATAAATTAATTCCCTTGAGTGGTTATGGTTGGAATATTCACCATGAAATTTTTAGATACCCCCATCACTGGTTGAATCGTGTAGTGTTGTGGTTATTCGTTTTCCCCAGTTAATTTATTTATTTATTTCAACTGAGAATATAACATGAACATACATTGAATATGAGGATTACAAAAATATATGCATTGTATTTTCCCTACTTAGTTCCATACTTACACCCATCTCAGGAATCCATGACACTTGGGTACCCAAGTAGACCCCTCACTTTTTGCAGGCACACATTACACAGTAGCTTTATGTAATATTGATGATCAAGCATAATAACTTGAGAATTATTAGAGTCTAGTATTTTGGAAAATATATAGGATTTATTTTATCCTCTAGTATAATTATTTTTATCCTTTAATATGACTATACCAATATATGTAATTATCCAATTGGGTGGTTAATTGTATGTATGGAATGGTTTTTAGGACCTTTACTGTATTTAAGTTTTTATTATGTATTATTTATAATTATATATTTCAAAATCAATTTTATTAGGTGATTTATGATATTTTGTTATTTAAATATTACTAAGAAATATGATACAGGGGGTATAGTCTCTCCACAGCACCATCTCATACCCCTACTGCTAGTCGGTATCCTATGGAATATGGGGAGGTGTTCTTGAGTTCTTGTGGTGAACTGGGTAAGAGAACCAATTGATTTCCTATGGATTAGGGACTTAAAAAGTTGTATTAGATGGTTTTTTATTATGGTTTAAGGTTTTGATATATTATAGGTATAAAAATATGTCAAATATTATAACGGAACCCACACTACTGTTTTGACAAGACCTCTTTCCAGAGAAATTCCATGTTACCTGGGATGATATTTCTCTTTTGGTTTCTAATTTTATTGTTTTATAGGATTTTCACCTCTAATGACTCACATACATGTTTGAGGTTCTTGATTTTTTAAGGGTTCTGGATATTATCTCATTGGATAAATTCCAGTTATTTGGATTTGACTCATATCCTATAGATTCTAGAGGTGTTTAAGGCATTATATTATAAACATATGATTTAAATGACATATAGTCCTTATAGTGTTTGATTTCACATATGATGGAGCCTCGGTTGTTTAATGTGTCAAAAATTGCATACGGAATTTTCTCGTATAAGTAATTTGTGGAATTCTACTTTTTCGGGCCAATATTTATATTTATTCATTCTAATAGAAGGTCATGTGAATATAAAATGAGAGGATCATTAGTGAGAATGAAAATTAATTCCTTGTGAATAAGAGGGTCATTGACCCTGGTGGTTTTTTATGGCAATATATGCCTTTATGGTAATCCCCTTATGGACAATTAGTATTTAGGATTGATTAATTTAATTGACCAATAACAACCTATATAGTGCTTTCACATATATCTTGGAATGAAAAACAACTTAATAGAACCATGTGACATGGTTCATTTAGAAGAGATCATCCAGGATGATGTAATTATGTGTGTGTATAGATATAGGTAGAAAAGGTTAGTTTTCTTGAGGGGAAATCATATGCATGGTGGTTGATAAGAATCAGTGACCCAATTGGATAGTGGATAAACAAAAAAGTACTTGATTTATGGATATATGGGACCCTAGAGTGTATATTGGGATGTTTATTCTTTGGTTTAATGAGATGGGAACAAGTGGTTTATTATTAGTTGGGGCCTTTTGATATTTGGAAAGGGCTATGTGGGTGGACCTAGAGACTAATATTTTCAAAAAGTGACCATAATGAGTCTGTGTTTAGTGAATTTGAGGTCATCCATTGAGAGGGTTTAACTAGTGCTATATATTTCTCTTTAAATACAAAATACATGGTTATTCCATGGAATTTCTTGAGGTGATTAGAACCATGAGTATTGAAGCCTTGGGAATCAAGGGTTAGTTTTAATGGATAGACCATTCATGGTATTAAACCTATTAGATTTGGGTGTGATTTGTCTATGTGGGGAGAGCACCAGTGGATGCTCACAGCCTGAAATGATGTCGAGTGGTGGTTGAGCTTCTAGTCAACTTCGACATGGGTGAAACATCAGGCTTTTTGAAGAGATCAACTTAGATGTTTTGGTCTTGATGGGTTGATATTCCATGGTGTTTGGTCAGCCTAGTTGGTGTTTTGACTCATGGGAGAATGATTTGGGTATGGTGATTGGATGGTATAGGATCATACACCATTTACATGGGATGAGATCAAATTGTATGTCTCAGTTTCACACGGTTCTCATCTATATTATGGATTTGTAAGTATCCGGGTGAAAATAAATAGATAATGAAGATTAATTATATACTTTAATTATTTATACCTAGGTTTTTAATATAGGTATTGAATTCCCTCTATGGTATTAGAGATATCGGAGTGGAATTAGGTATGGTTGAAAGGGTGATCTGAATAAATCATTATCAGGTTTTGATAGCAAGAGATGAGTATAGCTCAGAAGAAGTGACATGTATCTGATAAAATAAAATGTTAAGGTTTCACTTAATGTGATTAATGAGGTAATTCATATAGTGGGGATCCCACCATAGGCTACTGAGTTTTTGACCCTTGTTTCTAACCAATTTTGGCAGGAATCAAGGATAACATTTCAGTGAGCTAGGAATGGGGGATGTTTGATCATTCATAACTAGAACTAAGGTAAGAAAATAATGGCCACACCCATTCTTTATTTTCATTAATGGTTGGAAGGTGGTCTATGGAGGTATGAACCTCATGCTGGAAATATTTTTTCCATCGTGATATCTGTCATTGGATGAAAATTTTGGTATTTGGATGTTGGTAAGTAAATGGATCTTGTTTATTCTACATTCCTCATTGAATTCCACAATTCACATGTTCTATCAAATAGAGTAAATTAATTAGCATAAAAATCATGATAGTTTTAGTGGAATTCAAGTGGGTGTTGGATCAGATGTTCTCGGCACATGTCGTAGGACACGATAATAGTTTTGGGGGATTAGGGACCCATCAATGGAGCTACAATGGTAGTTAGGTGTGGACATTTGTTAGAGTTTTTGAATGATCAAGGGTTGTCTCCAGGGGAAAGAGAACCAGGATTCAGTGTTTTGGAATGTTTCAGTGGTTGAGGTCCATCATCCTTTAGAAGGATCAACTAAAGAAGGCCCTGAATGATTTTTTTTCATGAGATGGAATGATATGAGTCGGAAACTATAGTGCATGTGTTGTATCGGGTGTAGATATTATGTTTTAATAATTGGGTGAGTATTTTCATGGAAACAATGGTGAAACTGTTTTTTGAACTTGTTCAACTGATTCTTTTAAATTTCATATCATAATTGTGAACTTGGAGTGGTGTTCTAGTGTGTGAATGGGTATGGTGATTTGGGGACTAAGCTGAGAGAAATGTTGTAATGTGGGTTTAGAGTTTTATAAGTAAATTATGATATATTGATGCATCCTAACTTAGAATCATTCATTTTACATTGGGTACTTTGGTGGGTAGCATGTTAGGACCAATTAAAAATTGAAAAGTGACACATGGTTGTCTCAAATTTTATGGGTTCCATGGAGTTAAAATGTTATGCTTCAAGATGATGAGAGCATTGGCTCAATATTTTGATAACTTAATGATTCATGTTTGAATTTTCACTAATGGGGGAATTTGTGTTATTAAATGAATAATGTGACCATTTTAAAGGTTGTTAGTAACTAATGAAAGTTTTGTTTTATGTTTAGATGTGGACCAAGACTTCTTGAGGATGAGAAGTATTATATTGGGCATATTGTAAGATATTGTGTTCATATGGGTCTAAAAATTACAAAATAAATTTTAATTTTTTATTTATGTCTAGTTTTAATTTTGATTATATTTTCCGAATGGAATTTCTAAAGTTGGAATATCTTAAAGTGGTGTTTTTAGATGTGAAATAAGGCTCAGATTGTAGTTTGGGTTCTCATGTGGGCCTCAGAAGCTTCATGTATATTTTTTGAATTTATAGAGGTTTCTTCCAAGATATACTGGTTTGGGGTTCATTATTTAGGGTAAACTATATAGCATGTTGAACCTCAATAAACCTTCAATTCATCTTGTAAGGATGATCATTATCTTACATCGTTGTCATGTAGTTATGGTTAAAACATGTTGGTTTTAAATGGAACCATGAAAGTTGGAAAACCCTTAGGACTTGTCACATGGTTTTTGAATAATTTTAGAAAACCCATTGACATTGTTTTAGAGGTGTTTTCATAGTCAGTGAACAATTTGGAAAATCATGAGGACCAACCATGATATGTGTGTTGCCTTGGAGAGAGAATGATTCACAGTTGGTGTATGGTTTGGACATCTGTGCAGCCAAACCATGTTTCTCATTAAAGAGGGAAAATTATGATTTTCCCATCCTAGTTTCATAAGATTGAATCCCCATTATTTTCCTTCGTCTCTCGCATGTGTCCAATTTTTTTCTCCTCCCTCTTTATCATTTGAACACCCTTTGATATTGGGTATTTATTAGGATATTCTTTGGTGAAGTAAGGTGATTGTTCGAATCTTATTTTCTTCTTGGATATCCCTATCCATTTTTTAGTTTTATTTCCCTTAGTTTATGTTTTGGTTCTGATCCTTCTAGAGTGTTATTGAATTGTTGGTTCATCGTGGTGATTTTTAGTGTCTTGCATAGGGGTTATACCATAATGTTTTTTCCCACTATAGAATGTCATTTTCAAAGAGGTAAGTAATTTCCTTAAACTTTATTATTTATTTTATAAAATTTTAATTGAAATTACTATTAAAATATCACCAACCATTGGAGTTTTTTCTCTACTTGTGTAGTGTACATCCTAATACAACGTATACCTAAGGTCATGCATCATTCTGAAGAGGTATGTCGCTATTTCAAATTTTATAGTGATTTTTCCCGAAATTAAACTAGTTTTTTATTTTTCATAGAACCATTGATTATGTATTTGTCCTACAGCATGGTTGGTAATATGTCATGGTTCATTGGTGGATGGTTGGTTATGGCTTCAATGTAATGGGGTTGACCAACGAGCTTCTTAGAAGTCGTGCCTTTTTAAATTAAAACAAAAAAGTGTGTAATATTATTTAAATTAATTAATTAATATTAATTTGAATATGATAAATTATTTTTTTATTTTATTTTTATTTTTTAAAAATAGCTCCCCTAGTCTTTTGGATGATGGTCAGATGGGATTGGTGTGCCTTGGTAGGAGTTGTTGATCAATGTTAAAAAGGGTTTGTTTTCATTAGTTTAAGGTAGGTGGTCCTTATGAAATTAGCCAATGAAATTATGAAAAAAAATTATATTCATGAGGTATGTGTGGCCTCACTGCTTTAGGAAGAAAACCCCTTAACTTGGTTATGTGATTTAATAAAAACTGAAATCAGTGGTTGGATCACACAAGGTCTAGAGGGTCCCAATGGACACTCAAGTAATAGATGAACATATTGACCATTTATAATTCATAATATTAACTGAACTATGATTAATTGGGATTCATGAAATAGTGTTTTTCCATGAGGGATACCCTATAGATACTATAAAATAGTTCAAGTGTTTAGGTCAACCTTAGATTCCTATGAAATGGATTGGGCGTAAGGAAATTTCTCTTATCTCACATGCTTATGAGGCCATGTGGACCTTGATGATAACCAATGGGACCCCAGTAGTTTCCCTTTTAACACATAGACCTAAAACTATATTTGAAATTTTAATAAGAATATATTTTATTAGGTTTCACCTTGTAATTGTTATCAATGATGTGTTCTTATGGAGCTATGTATAGATGTGTAGGGTTTACGCATTCAGCCAACCCCTACCTTATATTTATACTTTCTATTGATTATTCTAGATACATTAATATGTTCCTATATATTCTTACTAGAACCCATCCTATGGACTTAATGATATGTGATGTTTTTATTAGGGATTCCTATAATTACTTCCTGGGATTTGGATATTCATCCTTATGTGATATTAATATGATGTGTCTAATGAGATAACATCATCAAAAAGATCAATAGGGGTTAAAACTAAGATATAAGGGTGAAAAAAATCACTGAAAAATGTAATAATTTTATTGTATGTGAATATTTAATATTATAATCACCCTATATTTTAAATATGTCAATTTGGTATAAATTTAACATGAAAATTAATTTATATTGATGTAATCCTTTAAATAATTCCAAGGGTTCCCCTCCCCTCACTTATAAAATTGAACATCTTCTTATATATTCCTCACAAATTTTGAGAACTATATTACAGCCAATCCATTCCCAAATATCTCTTTGTAATCCATACCCATGTTATAGATTCCACGTTCTCACCAAAAGACCAAACACAGAAGGCTTATGGTTTAAGACAAAGAGGTTATCTGAAGATAATGTATAAGTCCTAACAAACCTATTTCAAGTTTATTTATTCTTCTAAATAATTACAATATTATTTAACCATTCTGAAATAATAACATTTTTAATTTCAATATACTTATAAAATTATGATTATGGTACAACCCTTTTTCATCTCTATTTACATCCTATGGGAAAGAAAAACACCGTGTGTGCATGCATTTTGATTACCACCTCCCCGAAGTGATGTGTTTCGTTTTACATCACCACTTAATAATGATGGTCACTATTATGGATTTAATTAATATATATGTTATTTGTCACATAATTATCATTATTTAAGGATAATATATATATATTCTATTTTTATACATTTCCACCCATTAAAGAATGATAATTTCATTCATGTGTATGTATAGACTACCACCTTTACAAAGATATGTGATTCTTTCTTCATTTATTCCTTTCAGAGATGGTTCAAAAAAATTATTTAACGTATAAAAATGATAAAAATTCTGATTTTTGAGATTTTTGAGATGATTCAATAATGACCCCTTCAACCAAAGTCAATCTACAGAAGCTGTTTGGGGATTATGAACTGAACCTCCTCAAAACATGTGATGTATACTAAACTAATTAATTAGAAAAATAAAAATGGTAATAAATTGAATAAAAGGTATAATGATATATCAATGAACATGAAAAGTTTCTTAATAAAGTAAATAAATAATTATATTATATTATTTAGGTGTCAAAGATTATACGATGCTAGAGGGTATTTATGGTAAATGGTTTTTCTTTAATTTTTTACTAGAAAAATTTTAAATATTTTATTATATTTTCCATCCATATCCATGTTCATTAAAATGATTCAACAATTCTCTTATTTTCAATTCAAATAAAATAAAAGTTTATTTTAAACTACCTTTTAATTTCTTTACAATGTTTGAAAATGAAATGTATTGTGGTTTTTTAATTGAGGTACTTTTATCGAATGTGTGAAAGGAGTTGTTATTTTAACATTTACGGTGTGAATGGAATTTCCTAATGAAACAAAGTTTAATTTAATTGAATATTTATTTATTTATTTCATGTTTTTTTTAAAATTAAATTATTTCGAAAATATTTATCGAATTTTTCATCTTAAAGAGTTAAAAATTAAGGAATATTAATCACTATTTATATTTTAAAATGTAAAGTGCTTTTATAATTGGTTTAAAAGTATTTTTTCAATGGTTTTATGATGAAAATGTGAAAATTAAAAAACAATAATCCATGATATTGTACTTGATAATTATAGATGGTGAATTTTGATCCTGATACAGTTTATATGACTGGTGATCTAGATACAGGTTATACAAAGAGTGACCCTGATATAGCTCTCCAATGCATTGGGTAACATTCCTTGTCTTTAAGGAAAAGACTAAGAGAGTTAAACTAAGAGGTTTCTCTTATGAATTTAACTAGGCTAAATTTATTTATGACATGAGTGAACAGAGGTTATGAACATAATTTTATATGATTCCTACAAGGGTTTCTGTTTTATTTCTAGGGGTTTTATAAATTTCCTTTAAGAAATAAGTATTTTTCCATGAGGATATGATTTTTTCTATACACTCAAAGAATAATGTATTAGAGGAAAACAATTATGGGTTTTAATATTTTTCAATGGAATAACATATTTATTTATTTTATTTCCCTTACTTATATATTTGTTATCATCCCATGTTTTTTAATTTTTTTGCAGGTTTTATAGAAGAGTATGAAAAAAGAAAAAGTTAAGTTAAATATCATTAATATTTTTCATTAAAATAAAATGTGTTTCATTTTGAATGTTTTATATTGTGTGTAACATGGATTTTGAGTAGAATTGTCCACATATAAATATATAGATTTTTTATGTAAGAGGTGTGACCTAGTTATCTAAAACATTAAACTGTATAGATCCTAGAAATGTAATACAATGAATTCTTATCTAAAATATAAGATTATGTAATGTTATAAGGCTGGTTACATATATTTTTCAACAAAGGAAACTTTTATATAACACTATAGGTTATGATAATATTAATAAAATACCATTGATAGATTATAACTTTATTATATTAAAATTATATAGAATTTAAGTATTACCATGTTTCTTCATCTAATATATTTATATTTAGAATAGTTATATATAGAGGAAACATGGAATATAAAGTAGGAAGGTTTCAAGAGGATAATATAATTTAAAAATAGTAGCCTAGAATGGTTGGGATTATAATTCTGCTATATGTTGTAGTGATGAATCAGTTAACATAGGTTAAAATAGTGGTGGCATTCATGCTAGAGAGAAACCATATGTACCAAAGAGAAACATGAGAATAGTTTAGTTTTTTATGAAAAATCACTCTCCATATTTTGGTGGGACCTCATATCCAGTTGTAGTTAAACGATGGATCAATGAACTTGAAATGATATCTGAAGTTGTGGTATGTTTAAAACATTAGAAGTTAACTGTTACCTTTTATAATATTGATGTTAAACCAAGTCAATGGTAGTAATTGGTAAAGAATAATAGATAGAGATAATATATTGATACTATGGAATGGGATATATTTTGGAATAGTTTCTTGGAAAAATATTTCCCTGTTCTTTTTTGAATCATAATATAGAAACAATTCATATAATTGGGGAAAAGGGGGGGATTCAGTAGTTGTGTGTGAAGAAAATTTTACCATATGGGTCTTGTATACTCCGAATTATATTAAGGAACTTAATAGTAAAATTAATAGATTTTACTCAGGATTAAATATAATTTTATGAAGATATTTGGACTTATATAAATTTAAAATTTTTTAATTTTTTTTGTTCTAATAAGAAATTAAAGATAGAGTTTGATGATACTTATGTTCCTTGTGAAGATAAGAGTAAGAAGTAGTCGAGGTGGTATTAAATAGAGAAGCATACAACTAAATAATTTTGAGTTAACCCCTCAACATGTTCCATGTTAGGTAAAATAATTTTTATGTAATGTTTCACAGGATCTAAAATAAATTATTGATGTGGTATGTTCTATCATATGAATCATGATTACAGATAAGAGTCTCAATCAATATAATAATGGGGAATTAGATATCCAGCTATTGGTGAGATGAATTAATTTCAATGATTTATGTCATAATGATTAAATTTTTCAAAATTTAGTTACCTATGATGGAAATCATCCAAATTGAAATAAAAAATGTGTGTAAAAATCATTTTCTTTTAGTACGTTTCATGTTGTTCTATCTAATGAAGTGGTAAAAGGTATGTCAAAAATTTATTCCAATTATATTGATTCGTTATTTCACTATGGATCCCCACATTCCTTCATTTTATATAAACATGCATGTAAAATGGGACTATCACCTCATGAGAAGAAAAAATATAACTTTTAGTTTAAAATCCTTGTTGAAGTATTAAGGAAACCAATATTTAAATGAATGTTTATATTTTTATCAATGGGATTACTTTTCATATAAATATTTTTGAACTACACATAGTAGAGTATTATATTATTCTGGATATGGATTGGATTTCAGTTTATCCTGCTAAAAAATATTTTAGTTCTAAGAAATTTATATTCAATGATTCCATACCTTTGATAACACATCAAAAATAAGGGAAATTTATTAATGAAGATAGTGGAAGTTACTTATCACTTGTTTTTAAGAAAATTGAAATTTTTTGAGTTAGGGATATTCCAGTTGTAAATACATATATTTATTTATTTCCTAATTATTTCCCTAGTATTATTCCTTATCTAAATGATTAATTTTTTTTGAATTAGTGCATAATAATTTAAAACCCCATTATACAATTTTTCAATTAAGAAATTTGGAAGTGAAAAAGAAGTTGCATTAGTTTCTTGATAAATGTTTCATTCATCCAAGAACTTCATCATGGGGATCCCCTATTTTATTTATTAAAATAAAATATCGCTCAATGATACTTTGTGTTGATTATATAGACCTAAATAAAATCATTTTTAAGAACAATTATTTTTTTCCTTATATAAATTATTTGTTTGATTATCTCTAGGGAGTTTAGTATTTTTCAAAGATTAATCTTAGTTCTGAGTACCATCAGTTGATGGGGAAGGAGAAAGATATTATGAAGTTTATTTTTTGAAGTAGATATGAGAAATATGATTTTGTTATTACTTCATTTTGGGTTATCTAATGCCCCAGATGTATTCATGGATATTAGCAAAAGAGTTTTCCATGACTATTTAGATATATTTTTGGTTGTGTTTGTTTACGATATTTTCTTATATTCTAAAATTCATGAGGAATATGAAATACACAAAATAATTTTTTTCAAACCTTGAAATAAAATATGTTATATGGAAAATTTAGTAAATATAAATTTTAGATATTCAAAATTTCATACCTTATGAATTTTGTCTCTAAAGATGGAATAACTAATTACCCTATTAGAACAAAAGTTATTTAAGAATGATCAAGAGATAATAATTTCCCATAGATATATATTTTTCATGGATTAGTAGGTTAAAGATGCTGTTTTTTCAATAAATGTATTGTTTATCTAGCTCACAGAATATGTTAACTTGAAAAAGAGTTATGTTAATCTATATAGAAGAGTGTGATTAATGTTTCTAGGGTATGAAAATAATATTAGTAAATACTACAATTTTTTCCTTATCCAATATAAATGGTTTATTTTCCATTTTCAGTGAAGTCTAATTGAATAGACATGGCTATGTACTGATGAAAAATGATTAATTGGATTATTATGGTTTATATTAATTGAAACTTCATTAGATAACTTATCCAACACATGATCAAAAACTAGATTCAATGTTTAATTATTTAAAAATATTGAGACAACATTTATATGTAGTAAAGTGTGAAATAAATATTGATCATAAAATTTTAAAGTATATATTCACTTAGAGTGAGTTGAATATGAGGATGAGAGTATATGTTTAATGAATAAAAGATTATAATTTCATGATTAGTTACCATCTAACAAAAGAAAACAATTTATCTAATGAGTAGAATCAAAAATATAAAGCATCATTAATTATGATGTATTTAGAACATGATCATTTGGTAAATAAATTAATGAATGATGGATTAGAAATTGTTCATGTGGAAAATTCCTCTATTTTGTGTTAGATTTTAGTGAAATCATAATTTTCATATAGAATTAAGCCACATCCTAAGTAAAAATATAATTTTAAAGTAAAGGTAGATCTATTAAATACCATTAAATTACATAAATTTAACATTTATAAGGAATGGGTTTCGACATTTGGAAAATGGTTGTATATTCCAGCTTTCTCCCATATGAAAAAGTAATTGTTGAGTGAAGATCACTGCGCTCATTTTTCTATTCATCTTGGTGGCACTGAGATGTAAAAATTCCATCTGAATTATTACATGTGGGATGGAAAAAATATATTATAGAGTTTACAATGAAATTTTGGACATGTCAATAGCTTATTGTCAAACAACAATCACCAAAAGGGATGTATCAGCATTTTCTAATGCTAGAGTAGAAGTGGGGAAATGTGTCCATGGATTTCATAGTAAGATTTCCAAATAAATATCTATGTAATACTATGTTTTGAGTAATTTTTCATTGATTTTCTGAATCTAAACATTTCCTTCTTATTCGAGATATATTTTATTTAAGTTTTTGTTATCGACTATATCTCAACGAGATAATTAAGTTATATGGATTTTCTCTCTCCATTATATCTAATTGTAATCCCATCCTTACTTTTAATTTTTGGATAATCATTTAGATGTTTTTGTGTACTGAATTAAATTTCAACACAGCTTCTCAATCTCAATCTCATTGATTGTCATAGAAAATGACTTGGACTTTGAATGACATGCTTCATTCTTCTTCAATGGACTACCATGGAATTTGGGATCAACATATTTCATTAGTTAAATGTTCTTATCATAACATTTTTTATTCCAGTATACATATGGAACCACTTGAGTTGTTTTCTATAAGTTTTCCAAAAAATTAAGAAAATAACTCCAACTTTAAAATATTTTTGAAAATAAGTCTTAAAGGAATCTTATGAATTAAGATCTTTTCCCAGAAACTATGGATAATGTGTTAAGTCCCTTAACGCCTTTACCAAAACCAAAAAATTAAAAACAAAATTAAATTAGTATAAATCAAAATTTAAAAAAAATGCATTCATTTTTTTATAAATATATTATTTGGAAATAATTATTAATAATTAATAATTTTGATTTAAAATTACTATAATTAAATAAATAAATATTTTTAAATATTTGTTGATTTTATTGTTTTAAATATATATATATTTATTTATTTATCTATATACATATACCATGATAAAATATTATTTAGAAAAAAATACTAATAATAATTCTAAAATGACTAATTTTAATAATTGTTTTATATTTTCATTATAATAAATATTGAATTTTAAAAATTAATATATATTAAAATTTATTTTAAATTGTAATAATTATTATTAACTAATTATTTATAAATTATTACCATGAATTATAAATAATTAAATATTACATATTTAAAATTATTATTAATAATTTTAACTTAATAAATTGTTGATAAATTATTTGTTAATTATAACTTAAATAATTTCTATTTATTAATAAGTATTTTTAGATAAATAATTTTTTTTATTTATTATTAAGAAATAGTTAAAATTCATTAATACTTATTATAAATACATAATAAATATTTTTACTAAAATTATTATTAATCAGTTTTATTTATTTAAAAATAATTTAAGTCTTATTATAACTAATTTTAATTAATTAATTACTAATTATTCTTAATTATTATGAATTAGTAACTATTACATATGAATAATTAAACAAAAAACCTGATTTCAATATAATTATAGTAATTATAAAACAAAATAATTATATTCATATGTATTCAATGTGTTTTTTATAAATAAATTTTTTGACTAAAAATATGTGGTAAAAATTAGAGTATATACATTAAAATTAATATAATTATTTATGATTTTAATATTCTATATAATTGATTTTTTTTTGAAATATATTTATGAAATATAATTAGTTAAATAATTTTTTATACTAATTTGAACATTATCAAGAAGCTAAATAACTCAATGTAATATCATATCTTTTAAGTCAATAGAAAAAATATATATCAATGAGTGAAATTATTTTTCATCAATGTATATGTTGAAGTCTCATCCTAAAGTTTGGAGTATGAATGGGATATCTGTATCAAGATAATTGACCATTGTGTTGGGGTGGAGTTTGATCACCTATAGAGGGGTCTTCCTCAGGTGTAAGAACCTCAACTGTTTAATGCTATATCATTGAATAAAGATAATCAACCTTTTTTGGGTGGAGGTTTATATGGACCTAGTCCTTATCTCACTACATAAGTGGAAGGAACTTCAATCTAATGAGGGAGTCGTATGGCATGTGAAGGCTCAGTCATATATGATAAATTCATGGGAAATGACTACTGGTATAGGTTTATATTAGCTATACCCTACAAAAACTATCGATATTCTTATTATAGAAATGGATCCCATGTCTGCTTGTACACATCCAGAGTCATTTGAGCCTAATTTACTATATGTGCTAGCTCTTTCTAGGAAATAGGGGAGGCCTCATGTGTATCCTGATGTGGTCTACATCATCGTCGTCACGGATCCTCGACATCAGCAGCTTATGGAGGAGGTTCTTTAGTAGGAACCTTCTTTCCCTGAGAAGGAGCATCCTCTCCCCTAAGTGGAATATAAAAGAATCTATCAGGAAGAAGATGGTGTGACGGTATCATGTCTCTTGATGCGGCATAGTATGTTTCCTAACTAAACACATCTATCTCCTCAGAATCATACATGTTGATAATACTCTCTACTCAAGTATGTTGTAAAGAGATTAAAACTGAATTAAAATAATTTAAAAAATAATAATTTAATGTTATTGGAATACTGAATATTAGATCCCTCTACCATGTGGTGTAAGATATAGTATAAAATTCAGTCTATACCATGGAGTGTACTCATGGAATTATGATAGATGAAATTTCATCACATGCATGACCTCAATATGAAATAATGATTGTTCATCCTAGATTTTGAGATAATGTGCATTTATCATCACTATTTGATGTCCTACATCCCCCATAAACATCAATTAATGAATTATTATTGGCTATCTAGGTGCCAATGGAATATTTTGAACCAATCCAAATGGAATCATGACTCTATTATCTTGAGTTCAATCAATAATATGAATGTTTCTACGAGGCACTTTAATATGGAATCATCAAGACTAGTAGTGAAATATATTGTAATATGGTTTAATATAGCCCAGTATGGTATCTGTGAAATCTGAAATGATAGGTGAAATTTCTTTAGAAAAATTATACTAATTTCCAAAAATTGGAATATTATGATATTCATTATTCAACAGAATAATGTATATACTTACATCTGTGGGAAGTAGAATCTAGCATGAGAGGGTTTTCACCCAATAATGTCTCGGTGTTAGGAAGAACCGGTGTGCCTATCTACAAATTTAAATACAACATAGAAAGTGATAAATAATATAAAATTATGTAAAATAACTTATATAAGGATCAAAAAAAATAAATTTGAGTGATCATACTAGCATTTATGTGAAGCATCATGAAACACATCCCTATCAAACTCATGACCAGCAACAATAGGGTATAGTTGAGGGATGTACACTCATGCCCACATATAAATGAGGATGAAACATCTAAAAATATCATTCCAATATGATCAAAATACAATGTATAATTATCTATACATGTTTACAAAGCTTGTGGATGCCCATATGTATGTCACAAACAGATAAATATCCTCCACTATCCCAAAATACATCATGAGTACATGCTTACTAGATTGATCGACTCACAATATCCCTCCAATGAGCCATAAGATATATTAATAGGCATGACACGTGACATTCTTCTCATTATCATCTGTAGTTAAATGTGTGAAGTTCATGTCAAGTTATCTCATAGATAGGAAAAACACCATTTTGTTTTATATATATTTTTAAAAATTTATATCCACCACTTATATAAAATGAATCTTGAAAAATTGATTCCATATTTTGAATCATAAGGTTCAAATTTGGTAAATATCTCTCTTGTATTTTTTTCCATATGAATAGTAGTTGTAGTTAATATTTGTCACTTTAGTAATGGTAAAATGGATAAAATAGGGTAAAAACATTAAGGTATGTCCTAGAAGACTCCCTAACACTATTATTATTTCAGATATATTTTTTTAACCATAACCACCTCAAGTTCAAAAAAGTGTTAATTTAATGCCACATTCCATTCATAATAGTCTAAATTTAATTTTACGTAAAGAATAAAAATAAAACATCACTCTTTTTTTAGTATATCTATTTTTTCATAGGTATAAATAAATTTTATGTTATGTTATAAATGGTTATTTGAAATATTGATGAATTTTTTTCATGTTAATTTATTTTAAATTTTTAGTGATGAAATAATTACCTTATGTTCTAATGCAATGCTGATATAGTGCTTGTTCATGTAATTGCAAAATCAAGTAAATTACATTTAAAAACATTCAATGTAATACAATTTAGATTAATTATTTTTTTCCATAAATTTTTTAGATAAATATAACATATTTTTTTTAGTTTTAAGTTTTTATTCAAATTTAATTATAATATTTATGTCATTAAAGTCAATCTATGTTAATACTCTTGAAAATGGATTTAATTGTGTATTCTATTAAATGATATTATAAAATTAATAAAAAATCTATATTTTAAGAATTTAAGGGGATATGGTTGAGAATATATATCATTTACCACTTCTAGGCCACTTTTCCTTTCATAGTAACTTTTTCCACTCCTATGGAGTAAAAAACCTTGATATCGGGGTAATCGTCAAAAGGGTTAATGGGTAACTAAAACTAATATATAAGGATGGTAAAATCACATAAACATATAAAAAAATTATTTTATGGATATATTTTGACACATATTCATCATATCTTTTATATAATTCAATTTGGTACCACTTTAACATGAAAATTAATTTATATTAACTTAATACTTTATGTAATTCCAAGGGTGCCCCTCCCCACACTTATAAAAGGCCACCTCTTACCCTCAATTACTCACACATTTTTGGATCTCTAGTTCAGAAAATACCTATTAAAATCTCTCATAAACATCCCTCCCCACATTATATAAGTATTGGCCTCACTAATAGACCACTCCTAGAAGGCTTAAGGTGTGAGATAAAGAGATTTTATGAGGAGATGTTAAAAGTCTTAACTAACCTGTTTCAAGTGTATTTATTATTTTTCCTATTTAAGACATATTTAACCATGATAAAATAATAAAATAATTATTTTACATAAAATATAATTTTATTATGATTATGGTACAACCCTTGTTCATCTCCATTTCCAGCCTATGGTAAATGAGAACAGTTTTCATGTGTACATGTGCATAACCTCCTCCACTAAGAGATGTGTTCAATTTTTCACTATTAAATCATAAGGATGGTTATTATGATGGTTTTAATTAATATATATGATATTAATGAAATATTATTCATTTTTAAAATATAATAAATGTTCTATTTTCTTACCATTCCATCCATTAAAAATGATAATGTCATTCAGTTGTATGTGTGGATTTCCACCACTATGAAGTTATATGATACATAATTAATGAATGAATTTCATGGATGGTTCTAAAATTTTGTTTAATATATAAAAATGAAAATCAGGTCAGTATTGATATTATAAGTATAATATAATAATTACCCCTTTGACCATGGTCAACCTACCAAAATTGTTTTGGGATTACAAACTAAATGTCCTCAAAACATCCAATGTAAACTAAACTTATTAAGTAACTAAATACAACATGGTAAAAATGTAATAAAATGGATGGGGGTAATTGAATATACCAAAAATTAATTTTATTAAAGTAAATAACTAATATAATTTTATTATTTATGAGTAAAAAATTTATGATGATGGACTTTATTTAAGGTAAGGGAAGTTTCAATGAAAAAATATTTTAAAATTTTTAATGTTTTTATTCAATATTTTCTAAATATTATTATTCATTAAAATGTTTGATGCATTTTATTTTTTACACATTAAATTCAATCAATTCTTATTTTCAATTACATATAAATTTTTTCTTAATATTGAAAAAAAATCTTTTATCCTTTTCTAAATGATGTACTTTTATCAAAGGAGTAAAATGAATCATTGTTTTTACTTTTACAACAAGAACACTCTTTCCTTCTTCCGTAACTTTTAATTTAATATAATACTTCATTAAAATTTTCTATAGTTACATTTAAATCGAATCATTTCCATAATATTTTAAGAATTTTTCATTTTATAATTTTTTCAAAATAAAGGGATATTCCACCCTATTTATATAATGAAATATAAAGTGATTTGATTATGGGATCAAAAGAGTTTTTCAATGGATTTATGATGAAAGGGTGTAAGTATAAAAAATATGTTCATGATATGGTATTTTCACATTATTTATGATTATAGGTGATCCTAAAATATCTTATATGATGGGTGATATCAACATATATCTCCAATGCGTTGGTTAATGTACACTACCTTAAAAGTAAATATGGAGGGAGATAATTGGGGAGGTTTCTCTGATGGATTTAATTAGGCCCTAGTTATTTTAGAAATTATTGAAAATGAGTTATGAGTATAATTCTATAATATTCCTACAAGGTTACTTATTTTCATTCTAGTGGTTTTAATGGTTTCTTTTGAGAATATTTTTTTCCCATGTGGATATGATTTGTTTTATAGGCACAATGAATGATGTAGAAAAGGTAAACATTTTATGGGTTTTTATGTTGTTTATAGGACTACTAGATCTCTTTATTCTATATCCCTTACTAATAATTTTGTTTCTATCCCAAATTTTTAAATGTTTTTCATGGTGTTTAGAGAAGAGTAGGAAAAAGAAAAAAGTCAAGATGAAATTCTTAATGATTTTTAATAAATGGAAAAAATTAAATTTAAAATTTATATATGATGTGAAAAATTGATACTAAGTGGAAGTATCCACTTTGTAATATATTGGATTTTTATATAAGTGTTATAACATAATTATCAAAAAATAAAAACCATAATTATCCTCTATTGTAAGAATGAGATTCTTTTCTAAATAAATTATTATTATTAAATGTTTTAAGGATGGGACCTTATATACTAGTATGAAAACTATAGGATTGATTAGAAATTATGGTGTTATTGGGGATTCTCATAGGAACTTCTTTGGATATGGGCTTTGAGAATTATGTAATGTTACTATGATAGTGATTTGAAGTCATTATGAATGTCTGGATTTGTTTCTTGGGATCTTGTTGTTCATACATATAAGAATCAATGGGATGTTGGGATTAAACATCAAGTATATAATGGACACCCAATAAAACATGGATCCCTAGGATTACATGTATGTTTATGATTCAGCCTTTTAGGCTTTAATAATTTATTATAGTAAGTATTATTATAATGAGATTCCTATTTTATCCCTAGGTTCTATCCATTCAAGCCTGATGATGATACGTGTTCTGGGATATTATGACCAGGATGCCTAGGATTTGTCCATTTGTCATGGTTTCATGGAAATAATCCTAATACATTGATTTCCTAGGATTCTTGTGAATAAACATTGATCCATTAAATATACTTAGAGTTTTGAGATATTTTGAGGATTCTAGGGATATGGTTTTTCATCAATTTAGTATGAGACTTTTGACTATTTGAGTTTGAGCATTAGGGATTCATAAGTTACACCCTAGGATTTGGTTTTTATATCTATCCAAAAGTAACCTTTTATTATTAATTAAAGATGGAAATTACCCTATACATAACAAAATTAAAGTGGTCTAATGTAATGGAGACCCAATGCATCTACCCTAAGAAAGTTACCACAAGTTTGTGGGAGAGACCCCAACCTAGAAAAAAAATGATCACCACTAGTAAACCTAGAATCCAATAAGTCATAAACCTTATTCCCCTCATTCCAAGTATAAATAAGAACAACCTATGGGTCCTGAAGACATTTTAATTTTTGAATGATATAGGCAATGGTCCAAGGGATTTGGATCTTTCCATGCATCAAACCATGCATAATAGTCAAGTCAGTTTCCACCAACTCTAACTTAATTGTGTGTGATTGACATAGATTGATACCTTTCATCATCATGGAACCCTCTTCCATGAGGGAATATCCAACTCTAAATCCATCACTGAAGGCTAGTATCACTACTCCTTGAGGGTCGTGAATGACTCTCTATTCATAAATCTAGACACACGTGATCTGTCCATGTTGAGTTTCAATCTATTGCATGGAGGATTCCACTTCACCCATCTTCCATGAATCTTACAAGTCTATAAGGTGCAAGTAAAATAATTACCTTCCATGAATAATCTCAGAAAAGGAACAACCTCCCATCCTTTGATGAGGGAGACCAGTTTATCCCCAATACACCTGGCGCTAACCACCATGGGTAGGCATGAACAGATCATTCCCCTGTGTCGGCTTTGATTTCCAGAACTCAAAATACTTCAATAGCCTGAAGCAAGTAGAACTACCCTCATATTATACTCAGAAGTATTATTTTTAGTTCTATAGAACTAGGACTGAAAAAAAGATGCAATCGTAGTTTCCAACCTCCCCTTCCGAAGGCCACACCCAGAGAACTCCAGACTACAGCCATCGAGTCATAGGAAAAGAAGAGATGGTCGGATGATTCCTCTTTGGAATTAATGCAGTATAATAATTTGGATTAAACAGAGATCCCTATTTTCCTCACCTTTTCATCCATTGGAATATCTTGGTTCCAAATACACCACATATGAATGTTATATTTCACTGAGAGGTCACTACACCAAAGAGTTTCATTCCATCTATCTGATATTCTATGAGCCAGAGTCACTGAGCGGTACCCCTTATCTAAGAACACACCCAAATATATCCCCATAAAGATAATTTTGATAGATTTCCCTTTCAATGTTATGCCATCGAAAAACATCAATTGATTGTGTGTGATAATGGCCTAAATAAAGGGCCTAAATCTATTATCCTGACAAAAGGAAATTTCCAAGGTTGGATAGCCTAGGAAACCAAGTGGTTAACCAACCTAGTTTTCATTCAAGAATTTAATTTTCCCATAGCCCAAAAGACACTTCGATTAAGTGAAAAACACTATTAAATACTTATAAATCATGATCTATAGTCGATAGGTAGTCCCTCCTCCACTGTCCATTTGTTTTTCATATCTATTTTTGATAAATATTTCCCTTGTGGATTTATTTTCAAGAAAGTTTCATGCATGTTTTTCTTGCATGACCTGTATTTCCCCTTTGATACTTTGAATATTAATACCACCATCTGAAATTTCCATAGATAGATTTTCCCATGAATTATAATGAAATATAACTTCATTATGTGAGTCCCATATGATTCTCATCAACACAATTTCAAAATTGTTCAGCACCTCCTTTCGAACATTGATCATTGATAGCACATGTATGCAGATTGAGGACATGACACAATTAACCTATGGGATGGAACCCCAAAATATAGATTCTGATTCTTAAAATTTTTAATGAGGGTTGTAATTTTTCAAACTAGTCCATCAAAGTGATGAATCCATAACCTTCCAGGAACAATAGTATATCATATATATTCCATAGGAAAGTATTTTTGATGCATTCCTAGTGCTTCTGTAATATTTTTTCCCCTTCTTTCTAAACACCATTTTAGGATAAACACACTAATTTTCTCCTTATTGATGTCCTGACCACTCCACATTTATTTTGTTTCCATGATATTTTTAAATTATCTAAAGGTCCACCTTTTACCATTCATGAAAAATAACATTTCATCATCATAAAAGATATGTCATATGTCATTGGTATTGTCTCTACTACACTATAGATGAAGGCTTTAACTAAGAACATTCCCTTCAAGATGTCTAATAAGGGTGTATTGAACCAAACTAAAAATTCTTGGAGAAATAAAATCTCTCTATCACAATCCATGGGTGGGTTTGAAAACCCACATTTATTCCCCATGAAGGATATAGCAATTCAAGGAGAGTTGATGATTCTGAACAATAGGTCCATAGCCCCGCAAGATAAAAACATTTTTTCCCAACACTTTAATGATAATGTTCTATTCCATTTTATCATAGGCTTTGGGAATTTCCACTTTTATCACCATATTGGTACCAGTAGATTTAATGTTGATATCCCCCCCCCCCCAACTCATGTACCATGGAATGGCCGATCAAGTATATATTCCTTTGATAAAGCCCAATTGATTTTTAAGACCCATTGAGGAAGATGGACCTCCAGTCTTCTGTTGATAATGTTTGTAAAGAAGTGGAATGGGAAGTTAAACATAATAATTTCCCTCTATTGATTGAGAAAATAGGGGTCATTCACTTTTCGAATGAGGATCAAAGTCATCACACAATCAATCCGAGTTAGATGTCCCCCTATAAAAAAATTGGATGGCCTCAACCAATGCCCCTTTAATCATCTATCAGAATCTAGTGTAGAAGGATCCTAGAAAACCATCCATCCTTAAAGTTCTTTTAGCATTAAGGACTGTAACTTCATCCCAAATCTCATCTTTATCCAATGTTTTTTCCAAATATATATTTACCTCATTAGACACCACCCTTTGTAAAAAGATGAACAGAATAGTTTGTTCAGACAAATATCCTTCCTACATAGATGGGTTAGGATCAACTAGGAAAATTTTTGAAATAATAAAATTTTATACCTCCCATGATCTCAATCTCTTGGTTAAAATACCCATCATCTATTCAAATATTGGGAACATTTGTGTGTCTCCTTTCATTGATAAAGGCCTGAAAAATGTTGTATTTCTATCACCCTCTCTATGCCAATTTTTCCTGGATCTCTTATGGACATTTATTTAATACTCCAAGAGTAAGACAACAAGATGATTTTTCTTTTCAACCAGGGTGATAATGATTTTCTAATCCCAATTATATTATAGAATTCTCTCAAGTTGCTCAATTTCATCTTTTAACTCCTCTAAATTATCCAAAATATTGGCTCTATTGATGTACCAGTTCTGCAGGTCTTCTCTGAGCCTCCTTAATTTTTTGTTTAAACCCATCCAATGTATATATTGCATGGGATTTTCTCAATATGAGAGCACCAATGAATGAAAACTACTATCTGATTTCCATATATTGGAATAGAAAAAATGCATGTTATTCACCAAACCTTTCTCCAACTTAATGAAAAGGGGAGAATGGTCTGATAAAGCTCACACCAGATGTTTCACCCTTACATTCAGAAAAAGAGGATATTTACTTATGGTTAATAAATAAATGTTCCAATATATACCAGGTGCAGTAGTGACCTATTTTGTTGTTTTACCACATAAATTTTCATCCCACAAAACCCAAATCTAGTAAACCATTATGGGAGGTGCAAGACGAAAATGCTTTACGATCACTGTTGGGAACCATTCTTCATATTTTCTTCTCCAATAGATCCATAATGATTTCTAAATACCCACCCCAACCCACAAACCATGATTAATTACCTTGATCAATGTCTTATATACTCTGCCACAAGGCTTCCCCCTCCCTAGCCTCGCACTTTGAATAGATGCATGAGAAAGGTCACCCCTGATGACCCTCACTAATCTATACATATAGATACTAATTAGAAGCTTCCAATAGATCCACTGAAACATTACATAGCTAGAAGATCCAAATATATTTAATAATTGGATCTCCATGTATAAAACCCCTCATTCCAATTCTTGTGAAAAAGCTAGAAATTTTCGACTAGTGTTTCTTATGTTTAGGAATTGAAACCATGGATGCCTTTGTATGTCAAAGCTCAGAAACAAGAAAATCAGATTTAGATAGTGCCACCAAGTCTCAGGAATTCCTATTAATGAGTGATATCATTGATTTTGAGGGTACCTAGACATGGCCCTAGATGAAACCTGGCCTTAAGTATTGCTTTAAAGAGAAATCTGATAATGTTTGGCATGAGCTCTGGTGCAAACGCCGTTAACTGAAGAGGACAGCATAGATTCCTCTAGAGAGAATTCTTCAAAAACCTTAATAGGGTGTTGAAAAAATTTGATAGTGGAAGATAGAAACTAATAAGGGGGTATGTGTTTGTATGGAGAGACTTCATCTTCAATTCTGAATAGACCAATCCTCCCATGTCATAACCAGAATAATTTAGGGTCTCCCACAGGCACTCTTGAGACTGTGACCCCAATTCTTATAAACCATTCTCCTTCATGTCCTGATGAATAATCCCAGTACATTGAACATATGAAGTCCATTTCTATGTATTAGTAGATCCTAGATCATCCAACTAATAAACAAGTGTTTTGTTCAATGGGTCACACCCATCAAACACTCTCAACAAACTCTCTAAGAAGATATTAGATGAGTTTGTTTGAGCATGAGAGGATACACTGTTACCCAAAGATATTAGTAGGAAATCATAAACATATTCTTGAGGATGAGGAAAATCAAAACCCACACTAGGTTGAAAAGAAGGAATCAGATCCACACACGGAGTATCGCCTATGCCAGAGGAGGCTGTAAAACTGTCAGGCACAACCCCCTCATCTTAAATAGCCGAATAAAGCTTCATGGAAGATTTCGTGGTGTCTCCCATGGTAGGTTTGGTATAATCAAAAATATAAGGAGAATGCAACTTCAAATCCCTATCATTTTAGGTATGTTCAATCAAGGTCATGGGTTGGAGGATCAACACTAATTATTGGTACCATGGTAAGAATTGGTCCCCCTAAGTAGATATGGTTATCATAGTCATCATGAAATTCTCAAAGCCACCCCAACTCTAGATGAAGAAATTAGTATGGAGTTTATTCATTTCACTAAATTTATTTAATTATTTATCTCAATTGATAATGTTTCATGTTCATACCAAGAATATTTTGTTTATGTATCAGGCCATGTTGGTGTTTAATTATAAATTTTTCTATTCACACCCTGGTCAGATAGCCATGACACTTAGGTACCTAAGAAGACTCCTCACTTTTTGTAAGAACTGGTTGGTCAGTTACTCGATATGATGGTATTGATCATGCTAAGAATCTCAAGAAGGATTAGAGAATATGATTTAGGAGAGGCTCAAGGATGTTTTTAAGATTTTGATACTTTTATTTAATTAATATATACTATCTCTACCTAAATATGTAACCGGCCTAGTGTGATATTATTCTTATGTATGGAATGGTTGTTCATGACTTTACTTCATTTAATTTCTTATTCTATATTTTTTAAATTTCTCTTTTTCCTATTTCAAATTATTTTGTGGTGTATGATATTTAGTTATATATCCATTACTATAAACCCTAAAACATGGATATAGTCTCCCCAAAAAACAAACTTATGCCCCCACTACTAGTTGATAGCCTCTATTGTATAGAGAGGCACACCTGAGGCCTTTTGGAAAAATGAGTCAGGTCACTATTCGGGTGTCCTATGAATCGGGGAATTTAATTTTTAAACAATGTTGTTGTATCCCTATTTCAAGTTATTTTTAGATGAATCTAATTACCTAAATACATTAGGCCTCTCAAACCTTTTGATTTTTATTATGTGTATCATTATATAAATAATCATTTAATAATTCATACAAAAGATATGGGTTGTCATATACTCTAGGTTAGTGGTAAATTGACTTGGTTGCAATTTTTTATTTTTATTTTCTTGTTTCATTGAACATTTTATATGTGTGTTTCTATTTTTCATCTTTCTTGATTTGTTTATTTCTTAAAATCCCCTTTTATGAGATTAAAAAAATGATGGAATATTGGTGTAATTAATGTCATGACCATAGGACCCAACCTGATTTGAAACATGTTGAATAACACCGGTTGTTTATTACATTATTTTTGTTTCTTCATTTTTGTTTTCTCTGATCTCTACTTTCCAAAAGTGTGTCATTTTTTAAAATATCATTTTCATTTCTTATACCACTATTTTTTATGTAAACCTAATATAAACTAATCATATATCCAATGGAACATGAATATTCTTGGGGTCCAACCACTCAACATTGACCAAAAAGATTTGTTTCTACACACACACACACACAGATACATATATATATATATATATTAATAAATATATAGGTATTTATATAACAATAAAAAACATGCTTCTATAGTTGGTTTTCTATTACTGGTGGTGGTTTAAACCATGGATATTTTATTTAGCACCAGTTTTTCAAACATCCATGTGTTGTATGGTAGGTAATGATTTAGAGGTAGTTTTATAGTTTAGTGATAATTTTTATATGTGTATTTCTTTTCTACTTGGTGGGATTTTTTTATTTCATTGGAGGTAGTTAAAAAATAGAAAATAAATTAGGGGAAATAAAAATAACCATCACTAATATAGTTAGCATTGGTTTATTTTTCAAGAGGGAGAAATAATAAGAATTAATTGGACCACTGCTAAAAAAATTGGTAGTGGTTACCATAAATATTTGCAAAACATTTCTAATTTTTTAAAAATAATATTTTTAAAAAAATATATAAATACAAAAAAATAATTTATATAATAAACACAACCATAAATACACAATAAACTCATTCATGCATCCCTAATTGTTTATCCATAACCATTAGTCAACCATAATCTCAGTAATAATATATATATATATATTTAACTTTTTCAACATCCATCATCAACCCATACCCAATACACTCATCTCGCCACCTCCACTCCATCCAAAAACCACTATAGCTAATTTCATCATACATGTAACATGCCATATCATGTCATCAGATGGAACAAAAATAAGATATAAATTAAAACTAAACATAATAAATAAGAACTATAATATAATTATAGATAATATTTTACCATACCACAAAAACTATAAGCCTTATAGACTTCCATATGAAGAGTTTCATGGATAAGAACATCCAACCTCCTACCTACTACCGACATTTTTCACCTATAATACTTAATAGAACATATAAGAAAGGAAATATAAAAATATAATAAGAACAAAATATATTCATAATTTTTCATATAAAATCTATTATTTTATTATAAAAACATATAAAATGTTAACATAAAACAAATAATATATCAAAAAAGACATTTATAAGACATAAAATTACCTATATATGATAATATTAAGCACCAAGAACTCAAAAGTGATAAGAACCTTAAAATATAAAAAAATTAAACTGATGTGTGGTGGTCTTGAAATTAGTAAATAAAAAAATTAATAACATAAATATGGAAACATTTCCTATATTTAAAAAATAATTCAATGTTTGATGTCCCATTATTTCACTTAAATTTGAGTTTGTTCCATATGGTGTGGGTTATTACACACATGTGTTAGTGTTTTAAGAAAAAAATAAGTTTTTGGGATTCCCAGGAAAACTGAAACTCATATTGATGTGTTGTTGATTCCTACCTTTAAGAAATAAATCTATAGTTAATTTACTTTGATTTCATATCCCTTATATGTCATTTGTTTGATTTTTACCCCCTCTCACATGCTTTTAAAGACTTTGATATCTTTTAAATCATATTTTTATATCATTTTGAGCAAACCACACATCAGATAGAAACATTACCTACTTATACACATAAAAAATAATTCAACCGTAGGTCTCTCATGATTTCACATTAATCCAAGGTTTTTTCTATGGTTTTTACCATTATATTCCTGTTTTAGTGTTTTAAAACACTAAAAATGTGTTTTTGAGAATCCTGGAAAAACTAAAAGTTAGATTTAAGTGGATTCCATTCCAAAATTTCCAGAATCGATCTTTGATCATTTTATTATAATTCTCTGACCCTATGATGTCATTTTTATGGTTTTGAATCTCTAAATAATGTTTTTAAAGACATTAATATCTTTTAAAACTGCTTATTGAGTCACTGATAGCACACTATAAATCAGATGGACAAGTTTTATACTTGTACATATCACAAAAAAATTAACATTGGTTTTCCCATGATTTCATGTCAATATGATATCGTTTCCTATAGTTTTTACTATTGTAAAAATGTTTTAGTGTTTTAAAATAGTAAAAATACGTTTATGGTTATCCTGAGAAAACCGTAGATCAAATTTTTGTGGTGTAATTTACTACATTTATAAAATAAATATATATTCAGTATTTTATGATTTTTTTCCATCAAATTTATTTTGTTTGGATTTGACCCCCAGATGCACATTTTTAAAGACTTTAATATCTTTTAAAACTACTTATTTAGTTATTTCCAGCACACCACAATTTAGATTCACTTTTTTCTACTCATGAATTTTCTAAATAGTTTAAACATAGTTTTACAATGAATTAATGAAAATATGATGTTATTTTATATGGTTTAACCATTATACAAATTTTGTGGTGTTTTAAAACACTAAAAATGCACTAATATACATCTCGAGAAAACTGTAACTCAGATTGATATGGAATCATTTCCTACATTTCAAAAATAAATATATAGTTGTTTTCTTATGATTTAATAGCCATATAAAAACATTTTTTTGGTTTTTACCCCAAGATGAATGTTTTTAAATACATTGACATCTTTTAAAACAATTTATTGAGTCATTCTAAGAACACCTCATTTCATATGGATGGATTTTCAACTAATAAAAGTCAAAAATTATTAAATGGTAGTTTTACAATGATTTAAATTAAATATGAGGTAATTTTCTATGGTTTTGGTAGTTACATGCAGGATTTAATATGTTAAATCACTAAAAACATGTTTTACCCCCATATGCACATTTTTAAAGACTTTGATATCTCTTAAAACTACTTATTGAGTCATTCCTAGCACACCATATGTAGAATGGATGTTTTTTCTAATCATAAACATCATAAATAATTCAAACATAGTTTTCCTATGATTAAAAATCAGTATGTGTTAATTTTATATGTACTTGACTATTACATGCATTTCTTTCTATTTTAAAACACTAAAATATTTTTACATGCATCTAAAGAAACCCGCAACTCATATTGAAGTGGTTCCAGTTTCTATATTTTAAAAATAAATATATGATTTTATTTATTTAATTTATTGGCCTTAAAATATCATTTTATTTATTTTGACCTTGTCACATATATTTTTAAAGACATTGATATCTTTTGAAACTCTTTATTGAGTCATTTTAATCACACCGCACATCGGATGGACATGTTATCTACTCATACACATAAAAATAATTAATCCAAATTTTTACATGATTCAACCTCAATATGAGATGTTTTTTATGGTTATTACCATTACACATATGTTTTAGTGTTTTATAACACTAGAAAATGGTTACAAGCATCCTAATAAAATTGTAACTCATATTGACATGTTGCAAGTTTATAAATTTCTCAAATCAATATATGGTAATTTTTCTATGATTACAAGGACCTTAAAAATTTTTCCCTTGGGTTAAACCCCAGAATCATGTTTTTATAGACTTTTATAACTTTTAAAATATCTTTTTCAGTCATTATGATCACAACACACGTCAAATATACAGGTTGTATCCTCGGACACATCCCAAATCATTCAGAAAAACTTTTTCCATAATTTCTTGTCAATATAAACCCATGTAATTAAAATAGCACACTTATATCACTTTACCCAACTCCTCCTCATATAATAAAATCCAATATTATACAATATTATCATATCAATAATGAAAATAGTCATTTGGACATTCCATGTATTGAGATTAGAATTTACCTTGGAAGGATGATCTATAAATTTAGAAATTTCCTCAAGGACTACACTTAACTTCCTTTGAAATATATGAACTAAGTAATGTACCATTTATTCCCACCAATAATACTATGTTTTTCTAAAACATTCAAGTTATTGCACATTTTATTTTATCCCTAATACTTATATCTCTACTTCAAGATAAACAATACTATTAGAACCTCCACTTGTTGTAGCAGTAAATGATGACAATTCCCTACTAAAGACATATAATAGAGTAGGACCAAAACCCATCCCCCATATATGCCCCGTATTATCTTTTCCTAAATTGAATATAATTGCATCTTTTTGGGAAACTGGTGATGATTGTAAAGAATTCACATCTCAAGCTTACTGAATTTTAAACTATTAATACGGAAATATTGACAATGATTTTTCAAATTATCAAATTTTTATAATATTATCTAATTAATAATTTTTCATTAATTTTAAATTTTATTTAATTAATATATAAAAATAATAATTAAAAATAAATTACAACAAAAAACAGGTCTTAAAAAAATTAATTAGGGCCCTCAACATAGATAAAACAAAACCAGTAGGGATACTTGGTGTTGTTTGATCCTTCTAGGCATCCCCAAATAATTGGTTTTATGGATTGTTTTTTATTTTAATATATTTTCCATTATTATTTTTTTATTCTAATATAATAACATTAAATATTAATAAAATATACTTTCTCCAATTACTCTAGTATGTTCATTCACCAAACTACCATGAAGTTTCTGATGAACTTTAAGACACATCATTATTTGACTAACTCGGTGACCTAATTCATAAGACTTTTTGAAAAATATATATATACATGTTACCAAGAAAACTATAATTATAAAAATAATAATATAAATAATAATTTATAAATTAAAATCAATGTTATTATTTTTCTAAAAAACCTATATAACCCAGTTATATGAGGAATGACTTGTTTTTCATAGTTCATTATATTTTTTTAGATAATTTCTAAAAAAATAGAAACATCAATATAAATTATAATTTTATTGTCTTTATTTTATTAAGATACAGTAAAAAATTCAATTACATCATGACATTAATCACTATTAATATATAAAAATAGAATACACTACTCCAGAGACACACCTTTAGGAACATTCTCATACATATGTCAAGTGCTTAGAGATGTTTTATTAAACTAATTCTGTAATATCCATTTAAAGTAACTTCCTTTCTTGCCCAAATTTTTGATAGAATATGGGAATGAAATTGAGAAATGGATATCAAAATGAAAAAAAATAACTAGAAATAAAAAAACATAACACTTTATATGTATATTTATAATTTTACTAATGCCTTTTAAATTCATTGTCAATGAATATTATAATAATATCACCTTTAATTAGATGAAAAACACCCCATTTTTTCAATATATGGTTTTATTCCTCCACCCATTATAATTAATGTAATGTATCGCCATATTTTATGAAATATTCCCAAGAATATGTCCATAGATTTTGGTAGCATATCAATTAGGCACCCCAAAGCCTTCAAAAAAATTGATAATTTTTTTGTCCTTTAGGTCCAATACAATAGGTGTGTTTGTATTTATATCTCATATGTTTTTATCTTTATCCCTTTTTCAAATACATTAAATAATTAATAATATATTTTTTATACAATGATATACATACCAGTGATGGTAACTCACTTATATTCCTAGGATGGAGGGGTGAGTAACTACTCCATTATAGGAGGTGTATCTGATGATGGTCTTCCAATAGCATCTGGGGACTTTCTAGCTCTCTAAATGTCTCTGGTACAGTGGAATCACTCAGATATATTGAAGTTAATGGTGATGGTGGTGGGATCCAAGATGTTGATCATCTAGGATCTAGAAATTTTTAATTATCATAATTCTTGTAATTCAAATGGATTATAATATATTTGATGTATTAAAAAATTAAAATTAAATGATTTTTAAGTAAAAAGGTAAAAATGGAAAAATATATCTATATATTAAACAATTGTAAATGAGAAATTGTTATATTTCTTCATTACCAATGTATACAATAAATTATCTTTATATTTATTATCTTCATTGTTATCCACCACCATTGTGAAGTGTAATTCGTTTTCACCCACTAGTTTATGTTTTATTATATCCATATTTTTAGGAAAATAATTTTGAATATTTTTTGCTGATGAGGTTCACTATCAAAAAGTAACAATTTACCTTCATCACCCATATCATACAAGACCCTCTATTTTAAGTGTACAACAACACTCTATCCATTATGTATTTCATTATCCATATAATGAACCATATTCACTTATAAATCCAAGATAAATGAATCATGCTCTATATTCTCATCGATATGGATCATGTGATATATGTTTATATAAGTAAAATGTAATTAATCTCTCGTTATACCCTTAATAATGTTGACCCAATTTCATTTGAATAAGTAAACTAAAAATTGTCCATGATATTTTAATTGGATTATATCAATTATATTTTCATAGTATCCCACCTCTACATGTGTAAATAGAGCACTATTTTGAGTTTTCAAGCCTTATTTGAAATAAATTACATAAAACATGAATCCATGAATATTGTAGGAATAAATTATCTTGGCCTACCTTATAGTTAATCAACAAAAAAACATCAAATCCTTTGATATTTCATCTGGATTCTAAAAATTCATTATCCAGAAAAGAAGATACAAGGTATTAATTTTAACATAGGAAAAATAACAATACATTAATAATATGAATATTGTATATACTTACATGAAATCTAAACCATTTTCAATCTCCCTATTAATAGTGATTGTTAATTCTAGATCATTTTTAGTTTTCCCATTAGTCATCTCTTATTTTTTCAAAATAAATTCCTTAATAAATAGATCATTAATAAGAATATTTATGAGAATATATATATTTCCTTTTAGTAACTCTAATTCAGTTAGAGTAAAATTTGAACCCTTCCCTACTGTCCATCCCATAGTTAGAAATATCGATGAAATATTTCCAGAAAGTGAATTATTAGAGATTTCATCAACATGTAAAAAAAATTGAATCTAGTCTTAACCCCATACAAATACCTAAAATAAAATACCGAGCATTATTTATCTTTGTAACCTTCAATGATAGAGCCTTATGGGTGAGATTTATTCTTCACATATGATTTCAAATTATCTAAGTACCTGATGAGAAAAACAAGAAACATATTTAAAAAAGTACAAACTGATTTGATAAAATTTAATTCATCAATAAAAATAAAAATAAATAAATTAATGTACATCTCAGTTGGATACATCCATAAATTGTGTTCTAGTCCACCAATTTTATATTTATAAACTAAATAAACATTTAAATGAGTTTTGAAAATGAAAAATCATGGGGGAAATAAAATCTCAAATGAAAAATTTCCAAAAAAAATCTTCCATGAAGTTTATCATGCTCATTTGGATATAGAGTTTTTCAATAAATTGCTCTAAATATGTTTCAAAAATCAACTATAACTAAAGTTAATTTTTCTGGTAATGTATTATGAAATTCCAAGGTCAAAAACTTCACCATAAAAATATGTGAGTCATGCATTTTCAATCAACATAACTTTATATGTTTTAAGTCAACACACCATGAAATATTACTTTAATATTAATTTAGATAAATTACATTCTTTAATGTTTGAAGTAATATGTCTTTCTCATGCATTTTCATCATAAAAATAGTTTATGAAAACTTTCCATTATCATTTTCTCAAAACCCATTCTTTATATTAAATGATTTGAAATCCTTATGATCATTAAGGTGATATTTTGATTTACCCTTCTCATTAAGTAATTTAATAATTAAATTTTCACATTAGTTCTTCTCAAAATACATGATTTCAAGATTATATTGAATCAAATTAAACTCCCAATAAATAATTTTGAAAAATATAATCATTTTATTCAACTTTTCTACTCTAGCTTCTTTAGATATTATACCTCATACACTTCTCCACCCCCACCCCCCCCCCCCTCTTTAAATTGATTTTATTTTATAAATTCTATAGTGACATTAATTAGTTTTCCAAATATTTATGAACCATATAACACCTTCTGCAACTTTATCAATTCAGTATCTTTATTGAATTGTGTCTTGATAAACTTGAATTTATGAGATGCATCAATAAATCAATGATGGCACAAGAAACACTATTTTCTACTATGAGGTAGTCATTGAGGTTAGAAATAAAAATTATAAACTAGATAAGTAAAATCGGTATAAGTGTTCCCACCAGATAAGTTTCCTAGTATATGAAATTCACTACTTTTCCACATTAAAGATGTATGAATTTTGAATTATTTTCCCATTGAAGAATCATATCTTTTCAATCCATCATCCCCTGATTCTTGTAATTCTTTTATTAGAGGTTGAAGGTATACATAAATGAAATTTCCAATCATTTACATTCTATGAATAATAATTGAAATAATGAAATAATTATTCTTCATACACATCCATAGAGGTAGATTGTAGGGAATTAAAATAACTGGCTATATGCTATAATTAGTACTTAAAGTAAAAAAAGGGGGATCAAACCATAAAAATCCAATCATTGAAATGCATTCCTAGTATTCAAAGAAAAATATTATTATAGTGAATCAACCACCTTCTATGATGTATAATATTTTGGATGTCTCATCAAGCCATCTTTGTTACTATCTTGAGAATACCACTTCATGTAATTTGTAGTCTTTGGAAACATGAATAATCTTTTCAAGTGCAGTTTCAAAGGAATGTAATACAATTATTTTGTGAGAGTTTTATTCTTATTTTACATTATAGTATTTAATTCATTTTTACTCTCACTATTACTCATTCACTTTCATATACATGTTTGAAATATTATAAATTAATCATTATTAGAGACTTCTCTACAATAAATCATGCAATTATTAGGGCAGGAATGTATCTTTTTATAATCAAGTCCATGTTTTTTATTTATTTTATCCATCTCATAGAATGATATAGGGGTATTGGCTTCCATAAATACATCATGAAGCAACTCTAAAATTTTGGTCATTATTTTACCCATAATACCAAAAATACACTTGATATAATACAACTTAAGTAGAAAACGCTTCTTAAAATACTCGGCACACTATCTATATAGTTCTTGTCTTCCATCTTCAACAAATTCATAAAACTCATTTTTTGGTCATTGAAGTTATAAGAAATATTAACATACTCAGGATCAACTGAAGGTTCTATTTATCTATTAAAATCTTGATCATTGTATCCTATAAATATAAATATTCCATTTTTTAATTTTTGAAATGAATTATTCTCTAGATAGTCACTTTGTGTTTCATTGACAATATAGTCATTGTTTTAACCTTCCATAACATTTGAATCACTTTGAAAAATCCAACATAAATATATTTCAGGGAACTATTTCAATATCAAGTGCGCATATACATCGTTTCTATTCAACCATCACATGAATTTTTAATCAAGAAAAAGAAATTTTATTCTACCATCCAACGATCAGTTTTCAATTTCATAATCTAAAAATTCCTCCAAAACCTTGGAATATCAAAGTTTGTTTAGAGGTGAATTAATCAAACTTTTATCCTTATATATTGGATTACTAATATTTTCCCTATACATTCAAAAATGTAGATATCAATGTATGTTCAAATAAGTATAGTCAATTTTTAACATCACCCAACATCATCATTGACCAGTGGAGGGTATTGATTCGACATAAAACAAACTTAACATGAAACTGATCCAATACAATAAGAAAAACATATACAACATAAATGAATAAATGTTACTCCTCATAAAAACTAAGTTTGATTTCATGGAAGAGGGTAACTAAGGTGGGGCAATGGAAATAAAGAACATTGAGATTAGGGATATGAGACAACAATGTCATAATCATGCATGGAAAATAGTGTCACGACCTATCCCTCGGGGCCCGTGTCATGACTACCCCAATCCCTCCTTCTATAGGTTAGGGGTTGGTGAAAAAAACTTGAAAGGTGTATCCCTAAAACAGAAAGGTATTTAATTTATGCATGTACAAACACACGGTCGAAGAACCCAACAAGATGCAACTACGAAGTAATACTATAGTAGTAAAAGTGTGTACTGAAAGTAAATGGGCTGGAATACAAGCCCACCTAAAAGATAAAAATACAGCAGAAAAATAAAAAACAACTCCTAAGATCATTCTCCAAGGATCCTACCTGAAGGGTAGGTACAAATCATCTCTACAGCTCTCCACGTCAACCAGTTACCTCCATGTACTACCTAGTTCTAGATCTTCTAGTATCAGCAAAGTTTCTCATCATTTTCACAAGGAACAATAAGGTGCGGGCGAATCCCATGCAAGGGTGAGTATAACAATACCCAGTAGGGACCCCGAGACCCCCAAAGGTCTCTTAAAATTCCACAAAGTAAAACCAAACAGCATGATCTCAATCACAAATCACAAATATAAATAATCAACTCAAACCAGGTATAAATTAAGTAAAAATGTACATATGATTATTTGTAAAACTAGATCATCTTATTCTATCAAGGGTTCTGCTACTGATCCACACAGTATCACTCGGTGCTGATCCACAGAGGATCTCTAGGTGCTGATCCACACAGGATCACTAGGTGCTAATCCACACAGGATCTCTAGGTGCAGATCCACATAGGATCTCTAGGTGATGATCCACACAGGATTGCTAGGTGATGATCCACATAGGATCACGAGGTGTTGATCCACATAGGATATATAGGTGTTGATCCACATAGGGTTTCCATTAATTCTTCATGTCTCAGCCAACCATTGGATTCTTGTACATATTACGCTTGATTCTGGGAGGATCCACTCCTCAATCCATCATCCATAATTCACCTGGAACAATTTCCCATGAATAAGTAAACCAATGATCTGTCATGTCACAAGGGTTCCAATGCAATATATGGTGCATCGATCGGACACCCGGTCTGAGAGTTATAGGCATTTGAGTGACGAGGGCCCGATTGGATTCAGGTACTATCCAAACTAGACATACTCCAACATTCTCCAAAACTCAGTTGAAGTATCTCAAAAGTATCGTTTTATCCCAAGGATTCCATTGGCGTAAACGGTTCATCAAATGGACATCTGGTTTGTGAGATATGATCTTTTTAGCGTATCTGGGCCGAAATGGGTCGGGGTCTAGTCTGAACTGGGTGGATTAACCCAACCTGGACTGAATTGACCCGGTCTGGGGCTGACCCGAACCAGTCCGGGGCTGACCCGACTCGGTCCGGGTCATACTCAGTCCAGCCTGAACTGGCTAGGCTACGGCGGGCTCGGCCTTCTGGGCCACGGAACTGGCTCATCCCGCCAGGCCGCGAGTCCGGCCCAACCCACTGGCTGGGCACGGCTTGCTAGCCAGGCGGCCTACCTAAGTGTCATAGGGTCGGTCCTCCTCTCAAATGGCATAATTCGTTTGGGTTAGAGAAACGGAAGTGCCATGTGGTGTCACCCATACCAGTGGGACCCATAGGCGCGGGTCCCCCTCCTCTGTCGAGGCAAGATTTTGTGGCCCACCTTCTACGGCATGCGACAGAGTGCCGCCTCCATTGGCAATGCCACCGGCCGATGTCAGCCACCCCCTTCGGTCTGTCGTGACATCGTGCGATGCCTCCCTTCCACCGCGGCCAACAGTTTTCGGTTGCCGCTCTCATCCACCGACGCTCTGGAGCTCCGTTACCACAGCCAACGGTTTTCGGTCGCCGTTCTTGTCCGTCGATGCTCTGGAGCTCCGTTATCACTTTAGTCTACACCTACAGGCCTCCCAGGATGTCATCGTCACTTTGCGACTCCTGGTTTCAAGGTTTCATCAAGTTAAGAAATCCGCCCCTGAAGAAAGCAATGATAAATCAAGCAACGAATGGTTCGAGACTTGTTCGTTTGGCTTGTACCCTCCGCGTTCACATAATAACAAAGGTGATATTAATTCATCTTTAAACACTTATAATTAATCAAGAAAAACCCCCTATAATTAATCAATAAAAAACTCCCTACCTTGAGAATTATTGGAGGTGTCTCGGTTGTGGTGGGAGGAGAGTCCTCGTTGGATGAAGTTGTTGGCGTTCGTCGATCCCATATCATTGTCGCCCAAGCTTCCATCCTCCATCGGTGGAATATTTCGTGGTACTTTTCCATAGGTTCCTCATTAGATGAAGTAGTGTCAAAAACCCCAACACGAGATCCATTTAAATATATAGGAAGGGTGAGTGACACATCGAAAGAATTAATGAGGTTCATTAATGAGTTTTTAATTAATGAACCTCTTAATTCCCAATGGTGTGGTTACGCAACTGAAGAGTCAATCCATTAAATTTCTTAATAACCCATCGATCCCACCACCACTTCTCAATATGAGGTAGGATAATGAAATAACAATTTTTATGTTATTTTATTATTTATTTAAAAGTCGTAAAACTAAATTTTTCACTCGACCTACTGCGGTCGAAGTTAATCCTCCCTTAATTGAATCCTGGTACTCGGGAATCAATGGTTCCCTTATATTTTTAATCTGAGAATCGGTTCAAAAGATAGAAAACTTCGTCTGTGCATTTACTGGACGTACCTTAAAAAAAGTTCAAAATTTTGTTTTGGGCACACCGGGCCTCAGAATCATGTTCCATCAATTTTCACAGACTTTTAATATTCCTAAATAATTTAAAAAAAATTATATAAAATTTCTGAGTCTTTTCATTCTCCCCACCTTAGTTATCTTCATCTCCGAAAGCTACAACAAAACTAGGAGAACAAATGGGGGTACTTCACACGTATCTAATCCTCCCTCTACTAGGTGCTCTCCTGGAGGTTCCAGTGTTACCAACGAACTCGCACCAGAGTAATCGACCACCCACAAAGGACCCACTCCTATCGATCCTCTATCTCCAATGGGAACTCCACAAAAGTTGACCCATTGTGGATGTCCATCTCACCCCAGTCGATAACGTGTGATGGATTATCCATGTACCTCCTCAACTCCAACACTTAAAAAACATTATGCACCTAGTGCATCTGTGGGGGAAGATATAGATGGTATTCCACCTCGCCTACTCTTTTGAGTATCTGGAATGGTCCGATGAACCTCAGAGATAGCTTGTCACCCCAGCCAAACCTCCACAATCCTCATCAGGGTGAGACCTGTAGGAAGACATGGTCTCCTTCCTCAAACTCCAAGGGTCTTCGTATCCTGTCAGCATAAGAATTTTTCTTGCTCTTTGTAGTATTCATCCAATCCTAGATGATCTTCACCTTCTTTGTGGTAGCATGTACCAACATTGGACCCATAAGTGATGACTCCCCTTTGTCTATCCACCATAGAGGTGATCTACATGGTTGCCTATAGAGGGCCTCAAAAAGAGTCATGTTGTTGGTATAGTGATGATTGTTGTTGTATGTGAACTCCACCAGTGTTATGTGGTCTTCCTAACTGCATCCAAAATCAAGGACACAAGCACGAAGCATTTCCTCAAGTGTTAGTATAGTCTACTCCATCTGACCAACTGTCTAAGGATGAAAGGCAGTGCTCAAGCATAGCTGAGTCCCAAACACTTCCTGCAATCCCTTCCACAAGCTGGATGTAAAACAATCATCACGAAGTGAGATGATCACTAATGTCACCATGTGAAGCTATACAATCTCATGTACATAGAGGCATCTCAAGATCTCTACATATCCCTACTCTCTTATGGGTAGAAAGTGAGTTGACTTGGTGAGTCGGTCAATGATCACCCCGATGGAATTGTGGCCACTAGACGTACATGGTATCCCAATCACAAATTCCATCGAGATACCATCCCACTTCCACTCTTGAACCTCAAGTGGCTGAGCTAAGCCTACTAGTACCTGATGTTCAGCCTTCACTTGCTGAAAAGTGAGGCATCATGATACGAACTCAGCCACTACTTTCTTCGTCCCTGGACACCAGTACTGACGTTGGAGGTCCAAGTACATCTTCACCACTCTATGACGTAGCACCAAAGGGGATGTGTGGAACTCCCTCAACACCTCCTCTCATAGATTCATTGGTACTATGGTGTATCCTCTGAAGATAACGACATGCTCCCCACCTTTAGAAAATCCATTTGGAGCCTGTCCTAAGGATATCTGAGCACGTCGGGCCTCTAAGTCTACCTCCCCAAGTTATGCCTCCCCAACTCATTAAAGGAGTGGGGGAGTAACTTTCATAGACTGGAGGTAAGCTGCTTTATCACTATCCATGAAGGATAACTACAATGTGGCTAGCAGCTCTATCACCTCACTCAGCAACTATAAACCAGACCTCAAGCTAAGTGTGTCTGAAACTACATTCCCCTTTACAGGATAGTAGAATATCTCAAATTCATAATCCTAGATGAACTCTATCCATATTTTTTGTCTCAGGTTAAGGTCCTTCTGTGAGAAGATATACCTAAGACTCTTGTGATCATAGTAGACTATAAAACATTCACCCATCAAGTAGTGGTGCCACATCATCAGCACAAAGACCACTGCTGCCAACTCCAGGTCATGGGTAGCATAGTTCTTCTCATGTTGTCTCAACTACCATGATCTATATGCGATCACTGCTCACTCCTACATTATAACACAACCAAGACCGGTCCTTGATGTTTCATAGTAGACTACATACCCACCACCCTCTCATGGTAGCCTCAAGATGGGGGAACTCGTTAGTCTCTACCTCAACTCTTGAAAACTCTTATGGCATCTCTCCATCCACAGGAAGGTATGTCCTTTATTTTTCAAATATGAAAAGGGTGTCACAACTCTAGAAAATTCAGGTATGAATCTTAGGTATTACCCAGCCAATCCCAGGAAACTCCGAACCTCGGTCACACTTCTAGTTGTCTCCCAAGCAAGCACTGCCTCTATCTTCGCTGGATCCACTACAACTCTAGCCTATGAGATAACATGCCCCAGGAAGTGGACTTCCCATATCCAAAACTAGCACTTCAAGATATTTCCATAAAGTTGGTGCTCTCAGAGTGTATCCAAAACTATCTGTATGTGTGTGGCGTGCTCCCCCTTTGATGCCGAGTATGTCAAGATGTCATCAATGAAGACTACCACGAAGTGATTGAGGTAAGGCTGGAAGATTCTATTCATCATCCCCATGAACACTACCGAAGCATTGGTTACACCGTAGGGAATCACTAAGAACTCATACTGGCCATACCAACATCTGAAGGTTTTCTTTGGTACATCCTAATCCCATACCCAGAGCTGATGATATCCTTCTCTAAGGTTTATCTTAAAAAGCTATCGAGCCCCCTTTAGCTGGTCGAAGAGATCATCAATCCTCTAGAGTGGATACTTGTTCTTCACGGTCACCTGGTTAAGGAACCGGTAATCCACCAAAGCCTCAAACTCCCATATGCCTTATTGGCAAACAAAATCGAGTATGCCCATGGAGAAACACTTGGCCTTATGAACCCCTTCTTCTGAAAGTCGTCCAAATGTACCCGTAACTCACGAAGCTCCACAGGGGCCATTCGATAAGTTGATGTAGATATCGGTGTCATCCCGAGGTACATGTCGATGTAGAAGTATAACTCTTTATGGGGAGGTAGTCCCAGATCATCATCAAGAAAAACATCAGCATACTGGTTCACCACTACAGGATAACTCAGACTCCTCGCATCAACAACTATGAGGGTAACGCTATCCAAATGATGATTGATCGGTTGCACCCTCCTTTGAGAGAGTCCATCCGGTGCTGAAAAGGTTTCTATCTCACTAGGGAAGTAAAAACTAATCCCATTCTTGCAGACACACCACACTTTGAACCTAAAACAGTTAATCTGATCATGAACTGTGGATAGTTAGTCCATACCCAAGATGATATCCTAAGGCCTCGATGCTACTATTAGGAGATCACAGATGAAGCTCTCACCTCCTAGAGTGAGCTCAGACTATCTACACCAATTTTTAATTATCTAATCTTATCTCGTAGGAGTCTCTAATCATAAGGATCGAGCCAACGGATCCATTGAAATCTCCGATCTCTGAATGAGTTTCGTGGAAATAAAAGAGTTACTAGAACCTATGTCTATAAGAACTATAGATAGGATGTAATAGACATAGATCGTACCTCTAATAATATCTTGAGCATCGTGGTTGTAGGCCTCTTCCACCTGAAGCTGAGCTCACCCATGTCCACCTGCTCCTTGTAGTCGGTGTAGACCACCTGGGGGTGGTGGTGGTAGAACCTCAAACCATCATCCACCACCTACTGCACGAACTGCTCTTATGCCACATCTGCTGCCCTACAGACCCCCTCGCTCGAACCTCGGTCGTAGCCTCAGTGGTCCCTCGGTCATATTCTGACCATCTATGTGGGTATTTGGACAGTCTATATCCATGTGTCCCTATCCACTGCAAGAGTAACAGGATTTAGTCCTCAGAAGACCTCCTCTACCTCGCAAGCTCTGCACCTCCAACCCTGCGTCCTAGGGTCATCCTCCAGAAGGTATGGCCTGCTTTAACCTCTGCTTCATCTTCCTACTGCATACTGAAGATGAATTGTATACATATCATCTAGTGGGGGCTCTCACTTTCGGTTCCTTCTTATCTAAAGAGATCCCCACCAATAATACTCCCTCGAGAGCTCCAGTCTGCGTCGAGATATTGACTGATATCATCGACATTATGATCACCTATCGGAGACCCTACTCAAAGGTTCGGGCCCTGAATAAAGGGTCTCATACCAAGTCGATGGAGTAGTGTGAGAGGTCGGTGGATCTCGTTGAGTACTGGTCCACTGATAGGTTTCCCTGATATAAATGTAGTAGCCCATGGATATGCACTGAGCATAAATTACCTGGTACGAACTCCACCCTAAAGAGGGTCTAGAAGTCCAACCGGGAATGTGTCACCTCCTCGTGGGTCTTGACTGTCAAACTCCTCTATCTCCCTGTTTTCCCCTAGAAGAGGCTAGCATTTAGGATCACCATCTAATATTCTAGGGTCTCAACTAAACAAAAAAATCTATGCCACAACCTCCATCCATTTCTCAGCTGCCTAGGGATCTATCTCACCTAGAATCCTCAAAGGCCTCTATCTCTGGTACTCATGAAACATGCTTAGTTGGCATTCACGATCTTCTAGTGGGGCTGGTGGAAACTGCTTCCCTCCAAGTGGTGGTGTTGCTACTACACCACCTGAAGGTGCAAACATAGTAAGAGGGCCCTGCACTGAAGCCTTGTCTCTCGGTGGGCCATCATCATGTACTCTCTTTGGAATCTTGGCTGGTTGTCTGTGTGGCAGCATCCTGAAAAGAAAAAGGTGTGTCACAGTTGAAAATTTATACCTAGTGAGCTAACTCAAAAGGGATCAAAAGTAAAACATTTACAAAACACACGCAGTTAGTGTTTTCATGCACCGAGTTGGAAATCAGAATTTTGGGTCCTAGTGTATGGATACGTCAGCTACCGCACCAACACTAGACTCCCTGAACTGAAAACCACACTCAAAACAAGTAACACTATTGCTCTATTGGAAATATCAGAGTCACAGTTCTTCGGTATAACAACCTCCCTCTGATACCACTTTTTCATGGCCTATCCCTTAGGGCTTGTGTCGTGACTACCCCAAGCCCGTCTTCCATGGGCTAGGGGTTGGTGACTAGCACTGGAAAGGCATATCACTAAAACAGGAAATAATTTCATTTATTTCTATACAAACACAAAGTCCAATAACCAAACAAGATGAATCTATGAAGTAAAATTATTGTAGTAAAAGTGCATACTGAAAGTAAAGTGGTCGGAATACAAACCCAACTGAAAGATACAACTACAATAGAAAAATAGAAAAGAGATCTTGATATCACCCTCCAAGGATCATACCTGAAATGTAGCTACAGCTCATATCTTCAACTCTCTACACTATCCAGTCACCTCTGTGTACCACCAGGTCCTAGCTTTTATAGTCTCATCCAAGATACACGTCGTCTGCACATGGAAAAATAAGGTGTAGGCGAAGCCTGTGCAGGGGTGAGTATAAAAATACCATGTAGGGACCCTAAGACCCCCAAAGGTCTCTAATAATTCTATAAAGGAAAACCAAAAATCTCAATCTCAATCACAAATTATAAATCAAATGACTCTACTCAAACCAGGTGTAACTTATGTAAATAAGTATAGATGATTAGTCTTAAAGCTAGATCATTTTATTCTTTCAAGGGTTCTACTACTGACACACACAAGATTGATCGGTTCTAATCCAAATAGGATCGCTAAGTGATTATCCAAATAGGATCTATAGGTGTGGATCTAAACAGGATCACTAGGTTCTGATCCACATAGGGTCACTAGGTGTTGATCCAAATAGAATCTCCATTCATTCTTCGCGTCTCAGTCAGCCATTGGATTCTTGTACATGGTACACTTGATTCTAGAAGGATCCACTCCTCAAGTCATCGTTCATACTTAAACCAGAATAAATACTCATGACTAAGTAACCCAATGATCCATCATGTCATAAGGGTTCCAACACAACAGACGGTGTGTCAATCAGACACCCGGTCTGAGAGTTATTGGCATTTTAGTGTCGAGGGTCTGGTTAGATTAGGGTACAATACAACCCATCCATACTCCAACTCTCTCTAAAACTCAGGTGGATTATATCAAAATAACCATCTCAACCCAAGGATTCCAATTCTATAGACGGTTCCTCAAATGGATGTCTGTTTTGTGACGTATGGTCTTTTTAGCATATCTGGGCCAAAATGGGTCCGGGTCTGGTCCGACCCAGCCCGCGTCGGCCTGGTCCAACCCGGCCCGGCCAGCCCGTGCAGGCTGGGCCATGGAGGTATTGTCCTGCTGGGCCTCAGAACCAGCCCGGCCTGCCTGGGTTGGGCACGGCCTTCCAGGCCACAGGTCCAGCCCGGCCCGCCAGTTAACTGGCTCGCCTGGGTGGCGCAGGTTTGGTCCCCCTTTTGAACGACACAAGCTATTCAGGTTAGCAAAATAGCAGCACCAGATGGTGCCACCCCCTGCTAGTCGGTCCAATGGCATGGGTCCCCCTCCTCCACTATGGAACGATACTGTGGCCCACCTTCTGCGGAATCGTGCGGCGTCGCCCTTCCACTGTGGCCGGTGGTGGTCATCTGCCACTCTCGTCTGTCGGTTGCTGGCACCGCCTCACCGGTGTCATGTTGGAACCTCCTCCACGGGGCTCTGGTGACACTACAAAGCTCTGTTTTCACTTCCATTTATGCCTAAGGGCCTCTCAAGATGCCACTGTTGCTGCGTACCTCCCAATTTCAAGGTTCTGTCAAGTTGAGAAATCCCCCCCCAAAGAATTCAATAATAAATCATGCGGCAGAGGGTCCGAGCTTTGTTTGTTTGGCCCACGCCCTCCACATTAGCATCATAACATGGGTGAGATTAATTCATCTTTAAACAATTCGAATTAATCAAGAAAAAACCCATAAAATTAATCAAGACTAAACCCCCTACCTCGAGAATCGTTGGAGGTGTCATGGTTGTAGTGGGAGGAGATCCCTCATTGGATGATGCTGTCAGAGTTCGTCAATCCCGGATAATTTCTACCCAAGCTTTCATCCTTCATTGATGGAATATTTCATGGAACTTTTCCAGAGATTCCTCGCTTGATGAAGTCATGTAAAAAACCCCAACCCGAGCTCCATTTAAATAGATGGGATGGGTGAGTAACGCATTGAATGAATTAATGAGGTTTATTAATGAGTTTTTAATTAATGAACTTCTTAATTACCACCGGTGTGGTTATGAAACTGAAGAGTCAAGCCATTAAATGGCTTAAAAACCCATTGGTCCCACCACCGCCGCTCAACATGAGGTAGGATAATAAAATAACAATTTTTATGTTATTTTATTATTTCCTTAAAAGTCATAAAAAACTAACTTTTTCACCCTACCTACTGTAGTCGAAGTTAAGCCTCCCTTAAGTGAATACCGGCATTGCAGATTCAACGGTGCCCTCATATTTTTAATTTGAGCACCAGTTCAAAATATAGATAACGTCGCCCGTGAATTTACTGAACGTACCTTAAAAAAGTTCAAAATTTCATTTCAGGCACACCGGGCCTCAGAATCATGCACTGTCAATTTTTGTAAACTTTTAATAATCCGAAATAATTTAAATTTATATATGGAATTTCTGGGTCATTAAAATGAGCATGGGAAATTGGTTCAAGGTAGGGAGGAGTAAATGGTCATGTTGATGGGATTAGGTCTCTACCACCATCGAGGGTGTTGGCCACTTGGAAATGGGGAAGAGGTGTTGTCATCACGAGGAGAATATTTATTATGGTGTCATTATGGTCAGTGGTCGGCGATCGATGCTGATGGAGGGGGATCTGGGGTGGGGGACGAGCCCATGGGGTCATTATTGTGATGGATAGGGGTTAATTATGGTTTTTAAAAATCATTACACATGTAGTGGTGGTTTCACCAAACCGCCAAAATATATTAAATAATAATAAATACATTTTAATTAGTGGCGGTTATAGAAACTCATTTTAATAAACCACCATTATGATAAATTGTTTCTACTGTGTATAAATTCTAATATATGTAAATATATATATATATATTAAAATAATTATCTCCCTTCAAATTACTTCCTAATTTAAAGGGAGGGTTATGCATGTGGTGGGATGGAGGGGTGGGGTTATGGGTTCTTAGAGACCCCTCGGGGTCCCATGTATAGTGGTCCCAAAGTATTTTTTTATAAAAAAAATTAAAAATTTATTCCAATATCTTTTCTCATTGTTAAAAATAAAAAATAAAAGGCGGCATTTACTTGTGCTAAAAATGTAATGATAATAGTCACCACTTATCAGTTATTTTTTAAAGATGATAAAAGTCTCATTTTATCTATGCTAGTTTCTAGTGATGATAACAATACCACACTTGTATTGTTGTCCTAAGGTATTTTTTGTTCAATTTTTTTAAAAAATCATAACTCTTTTATCTGTTTTAAAAAAACCCTATAAAAAAGGCATTTACCTGGGGTAAAAATTTGATGTTAAATGTCACCTTTTATCAGTTATTTTTTTAATTCTGATAAAAGTCACATTTTATTAGTACTACTTTTTAAATTTGATAAAATGTTGTTTGGAATTTATTATAACTTGGATTATTAACACTTTCACTATGATTAATAAATCCCATTTTTAGTGCTTATAAATCCAAATTGATAGTAGTGTACAAATATAAATATAAATATACATTTATATATTTATATATATATATATGAAAATATTTACCAATGGTCAAGAAGGGGGAATTAAAAATATTTAATGATTTTTGAGCATGATAATAAAAAATATAAATAACTATACATACATATATTTAATGATTTTCCATATATATAATTACATATATAAAATACATATATATATAAACATATATATACATACATATATAAATATAAATAATCACATATATACATATTTAAAAACATAACCATATATAAACATATATATAATATAAATAACCATATATATACATACATACATAAATATAAATAACCATATATACTTATATTTAATCATTTTCCATGCATGATAACAAAAAATGTAGAATAATTTCTGTATTAAAAATCCAGAAAATACCTAATAGTATATATACATAAAAACACATATTTTTGTGCATATTTTTATATACATATTATTTATGTTGTTATATATATATAAATAAAGATGGTATGAGAGGCTGGAAGGTTACAGATAATTTTTCCTAAAATGACAATTAGATAGTTCGTTACACCTAGGAGTGACAAATGATATAAATTCGTCTAGATGAGGATTAAAATAATTTCCTATAAACACATTTTCCATGACTTTCATTTACCCTCATGATTACACAACATGTAAAAAGAATCCTAATGATTCAATAAAAACCAACACCATTTTTTCATATTGTTAGTTTTATCCCTACGCTAAAAATAGTGTATTATGAATTTCATTCCCATCAACTAATTATGAAATTATTTATTTTTATAAAATTAACAAATTTTTTATCATTTTTAAAAATTAGTATATTTATTATTGAGATAAAAAATATTATTCATGTTTAAAAATTAATATTTTTTGAATAATTTTAAAAAAGTAAAAAAATTATATATTCAAAAATATTAATAATTTTTAAGTCAATTAAAAAAATTAATATTAATTATTTATTTTTTAAATTACAAGAATTTTAATTATTTTTTAAATGTGAAAAATAATTTTTTACGTTGCAATTGAGTGAATTTTAAATTATTCAAAAAATGATATTTTTTATATGTATTTCAAAAAAAATTCTAAGTCAATTTATAAAAATTTATGTATTTAATATATATTAAACATAATGATAAAGGTTTCATGACATAAATATTATATTAAATATTTAATTTCTTTTATAGAAACTAATCCCTTTAAAAAAATAGTGTTTTCATATTATAATTTTTTAATGCAAGTAGAAAAATTAAATTTCATAAAAATAATTCACCATAATAGAATAAATCCAACTAGTAAAATCAAAGAACAAACACATAGAATCCCCATCTACACTTCAGGACACAAGATGATGAGCATCTTGATTCCCATATCTATTAAAAAATGATCAAGGGAGTGACAAAAGGAGGGAAACCAAAGAGATAATATTTTTAAAACTCAAAAATAAAAGATGTAGACCCTCCCCATGGACCAAAATAGAGTTAATAAAAAACTGGTAGTTAGATTCCATGGTAAGTGCAGACCAACCACAATCAATCGAAAACACTAAACCCTGAAGAATCGCTTTTTCCATAGTGGGAAAGGGGATCCAATGGGAATGTAATGACTTATATAATGCTGAAACAATCCATCCTTGATCATTACACACAATAAAACAAATTCCTACCCTATTATTGATGGGAAATGATGTGTGAACATTAATTTTAATAGAGCCTATCAAGGGGGGTTTCAACTTAATTTCACAAAGGCCAACATTCATCATGTATCAAAAAGCAGTTATAGAATTTAAAGAAGAAAATAATTTAACTACATTATCCACCCAAAAATGTCTTACCCACTCTATGTGATTAATAAAAAAATAATTATGGAAGAACCAAATTATCCATGCCACCACACATGGATGGTTGGATTTCTTTATGGGTGTTATAGAAATCCAATTGACCAAATTCATTGGAAAATCCCTTGAAATGACAAATAAGTCCAAAAAACTATCATACTCATCCAACCAAACATATTTTACTCTAGGGTGACACAAAATTTCATTTGAAGAATATTCCTAAAACATAACATAAAGAGTGCAGAACATATCACATGATAAATTTAAATAGGTTAGGAACTTCTTCATGGAGATAATTCTTGAGTTTACCTACCACCATAATAATCTGAGTTCAGGTGAGATAGGAAAATTAAAATGCTACACACTAAGGCTAGATTTATTGAGGAGAGGAAGCATCAAGAGCATGTTAAAAACCACATTTAACAGTATATGCATCTAAGGATTCCTAGAACCAGCATAAATGATTCATTCCAAAATCACAGATAATAGGTTTACTAAGAATAACATTGTGATATCACTCGATAAACCAATACCATACAATCCATACAGAAGTTGTCAAGTCTATCATTACATAAATCACAAACTATGGAATTTTCCAAACATGAGATAATAGAATAATTCATACTCAAATCATAATTATCAATAATACACATATTATTCTAAATATTAATTTTCACCCAATTACCAATCCTCTAAAAAAAGGCCCATACCAATAATCTGATGCGCACAAAAAAAACTTCACTAAATAAAACAAGGCACAGGCTTAGAGAAGCATTTAAGAAATCATGGTGAGGAAAATATTACACATGATGAACTTCAAAACATAAATAATTTATATTCTGAAAAATACACCAACCCAATTTAGTAAGAATGGAATTATTAAAAATTCATAAATCCCTAAAACCAAAACCGCCCCTAAACTTTGGAATAAAAAACATCTCCCAAGAAAACCATTGTGGGTTATATTTATATTATAATATCCCCACCAAAAATAACCAATATGTGATAGAATATGGTTTAAAATATAATTTGGAAGATTGCAGAGGTGCATCACATATTTGGGAATGTTTTAACCCACCACCTTGAACAGAACATCCTTTCCCACCTTCGAGACATGTCGACACGACCACGCACATATTTTATTCTCAATTATATCTAAGATATAATAATATATATATTTTTTAACTATCCAAAAACAATTGGGAGACCAAGATATTTTTTGTGTTTATCAACTACCTTGATGCTTGAAGCTTATTGAATTTTATCCCTCTTATTCAAGGGAACACAGTTGTTAATGAGATTTTAGTTTTCAATAAATTCACTAAATTCCCTAAATCTATTTCATATTAGTTGATATCATTTATAGCTTACTATAACTCCTCTATATTAGCTCGGGAGAATAAGATACTATCATCTATAATGAAAAGGTGGGAATAAGAGGGCCATGATAACACACACTCGCACCATGTATAAGATTATTTTATACAAATATTGAAATAATATAAGAAAAAACAATTCAAATAAGGATGAAGGTAAACGGACAGAGAGGATCTCCCTTTTTAAGGACTTGGGTAGGGGAGAAGCTTCATGTAAAATTGAAGGAACCTGAGGTGTAGGGGAAGTTTGGAAAAAACATAATTTAAAATATCTGGTTTGGGTTCATGTTAAAAACACTAAATACTCAAAACTAATTTCCTAGATTTCTAAAGTTTCACATCAAATTAGATTTAATCATAAATTATAAAACAAAAAAATTGATACCTTGTTCATTTGAAATGGAAAATTTTATTTTCTAACCATCACCATGTCGTTTCTTGAGGATTCTAAAATAGGAATCCCCTAGATCATCCACACATTCACCATGGATACTAGATTTTAAATATTTGATTCTTTTCTAAATGATTGGGAAATCAAATAGCATTATGATATCCCTTCGATTGTGTGAATAGTGAAAAAAAAATTATTCAGGTAGGTATATCAATTTGACCTTTCTCTTCCTTTGGTTTCTCACTCTAAAAATTGAGATAGAAAAGATGAGATCTCTCAAATAATTGAAAATGGTATAGTGTACTATTTAATAGGATAAATTATCTTTTATAAATAGGTTATACTTTACAAAATTTTACTTTGATCCCTGGAAAGTTATAACCTTCATTTTATACACTTTTTCACACTCATAACATAATTAAACATTTCACAAATGTCATGAATATTTTATCACCCACTTGTAATACATTAACATGTCATGTGATAAAATACAAACCATTAACTTGGATCGTAATCTTCCCAAAAAATTTAATAACCCTTCAACGTGTGATGTTCATTTGAAAAATTATATTCTATCATATTTAGTTTTATAATGAAACAACTTATTAATACCTTTACAAATAAATTCAATCGCTATTATTATGAACATAAATAATATAATTGAATTTTTTACTTACAATCATTCACACTTGGATGTTCATTAGCCCCAACACATGGGGTCCACTATGTCAGAAACAATGATTAATCATAAAAATTGTAACTTGTGTATAAACTTAGTGTGTGATCCTCTTGGACCTTATATTAGTATAAGTGAGTCCTAATCCCAAACAAATATAGGAGTACAATAACCCATCATGGCCCCTAAGAAGATAAGTAATTTCATAGCTATGACTACCCCTATGAACACGCTATATGAAATATAATCTATTTGTCACATGATAGATAAAAAATTTGGCCACACTCTTCTTCCATAGTCCTTTTAATGTCATGTATATTTCAGGACCTTAATAGATGTACTTACCTTCTTATATCATGGCCATGTATTTAATAAAGGTTATACTTTTGGACAAAATCACTTTTGGAGGTTTGTATGTGTTATGTTTTTTGACAAGGTAAAGAAGGAAACATTGGAAGATGTTGCACCATATTCACAAGGACCATGCTGCAACCTTGTTGGTTTCTTTTCAAAAATGAAACCAACTACAACTAAGAATCCCACCTGGCTCAGCCTCGCATATGTTGGAGAAAAATAGACCACGTATTAGAAGAAAATCATCTAAAAATACATTGAGGCACTAGGGAGGCCGGAGAGTGTGCACACAGGTCAGTGTGTGCATTGAGTATTGGACCATGCTTCAGGGGAGACAGCATGGAGGAAGTGGTCCATGGAACAAGGTGGAACTATGGAGGAGGTTATGAGAGGACCCTATAACTCACTTTTAGTTAGTTAGTGAAATGGGTTATCTTATATACTGTGATATTTCTAGAGTCGCATCTGGTGTGGTAATCATAATTTTTAGGATATGCCATAGCCAAGGTCACCACAGTGTAGAATAAGTTTTAGAGTATTTTAGTGCCCATATAGTATTTAGGTTGTCTGTGTCACAACATATAGTATCATGTTGTAGTTCCATTTGAGAGTATGTTTTCCATTCCAAATCTAGGAATTGTGGCATAGAGTGTTAAAAATTGGAAGAACCAAGGAATTAAAATTCCTTGGGACTATAGGATTCCATAACACAGTAGTAAGGGTTATCTTATATCCCTGTTATACAAGGATGAGTCCACATATAAATAGGAAGACTATGACATATCTCCATTGGAAAAGAAGAAGTTCGTGTTGTATCCATATATTGCAACGTGTAGTTTATGTTTTTTGGTAGAAGTAAAGTTTTTTGAATCTCTTTCCATAAAGGAGGATACACCACAATAATTGTCTCTATGTTGTATCAAGTTTGGTGTGAGTGTTTTAAGACTAAAATTATGTGGTAGTTATGGAAGGGGTTAGTGTAAGAGTAAATTTGATCTACTCAAATGAAAAGTCTCCACACTACTAATTTTTTTACCATGCCATAGAATGTTCAAAATAAGAATATTTTGTACCAAAGTGTAGGTGTTCACTCCATATTATATGTAAAATAGGTGATACAACAATGAGGCACCTGTGTCCATACCACTACTATGTCGTTTTTTGTCTTCTATATATTTTTAAATCAGTGGAGTTTATAATTGAAACGCCTAATGGTTAATTTTTATTTTATTTTGCATAATAACCACAATAAATATAGGGGACACTTGGCACAATCATGGACATATAATAATCAATCCCAACCCTTTGATTGATATATAAAGAGGAAAAATTTATTTCACAATCATAGATATAATTAAATAGGGAAAAATATAGGGAGATAGAGGGATACACATGATAAAATATGGAGCATATTTCTAGACTTTTTGTTCCAAATCTAGTATGTAAGTTTAACATTCAAAGAAGGGGTTATTCTATGAGTCTCATCCTCCCAAAAAATTGACATGTTTTTAAAAAATAAATCCAAGGTGGGCTTATAGTAATATCATCCTTATTTGAAGGAGGAATCAACAGAGGGAGTAGTGAGTTCCTTTTTGAATGAGAAAAGTTAGTTTTCCAATTTTTCGTGGTAGTGAACCAGGATAGACAGTGTGACCGATCCAAATTTTTAACTATGCAGTAACAAGACTTTAGTGAATTCAAGGCACAGGTGAATTCTCATGCATTTTCCTTGAACATAGACCATTGTGGGTGAACCATGTAAAATCTATTATGTTCTATATTTCTTTCATCTCTCATTGATGGTAATAGTATATAGAAATCAAAGTGTTCCTCAATATGAGAGAACAAGATCCTAAGAAATACAAAACTACCCATAACCTGATTCACCTTCTCCCCCTATTAGGGTGTTATCATCTATCAGATTCTAAGGATTGGTATTAGATATAAATTTGTTATACGTACCTATTTGAATCATGAAAATGGTTTTCAACTATAAAGTTTTTCCTACCATTGAAGGTGGTAATTTCCATCTATTGAAAATATGAATGAAACAATATTTTGATCCTTATGAATGGAAATTTTCACAGAATCCCTCCATAGAATAAATGAAAATATTGAAATAGGAGACTTGGTGTAAAGAGATAATTCAAAGTTGTATTTGAATAGAAAATACATTAATTATTTTGGAATTTATCTTTCCAATCACATCTTCATAATGGTAATGTCCTGCAAAACCTCTCATGTAATGTGGGAAAATATTTTTAATATTTATGAAAGATATTTTTAAAGGTTGTAGAGGATAAGCTACAATTTCTGTAGAAAAGGTATAATTATTTGATAACGAATTAAAATGATATTATTAATGCATCTTTCTATCATCTAGATGTTATTGTTGAATATATGTGGGGTCTCGGTGAGGATATCAAATTTGAAAAGATCATGAAAGAGATCATTGTAAGACTCCCTCCTCATTTTAGTGAAAAAGTATGAGTTCTAGAAGACAAATATCTAAAAGACATTTTTATTGAAATATTTTATAGAACTTTTTTGTCTTATGAATTGAGAAATTCATACAATGAGACAAGAATAAAGGAAAATCACTCTACTGTAGATCAACTTGTGGACAAGGAGTCTAATTTTCTATTCTGCTATTATTGTGGTTGTCCTTTCATTCTGTAGAGATAGTGCTCTCATTATGCACCATGGAATGGATTATTTGGGTTAGAAGAAATGACTGAATCTTTATCAAGGTATCCATACCACCTTCATTATTGGTCAAATGAGCCATTTCTTAGTTGTATACTTGAAAATTAAATGATATGTAGCATGATAATACAATCATTTGAACATGCATAATCACTTTTAACCCCTCACCAAAAGGTTTTATAAAGATTAATGTAGATGTTTCATTATCTAGGAAAGGGTTAATTGGTATTGGTGTGTTATTTTGTGACTCCTATGGATGTAATGTTGCAGTAAGCCAAGAGTCACTTCTTGGTTTTTGGGAACCTCCAAGGGCTGAAGCTCTTGTGATCTGTGTTGGAATGAAGTTTTCCCTTGTAAGAGGATGGATATCCATTGTCATTGAACAATATTGTCTTGACATTTTTGGTGTTATCCATGTGATTAAGATGAGATTCAAATCATTCGGCATGGTGATTTTAAAGATTCGGTCCATGTTTTATCTCTTTTTGGCATGTTTCTTCTCTGTTATGAAAAGAGTGGGGAATGGGGAAACCCATCTTCTAACTACCCATGGTCTTTTTGGATAGGTTCATGTTTGATTTGATGAGTTTCCTTTTTGGTTTAAATCAATTATACTTCATGATCTTTGATCATCTTATTGAATCTCCTTGTTGGTTTTTCAAAAAAAATAGAGAAATAAAATTAAATATATGTTTTATACATATCAATATAAATAAATATCCAACCTTAAATTGCATCATTCTTTAAAATTTAAGAAAATATTTTTTTTCTTCCGTCATTATTCATGATCCTTGATTTTGGAGGAATAAATTGGGTGTCCAAGTATCCATAAACTGATTTTCTATAATTTTTAACACATATTATTTAAACATACGTAATAAAAAAAAGTCTTATGTTATATAAATCAAATTAAAATAGTTGTATAAACTCAAGGAGAAAAACATGTTGTAAAAATCATTTTTCACTAGTATAAAAATATTCAATTATCTTGAAAAAAATAAATGTTATGCCTTGAGGGAAACAATTTTTTTTCTTTAGAAATATTATTAGTTTATGAGAGTCTAGTATAATTTATTATTTTTTTCAAAAAATTACAAAATAAATGATTATTTAAAAAAATAAGCAGCAAATATAATCTTTCGGGGTTGATGGGGAAGGCTTCATGGAAACTTCTCCGGTGATCCCTAGATTCGAAGGGGAGACAATTTTATCTCTATTAAGTAATGTAGGCGATCGGTGGTGTACTGATGAGCTTGACTCGTGATTTAATGAATTAAATAAAAGGATTATCTTGAACATCCCATGTGAGATGGATATGGTACAAGATAGGATGTGATGGACAAATAACATCTTAGGGATGTTATTCTATAAATTTGGGCTATAGGATGATGCTGGAGACACAGAATTTGGTTAATGGTGTGCCTTGGAAATTACTTTAGAATTTGGTGGTCCCACCCAAAGTTCGGTCCTTCTAGTGGTAGATTTGTGTCAATATACTATCTTACAAGGAGTTCCTCTTGTTTCACCGCACAACTTAAAAACCCATGTCCTCATTATGCATGGAAGCAGTGGACACCCCTATGCATGTGATTTTCAAATGACTTAGATCTAGGGTTGTGTGTAATTCATGACATTCAAATACAGATCACCTTGTGGATAAGGATCCAGATATTATTGTGTGGTTTTTTTGTGATGGTCCTCCCATTATGAAGAGATAGTGGCATTGTTATGAACCATGGAATGGATTATCTGGGTCAGAAGAAATGATTGAATCTTTAACCAGATATCGAAACCACCTTTATGCCGGGTCAAACGATTTGGTGTTTGGTTTGATACATGGAAAGGACATGAAATGCAATATGAGAATATAATTATTCTAACACACATAAGCACATGTAACCCCCCACCAATAGGTATTTTAATGATTAATGTGGATACTTCATTATCTGAGGATAGGTTGATCGGTATTAGCATATTAGTCTGTGACTCCTCCAGATGTATTATTGAAGTATGAAAAGAGACACTTCATTATTTTTAAGAACTATTGGTTAATTTAATAAACCATAAATTCCCAAGAACCATTGTCATTTATAAATGATTATATTTTATGTATTTTATTAACTAAGTGATAGAATGTGAACTAGTTCAAGAACTATTCACAATCAGAATACAAGAATAATAAACAACATGCACGTAAAATTAAGAACAACAGATATAATGTGATTTGTCCCTAAGGGGACCAACATGCATGGTGAGAACACCAACATGGAAATGATTTTATTAAGAAGAATTAAAAGAAATAAGAACAATTGCAGACTCGGATACATAATAATGAAGGACCACAGAGACTATCTGAGGAGGTCGGTCTTGCTATATTAGGTGGCAGTGATCAATCTTGTCATGTAGAGTCATCCTCATCCACTCTTGGAAAAAATCACACACACACACAAAAGTAGGATACAAAAGCATACATGATGAAGAAATAGTAAATCACTATAGATCCAAGAAACATACACCGGATCTTGGTTACGATTGAAGATATGTCAAGATCCATTACCACTTGGTGTGTAGCCATCTGAATACCTATAACCAAGACGATTACCCACAGAGTTTTTACTAGAGAAGAACTCTGGTTGCAGGAGGTGGCACGTATAGCGACCGAGGGGAGTGTGGGTGGCCAGAGACTCCTAGATCTATGCCTTTATTATTATTCATGAGGTCGGAACAGTGCTTCGCCCACCGAGAGAGCCTGATAAACAAATAGAACCAACGCTAAATGAATGAACCCACAAGACAACACAATCAATGAACACTAGAGGAGAATCAGACGGTTCAAGCAGGGGAATGGGATGGAAGCCGTGTGGACAACTCGGATCAATTTGAAGGTTCACATAACCACAGTCGGGATAGAACACAAGATTTTTGGAAAAACAGGATAGGTGTGGTAGCATCACAATATATCAAGGCCAAACAAGAAAACACATTGGGGCAGTTAGGGGCTATTGGATTATAATTAATCAATGGTCCATAACAAGATCTTCTAACGGGTAAGTAAACAAATAACCTGGATATATAAAAATTAGCTAAATAAATTACTAAACGGAAGTAAAATAGAATCCATGTGAACAGTGGAATGCAAGCCATGAAAGAGTATAAAATCATCTAAATAAAACAAATGCACATAAGTTTATTTAATTTCAAAAGGATTCATGCATGGGGCATAAATCAGCAAATCTCAACCTTGCAATTAAACGAAATATAAGGGTGATATTCTCATAACATACATTATAGAATTGGGAATAAATTCATAAGTTTAAGACAATTCATGAATTTAGATAAAAGAACAGCCTTAGTCCAACTATCAGCTAGGTTACCATTAGTGGGTATCTTTATGACACTCACTTTCCTAAATTCTATAACATCCCTAAAAAATGAAATCTAATATCAATGTTCTATGATCTACCATGGAATACATAGTTTTTAGATAAATGTAATGCAGTTTGGCTGTCATAGTGTACCATTATACTATCACCAAACAATTATGATTCAGAAAGAAAACCTTTTACCCAAATGGATACATTAATAGCTTCTGTCAAAGAAATATACTCTGCCTCGGTAGTGTAAAGTGAAACCAATTATTTCATGTTTCATTTCCAAGAGACCGGTCCTCCATATAGAATGAAAACATTACCAATGATAGAATTTTGAGTATCAATGTTTGCGGCATAATCAGAGTCCACAAAGCCAACTATATCACCATCAAAACAACTATTTAAACCATATCTAATGCATAATTTATCTGACATAGAAACATTACTTAACATACATTTTAAATCTTGCTAATGTGGCTTACCAGGTTTCCCCATAAACCTTCTATATGTATAAATAATAAATGCAATATCTGGCCTAGAACAGACCATGGCATACATAATACTTTCTAAAATATTAACATATGGAATCCTATTCATTAAGGGAGATTCATCATCATTCCTAAGGGATTGGTTCAAGGACTGTTTAAAATTTTGTCCTTGTGGAATACTTATAGGTTTAATATGTTCAGATATGTATCTCTTTAATACCTTCCTAAAATAAGCAGACTGGGACAGGTACACAGTTCTAGTATTCTTATCCCTAATTATGTCCATGCCTTGTGTGTGGTTTTCATGACCTAATTATTTCATTTCAAAGGCACAATTCAACTGGGTCTTGATAGAATTTATTATCCTTATATTCTTACTGATTAAAATCATGTCATCAACATATAATAATAGGTAAAAAGACTCATGTTTAACATTTTTATAATATACACATGTATCAAATCTACTTCTAAGAAATTTATTTTCAATCATGAAAGAATCAAACATTTTATACCATTGTCTTGAAGATTGATTAAGTCCATATAAGGACTTCTTAAGAATAAAAACATGATTGGTCTTGAATAGTTTTGAAAAATGTTTTGGAGGAATCATATAAATTGTTTCATAAATAGTACCATATAAATTTTTTTTTCACATCTTATTGTTCAACTTGCAAATCAAACTTAGTGGTAAAAGAAATAAGAATTATAATAGATGAATTTTTGATAACATGGGATAATATTTCATTGTAATCAGTGCATTCTTGTTGAAGAAATCCTTTAGCTACCATTCATGATTTATATTTTATTTTAGTCTCTTATAAATTGTTATCTTTCCTTTTATAAATATATTTAGAACCTATAAATTTATGGTTATTGGGTATAGGAACAACAACACAGGTATTATTCTGGAGAAGAGAATTTATCTCCTCTTTCATTTCACTTAGCCACCTAATGGATTCTTAGGACTTAATAGCTTTCATATATGTTTGAGGTTCAACATTAAAAATTTCATGTGTTACATTAAAGGAATAGGAAGCAAGGTATACCTATCTAAAATAGGTTGGATGTCTAATAACTCTCCTATATCTATCTTGAGTGAGATGATAGTTTCTCAGATCAATAGGTTCGTTGGTCTCGGGCTTAAAATCCAAACTAGAATCAAATTCGTCTTGGTTATAGGAAAAGGGGGTATAGGACCAATCGTGGACTGGGAGTGGTCACTGGATCTAAAAAGAACTTCAACACCTAAAGGTGTTGGAACCCTTGAGGGTCCTACAACATCATCAGGAGTTACAATAGGTAAAGGTTCTTTATTATTGGATAAACAAGATTCATGAAACACCACATATCGGCTAACAACACATTTCTGAAAACTTGGTTTATCTACCCATAAAGGATACCCTTTAACACCCTCTGGATATCCCATGAATATACACTTGAAAGCCCTATGAGCTAGCTTATCATTTTGTGTATGGGAATAATCTATGGATCCAAATATCCTATGTTGGGATGGACTCAAGGGGTTGAACCTTTCCAAAGTTCTTTAGGTGTCTTAACTAAGTTGGCATAAGAAGGGAAGCGGTAAATGAGGTACACTACTGTTGACGCAGCCTTGTACCCGAAGGACCTGGAGATTTTTGAGTGGGAAAGCATAGATCTCACCCTCTCAAGAATAGTCAAATTTGTTCTTTCTGCTAACCCATTCTATTGTGGGGTTTCCACAACATTTTGGTATATCTTTATTCCCTCATATTCACGGAATTAAATAAATTCATTTGACATATACTCTAGACCATTATCATTCCTTAATGCTTTTAATTTTCCTATTTCTCTAACTCTCTACCTTATCTTTACATTTTTTAAAAGTATGAAAGGTATTAGACTTGTGTTTAAGTATATAAATCCATACTATTATAGAGAAATCATCAATGAAATTAAAAAAGTATAATCCTCTTCCATGGGAGGTAATCCTAGAGGGATCCCACAAATCAGAATGTACACATTCAAGGGGTTCTTTAGCCTTATCACAACCACAAAATTGAGTTTTCGCAGTGCCACCCTTTATCAGTGCTAAAAAAATAGATTATAAAGGGGGGCCTTTATCAATGTTGATAAAGGAACCCCCTTTATCAGTTATTTTTTTAGTGCTGATAAAGGTCTCCCCTTTATCAGTGCTTTTTTAGTGCTCATAAAGGGGCCCCCTTTATCAGCACTTTTTTTAGTAGCACTGATAAAAGGGGGTTTCATCAGCGCGCATTTTCCTAGCACTGATAAATGTTTATATTTAAAAAAAATCTTAAAAATTAATATATTGATATATAATAATATTTATATGGATATAAATATTATATTTATTTTTTACAATTTGTTTTATATCGATTTGATATGTCGTAGACCCAAAATGGATACCCCGTAGCAGAAATTATGGTCGTTTTTAGGGATTAAGAACCTTTTCATACCTTGAAGAATATGATAAGGTGTTACAGTGGTCACCGTAGTGTAGTTATGGTTGTAATATTTTATTTTATATGTGGTTGAGGCAAAACGGACACCTGGAGTATAAGTTATGGTAAAACGGACCCTCGGAGCCAAACTTATGACCATTCAGTGGGTTTTTGGTCCTTATTGAACATCAAAAAACATGAGAAAGGGTTTTAGTGATCACTAGAGTGTGTAAATTTTTACAATATTAGATTTGATATGTGGTAGATGCAAAACAGACACTCAGAGCAGAAGTTATTGTCGTTTGAAATTTTGCAACTCTCATATCTCTTAAAAACCTAAGAAACCAGTAATTCACTAATATAGGCATAACTTCTGATCGGGTTGTCCATTTTAGTGTCGCAACCAGTCAAATCGAATATCATGAAATGAGTGATGACCACATGTAGTCAAAACTGTTATAGATAAGATGAACGAAAGATATATCAGTTATAGCACTACAAAAAAAAATCCAACTTCAAATGGCCATAACTTTCGCTCCGGGTGTCCGTTTGGGCTCTACCACATATCAAGTCGAAGACAGCAAAGAGATATTTGCAGAATTTTTACAAAAACATAGTCTCAATCAAGTATAAAACCCTAAAATTCCAAAAAACCACCAAAAGGTCTCCAAAACTCAGTTTCCGTGTCCGGACCCCCTGTCAAATTTTTATTAAAATGGTCATAACATCTGATATGTGTGTCTGTTTGGCCTCCAGAACCTTTTTTATCATATTTCGTTACATGAGATTCATTTTTATAATTTACAGAGATGAAACGGACACCTGGAGAAGAAGTTATGTCTTTTTTAGTGACTGCGATTTGTTAGGTTTTTCGAGGCCCCATTTATAGCACTTTTGTATATACATATTAATATATAATATTTGTAAATATATATAAATATGTATAATTATACCTACAGATATACATATAATATGTGTGTGTGTTTGTTTTTGTTGTATATATGTATGTATTTATTTATTTATTTATTTATTTATTTATAAAAACACGCATAAGAAAACATATTTTATAAATGTATTTAAAACTAATATTATAAATATATATTAATATATATTAATATAAAAATAAATATACGACTAAAAAATTATAACTATATATATATATATATAAATAGATATAAATATATATAAATATACGGATATATATATATATTAATATAATTAAATATATGTATATATTAATATGACTAAATATATATGTATGTGTATTAATATATATATATATATATATTAATATAATTAAATATATGTATATATTAATAAGACTAAATATATATATATGTTAATATATATATATATTAATATACAAATATATATATATATATATTAATATACAGATATATATATATTAATATAACTAAATATAAATATATATTAATATATGAGTAAATATAACTATATATATATATAAATAACTAGATATATTAATAAATTAAAAGCAAAGCAATATGGTGAAGTGGTAAAGGTTAAGGTGCACTGGCAAGAGGTCTCGAGTTCGAATCCTGGGGGAGGCAGGTCACACGCACAGGTGTGGGGAATTACCTAGCGCTATTAAAGGGGGGTGAGGCTGGGTGAAGCTGGCTTAGGGCATGCGTGGACTACCACGGGCGGTGGGTGCTGTTAAAGGGGGGATTTAAGCGTTGTTGAATCCCCCCAGAATTGCAAAAATATTTTTTTTTATTTTTTTAAATATTTTTTCAACTTTTATCATCTCTTTTTAAAATCATTGATAAAAGGGGCATTTATCAACGCTTTTTCGGAGCGCTGATAAAAGGGACCCCCCCCCCCCCTTTATCCTCCTCTCGATTAATATCACTTTTTTTTTTGCGTTGTTAATTGACTTTTCTAACACTGATAAAGACCATATTTGTAGTAGTGTATACATAGACCTACTGAAACTAACACTCCTGGAATTCATATATACACAGTTCTCACATAAAGGTAGGATTATTGGAGTAACATTAGTTAAGAGTCTCTATTTTTTAAGTTCACTTAGACCCTTGGAACTAACATTCCCTAGTCTCTTATGCCACAAAGTGGTGGAATCATGTTTTGAACTTGAAGAGGTGTTCAACTGACTTCTAGAGACCCTTCCATCTAACATATATAGGCCAATGTAAAGGGTTCCATTCATAACTGTGAGGGATCCTCAAGAAACTTTGAGACTTCCTAATCTAGATTTGAATTTATACCCTTTCTGATCAAGGATTCCTAAGGATATTCAGTTTCTTTTCAATTCAGGTACCCACCTAACTTCCTCAAGAGATTTTACAGTCCCATCATGAAACTCAAGTGAGATTGATCTTATTTCCATAATTTGACATATCATGTTATTCCCTAGAAATACCTAACCAGATTTAATTTCCCATAGTTCAGTAAAAAAACCATTCCTTAAACACATGTGGAATGAGCATCCTAAATCAAGGATCCATTCATATGAGATTGTTATGTCGGAGACTTTTAACACATCAACAGTTTCAAAGTATTTCTCAACTAACAAGGAATGATCATTACTAATATCTTTATAGTCACTTCTCCTATTAGGGAAGTTCCTCTTAATATTTCTAGGATGTTTACATTAGAAACATTTGATTACCTTTCCTTTTGATTTGTTTCCTTGCTTCTTAGATTGTCCCTATCTTTTCTTCTACCCCTGGACTCACTTCAGCCAAAAGATTCACTTTTGTCCCTATACTCACCTTTGTCCCTAACATTTAAACCCTCAGCCTTAGTTTTAATTATACCCTTCCTTTGAAGGTCTTTAGAGAGTAAAGCAGATTTTAATTCTTTAAGAGTTAATGTGTCTTTTCCATACATCTTAGAGTCTTTAGCAGAGTTAAATGATCATCTAATGATGTTAACGATATAATGGTCTGGTCTTCATCATCCAATTTAATATCTATGTTGGCTAGATCTAACAAGATTTTATTAAATTCATCAATGTGTATCTTGACTACAGTTCCAGGGCACATTTTGAATGTGAATAATCTCATTTTCTTATACAATATACCAATAAGAGATATAGTCATATTAAGGGATTCAATAATAGACCATATACTAGTGGTAGATGAATCATATGCAAATTCTTTTAACACATTATCTCCTAAAGATAAAAGTATCAAACTACAGGCTTTCTTAAGGGTTTTCTCAGGGACATCTACAGAGGAAGAAAAAGTCTGCCTATCAAAAGAAATAGTTGTTATCTTCTTCCTAAAGTCAGCAAGGGAATATATTAGGTCATTATGATCTAATAAGGTTGTCATTTTAAATCTCTAGTGATTAAATTCATTCTCACCATCAAACATATCAATATCGAATTTAGTAGATCCCATTTTAACGTTGTAGAAGGATCTGATACCACTTGTAGGGTTTAATTTCATAAACCTTTTTTTTAGAACCAATCCATTTTTTTATTGAATAATCCACCTTAAGGATAAGTGGGAACCTACAAAAAATCTTGAAAATCCACAAAAGATGCATTACAGATTTCAAAATTAAAAATATCAAACAAAACCATCAACACTACACCACAATCCGTCATAACACACTATTATTCAAAATCTAAACGAGAGCCATCATCACTACCTCAATATGTGCACCATGACACATCACCAATTTCAAGATTCAAAATATAGACCATCATCACATCCATGAGCCAACTGCCTCATGATCCAACCCTAATCGAAACCATATTTCCAGAAACCAGCATGTCGAAAACCAGCATCAACACCGAAAGCACGCAAAACACCATCGAATTTCATAAACACTAAATTCACAAGACCCAATGTTTCATATAAAAGATTATATTTAATTTATTTGATTAACTAATAGATAGGAAATGAACTAGTTCGAGAACTATTCACAAGCATAATACTGGAAGAATAAATAGCATGCACGGAAAATAAAGAACAACAGATATAACATGTTTCGGTCCCAAGGGGACCTAGGTGCATGGAGAAAAAACCATCAGGGTAACAATTTTATTAAGAAGCAAGAAAGAAAACAAGAACAATTACAGAATCGAATGTAGAATAATAAAGGACCACAGAAACTATCTAAGGAGGTTGGGCTAGCTGAACTAGGTGGTAGTGATCAATCTTGTCACATAGAGTCAGTCTCATCAACTCCTGGAAGGACTCGCGCACACACACAAGTAGGATATAGAAGCATACATGATGAAGAAAAGGTAAAACACTATAGATCTAAGAAACATATACCAGATCTTGGTAACATTTTAATATTAGTCAAGATCTATTACCACTTGAGGCATATCCCTCTGAATACCCAAAACTGAGACGATTCCCCACTGAGTCTCTGTCACGACCCATCCCCTGAGGCCCATGCCGTGACTAAACACAATTCGGAATTCCATAGGCCAGGGGATGGCGACTAGCACTAAAGTCTTATTCCCTAAAACTGGGAAGGCATTGACTTTATAACCTTTAAGCACACGTAACCAATCACACAACAAGATAGAAACACAAGTAAACTGAACTGTAAATATAGTGAGTTCATTAAGTAAAAGGGGCCAGAATACAAGCCCAAATGGAAATTACAAGTACAAATGTGATACAATAGAACTAAATAAAAAGAAGAGATAGGTACTGGATCGTCCTCTGAGGTTTCTACCTGAAGGGTAGGTACAGATCGCCTCCTCATCATTCCACGTCCACCCATCTCCTCTGCGTACCGACACACCGTATGGTCCACCTCCAGGTACCGTCCAGTCCTGGTACTCTCAGCCTCAGTCAGCGATATCCGTCGTCTACATCCAAAACAACAAGGTTCGGGCATAACTCGTGCAGGGGTGAGTATAACGATACTCAGTAGGGACCATGATACCCTCTAGGTCTCACAAAATCCAACAAGGATAAAACTCAAAGTATGAAATCAACATATAAACTTACTTAGGTATATTCCCATGCATATACTTAAGTTATCAAGTAATCCATCTCAACCATGAGGAAAAAACAAAGGTTCTGACTCATCTCACACTAGGATTTATTCTAGGGTTAGTATTAAGTAACATTTTGAGTCACAACGTTGAACACCTTGGATGTTGGAGAAATCCTCCTCTATCAAGTACAGTGGGTCTACCGCGTCACACAGAGGCACTTCCCACTAACCTTGTACTGCTGAATTACTCCTCCTGTCGAGTAGCGTGGGTCTGCCACATCACATAGAGGCGCTCCCCACCATGGGTCTACCGCATCACACAGAGGCGCTCCCCCTCGAGGCCTGCTGAGGTAATCCTCCTATCGAGTACCGTGGGTATGCCACGTTACCAAGGTGCTCCCCACCGTGGGTCTGCCGTGTCACAAATACGCTCCCCACTAGGCCTGTCAATTCACTCTAAGTTGAAAGGGTCAACAGTCATCAAGTCTAAGCTAGCCATTAGGTCTCCGCACTCTGTTCGCTCGTCTCCGAGAGGATCCGCTCCAGAAGCTAATGGTCGATACTCCAACTACCACAAAGTCCCACAAATAAGTATGTAAAAGGTCCAATTCATCATAGGGATCTCAATTTGACAGATGACGAGTCAATCCGATGCCCGGTCTGTGAGTTATTATCCTTTTAGTCAGTGGGCCTAGTTGGATTCGTGCTCGATCCAATCTGACTATTCCCCATCATAATCCGAAACACAGTGGGGTATCACTCAAAGGGACTGAATCACTCCAAGGTTCCCAACGCCACTGAAGGTTTGTCTAACAGACGTCTGGTGCCAAAGTTATGGCCAAAAGTAAGTAAAAGGGTCGTAGTGGGCCCGGGTCCGATCCGACTCGGACCGCAGTGCGGCTTGGCCCAATGGTTCCGGCCCATCCCGTGAGGGCCATGAGGTTTCCACGGGGGAAGCTTGGCCGAGGGGTACTGTGAGGGTGCGGATCGATCGCGGGTACTATGAGGGCGCGGACCGGCCGCGAGGGCACGGATGGGTCACGAGGGCGTGGACCGGCCGCAAGGGCGGTAGACCGGCTGTGAGGGCGTGGACCGGCCGCGAGGCGCGGACCGGTCATGAGGGTGGCGAACATGCTGTGAGGGCACGAACTGGCTGCGGGGCATGGACCGGCCGCGAGGCAGCGGACCGGCCACGAGGCGGCGGTCCGGCCACAGGATGGCGGCGGTGGCTCGGTGGACGGCAGCAGTGGCTCGGTGGACAGTGGCGGCGGCTCGACAGCTCATAGGGGCACGATGAGGGAGGCTCGACTCGGGGAAGCATGGAGCGGTGGAGGCCGCGGGTGGAGGCGTCGTTGCCTTCGTCGCCTTCGTCATCTTCATCCATTGTGAGGAATACACAATTCAACACAAGAATTACAGAGAGGACGATCCATCTTAGTTTGGCACACACTCTCCGTATTAGGGTGGTAGCAAGTGGATATTATACTTTAATCACATGAATATTAGGAACGGGTAAGGGAAAACAATTCAGACACCCTCCCTACAAGCTTCCGCAATTTAATCATTCCCAAACCCGCAACGTAAAAACATTCGCGGATCAATCTAAAATAGAGAGTTGATCCGCGTTTGTTGTTTTAGAAGAGAAGAACATGGGAATATAAAATCACTTATAAATAAACCCCTACCTGAGGTTGTTCATTATAGTTGGTACGAGAAAAAAGTATGGGCATCGATTCATCATAGATGAAGACGTCCCACGTCAGAAGAAATCCCGAGGAAGAAGGTCGAAGTCGAGGTTGGCGTTCTTCATTGGCGGAGTATTCTTCGTTGGAGAACTTTATTTCTCCCAAGGCTCTCTCCACTCCCAATTCCACCCAAAAAAAAGAAAGAGGATCCAATATAATTAACTTAAGAAGAAATTATGTTGGCACACCCATGTTGGTGTAATTTATGTACCGCGTTGGCACAATTAATTAGCTTCATTAATTATTCCAATTTAATGGCTCAAATTAATGGCAGGGGTGGAATATTAGAGAGTTGCGAGGTTTATCCCCATATAATAAGGGAGTTGAGAGTTTTAGGCCTCAGGTGGTCCCCACCACCATAAACTCACATGGGAGGTTAGGTTCGGGTGGTCCCCACCACCATAACCTCTCATGGGAGGTTAAGGTTTGGTGGTCCCCACTACCAACTTCCACATGGATTGGTTGCAATAAATAAAATAAAAATAAAATTTTGTACAGTTTTCTTTTTATTCTATTCTTTCATGAAAAACCCAAAAACTAAATTCCACCCTCGCCCAACTGTTGTTGAGGTGAAAGTCTCTTTAAGCGAAAATCGGCATTATGAGTTCAACAGTGCCCTCAGATTTCAATTCCAGGCACCAGTTCAAAAGTTAGAAAAACCTGCTTACACGTTTATTAAACATACCCGAAAAAAAAAAGTTCAGAAATTCATTCTAGGCACTCCGGTCCTCAGAATCACGCGCCTTCAGTTTTCACAAACTCATAAAATTACCATTTAATTAAAAAAATTACATGGAAATTTTAGGTCTTTATATTCTCCTCACCTCATTCTTTACGTCCCCATAATCCAAAACTCAAAACTAAGGGAACAAGTGGGGGTACTGAGCACGCATCTAATCCTCCCCCTCCCATGTTATCTTTTGGAGGTTCTCGTGATGCTAGTGAATGCACACCAGAGGTATCTACCGTCTATGAAGGACCCACTCATGTCGATCCTCAATCTCTATTGGAACCTCTATAAAAGTCACCCCATCATCGATGTCCAACTCACCATGGTCGATGATGTGAGAAGGTTCGTGCACGTATCTCCTCATCTGGGACATGTGGAAGACATCATGCACCCAGTGCAACTGAGGTGGAAGACAAGCACTTAACATGTCCTCGAGGGTATGAATGGTCCTCTCAATATGACCATCCATCTGAGGATGGAAGGCGGTGCTTAAATGAATCTACATCTCGAAAGCTTCTTGCAACCCCTTCCATATTCGGGAAGTAAAACGTGCATCATGATCAGATACAATCGTCGAGGGTACTCTATGTAACCACACAATCTTCTGCACAGAGAGGCATCCCAAGATCTCTACTGAACCCTGCTCTCTGATTGGTATGAAGTGGGCTGACTTGGTGAGTAGGTCGATGAACACCCAGATCGAGTCATGACCTCTGGATGTACATGGAAGTCCAATCACGAAGTCCATGGATATCTCATCCCAATTCCACTCTGGGACCTCTAAAGGCTGAACTAAGCCTACTGGTACCTGATGCTCCACCTTCACTTGCTGACAAGTGAGGTACCGACAGACAAACTCTGCAACTGCTTTCTTCATTCCTGACCACCAGTGCTATCGTCGGAGATCCTGGTACATCTTCTTCACTCCTGTATGTACCGCAAGAGGGGAAGTGTGGAACTCCCTCAACACTTCCCCCTGAAGTGACACTGGTACCATGGTACGTCCTTTGAAGAGGATGACGCGCTCCCCACCTTCAAAAAATCCATCAGGTGCCTTCCCTGCGGATATATGAGCACATCGATCCTCGTAGTCATCATCCCCATGTTGTGCCTCCCTGACATGCTTAATAACTGGGGGAGTGACTGTAAGAGATTGTAGAAAAGATTCTACATCTCAATCCACTGAGGATATCTATAAAGTGGCCAACTGCTTCGTCGCATCACCTAGAAGCTATATACCAGACCTCCTACTGAGTGAATTTGTTACAACATTCCCCTTCCCATGTGTATAGACTATCACGAAATCATTGTCCTAGAGGAACTCAATCCAACATCGTTGTCTCAGGTTCAGGTACTTCTGAGAGAAGATATACGTGAGACTCTTGTGATCAGAGTACACTGTAAAGCATTCGCCCATCAGATAGTGTCACCACATATTCAAAGCGAAGACCACTGCTGCTAAATCCAGGTCATGGGTAGCGTAGTTCTGCTCATGCTATCTCAGCTGTTGAGAACCATATGTGATCACTTCTCACTCCTACATCAGGACACATCTGAGTCTGGTCCCTGATGCGTCGCAGTAAACTACGTACCCTACGCCCTCCTTTGGAATCCTCAAGATGAGGGCACTAGTCAGCCTCTGCCTCAGCTCTTGAAAACTCTTCTGGAATCTCTCCAACTACATGAAGGGTTGCCCCTTCTTTGTCAATGCTGAAAGTGGTGTTGTAACTTTAGAGAAATATGGCACAAACCTCCGATAGTATCCAGCCAAACCTAGGAAACTTCGTACCTCCTTCACACTCCTGGGTGGCTCCCAAGCAAGTACCACCTCAATCGTCGCTGGATATACTGCAACTCCAGCCTCTGATATGACATTCCCCATAAAGTGAACCTATTGGATCCAAAATTGGCACTTCGAGAGCTTACCATAATGTCGGTTCTCTCGGAGTGTGTCCAGTACTACCTGCAAATGATAGGTATGCTCCTCCTCAGTAGTCGAGTAGATTAGAATGTCGTCGATGAAGACCACTACAAAGAGATCAAGGTATGACTAAAAGATCTTGTTCATGAGTCCCATAAACACTGCTAGAGCATTGGTCATGCCGAATGGCATAACCAAGAACTCGTAGTGGTCGTACCGACATCTGAAAAATGTCTTCTGCACATCTTTGTCTCACACTCTGAGATGGATATAGGATGATTTGAAGTCTATCATCGAGAACCACTGTGCTCCCTTCAGCTGATCAAAGAGGTCATCAATCATTGGGAGTGGGTACTTGTTCTTCATTGTCATATGGTTCAGGCACCAATAGTAAACACAAAGCCTCAAGCTCCCATCTGCCTTCTTGGTGAACAGAATCGGGGCTTCCCAATGAGAAACATTGGGCCTGATAAATCTCTTCCCATGAAAGTCCTCTAACTGTACTTGCAGCTCTCAAATCTCCGCGGGAGCCATCTGATATGCTGGTGTAGATATCGGTGTCGTCCCGGGGTACAAGTCAATGTAAAAGTCCACCTCTCTGTGAGGAGGTAGACCAAAAACATCATCTGGGAAAACATCCATGTACCAGTCCACCACTACAAGATATCTCGGACTCTCCATATCAACGGCTCTGAGGGTAAGGCTAGCCAACTGATGAGTAATCGGCTGCACCCTCCTCCAGGTAATTCCATCCTGCACTGCAAAGGATCCCTTCTCACCGGAAAAGGTAAACATGGTCCCATATGTACGGACATGCCGCACCTTGCGCCTAATATAGTCTATCTGAGCATGGACTGTAGATAACCAGTCCATACCCAAGATGACGTCATAAGGTCTCGACGCTGCTACTAGGAGATCCCAGCCGAAGCTCTCACCTCCTAGAGTAATCTCACACTTCCAGCACCATTGTGTAATCGACAAATCTGCTACTATAGGAGTCTCTAGCCATAAGGATCGAGCCAACGACTTAGTCGGAATCTCCGAGCTCCGAACGAGGGAAATAGAAATAAAAGAATGACTGACACCTGTGTCTATAAGTATTGTAGCTAAGGTGGAGTAGACACAAATCATACCTCGTATCATCTCTAGAGTTCCATGATCGTAGACCTCAGCTACCTATATCTGAGCTCGCCCCTATCCACCTAATCCTTGAGGTCGGGGTGGACCTCCTGGTGGTGGTGGTGGTAACATCTCGAATCGTCGGTCACCGCCAGCTGCAAGACCATCTCCTCTACCATGTATGTCTGCTCCCTGTGGACCTCCTCAGTTGAACCTCTATCTCTTCCTGGGCAGTCCTTCGACCATCTGCTGATCATCCGAATGGTGGGTCGGACAGTCACGAGCCATGTGACCCTGCCCGCCGCAAGCGTAACACTGCCCATTCCTGGCATGACTAGCACTGCTTCGGGTGCTCCACACAACTGATCCTAAGTCATGCAGTCGTCCACCTGTAGGTCTGGTCCTCTTGGACCTCTATGACATCTATCTGCTGCTAGTTTTAGAATACTCCACTGCGTGATGAATGGTAATGGGTCTCGCTACTGGTGACTGCTCAGCAAGGAAACTCTCCACCAAGAGGGCTCTCTCTAACACCACCGTCTGCGTCAGGATGCTGAGTGAGATCACTAAAGCCCTGATCTCCCGCCTGAGCCCCTGCTCGAAGGTCTGGGCCCTGAAGAAAGGGTCATGCACCATATCTGTGGAGTAGCGTGAGAGGTCAGTGAACCTCACTGAGTACTGAGCCACAGTAATGATGCCCTGCTGCAGATGAAGAAGCTCCTGTATGTGCACTGCACAAAGAGTCCCTAGGACAAACTCTACCCAAAACAGGTTCTCAAAGTCTGGGTGTCACTTCGTCGTGAACCTAGAGCATCATGCTCCACCATCTTCCTACTACTTCCTGTAGAAGGCTAGCAGAAAGGATCAGAATGAGATTGGTTGGTGTCCCTATGAGTTGGAAGACTCTCACCACAGCCTCCAGCCAATCCTCAACCGTCTGCAAGTCCGTCTCTCCCCTGAACCTGGGTGGCCTCTGGTGCTGGAACTCGTGCAACGTGCTCAAGCGGTGTGCACTGTCTGCTGCTGGGGCTAGTGGAATCGGTGGCCCAATGGGGAATGGTACCGCTGGTGCCTCTACAGGAAAAGGTCCCTCCACTGAGGCCTCATCGCTCAGTGGATTATCAGTGCGTGCAACTCTCGGAACACTAGCTGGATATCTGCGTGGAGGCATCCTAAAAAGAAATAGGTGCGCCACGGTAAAAAAGTTATACCTGGTGAACTGAAATTTATACCTGGTGAGTTGCCTTAAAGAGTTCACAAAGAAGACTCTTGAAAACACACAAGCAATCAGTGTTTTCATGCACTGAGTTGGAAATCAGAAGTCAGGGTCCTGGTGTATGGATACGTCAGCCGCCACACCAACACTGGACTCCCTGAATTGAAAACTACACTCACTACAGTAAACACTATTGCCATTAAAATAAAGATCAGAGTCTTATGTTCTGTGGTAGAACTGACTGCTCTGATACCAATTTTTCACGACCCATCCCCCGGGGCCCATGCCATGACTAACCCCAAGCCCGCCTTTCGTAGGTCAGGGGCTAGCGACTAGAACCAAAGGCGTATTCCCTAAAACTGGGAAGGCATTTCCTTTATAAACTGTAAGCACATGTTACCAAGCACACAACAAGATAGAAACACAGGTAAACTGAACTGTAAACATAGTGAGTGCAGTAAGTAAAAGGGGTCAGAATACAAACTCAACTGGAAAGTACAAGTACAACTGTGATACAATACAACTGAAGAAAAAGAAGAGACAACTACTGGGTCATCCTCCGAGGTTTCTACCTGAAGGGTAGGTACAGATCGCCTCCTCAACACTCCACATCCACCCATCTCCGCTGCGTACCGACACGTCGTATGGTCCACCTCCATGTACCGTCCAGTCCTGGTACTCTCATCCTCAGTCAGCGTTGTCCGTCGTCTGCATCCAACACAACAAGGTGCGGGCATAACTTGTGCAGGGGTGAGTATAAAGATACTCAGTAGAGACCCCGAGACCCTCTAGGTCTCACAAAATCCAACAAGGATAAAACTCAAAATATAAAAACAACAGATAACCTTACTTAGGTATATGCCCATACATATACTTAAGCTATCAAGTAATACATCTTAATCATGAGGAAAACACAGAGATTCTGACTCAGCACACATCAGGATTTATTCTACGGTTAGTATTAAGTAACATTTCGAGTCACAACGTCGAATACCTCGACTGCTTGAGAACTCCTCCTCTATCAAGTACAGTGGGTCTGCCGTGTCACACAAAGGAGCTTCCCCTGACCTTGGACTGCTGAGGTACTCCTCCTGTCGAGTACCGTGGGTCTGCCGCATCACACAGAGGCGCTCCCCACCGTGGGTCTGCCACGTCACCCAGAGGCCACTACGGCAAAATGCATATTTAGCGGCGGTTTTGAAAAACTGCCGCTAAATTGTGTGTCGGGAAACTATTTGCGAGGGTTTTCAAAACTGTCGTAGAACGTTTCGCGGTGGTTTTTTAGCAGCAGTTTATTGAATTTTTTTTTTTTTAATTTTTTAAAATTTTTAAATTTTATTTAAAATTTTTATTTATTTTAATTATTTTAAATATTTTAAATATTTAATTATTTTAATTATTTAATTATTTTATTTATTTAATTATATTAATTAATTATTTATTTATTTATTTTATTTATTTTATTTATTTCATATTTATTTTATTTATTTCATATTTATTTATTTTATTTTATTCGTATTACTTTATTTACTTTCTCCATGTATGCACATGCCCATACAATATAAAGAAATACTGCGTTTGGTGAGATTTGAACCCCTAACCTCTTGCATATTTTCCGAAAACTTTTCCACTCCAGCAAACTTTTCATATGGTTAATAAAGAGAATTTAATATATTTATATATACTAATTGAAAAATAAATAATACATAACTAATAGATATAAAATCAATAATAATTAAACAATAAGAAATAATTAATAATCAATAATTAACAATTAACAATTAATAATTATTGATTTATTTGTTATTTATTGAGTTATTTATTTATTTATTATTATTTACTATTTATTATAATAAATAACAAATAAATTATAATAATATTTACATAAATTAGAAAATTATGAAAATAAAATAATAAAATTATGAAATTAAAATAATAATATAATAATATAATAATACAATAAATAATAAACAACAAAAAGTAAACAATAAACAATAAAAAATATATAATAAAAAATAAATAATAAATAATAAATAATAAATAATAAATAATAACTAATAACTAATAAAACAATAAATAACAAACAATAAAAAATAAAAAATAAAAAATAATTAATAATTAATAATAATCAAATAATAAATAGTAAATATTAAATAATTACTAAAAAATAACAAATAATAACAAATAATAAACCATAAACAACAAACAATAAACAATAAATAATAAATAATAAATAATAATAAATAATAATAAACAAATAATAAATATTAAATAGTAAATAATAATTAATAAATAATAAATAATAATAAATAATAAATAATAATAATAAAATAATAAATAATAAATAATAAATAATAAATAATAAATAATAAATAATAAATAATAAATAATAAATAATAAATAATAAATAATAAATAATAAATAATAAATAATAAATAATAAATAACAACAAATAATAAATAATAAATAATTAATAATAAACAATAAATAATAATAAATAACAAATAATAAATAATAAATAATAATAAATAATAAATAATAAATAAATAATAAATAAATAAATAAATAATAAATAATAAATAACACATAATAAATAAATTATAATAAATAAATATAAATAAAAAATAAAAAATAAATTAAAATAATAATAAATAACACATAATTAATAATTATAAATAATTAAATAATAAATAATAAAAAATAAACAACAATTAATAATAGATAATAAAAAATATATAATAAATAAAAAATAAAAAATAATAAGAAATAATAATAATAATAATAAATAATAATAATAGATCATAATAATAAATAATAAATAATAAATAATAAATAATAAATAATAAATAATAAATAATAAATAATCAAAAATAAATAATAAATAATAAATAATAAATAATAAATAATAAATAAGAATGAATAATAAATAATACATAATACATAATACATAATTAATAAATTATAATAAATAAATATAAAAAATAAATAAAAAATAAAAAATAAAAAATAAAAAATAAACAATAATAATAATAAATAACACATAATTAATAATTATAAATAAATATATAATAAATAATAAATAATAAATAGTAAACAACATTTAATAATAGATAATAATAAATAAATAATAAACAATAAATAATAATAATAAATGATAATAATAAATAATAATAAATCATAATAATAAATCATAATAATAAAAAATAAATAATAAATAATGAATATTAAATAATAAATAGTAAATAGTAAATAATAAATAATAAACAATAATATTTAATAAATAATATATAATAAATAATATATAATATATAATATATAATATATAATATATAATATATAATATATAATATATAATATATAATATATAATATATAATATATAATATATAAAATATTAATAATAATAATAATATATAATATATAATATATAATATATAATATATAATATATATAATAATTATAAATAAATATAAATAATAAATAATAGATAACCAGTAACAAATATTAATAATAATAATAATGATATTTTATTAATAATAAATAATAAATAATAAATAATAAATAATAAATAATAAATAAATATAAATAATAAATAATAAATAACCACTAACAAATAATAGATAATAAATATATTAAAGTATATTATAAATAATAAATTATAAATTATAAATAATAAATAATAAATAACAAATGAAACGCATAAAAAATATGAAAAGGCGTGATAAGGGATGAAAAATCACGGAAACACATGAAAACGGATGGAGAAGCATGAAGAATGAAGCATTAGAAAGCATGCGAATGCATGAAAACTCATGACAACTCTGGAAAACCCCTTAAGAATTCAACATAATCGTCACAAAAACCCAAAAAAAACCATTGATAAAGATAACAAGTCATGAAAAGCCAAATAAACAGCAATAAATGGAGATGCCGTTAAAACCCATCAAAACGGTTATAAAGTGACAAAAACATTGAACTCGCATTAACGGAGATAACTTATAATCCAAGAGTCCGTTCCAGATCTGCGACCAGTCAAATCAAAAATCCTGAAATGATCTTCGACCAGATAGGTGAAAGTGACTGAATGGGTCGGCGGATCGGAAGTTACGACCATTTAAAAAAATGCTGGTGGGGAAAGAGTGATAGAAACGAGGTATCGAAAAACATAACAAACCCGATACCCACTAAAAAGGCCACAACTTATGATCAAGGAGTCCATGTGGGCACCACGACCAGTCAAACAGAAGCTCATGGAACGAACTACGATCTGGAAGGCGGAGGAGTCTGAACTAAAAAGCGGATAGAATGTTAGGTCTGTTTGAAGACAAGTTCGACGGGACAACGGTGACGGAAACAGGGTGTTGGAGGCCTTTGGATGGGTTTTGGGGGTCGGAAAACAGGATAAAATCTTGCTTGTGTCGAACAGGTGCGCAACTCTCTTCGCTAGCTTTGATTTTATCTGTGGCAAGGCCCAAACAGACACCCGAAGCGAAAGTTATGGTCGTTTGAAGTTGAAGAACTTATTTCAACTTTCTTATAACTCTCATATCATCCTCGCCTTAGACCGTCTCATGGTTTTGATTACACATGACTCTATATCTCTTCATGAGCTTTGATTTGACTATTTGTAGCGGTCCAACGGACGCCCGAATCAAAAGTTATGGTCGTTTTAGTGATTTTGGGGTTTCTCATGTTTTTTTATTTTTTTTCTTTTCATTTCGCGGCGGTTTTACCCAAACCACCCCTAATCCTCGAAAAAATAAAAAAAATGCTAAAAAAGTGTCACACATTTCGCGGAGGTTTTAAAAATCACCACGAAATACCGGCCCGAAAGCTATTTCGCGACGATTTTTAAAACCGCCGCGAAATTCTTGTTTTCCTTTAGTGGGTGCTCCCCCTCAAGGCCTGCTGAGGTACTCCTCCTGTCGAGTACTGTGGGTCTGCCGTGTCACCAAGGTGCTCCCCACTGGGCCTGTCGAGTACTGTGGGTCTGCCGTGTCACCAAGGTGCTCCCCACTGGGCCTGTCGAGTCACTCTGAGTCGAAATGGTCAGCAGTCGTCAAATCTCAGCCAGCCACTAGGACTCTGCACTATGCTCGCTCGTCTCTGGGAGGATCCACTCCACAAGCTACTAGTCGATACTCCAACTATCACGAAGTCCCATGAAAAGTATCTCAAAGGTCTTCTACGTTATAGGGATCTCAACGTAATAGACGGTGCGTCAATCAGATGTCCAGTCTGTGAGTTATTAGCATTTTAGTCCCGAGGTCCAGTTGGATTCGTGCTCGATCCAACATGATTGTTCCCCATCATAATCCCAAACACAGTGGGGTGTCACTCAAAGGGACTGACTCACTCCAAGGTTCCCAACGCCACTGACGGTTCGTCTAACGGACGTTCGGTGCCAATGTTATGACCAAAAGGAAGTAAAATGGTCGTAGTGGGCCCGTGTCCGGTCCGACCTGGCCGGGGCCGACCCGTGAGGGCTGCGAGGGTGCCACGAGGGCGGCTCGGCCGAGGGGTACCGCGAGGGCGCGGACCGGCTGCGGGTACTGCGAGGGGGGTGGCGGACCGGCCGCGGGGCGGCGGTCCGGCCACTGGAGGGCTGCGGCGGCTAGGCGGACGGCGGCTCGGCGGAGGGGGGCTCGACGGACGGCGGCGGCGGCTCGGAGGGGCGCGGCGTGGGCAGCTCGACTCGGGGCGGCACGGAGTAGCGGAGGCTGTGGGTGGCGGTGCTGTTACCTTCGTCGCATTCGTCATGTTCATCCATTGCGAAGAACACACAATTCAACATTAGAATTATAGAGAGGATGGGCCATTTGATCATTCCCAATCCCGCAAAAGGAAAACATTCGCGGATTAATCTAAAATAGAGAGTTGATCCGCGTTCGTTGTTTTAGAAGAGAAGAACATGATAATATAAAACCACTTATAAATAAACCCCTACCTCAGGTTGTTCATTGACGTTGGCATGAGAAGAAAGTACGGACGTCGATTTGTCGTAGATGAAGATGTCCCACGTCAGAAGAAATCCCGAGGAAGAAGGTCGATGTCGAGGTCGGTGTTCTTCGTTGGCCGATTGTTTTTTGTTAAAGAACTTTATTTTTCCCAAGGCTCTCTCCTCTCCCAATTCCACCCAACAAAAAGAAATAGGTGCCAATATATTTAACTTAAGAAAAAATTATGTTGGCGCACCCAAGTTGGCGTAATTTATGTAACACGTTGGCACAATTTATTAGCTCAATTAATTAGCCCAATTTAATGGTTCAAATTAATGACAGGGGTAGAATATTGGAGAGTTGGGAGATTTCTCCTCTTTTAATGAGGGAGTTGAGAGATTTAGGTCTCAGGTGGTCCCCACCACCATAACCTCTCATGGGAGGTTAGGTTCGGGTGGTCCCCACCACCATAACCTCTCATGGAAGGTTAAGGTTTGGTGGTCCCCACTACCAACTTCCACATGGAGTGGTTGCAACAAATAAAATAAAAATAAAATGTTGTACAATTTTATTTTTATTCTATTATTTCATGAAAAACACAAAAACTAACTTCCACCTTCGACCAACTGTCGTCGAGGTGAAAGTCTTTTTAAGCGAAAACTGGCGCTGCGAGTTCAACGGTGCCCTCAGATTTCAATTTCGAGTACCGGTTCAAAGGTTAGAAAAACCCGCTCGCACGTTTATTTAACGTACCTGCAAAAAAGTTCATAAATTTATTCTGGCCACTCCAGGCCTCAGAATCACGCGTCGTCAATTTTCACGGACTCGTAAAATTATCATTTAATTTTAAAAAATTACATTGAAATTTCGGGTCTTTACAGTCTTCATTGAAGAAGAACTCTGGTTGCAGGAGGTGGCTCATACAGCGGTAGAGGGTAGTGCGGGTTGCTGGAGACTCCTGGATCTGTGCCTTTCTTCTTCTTTGCAAGGTCAGAAAAACCCTTCACCCATCGAGTGCTCCTGAGAACCAGAGAGAACCAGCACTGAAGGAATGAACCCACGAGACATCGCAATCAAAAACTAAATATATGTTTCATACCTATTAATACAAGTATACATCCAACACTAAATTGCTTCATTCTCTAACCTTTCTAAAATAAATGCATTTCTTTAATCATCATCCACGATCCTTGACCGTGGATTGGGTGTCAAAAAATACATAAACTGATTCGGTGTCATTTTTAACACAAATTGGAATGAAGTGGGGACCGCATATTGTTTCAGCAAAGAGAGGGGACACTGCTCGTTGTGAGATCGGGTGCTCTCAGAAGCTGCTGTCTGTGCTGCGGGAGCCAACATCAGGCCGTGCATCGGTTCGTGGAAGAGGCAGATTCGAAGGGAGAGGATGACGCCATCCCCCGAAGAAAAGCAAAAGAAGACGGCCGGCCGGAGGAAGATTGAAATGAAGCATATCGAGTCCAAGACTCAGCGCCAAGTCACTTTCGCCAAGCGCAAGAAAACCCTCTTCAACAGCGCCCACAAATTCACCACCCTCTTCGGCACGCACGTTGCGGTCATTCTCCCCTCACCGGGTGGCCGGTTCTTCACCTTCGGCGTCCCCGATGCCGACTCCGTCATCGACCGCTACCTAGCACACGGCTCCGCCGCCGCCCCTTCCTCCCAAGTTACGTCTCCTTCCGACTCCTCCGCCGCCCCTTCCTCCCAAGCTATGTTTCCTTCCGTCCCGCCGTGCCAGACAGCCCAGCTGGGTTCGGAAGTTCCGGCGCCGTCATGGTGGGATTGTTCGATAGAAGGGATGGGAGTGGAGGAGCTGGAGCAATATTACGCATCCTTGGAGGCTCTAATGGAGAACGTCCGGAGTCTGGCGATCGAGGACGACCCTCTCTTCTGGGCTGATCTGCTGTTGCCTGAAATGGAAGGCGGAGATGATGATTTATTCCGCTTCCTAACCTGAACTTGAAGAAGACCCATCCACGGAAACAAATCAACACATTTTATCATAATACATCCTCAATGGGAAATCGTCCACTTCACTTATTCCATCAACTTCATTTATTCCATCATTGGATGATGGAAATTGTCAGAGTTTTTTTATACATTTTTTTTTGTTGCAAAAAACGGCTATGATGATTTTTTTTTTCAAAATGCGCCTAAAATAAAATTTAATGTTTTTTATTTAGTTGAATTGTTTATAGTTAAATATTTTAATTCTTTAGTAGTTTAGTTAGTTATAATTTTTTATTGTTTATTAGATTGTTTAATTAGTTATATATATTTAGGAATTATAATTATCATTAGTATAAATTAATTTAGGATTCTTTTAATGAAATTTTGGTAGCATAAAGACTATATTATCTAAGCAATCAAATCCTTGTCTGGATACAAATAAGTGAATGTGGCTCTGGCAAATATGTACCTAGAGGTAAAACCTGAAAACACCGATTTGAGCTAGACTCGAACGGGAACTGGTGCACAACAACAGGTCTTGCTACATTCTGGTTTGACACTCCCGGAAGATATGCTTAAGATATGCATATTTCTTTATAAACTACTAAAATATCTAAGAAAAGAAATGATAAATTGAAAATTTAGTAATGATGTTGATAATTATTATTAGGAATGATTAATTAGAAATTAATTAATAATTAAAAATAAAACTACAATTCAAATGATATTCAATAACATGGAGTTGAAAAATAACATGGAGTTAAAAAATAACATACTTAAAAAACGACATGGAGTGAAAGTGAAAAAATAAATAACATGGAGTTAAAATATAAATAACATAGAGTTAAAATATAAATAACATAGAGTTAAAAAATAAATAACAGCATGTTTCGAGCTTCAAGCCTTTCTTGCAGTGAATTGAATATCAAAATTTCAGAAATTCCGTGTGACAATGGGTTTTCTGAAATTTTAATATCCAATTCACTGCAAGAAATGTTAGAAGCTCAAAACATGCTGTTGTTTATTTTTTAACTCTATGTTATTTATATTTTAACTCTACTATGTTATTGAATAACTAATTAATAATTTAGTAAGTATCATAAGAAATATCCTAGTTTAGGATATAAGATCTTTTAAAATTTAAGTATCATAAAGATTGTATAGTTTAGAAGTAATAATAATTATTTGAACGTGAGGTAAAATCCAAATTATTTTTATTAAGTAGTTTAATTACATCTTTAAAGTATAAAATCCAACTTATATTGGTAACCATCATTCTGAATGTCACTTACATTATCAAAATCTTGATCAGAAAACTTTTTTTACGTAGAGCATAATGTTTGCCTGTATGTACTGCTATGGAGAGGTTATTCAAACTGAGCAAGGAGCTTCTTACAGTACACAACCAATAACAGTGGTTAATACAACTGATTGTGTAACCCTAAGTGACCTTCAAGACAGAATTCATGACTCATTAAATCTAGGACCCGATCAAAAGATCAAGTCAATGAGTTATAGACATTTGCAATTCCCGTCAACATTGTGGCATCTATCTTTTCCATTGGTTGATGATGCACAATGGATCCAAACAGTTGGTTTGTTTTCTCAATGGTCAGATGGTACCATGATGGAGTTATATGTTGATGTTTCTACTGTATAACAACAACATCCAATTGTACAAATACGTAGACTTACAAGAGTCATTGAAGATAGTCCACCCCATGAAGTTGATACTATCCCAAATGATGCAGAAGAGGACAACCTACTTGATCTCCCAGATATACATGTCAACCCGACTTCAGATGAGGAGTTTCGTAATAATGAAACAGATGGTGATAGTAGTGCTGATGAGGAAGGAACAACAGAAGTTTCGAGAAATGCATTAGTTGTACAACATGATCGACCTACAATAAATCATCCACTGCTCTTTGCATCTTGGTCAGAAGCAATGACACGTGTGCCTAAATTTGAAGATAATGTTATCACACCAGCAACTGAGTTTCCCAGAGTTATACGAGATAGGTTTAGTAAGATGGATCAAACTTTATATGTTGGAAGGAATTTTCCAAGTAAAGATGCATTAAAAAGTACGTTAAAGAGATTTCACATTGAGAGGCACTGTAGCTATGTAGTTTACGAATAAAACGGTAGAAAATATGGCATACAATGTGAGAAGTATGGGGATGATTGTAGATTTCGATTGAGGGCGATTCCGGACATTGCATTTGGAGGTTGGAGAATCTCGAGGATTGAGGCAGCTCATACTTGCGTTCAGCCAAACCTAACACAAGTTCATACTTCATTGGATGCAGAATTTGTGTCATCCATTGTTGTTGAGATGATTAGGACATGTCAAGATGTTTCGATAGCCCTTGTGCAAGAGAGGATACAACAAACATTCGATTATAATATTTCCTATAATAATGCATGGAAGGAGAAACAGAAGGCAATTGTGAAGGTCTATGGTGATTGAGATGACTCATATCGGGTGTTGCCACAATTACTAGCCATAATGAGGCATCATAACCAAGTTGTCTTCCATATGGATACAAACGAACATGTGTGTCATGATAACCGACTTGATCCATCTCGTGTTGAATTTCATTGGTTGTTCTGGGCATTCCTTCCCTGTATCTCCGCCTTTCATTTCTGCAAACAGTTTATTCAGATTGATGGAAAATTTCTGTATGGAAAATACAAGGGCGTATGGTTGATTGCAGCAACCCAATATGGAAACCGTTCACCTCTTCTACTTGCCTTTTCCATTGTAGAGAAAGAAAACTATGAATCATGGAGTTGGTTTTTGGCATGTATCAACACCCATTTCCCCAACATTCAGGGTGTTTGTTTGATATCTGATCGACATTGGGTAATTAATGAGGCAATCAATGCAGATCCTGATACATGGAGTTACCCAAATTCACATCATCAATTTTGCATTAGACACATTACTAGCAACTTGCATAAAAAATTTCACAACGAATCGATGAAGAAGGCAATCACCAGAATTGGTACCCATTGTATGTGTTATTTTTTTTGTATATCAACGTAAAGATAAATTCAAAATATGTGAAATTTCATCTATTATGTGTATCATACGAGTCCGATCAATGACGGTTTTAAGAATGTTTTGAACAAATCCATCAAGTTAATGAAGAAGTTTACGATTATATGATGCGAATTCCAAAAGAAAAATGGACATTGGCATATGATGGGGGGATTAGGTACGGACACATGACCACCAACATTGTAGAGTGCATCAATGGTGTCTTCAAAGGGATTCTCAAGCTACCTATAACTTCCCTAGTTCAGGAGACATTATATCGTTGCGTGAAGTACTTTGTTGATAGACAAAAACTAGCACTACCACAAAAACAGTTTTTCACAGCGCCCCCCCTTTATCAGCGCTTTTGTTAGCGCTGATAAAGGGTCGGCTTCAAAAAAAATTAAAAATATATTAATATATTAATATATAAATATAGTTATATTGTTATATAAATATAATATATAATTTTTAAATATATTTTAGATAAGTATAAATGTACATTTACACTTATTATACTTAATATATAAGATATTTAGTGAAAATGACTTCTTAAAAAATTAAAAAAATATTTTTAATTAATAATTTGATAATCATTATGGAGTAATAGTCATTTAATAACAATTTGAGGACTAAAAAAATTAAAAAAATTAAAAAAAGATCCAAAATATGTTGAAAACGCAACTCAAACTTTAAAGGGCCATAACTTTTGATCCGGGTGTCCGTTTGAGCTCTACCACATATCAAATCGAAGCCTGCGACGAGCTCTACGTCGCTATGACTAGGGCATTCCCCGGTCAAGCGTTTTTAGAGACCAAAAGATTCCCATAAGGATTCCAAAACTGAGTTTTTTGTCGGGGTACTCAGATTTTTTAACATTTTGTGGATTTTCAAACTCGTTTAAGGGGGTATTATTGGCTTTTTTTGGCGGGGAATGAATTTATTCTAAGGTATTACATTCATATTGATATTATGACTTTGAAATTTCATCCTTTTTTATAATGCACTGCTATTTATAATCAAATATATAACTATATGTACATATTTTTTATATATTCGCACCTAAAAATTAAATTTTTTAAATAAATAATTAAACATATTTACATATAAAATATATTAGCTTTATCTAAATAATAACTAATATCCATTTTATTTAAAATACCAATATATGAATATTTATATACCAATATATTAATCTAACTATATATATATATTAATCTAACTATATATATATATTAATCTAACTATATATATATATATTAATCTAATAACTATATATATATTAATATAACTACATATATATATATTAGTATTACTATAAATATATATATTAATATCACTATATATATATTAATATAACTCTATATACATATTCATATAACTATATATATGTTAATATAACTATATATATATATTAATATAAATATATATTACTATACGAATAAATATAACTAAATATATATATATAGATATAGATATATATTAATATCACTATATATATATATATTAATATTACTATATATATATATTATAATATAACTATATATATATATATTATAATATAACTATATATATATTATAATCTAATAACTATATATATATATAAATATATATTACTATAAGAATAAATATAACTAAATATATATATATATATATAGAGATATCCTAAATTGGAAGACAAATCAAAATAGAGCAGTGGTAAAGGCTTAGGCGTGCAGGGGGGAGGTCTCGAGTTCAAATCCTGTGGGAGACAGGGGCGCGTGCGCATGTGGGAATATAGCAGCAAGCGCTGTTAAAGGGTGATGGGGGTGCGTGGGGTGCGTGGGGTGCTGTACAGGGGCAGAAAAGCACTGTAAAATGGGGGGGCTCAAGCGCTATAAAAGCCCACCCAATTCGCAATATTTTTATTTATTTTTTTTAATTTTTTTTTTATTTTTTTTTAATTTTTTTTAATTTTTTTAACTTTTATCAGCGCTTTTTTAAAAGCGCTGATAAAATGGTCCTTTATCAGCGCTAAAATGAAAGCGCTGATAAAGGAAGCGCCGATATAGGACCCCTTTATCAGCGCTTTTTTTAGCGCTGATAAAGGGGTCCTATATCGGTGCTTTTCGGAGCGCAGATAAAGGGGACCCCCCCCCCCCCTTTATCTACACTGGCTTTATCAGCGCTTTTTCTAGCGTTGATAAATGCCGTTTTTAGTGCTGATAAAGGCCGTATTTGTAGTAGTGTAGCATCAGATGGAATAAATCAGGGGCTAACGTACGAAAGACATTTTCAACGAGAGATTGAAAAGAATATTGAAGAAGATTTTGGTTATCATGTCTGCCTATTTCGACGAGAAGATTCTCGATTTGAAGTTCAAGAGAATACGAACCCCATCACAAATAGCATTGGTGAAAAAATAGTGGTATTACTAGAAACGAGGCAATGTCAATGTGGAAACTTTCAGGCCTTACGGGTTCCATGCTCACATGACATCGTAGCATGTGCCTCTGTTAACATATCATAGGAAGCATATGTTGATCTAGTGTACCGGATGAACACCATTGATAACTATTATGCTGCACCATGGACACCTATTGGCGAGTTTCGTTATTTCCCAATACCCAAAGGTCAACCGATAGTGGTATCTGATATGAATCGGTTGCATCCCCGTGGGAGACTGAAGGCCAGCAGGATGCGAAATGAGATGGACTGGCCTCAAGAACAAAGACAGAGTTTGAGATGCACCAGATGTCATCAAGAAGGTCATAATTAGAAATGATGCCCTAACATTGTTGGGACGAGTTCACACTCTAAGCCACAATGAAGTATTGTCGTTATTGGGAGATTCTCATATTGTAAATTTTATGTAGTTATCTCTTCCTTTTACCTCGGTTTTCTAACCCCCAAATCTGAAAATCATAACAGTTAACCCATAAACATCTTTTGTATACCGTAATACTAACAATCTAAACCATAATCCTGAAAATCTTTTCTCAAATCATTAACCTAAACTGTAAAATGTTAAAATAAATCCAAAATCCTAGATCCAAAAGGCAAAATGTGAAACCCTAATATTTAAATCCTAAAATCAAAAGCATAAACCGTAAACCCAAAAACATTTTCCCTTTACATCGGGTTTCAAAACATTATGTGATTGAGAAAATAATCATGAAACATATGACCAGATTATCTAGTACAATCATACATCAATATGACTAATGCGCCCTACAAATCCCTATAACCCATGCATAATGTTCTAGGGAATAGAGGAGCACCCTAGAAATTGAACCCTCCTACATTGTTAATGAAGTCATAGAGACAAATGAATCTTGATCTAGTAATAGAATAACACCCCAAAAAGTAAACTCCCTTACAATATCAAAATATGAGCCCTAGTACTACACCTTCCACCTGTACACCCAAGGATCACTTATGAGATATACAAAAAATCATTTTGAAAGGGCATTATAAAATTCAAAAATAAAAAAACCATTTCTTGATATAAAAAAATTCTTTGAAAACTAGTTCACACTTCATTTCACAATTCTTTTAAAAGACCCTTCTATTTACCAAAATTTGGGGAAACCATATTTTATCAAAAACCCTTTTCAGAAAATAAATAAATCATGCCAATTATTTTATAAAAAAATTTATAAAACAAAGTGAAATCATGGTTAATCCAACACAGATTAGAGACAGAACCACCTATAAATCGTGAATGATCCATGATGTGAATCCTTGATAAAACATCATTTGTTTATATGCATATGACTGACACCATACTACTGAGTCAGTAGGCTACCCATTGTTCACAGGTTGTGATAGAGGGTGGTCTAGATCAATTAATCAGGGTGCGTCGAGCACACCGTTTTCATCACACAAAGCCTCCTCCTACCATTATACCATACTTGCGTCGTTCTGGCTTCTATGATATTGCGGTATCCAATTTTACATTTGTAGACCATCACCTGCTAGTTGCACTCGCGGAGAGGTGGATACTAGAGACACACACATTCCACCTGCCTGAGGGAGAGATGAACATCACCCTCTAGGATGTGAATGTGCTTCTTGGTCTTCCTATCCAGTGGACACTCGTTATTGGATCCACTCGGATAGCATGGCCCGACCTTGCTCAGTGCTTGTTAGGCGTTGACATTTTGTCTAATCATAGTGCTACCGATGGAGCATCGATATCCATGCCTTGGCTGGAGTCACAGATTCCACTTTTAGCTGATGATGTTGATGAGCAGATGGTGATGCATTATGCATGTGCATATATATTACGACTTATTGGAGGGACCATGTGTACAGATCATTCAGGGATGCACGTGCACATGATGTATCTACCCCTGCTAGAGGATTTTGATCGGGCAGGGACGTACAGTTGGGGATCTGCCTGCTTGGAATACACATATAGAGCATTATGCAGGATATTAGACAGGCGACACACAGGTCTCGGGGGATGTGTCATCCTTATTCAGATGTGGTCATGGGAGCACATCCCCGCATTCTGCCCTGATCTTGCTGGTCTTCCGGCCGAGATGGCTGTGCTGCATGACGCTCCGCATAGACACTGGTATGATCACTCATTTCTATCAGTTCCTGATGCTACTACAAGTTATTGACTTTAATTTCTCATTATTTATCACTATCTATGTTGTATTTTATAGGTGGTGTCAGTGACACAATTTCAATGTGGTTCTGAGACACGATTTGGCTGTATATCATCTCGAGTTGGAATTTCTCTTACCCCATCAGGTATGTATATACAATATATAACTGTCTAACAAATTTAATAATAATATCTTTTTTTAGTTAACAATTTTTATAACAAGGGTAATATGTTATTTCAGATTTTATGGGTTCCATACTAGTCTGTTATGGACCAGTTTCCTCCATACTGCACGGTTGGTCATGATGATGTTACGGATGTAGTGCCACTCATTCACTTTCATATTGTTGAGTGGCACCAGCCTGACAGAGTCATGCACCATTTTCTCTTCACTCAACGGATTCCATTACCACTGAGGAAGACAAATCAGCTTCATGGGATGAAGCTAACAGGGAGTCAGGATGACGACTGGCGTCGAGTACATGCTGTATTTCTTGACTGTTGGCACAGATGCGCATAGTTTGATATCTAGGGAGTTCCTAAGATGCAGTTCTCTCTTTTAGCGCAACACGAGTATGAGCCATGGTATAGACTGAAGTCTATACTGTATCTTACCCAATCCGATAGAGAGATGCATATGATTGTAAGTCAATTAAATTATATTACTATATTTATTGAGTTATTTTCTAATTCATTTTTAATCTGTTTATAGGAGAGTCACATAGATAGACTTATTCATATGAGTGATGAGGCTGAGGATAGAGTCTTCAGCTGAGAAGCCGTTCATGCTCAAGCGTTAGAGATAAGGTCATCTGTCCATGCGTTTGCCGAGAGACTCTTCGATCGTCCGGCATGAGGAAAGTAGGTTCCTGTCAAAGAGGAAGATCATGCAGCAGTTGGTGGTACTGAGGAGCCACGACCATGGCAACGTAGACAGTGTCGTCCTACACGTCAGGCCTCACCAGTTCCACAGGCAGAGGTCGGCCCTCTAGTATTCCAGTCTGAGCCGATGCAAGATGTGCCTCAGCCTTCATGGGATCCATCCTTTTTGATAGGATATCCTCATTTTTCTCCATCATGGGGTCCATATGGAGCACAACCTTTGGGTTCAGAGTCATCACAACCTTGGGGTCCAGACCCATCGCAGAGTTGGGGTATAACACCACCATATGATTTGTTCCCCACTACGATGATGTCGGGTTATTCTACCATCGAGGTGGGAGAAGGATCAGGAGGGTCGTACGAGGTGGAGTTGACATTTTCTCCCACTGGAACAGAGGTGGATGATATGAAAGTTGACATTCTAACGCCTGAGTTCCAGCCCTCTCTAGGTCATTAGAATCCCCAGAGATCTCGTTGCGGACGTCCTATTATTAGACCACCATGTGGGACAGTATCTCCTCATCGTAGTCATAAACATTGATTGTTTATGCTCATTGATATGTTTTATGTCTATGGAAATTAAAAATTATTTTTTATGAAAGTATTTGTGTTAGAAGTCCATGTGGGACATGATCTCCTCACCGTAGACATAGACATTGATTGTTTATGTTCATTTATATGTTTTATGTCTATGGAAATGAAAAATAATTTATAAGCTTTCAAAACCACCTACTTGAAACTTAAAAATGTTTAAATTATGTGACTTTGAAAGGCTATAAAATATAAACCATAAGACCATTATAAACAAAACTTTAAACATTCATTAAACATATAGGAGTCAACCCTGCATCAATAGGATTCACGATGTCACTAGTATCACATACATCTATAATAATTGTTGCAGGAAAACATGTTATATCTTCTTTCATGGGACAACAAAATCTATTATTCCACCCGCCATGTTCATATCCATACCAACAACCGGCCGCATAAGGGTATGATGAAAGATATGCCACATGAAATTCTCATATGTTCCCATTCATGTATATATCAACCCCTTCAACACCACCATGCATCCAACCATTATAATTTCTTCTACAATTGTCACCCCATTTTCCCAGGCCCAGTTGATCCGATGAAAACACCAACGATTCCACATAGCCCTTCGAACTCTTTATCACCAAATCATTATCCTTTATCATCTTCAAAAGTCCATTGTAGGACCTTCTTGATCGATCCATTCCAAACACTCACATACAAGTATACTCTAAAATAAAAACCAACATATTTTCAGGTATTTATGATTATAGTATACTTGTATGTGAGTGTTTGGAATGGATAGATCAAGGAGTTCCTATAGTGTCCTTTTGAAGATGATAAAGGATAAAGAATTGGTGATGAAGAGTTCAATAAGCTATGTGGAATTGTTGGTGTTTTCATCTGATCAACTGGGCCTGGGGAAATAGGGTGACAATTATAGAAGAAATTATAATGGATGGATTCATGGTGGTGTTAAAGGGGTTGATATTTGAAGGAATGGGAACCTATGAGAATTTCATCTGGCATATCTTTCACCGTACCCATATGCGGCAGGATGTTGGTATGGATATGGACATGGCAGGTGGAAGAATGGATTTTGTTTTCCATGAAAGGAGATATAACATGTTTTCATGCATCAAAGATTATAGATGTATGTTATACTAGTGACACCGTGCATCCTATTGATGCAGGGTTGAATCCTATATATTTAATTAATGTTTAAAGTTTCATTTATATTGGTGTTATGGTTTATATTTTATAGTCTTTCAAAGTCACGTACTTGAAACATTTCTAAGTTTCAAATAGGCGGTTTTGAAAGCTTATAAATTATTTTTCCTGAACAATTTTTATGAAATGATTTGTGTTTTAAACAATTAATTATATTTTTAATGAATGTTTAATGTTTCGTTTATATTGGTCTTATGATTTATATTTTATAGTCTTTCAAAGTCACGTACTTGAAACATTTCTAAGTTTCAAGTAGGCGGTTTTGAAAGCTTATAAATTATTTTTCATGAAAATTTTTTATGAAATGATTTTTGTTTTCAGTAAATTTCTTTTATGTTTAGTTAATGTTTAAATTTTTATTTATATTGGTCTTATGGACTATATTTTATAGTCTTTCAAAGTCACATAATTGAAACATTTTTATGTTTAAAATAGGCGGGTTTGAAAGCTTATAAATTATTTTTCATGAATTTTTTTTGTGAAATGATTTGTGTTTTCAAAAATTTCTTATATTTTTATTGAATTTTTAAAGTTTCGTTTATATTGGTCTTATGGTTTATATTTAATAGTCTTTAAAAGTCACGTACTTGAAACATTTCTAAGTTTCATGTTGGCTGTTTTGAAAGCTTATAAATTATTTTTCCTGAACATTTTTTATGAAATGATTATTTTTTAAATAATTTCTTATTTTTTTAATGGATTTTTAAAGTTTCATTTATATTGGTCTTATGGTTTAAATTTTATGGTCTTTCAAAGTCACATACTTGAAACATTTCTATGTTTCAAGTAGGTAGTTTTGAAATCTTATATATTATTTTTCCTGAACAATTTTTATGAAATGATTTGTGTTTTAAACAATTTATTATATGTTTAATGAATGTTTAAAGTTCCATTTATATTTGTCTTATGGTTTATATTTTATAGTCTTTCAAAGTTACGTACTTGAAACATTTCTAAGTTTCCAGTAGGCAGTTTTGAAAGATTATAAATTATTTTTCCTGAACAATTTTTCTGAAATGATTTATGTTATCAACAATTTTTTTTATGTTTAATGAATGTTTAAAGTTTCATTTATATTGGTCTTATGGTTTATATTTTATAGTCTTTCAAAGTCATGTACTTGAAACATTTTTAAGTTTCAAGTAGGTGGTTTTGAAATCTTATAAATTATTTTTCATAAATTTTTTTTCTAAATTGATTTTTCTTTTCAAAAATTTCTTATATGTTTAATGAATATTTAAAGTTTCATTTATATTGGTCTTATGGTTTATATTTTATAGTCTTTCAAAGTCACATACTTGAAACATTTTTAACTTTCAAGTAGGTGGTTTTGAAACAAAATTTTAAAAACTAATAATTTTTTTGTTAGGTGAAAGACGACATCCTCTTGAACATTTTTTATGAATTATATATATAAATAAATATATAAACAAAACAAAACATAAAAAAAAAATTATTTTTTTTGTTAGGGGAAAGGCGGCATCGCGGGTGCCACCTTTCAGACCCAGTTTAAAGGCAGGATCCGCGATGCCGCCTTTAAGGTGAATTTTGAAAAAACAATTCACTATAACCGCTTTTTGTAATTTTTTTTAAAAAAATGTATAAAAAAACTCAAAATTGTTCTTCTAATTAAGAGTAAGTGCCCGAGATTATTATCCCGACACCGTACTGGTTGAGAGCTGTTGCCGCTCTCCTATATACTTTTTTTATTTAATTCATCTAAGCTGTTTACATAAAAATGAATCATTTATTATTTGATTATAAAATTTTTCATAAAATATCTCATATTATGGAATTTGAAAATGTACATATTAAATTCATATAAATGATAATATGAAATGTAAAAGTTAATTGTCCAAGTCTTTCCGCATCTAAATTATAATGTGTTTATAATCTATATATGGTTCATTGATAAATTGGTTATCTCATTCTTAAATATGAGAAATGTTAATTTATTTTTTTATTATTTGCGCTATTCATAAATATAAAGTATTATATTATGAATCGTGATGCCTTCTTTTGTTTAAAGAGTTAAAAAAAATTCTAAAATATCATAAATGAATCTAAGGAGATACCACTTCCACAAATCGGTGCAAGGGCAGCGCTGGTCTTTATCATCGCTAAGAAAAACACACTCATAAAAAGCAGATCCTTTATCAACGCTACTTAAAAGCGGTGACAAATATCCTTTATTAGCGCTAAAAAAAGCATGGATAAAGGTGAACCCTTTTTCAGCATTTTTTAGCCTCGATAAAATGTATATTTATCAATGCTATTATTATCACCGATAAAAGTTTCTAATAAAAAATATTTTTAATTTATATAAATTATTATATTTATATTCAAAAATAATATTTATTTATACACATTAAATAATAAACGCATGTTTATAATTAATATATATATTTTTAATAATTCAAATATATATATATATATATATAATGTTTAAAAAAAAGTATTTATAAGATTATAAATATATATTTAAATAATTCTAAGATTATAATAATTTTTTTTAAATAATAAATATATTTATTATATTTATAATTATATATAAATAATTTTTAAATATATATAATTGTACATATAATTATAAATAAATATATATATTTAAATAAATATATATTTCCAATGAATTTGGTCAACAAATATATTAATGCATGAGTATAATTAACGTTTGATGTTCATATGTTATCAACGTGTGGGATAGGCTGGCTCTGTTGGTTTTCACGGTGGTGATGGATGACAAACTGCACAATGGCGACATTGTGGGGTATAAGCGGGGATGACCTTAGGAAAGGGACCACGTGACTTTGGGTGTTAAAGACAGCCTTAAGACGTGGAGCCAACCTCGGGCACATCATTTTTCTGGTGACAGGCTATCTCGTTGCCTGTTTGATTTCAGATTTTATGGGCCACCTATGGGCTCTGTTCATTGATTTGAGTTTTTCTTATTTGGTTGGGGATTTTGTTCTAGTTGTCCTATGGGTAGAATTGTCTGGCCACCTTTGTTTTTAGGGGTGCTTTCCGCATAACTCATTTGCATTGTTGTTTCTGGTTTTATTTTCCTGAAAAAAATTTAGAACTGAGTGCGCTCCAATCCTAAATCTTTCTATGTAACATCCCGGATCCAAACAGCCACCCGAACAATGCTAAACAGGACAAGTGTTACTACCTTAGGTGCACCTCCCCAAACGCCAAAGGCTGCCAACTAGCAGTGAGGGTGTAAATGAGTATAGTGGAGAGACTATACCCTCTCGGAGGAAAATAAGGTTCTGGTCTGAGCAAAATAATAATACATGCAGTGGTAAAAAAGACTCAGCAGACTCAAACCAGACCCGCATAGTAGAAGCATATCCAAAAGAAAAAAAATAGCGGGAGAAATATATAAACAAGTGCAGAGGAAAATAAATAGAACAACATGCTAGAAATAACTTGTAACAGCTAATACGATCAACAACTAATACGATCAACCTCCTAAAGCTGATATCATTCCTGCACGTAAATCTATAAAGTCTACATGTATCCTGAAGTGCTTGTGTAGAGTGTGAGATGAATCTCAGTAGGATACCACCCAATGGTGCGTACCTAGTATAGGTGTTTAAGCAGGAAATAAGTAAACATTAAGATATGAAAATAAACACACACTCCACTAGTGCTCAACAGCCACCATGGAGTGTCACCTGCTTCGGTCAATGCTGAAATCTCAGTTATATAACCCGGCACCACGTGCCTCCTAACACCTCATGTCTCAAGTACCGACGTCCTGATGACACGCCCAACAATAGTAACCCATGCTCAAAATATAGAGACCCGACCTTTTCTTACATTACTATTACATCGTTTCAAAGATAAACAACATAATAGTATTACACATAGAGGATCCAGAGGTTTAGTGTCTTGGGAAAAATAGGACCATACATAACAAATAAACCATCAAGGATAAACATTCATTTAATTTCTTCTTCTATAGCTTCTTATTGGCACTTGTCCTATCCTTAGTACATGTAGCCACCTGAGGATATACATCAAAAGGGGTGATCTAGAAGCCCAGTAAGAGGATAGATAAGAACAATTTAGCATGGGGTGAGCATAATCATGACATAGGAAAAAGAAAATGAACATGAGAGGAGCATAAATAAAAGAATTGAAATGTGGCAATGCATAAAAATGAAACATCATGTATTTGTGGTTAACTACCACACATAATTTTGAACCATGATAGCATCTTTTTCACACATAATTTCATATTTACCCATGAGATTCATCACTTTACCCAATGCATTGGAGCGCTGTATAATTCCGGGTGCACCCGTCACTTTAAAACATTCATATTTGCGCTATATAATTCCGGGCGCACCCGTCACATCATAATATCATAATTTATCATGCATGACACAATGAACATACAACATAAATCAACATAATGAACCCATGAAAAAGAAATGGGTTTCATCTCATAATAACACCTTCATAAGTTTTGGGTTCCCAAAAGAAATAGGGAATAACCCACATGTTACAAGAACCGTCCACTTTGAGTGAGGAGTAAAAGGGACGTTCTTAAAAGAAGAATTATTTTGGAAAACACTTTGTTGGACATAAAAACCAGTGAAAAACATGTATATCCCAGAAATGTAAAGGAAATGATGAACAAATGATCTTTTAAGAGTAACCATATCAAAAATGGAGTGAAAGAGGGAGAACCCGAAGGAAGAAAATTGGGTTCGAGATTTCCCCTTACCTTGTACTCGAATGCCTCATTCTCTTTAATGTCATGAATAATGAAATTATATTCATTAATTATAAATTCCATAACCTTTTATACATTAATAGGGTTCATTCTGGTTTCATTATTTCATATTATGTTCCTTTGGATGACTTATAGAGCTTAAAAACATTGTTCGAGGATGTTCGTTTTTATGGTTTTCTTTGAGTCACTACTACAAACACGGCCTTTATCAGCGCTAAAAATGGCCTTTATCAGCGCTAGAAAAGCGCTGATAAAGCCAGCATAGATAAAGGGGGGGTCCCCTTTATCAGCGCCCCGAAAAGCGCTGATATAGGACCCCTTTATCAGCGCTTTTTTTAGCGCTGATAAAGGGGTCGTATATCAGCGCTGACTTTATCAGCGCTTTCGTTTTAGCGGTGATAAAGGACCCTTTTATCAGCGCTTTTAAAAAAGCGCTATTAAAAGTTAAAATAATTAAAAAAATTAAAAAAATTTAAAAAAAATTAAAAAAAATTTAAAAAAAATTAAAAAAACTGCCAATCGGGGGGGGGGGGGGGCTTTTATAGCGCTTGAACCCCCCCTTTTACAGTGCTTTTCAGCCCCTATACAACACCTCACGCACCCCACGCACCCCCCTCCATCCTTTAACAGTGCTTGCTCTAATATTCCCCAGGCGTGCGCACCTCTGCCTCCACCAGGATTTGAACTCGAGACCTCCCCCCTGCGCGCCTAAGCCCTTACCACTACTCTATTTTGATTTGGTTTCCAATTCATGATATCTCTATATATATATATTTATATATTTAGTTATATTTATTCGTATAGTAATATATATTTATATTAATAGATATATATAGTTATATTATAATATATATAGTAATATTAATATATATATAGTGGTATTAATATATATCTATATCTATATATATATATATATATTTAGTTATATTTATTCGTATAGTAATATATATTTATATTAATATATATATATAGTTATATTAACATATATATATTTATATTAACATATATATAGTTATATTAACATATATATAGTTATATGAATATATATGAATATATATTTATATAGTTATATTAATATATATATATATAGTGATATTAATATATATATTTATGGTGATATTAATATATATATTTATAGTAATACTAATATATATATATGTAGTTATATTAATATATATATAGTTATTAGATTAATATATATATAGTTAGATTAATATATAGGTATATAAATATTCATATATTGGTATTTTAAATAAAATGGATGTTAGTTATTATTTATATAAAGCTAATATATTTTATATGTAAATATATTTTATTATTTATATTTATAATTAAATTTTTAGGTGTGAATATTTAAAAAATATGAATATATTGTTATATATTTGATTATAAATAGCAGTGCATTATAAAAAATGATGAAATTTCAAAGACATAATATCAATATGAATGTAATACCTTGGAATAAATTCATACCCCACCAAAAAAATCCAACAATACCCCCTTAAACGAGGGTGAAAATCCACAAAATGTTAAAAAATCAGGGTACCCCGACTAAAAACTCAGTTTTCGAGGCCTTCTGGGCCTTTTCTGGCCTCGAAAATCGCTTGATAGGGGTCCCCCCGAGTCATAGCGACGTAGATCTCGTCGCAGGCTTCGATTTGATATGTGGTAGAGCTCAAACGGACACCCGGATCAAAAGTTATGGCCGTTTGAAGTTTGAGTTGCGTTTTCAACATATTTTGGATCTTTTTTTAATTTTTTTAATTTTTTAGTCCTCAAATTGCTATTAAATGACTATTACTCCATAATTATTATCAAAATATTAATTAAAAATATTTTTTTAATTTTTTAAGAAGTCATTTTCACTAAATATCTTATATATTAAGTATAATAAGTGTAAATGTACATTTATACTTATCTAAAATATATTTAAAAATTATATATTATATTTATAGAACAATATAACTATATTTATATATTAATATATTAATATATGTTAAATTTTTTTTTGAAGCCGACCCTTTATCAGCGCTAAAAAAAGGGCTGATAAAGGCCCCCCTTTATCAGCGCTACTAAGCAAGCGCTGATAAAGGGGGGCCCTTTATTAGCGCTACTAAGCAAGCGCTGATAAAGGGGGGCGCTGCGAAAAACTGTTTTTGTGGTAGTGAGTGGTTCACTTGTATTCTTTAATTGAGGTTTTTGTAGATCATGGGTAAACATCCAGAACTGATATTACATGTTATTAATGATATTGCAGGAGCTTTAATTATTTTATAATGAATTATATTAGATCCATGTGGACGATTCATTAGATAAGAATTTATTGATGGTTATTTGGGTTAATTTGAGCAGTTTTTGGATCACAACAAACTTGTTTTAACTTTTTCACTTAGTAATATGGCCATAGGTTATTTCCAGAACTTAAAATAGAACATAATACATATAAAATATTCTGGTTCAACCATAAAAATGGTTTCAGGACCAGATATGAAGGTAGAAATGGAAGAAGAGAGCATGTCGTTTTTGAAGGTGATAAATTAACACCTCATGAACAACGTTCTCTTTAATAAAAAAAGGAAGAGGGAAAGGGTGTGGGGTGATATAATATCCCCTTAGAATCATAAAAATACTGTATATGTATAATACTGGAGTTACAAAACAATTTGGATGAATATAGGTGGGGAGAGATCAAGAAAGGAACTTGAACTTGAAAGGAAATTAAAGGATAAGAGGGAGAGAAATTACCTATAGAATCTTCCTCTTGAGATCCTAAGGGCCTAAGCTTGGTCTTTTGATGAGACCAGCTGCTCTTGGATGTGGTGGAGGGTCTAGAGAAGGTGTTTGGGCAGAGGGGTTTCCTTAATATAAAATTGATTAGTTTATTAATTTCACCTAAGACAAGGAATAACGAGTCTTGAACGACCAAGAATAGTAATTTTATAATGTAATCCTAAACCAAGTGGGATTACATTAGCAGAACAACATCGATGACTCAATTAATACATTATTTAGCATTTATTATGATTTATTGGATTCAACTATTCATAAAAAATTCAAGTATCTCAGAAAAATCCCAAAAATTTACGCCAACCATTTTTCGATGTGTAGAATCCAAAATTTAAGTCCATTTTTCTAAAATAGTTTTTTAAATATTATTAATTTAATATTTAATTAAAATCATAATTTACTTAAAAAACAGTTTTTAAGATTAAAACTGATTTTATGGCGCTTTCAAAAATTACGCAGGGTCTTATAAAATTATATAAAAAATTAGACATTGATTCAATAATTTATAAATAAATTTCATGGAGATAAATATTCTTTTAAATTAATTAATTAATTATAATTAATTATTTATGACTTATAAAATACCAAAAACGTTTACTAAGGTCAAATTGTTACTTTCTAAGAAGTCTAAATTTTATTTTATTATTCATAGGTAATGTTACTCTTATTTACTATTCATAAAGGTAATATTACTATTCATAAGGGTAGGTTACTATTCATAATGGTAGGTAACTACTCCCCAAAAATTACTTTTGTTTCATTAGACTCCAAAAACCATCTTGAACACAACCGTGTATGTCGGATTTTCAAAATTCCAAACGTAGGGGTGAAAAAATTATGTTTAAAGGTCACTTATCACTTAGTAGTTCATTATTTTGTGTTTTATGAAATAAATATAAGAAGGGAATTTTCCATTGAAAAACTTTGGGTCGTTACACAAAAGCTCATGTGTGTTCATTCCACAACACAATTAGAGGAACAACGATGCATGTCCTCAAATAATAGTCAGAGGAACATCGATGTCTGTCCTCAAATAAACAACCTGAGGAAATAGCGATATCTTCCCCCAATCTCATAACCCGGTAGCCTCATCACTACCAATCGAAGGCTCCTCACATTCTACATGGCTTCCTATGACAAGCACCCCCAAACCAAGAGTACCTAAACCACAACTATCAGAGGCCTCTACCCACATGAGTGGTCAAAACCAGCTCATCACAGAGTCAACCTATGTGCAAACGACTTAGACCACGGGTGAGCGGTAATCAACAAATATGGAACCCAAGCCACAACATCTCTGACACCTCATGTACCTACGACCATGTCACTCAAGTCTAATTTCCTCATCATCCATGTATCTCGTTCCATGCCCAACCTGGAAGTTACACTGCCTCAAACCGACATCCATGACGCCCAATACTGCGGTCAAACTACTCAAGTAATCCGGGCCAATCCCAACCTATGACGAACATCACTGAAGAATATCTAGGTCATTCCCAACATAACCCCAAGGGTACCGGTATATGTAATATCAAGCATCACACACACACACACATATATAAAATCAAAAGAATCACTTTAAATAGGCAAAAAAATTAAAACCATTGATTTTCAATAACCATGTGTTGTCCCATACCAGCACTGAGGTCTTGAAAGCCTCTAATAAACTTAATCATGCTTAAAAAGTTTAAACTCAGTATTTTAATCAAAACAATTCAATTATAACCATTTTGGAATCCACAACCAAAATGCCCTCAAATGAGCAACGACCTCTAACCCGGCCTTGCTCATTCATAACAAGGCAAGGGAATGCCCAACGACATCCCATAAGGCATATAGTCAATTAAATATAAAGAAACATGAGTATCACTCAATAACCGACATTGTACTGAAAATATGAAACCCCAAAAATGACCACGAAAACAAAAAACATGTTATGCACCACCTACCTTAGAGTCGTAGATGTTGACACGTCTGATATCGAGCTCCAATTCGAAGTCGATCTTCATAGATCTACGTTTCTGTCAAATCCCATCAATTCTACTCTGATGGAGCTGTGGTGTGTGAGGAAAAGGAAAAATAAAAAAATAGGGTGCATTGGTTTAGCCTTTATGATGTGATCTCGCAGCCACCGATGGATTGAAGAATGGACGTCAGATGAATAATCTAGGAGAAGAAACGTTCTCGGCCTCCCGGAGCATCACAGTCCAAAAATGGGGAAAAAGAAGGTATTTTTTGAAATGAGACACGACAATCTCCTATATAAGAGAATTAAAATAAGATTACACGACGTGTATTAAGGACTACACACTGTGTACTAGCTCATTCGTACTCTGACTTATGCGGTTTGTTAGGTCATCACATGTCTTAGACGCGTCACACGGGTCAACACAAAACTAGGATTTCGTCGGTACGCGAAAAGTAAAATACATGACATGTTAAGGATAACTACACACTGTGTGGTGGATTATTTTTACACTGTCACCAAATGGAATTCACTAAGTCAGCATGCTATCAGTATACGCCTAACATACACACTGTGTGTACTTGTGAGTTCACGACGTGTAACTTGGAAATTTACAGAACTGCCCAGTTTCCCCCCTTTTTCTCAAAAAAAAAATGTAAAAAGAAATAGAAAATGAAGACACGTACATCAGAGGAAGAACCAGGTTCTAAAAAACTTCCCCTTAAAGCAATTCATCCCCGAATTTCCCTTCCAAGGGTGGTGATGAAAGATTCCAAAACGAATCTGGCCCAAAACTCAAATCAATCAAAGGTCTATCGACCTGTTACCTGGTCCCAGGGTCCCCCCGTGATGCATCATCACCCATGTACCCTACCAGGTTCCACCGTGTCGTTCCCTACACCCAAATGTATCTCACACCACATTAGTGTCTGCCTCCATGAGGTCCTGCATCCCATGGACGATCAAAATAAAACATGATGCCTTGCAACTCAAGTTACCTGCATCCTTGATTCCCTGATGCCCACAACACCTCAAGTATTACGCATCCTCAATGATCCTGATGCCACACATCTAATATATATATATATATATATATCATGAACCCAATATGGTGTCAATCCCACTAACTTGTATCTGGTTAGTCCATTTATATCATGTGCATCTCGAGCACTCAAAATGAACATGCATCAACATGACATGCCAAAAAGGAAACAAGAAAATCATGGCCACGCCCGCAGCGTACCTCTGACCGTCATCAGCTCACCAGCCTGATCAACCTCTGGTAGCTCCACAGCATGCACCTGTCCATAAGTACTACTACCTGATGCCTGAACTCGCTACGGTGCTTCTCTAGTCACCGACCACTGACCCCTCAGATGGGTCCCACTGTCTCTGCCACTTCCTCCACATGCAGCTGAGCCTCGACTACCCTCGCCTGGTACCGATCCTGAATAGACCTCGAACACCACCGTCTGTCCTGGTCCCTACTTGTCGGCTGTCTGAGAAGGCTATTTGTAGAACCTCTCCAGATGTCCAACCTGTCCACATGCCCAAAACTTCTTTGGAGGCCTATCACACTATGTCTGGATATGACCTGATTGCCCACTCTGAAAGAAAACCACCAATAAAATTCCATGAGGTGGTCTAGCTGAGTCTTTTTCCTGATTACCCTACTGGAACTCATCCCGACCTCACTTCCTGCTATCTGAACCATCACCTGAAGCCACCGACCAGCTCAAATGGGATTTTTTTTTTCAAGTTTTCCATGTCTAAGAGATCCCGATTCACCGCCTCTGAGAATGAGGCCGACCAGAAGATGTTTACCTTCACCTCAATGGCGTTCCGTAATTCATCATCGAAACGCCTCACCCATGAGGTTTCATAGATTACCATACCTGGTGCAAAGAGAGACAAATCAGTGAAGGTAGCTGCATAGTCCATGATGGACATGTCACCCTGTTGGAGGCTCAAGAACTCCCGACCTCTCTCTACCATCAACATATTTGGAAAAAAGTTCTCAAAAAACCTATCCACGAAATCCTTTCATACCAGTCCTTCATATATATGAGCCTGAATCTGCACATCCTACCAATGCTTTTCCAGTCCTCTCAGCATGTACGTTGCCAACTTGACCCTCTACCCTGGAGGCATCTCGAGCAGCTCGAATATCATCTGCATGCTCTCTATCCAATTTTCCGCCACCTGTGGACTACCCTCACCCTGAAAAAGTAGTGGATGCTGTGACTGGAACTCCCACATCAAATATTCCATAGAGGGATCTGTACCTTGCGTGCCTCTGTAAATCCCTGGTAAGACATGTACAACACTTGACTGGAGCTTCTCATTGAGCCATGGACCGAATGCTTCCAAACCCGATTGCTGCTCTGCCTGCACTGGATCCTAAACCTTGTCCTACCCCTAATACTGTACCTGTGGCTCATGCTCTGTATGTCCCTCATGTTTCTGACCTTGATCGTGCTCTTATGACACTGTACCATCACCCGCCCGATGTTCCATCTAGCTGTCTAGGAGGAACCTGCTGAATACCATAAATGGTAAGACATCCCACATATATAACAATATATATATATATATATATATATATATAACAAAAATAAGGAAAGTAGTAAATAGGAAGTGCATAACAACTACCCTTACTCTCCCTCACAAAAACCATGCCCATGACATCCCGACCGCATGAACTCCTTACCTACCCTCAACAGAGCCAAGTATCATAGTAACATCGGTCCATGCCCGTCCCAATAACCATCGTTGCCTCAAATCAATGACCAAGTCACCCAATCCAAGTGATAAACATCACCTCATTCATAATATCTACCTTCTCAGGCCCAACCTCATGCCACATGCAATTTTACATAATTTAATGCATGACATATTACATTGCAATACACAAGCAATTCTATCAGGAGTTTCACCTTTCACATTTCAAAAGCATCTATAGCATGAAAATTAATATTATTCACATGGTATTATCACTTCAAAAAGCATACATGTAGATATGAAATTGAAATACCCTAAAAATGTGCCTATCAAAATCTAAGAAAACTCGCTTTGTCATGTCGGGCCAAGGTCCAATTCTCCCTTACCACACTGGGTTAAGGGTCACATACCACAACCAATAATATCATACACCAAGTAAGAAACCGAGGTGGAAATAATATAAATAGTAATCTGATCAAAAGAAAAATAGCAATTACCACCCAAGGAAACTTGGTCCATCCCTCGCACCTGGGGTTGTAGGCACCCAAACACAAGCTAGAAACCCAGTTCCAATAACAGCCTATCTGTAGTCTACCATATCCCAAATAGGTAAAACTAGTAGAAATAAAAAGGCAGTCTTGATCTCATTATTAGTCAGTCAAAATCTTTTACTAAATCCATATCAAGAACAACCCCCCTTTAATACCACTTTGTAACGTCTCAGACCCAAATAGCCACCCAAACAGTGCTAAATGGGTTGGGTGTTACTACTATAGGCGCACCTCCCCAAACTCCAAAGGATGCTGACTAGTAGAGAGGGTGTAAATGGGTATAGTGGGGAGGATATACCCTCTCAGAGGAAAATAATTTACTGGTCTGAGCATAATAATAATACATGAAGTGGTAATAAAGACTCAACAAACTCGAACCAGACCCGCATAATAGAAGAATATCCAAAAGAAGAAAAATAGAGGAAGCAATATATAAACAACTACAGTGGAAAGTAAATATAACAACATACTGGACATCACTTGTAACTACTAAACAAACCAAGAATGCATCCATAACATGTCATTCATGTCAATAAACAATGGATCACATGGCTAACCAACAATTGCTACAAAATAAAGTAAGCATGTTGATACAGGAAAGAAATAAAAACAAGTAAACTCCATCTAGGCATGACCTCAAGGTTCATACAATCTGCATGCAGCAGCTAATATGATTCATCTCCTAAAGCTGATCTCTTTCTGCACGTAAATCTATAAAGTCTACATGGGTCCTGAAGGGCCTGTGTAGGGTGTGAGATGAATCTCAATAGGATACCACCCAATGGTGCATACCTTGAATAGGTTTTTAAGCAGGAAATAAATAAAAATTAAGATGAATAAATTAATAAAAACTCCCCTTGTTCTCAGTATCCACCATAGAGTGTTACCTGCTTCGGCCAACAACAAAATCTCGGTCATATAACTCAACACCACGTGCTTCCTGAAACCTCATGTCTCAAGTATCGACGTCCTAATGGCAGACCCAACAATAGTAACCCATGCTCAAAAGCTCACATCTTCCCATGCCACAAAAACTGGAGTAACAACGATGCATATCCTCGAATTATAATTAGAGGAACATCGATGTCTGTCCTCAAATAAAGAACTAGAGGAAACAATGATATCTACCCTCAATCTCATAACCTGGTAGCCTCATTTCTACTAACTGAAGGCTCCTCGCCTTTCAAATGGATTCTTATGGAAAGAAACCCCAAACCAATAGTACCTAAACCACAACTATTGGGGGCCTCTACCCACAGGAGTGGTCAAAACCACCTCATCACAGAGTCAACCTATGTGCACATGACTCAAACCACGGGTGAGCGGTAATCACAAAATAAGGAACCCAAGCCACAATAACTTTGACACATCATGTCCCTATGACCATGTCACTCAATTATGATGGACTCATGATCCAAGTATCCTGGGCCATGACCAACCTGACAGTTACACTACCTCAAACTGACGTCTATAACGCCCAATACTATGGTCAAACCACTCAAGTAATCCGAGCCAAGACCAACCTGTAACTAACATAACTCAAGAATATTCGTGCCATGCCTAACAGAATGCCAAGGGTTCTAGCATATAAAATATCAATAATCGAACACACACACACACATACATATATATATATATAATCAAAATAATCACTTTAAATAGGAAAAACAATTTAAACAGTTGATTTTCACTAGCCATGTGTTGTCCTATACCAACACTGAGTTCTTAAAAACCTTTAATAAACTTAATAATGCTTAAATAGTTTAAACTCACCAGTTTAATCAAAATAATTCAATTATAACCATTTTGGCATCCCCATCCAAAATTACCCAAATGAGCAATGGCCTCTAACCCGGCCTTGTACAAGCATAACAAGGTAAGGGAATTCCCAACGAAATCCCATAAGGCTTACCGTCAATTCAATATAAAGAAAAATTGATCTCACTCAATACCTTACATTGTTATAAAAAGACACAACCCCCAAATGACCAAAAAAACACAAAACAAGGTATGCTCCGCCTACCTTTGAGTCGTAGACGTAGGCACGTCCGATATCAAGCTCCAATTCAAAGACAATCTTCGTGGATCTATGTTTCCATAAAATCCTGAAAATTACACTCAGATGGAACTATAACATACAACACCATATCCAATAATAGACGATCAACTATTTGAGAAAGTAAGAGATCTGGACACTGATTTTAGTAAACTGTTTTAAAAAAACCTTATGAAAATCAGTTGAAAAAATAGTTCATTTTTTTGAATTACCATACTAGAATTTTATATACATTAGAAATTTTCTTAATGTTATGCATGTTGAAAAAAATATATGTGATAGTGTCTTCGGAACATTTCTAACTGCACCCGGCAAAACAATGGATGGAATTAATGATAGGTTGGGCACGGTTGACATAGGAATATGAGAAGAGTTGGCACTAGTGAAGGGTGAAAAATGAACTTTTCTTCATCCACCTGCTTACACTCTTTCTAGGTTGGAGAGATATCAATTTTGAAACTCCTTGAATGATGTAACAGTTCCATAGGGGTATTCATCAAATATCAAGAACATTGTTTCAATGACCACTTTAATATTAGGGTCTGAAATCACATGACTTCCATGTTTTGATGAAATATCCAATTCATATAGATTTATGATGAATTTTGACGAAGAATGTCCATTATACATTAACCAAGCTCTATTTCTTCTTCAAATATATATACAGAAAATTTAAAAACCCATTGAAATTTCCAACTATGGAAATAGAAATTGCCATCATATAATGTGAACTGAAAATTTTCTTCCCGCCAACATTCTTTGATATGACGATTCACTTGGTGAGAGAAATTTTACTATGTGGTACTGTACACTATAGATGGATGTACCCCATTAAATGGTATATGATGATTTTGAAAGGTTATGTTAAAACTTGATGTTGGTCAGAGGGTTGTATTGTAGAGTGATATATTGTTGAGGAAGCCATTCAATTCTGTACCGAATACCCGTCCTGCGTGGAAATCATTGGTATACCTAAGTCTCATCACATTGGGTGGATTGTGGGTGAAGGAATTTATAGAAGATATGTTTTCACAATCAATATTATAGATCAGAAGCAGGATCACATTTATGTTTTTCAAAATAGTTTGGAGGTTTACCCATATTTTGAAACCCACAAAAAAATTCTTAGGCATTTGAATCTGTAACACCCCGACCCCAGTTACCCATAGTCGGTGCATTATTGCGTAACATTGGCATGATCACAAAAGATCAAGTATCGAATGACCAATTAGTTTAGTAGCCTTGGAAACACTTGATACATTCATAAATGTTACATTACATCATAAAGTGAAAAACTACAATAACATAGTCTCCATTTTCCACACTCATATCCCTTTCAGACTATCCCTGCAGGTCAGTCATAAAATATTTCTTCACATCTTGAGAAAAATAAAACATTGAAAGGGGTGAGCTCAAATGCTCAGTAAGGATAACAATTTAGCGGAAGCTTTCATAAATAAACATAAACATTTAAGGCAATGTATAACTAAAACAAAAGCCTTTTAAACTTGAACTTCAACATAATATGGAAAAAGTAAAATGATATAATGCCATTTACTTATTCACATGGATATTCTACTGGTTGAATAATCACATGCAATATCAATAACCACTTTCATAATGATGGAATGAAAAATTCCATACTATCATAACCACGTAGCCAAGGCCTCGTGCAAAGATTACAAATAAGATTTTGTCAAGGCCACATGCCAAGACACTAGTTTGTCTCATGAGACCTGCCGATGCATCGATGATTTATAGAGGGCTCCACCCGTTACTTATTAAGTCCAATGCATTCCTCATATGAACAAGTTTAAACCTATCATAAACCAAAACATAATCATATTACATAAAACATGCATAAAGGAAACATAACATTTCCACATTTCAATCACAAGTTATCAATACAACACATTTATATAATAAAAGCTTTATCAAAAACATTTTCAATACCAAAATAAAAGAAAAGTAAAACATGGTATTTATTTTTCATTTAAAAAAGTTATGGCTTGTAGAGGAAGCCGAAAACACAAATAATGGTCACGGCGGCAGAGAAGTCGTTGTCGCCGCATACATAAGACAAAAACATTACCTTTTTTCGTTTAGTAAAACGATTCGTATAAAAAATATTCCTTTTGAATAAATGTAAAATTCAAAGGGTTTTATACACCATATAAAAAAGTCTTGTATTAAAACCAAATATGAATCAATGAAAGAAGATTGAGACAAAGTCCCTCACAAAGATCATTTTATAAATAAAATAGATCTATTATGTGTATTCACTATAAGTACACATAAATAAAGTAAAAATACAAGATAGGAAATAATAATATAATGACATAATTTTAAATTAGGATATTAACCCAAAGAATAGAAATTGGGTTAAGAAGTATCCTTACCTCGTGTCCGACTTGACTCGACCGCTCTTTAACCTCCTGAATAATAAACTAGAGTTAATCTCTACCTGCTTAAGAATATTTTTCAAGTTCATTATTCCTTTTATATCACTTATTACCATGTTATGAACATTATGTAATTATTTAAGTTAATAACGGTCGTCTTGTCGATCTTAGGTACTTGAGTCAAAAATAAACTTCTTATAATTACACTTTGTTCATGTGGTAAAATATCCATTATATCCATAATTATATTCATGATGTAGATATCATATAAATCATATATATCCAGTATATACATTCATTTATAATATTACATAACATTTAGAGGTAAGAAATGAAATACACCGTTCATGGAGATGGTAAGCCGTATGTATGCATGAACGCTACTTTCATTTCTATTTCATATTTAATGGAATGAATTTATAATTATATAATGGTATAATATAATTCCAGTATAATATAATGTATAATACCATTTACTCCATCCTTTATACATCCCACATATGGCATTAACGATTCAAGTCACTTTGATGGGGCAGTTTTCCGCACTTCCTAAAATGAAAATATCACGTTTACCCATAATGGAAACCATAAAGGTATGCCATAAATGAAAAATACAGAAGCTTAAGGAAAACATAAACATATTATATATCATATATAAATATAGTGACATCTTAATGG